>CM052538.1:188190678-188546146 GCA_028533065.1 Trachops cirrhosus | reverse complement strand
TCCATCCATCCATCCATCCATCCATCTACCCATCTGCTCGTCCATCAGTCCATCCATCCCTCCATCCATCCATCCATCCATCTACCCATCTGCTCGTCCATCAGTCCATCCATCCATCCATCCATCCATCCCATCCACCCACCCATCCATCCTTCAATCCGACACTTCTAAACTCCACCACACAACAAAAGTCACATACCTTCCAGGAGCCCTGGTGCTGGGATGGCCCTTTGTGCCTAGTTAAGCCAAAGCCTTTATACCCCCACATCAACCAGTCATCGGAAACAGAAGTCCCTGGCAATACGTGTGACCTTGGGTGAGATGGCCGTCTTCAGCTGAGGGCAACTGGCAGGAAGAGACTCAGATGAGAACCTGTGGCAGCCGACGCCCCCAGCAGGTGGAGGATGCAGGGTGCCATCCTGAAGAAGGGGCGCCTGGGTGGCACAGCACAGAGCCCACCGTGTCCTGCGTTGTTGTTTTCCACTGATTTTTTTTATTCCTATTCTGCCCCCCATCCCTCTACTTCTCATTTTGTTCCCTGCTGTCCCCAGGGAGCCCGGAACAGTGCCTGGCCCAGAGTACATGCACAAGAAGCATTCACAGAATAAAATGAAAAAGTGCGTAGAAGCGGCAGCCGGTGGCGCTGAGTATTTATAACGTGTCGGGTAAAGTTTCACGTGAAGCGTCTCAATCCAGGGGATGACCCAACAGGTGTGGGCTGTTATCCTTGTTCTACAAAGTCAGAAAACAAGGTTTAAAGAAGCCACGTGTTTTGCCCAATGGCTCCCTGAGAGTGGGTGGGACAGACCAGAGTTCAACGATTCTGAAGGCTGGTGGTCTGGCTGCAGGGACTTCGTCTTGTGAACTGAGTGCCATCCCTCAGGGCGGGTCCAGAGAGAGCGGGCTTTAGAAACCCTGTGGCCACTGGGAGCTCCAGGAGCCGCAGGGCCCTCGCAGGCTCAGCTGTTGGCCCCACCGGGTTAGTTCGGGAGCTTCTGCAGGGCGGGCACGCAGGACTCAGCTCCTGGCTGGGAGGGCCACCATGCCATCACATGGCTTTCCATGTCACCCCACGCTGATAATTCCTAAGTCCCCAAGTCCAGCCCAGGCCTCCGCCTAAACTCCACTCACTCCTGCCTCACTGAATGTCTCACAGGATCTCCGACTTAAGGTGGCTGAGCTGGAGCTCATCAAACTGTCCTCTACCAGCCCTCCCCATCCCGCTGAAGTACCACCGCCACACAGCTACACAGGCCACACGGCCCAGGGTCCCCCTTAACTGCTCTCCTTCCTTCATCTCCCACATCCTTCAGTGAGGCCCAACAACTCCGCATCCAGAATAAATCCCACATCAGCCCACGGGCTGCATTTCCACAATCGGCTCCTCGGCTGACCTGCCATCGCCTTCTGTCTGGAGCACTGCAAGAGCCTCCTGACGGGTATTCCTGCTTCCTCTCCATACACGCCCTGTCCTCCCACCTGCCACAAGCCGTCCTGTCAAGACCTGAGATTCCACCCGACTTGAAAGCTAACAAATGAATATGTTGGTTTCCTGGATGCTGACAGAAGACACGAGATTCCTGGGTCAGAGACAAAAGACTTTGTCATGGACGGCAAAAGCAGCAGGCAGAGAGTTAGCATGCTCACCAAGGGTCCCTTGGTCCCAGTTCACACAGAGGTGACACAGATGGGCCTAGATGAATGCTTGAACGTGTGAGGGGGGCGTTGCACTGCAGTAGAGGAACTCTGAGCTTGGGGAACTCCCCGTTTTATAGCAAGCGGGAAATAAGTCAGCTTTATGTCTGGGAGGGGACGTGACTTCATCTCAGGCTTACTCGCTGCAGGCACAACCCTGAGAAATGGCTCAGGTAAAGAGGGGGCAGAGCTCTGCATCCATGGCATACCCAGTGAGATGATGCCCATTAACCCAGAACAAAATTTAAACTGCTTAACCTGGCCTTCAAGGCCCAGAGGGACCTCACTCCTGACCCCCGCCCCACTCCCCTCATTCACTCTGCCCCAGCTGCACTGGCCTCCCCGGGGCCTCCCATCTCCTCTTGTGGGCTGCTCCTTTTCACCCTGCGGGTGTCACCTCCTTGAGGAAACCTTCCCCAGCCGCCCCAGCTGATGTTGCCTCCCACCGTCATCACTATATCATGTAAGTCACGTTCTTGCTGAAGCTGTCACACTCTGAAATGACCTTCCCTTGTACTCAGGGTTCCTCCCCCAGTGTGTCAGCCCTAGGAGAGCAGGGACCCACCTGTCTCGTTTCCTGCTGCCCCCGCAGAGCCTAGGACAGGGTCTGAGGACGAACTGCATAACTGCTTGGGGAGTGCACAAGTGCAGGGCGGCTCAGGGCCTGGAGCCTCTGAGTGTCCCTGGGGCTGAGAAATGCCAACCGGGGAGCTTCTCGGCGCTTTGGAAACATAAAACCCGGCGTGACTCAGCTTAATGCCAGGGTACCAGTGCTGCGTGACTCAGGGCTGCGCTTCAGATACAAGGCTTCTTTTTGTAGTGGCCGCGGAGGACGTTGGTGGGGACACTGCGGCATCATTAGAGGGGGAGCCAAGAGATGTGTGGCCGAGTGATGGAAAGTCTTCCAAGAAAAAAATAAAATAAACATAAAGAATTGTTGTTTTAAAAAAAAATGCTGATATTCTCATAATGATGTGTTCGTCCCTCTCAAGGAGCAATTGAGGCTTGAGTGCTTGAGTCCTGGACTCAGGCCAGCCTGGGTTCAAGTCCTGGCTCTGCCTGTGCCCTGTGCTCTGTGCCCTGAGTAAAAGGAGGAAAGCTTTAGCTGATGGCACTGTCTGGAAGGTGAAGAAGGAGACAGATGTTAGGGGAGGATAACAAACTTGCAAGGATGGTGGATCCCTCCAAAGGCGTGGCCCAGAGGCGGCTGCAAGTTCAGGGCTCAGCCCCTCAACTAACCAACTAGGGCCACCCCAGTCTTCAAGAAGGTGAGGTGCCCACAGTAAGGGGTGGTCCTCGACTCCTCAGAGTGCCCACAGCTAGAGGTAGAAGATACCCCAGAGCCAGGAAAGAAGACCGAGAAGGAGTATTACCGGGAGTTGAAGACACAGAGAGGTGATGTGTTCTCAGAAGGAGATGACAGAGGAGCCGAGCGGGTGGGGTGGGGTGGTCAGCAGTGTCTAATGCTGGCGACGCCAGGAAGGATGAGGCCACCCAGCAGCTGAGTGAGCGCAGGCAAGTCCCCTAAGCACCCTGAGCCTTTGTGCTTGGTACTGTTAGCAGCAGCAATACAGCAGGAGGGATAATAAACCCTGAGGACGGCGGATCCCTTCCCTGCACCTGGTTCTGGGGGGATCTCTTTTACCGCAGCCGCTGCCCTTCTCAGCCACTGGGGGATGCCTGAGAACTGGCGGCAGTGTGGCGGCTGGGTGTCCACTGGCAGCTGGGCAGGCCGGTGGACTTGGTTGTGCGTTTGATTCAAGGTCAGGGAAATAACACACAGCTCTTTCTCAAGGGCTAGCAATGCACAGGGAAGGCCAAGTAGACCTTGTGTTTGCCTATTGGCCAGACCTAGTTGGTTCTAGGTGTGTGCTGGGCTCTCAGGACAAGAGATATATGATGCCCGCGACAGCCTACAGCAGAAAGAACGGGCTAGCCCTGCGCTCCCATGCAAGGGCCGGGGGCCCCCGTGAATGAGAGTGTTCTTCTCCATCTGGCCTCGCGGGGACTACTTAGGGAAGTGGGTGTACCGGCCTCTAGAGAGCACAGTCACCTTTGGGGACAGGCTGCAGTACATCTTTCCTCCTGGGTGCTCCCCAACCGAAGTACAGAGGACAGGCAAGGATTCTGGGCTGCAGCTCGTCACCCTGCCTGTACCCACTGGCCATGGAGGCCTGATGGTGGATGCATCATGAATCCATGTGAACCCCCCCCTCCCTCCAGCCTCCCTGCATCTGTCCTAGGTCCCCCGTGCTGGTGACCTCCACTCACGTCAGGAGAACATACACTCAGTCCACAGACCAACACACACAGAGGGCAACCGTGAACTTGCGGGCAGGTGACTTGATCTCTCTTGGCTTTTGTTGACTCCAAAGAGCTGGGGAGTGTCAGGAGCTGAGGGCCTGATCTGTCACCTCCACGGCAAACCCCTCTTCCCCTCCCCTGTCCCTGGAGCTCAGGGAAGGGTTACCAGGCTGGCTGAATGGCTAGCAACTTAGCACGACCCATTCAGATTGGAAGCCTCCAGACCCCTGTGTTTACCGATGGGGAAGCTGAGGCCCAGAACATGGAAGTGACCAGGCTAAGGGCACACAGTGAAACCGGGACAAGACCAGAGCTCAGACCGCCCAGTGCCCGGAGAACATCGCTGCCAGAAAGAACGCTGGGGTGGTGCCGAGTCTGCTCTGAAAAGCCGCCCAGAGCACTGTTTGAAGAGCAGATTCTGGAGACACACCCCAGACCTACTGAACTGGAACCCCAGAGGTGGGGGAGAGGCAGGGGGTCTGAATTTTGAAACTCAAAACCACCCCTGGTGAGGATCCGATGGACCGGTCAGCACAGGCCTCTCCGCTTTCCTGGAAGCCCATGGATTGCATTTTCCCCGTCTGCCTCCCGGATCACTCCCCTCCCCTCCTCCACCCTTCTCCAGCCAAGACTGCCCTGTGTGGGGCACCTCACCCTGGCTCCTCCCCTTCCGGCTTCCTGTTGGGTTCAGCCTGTAGGGCAGGTGTAAGAGACCAGGAGTGAGGAGAGCAAGTGCCGTTTGCTGCTCATTTTCCTCCGTGCTGGGTGGCAGCTGGTCAAGACCATGGAAGCCCTCTCTCAGAGCACCCCCACTTGTCCCTTCAGAGCCAGCGGTAGCAACAGCCCCCCTCTGTTGCTAGTGCCAGGGTGCCTCACCACCCCTTGGAGGTTCCCCCAGCCCTGCCCATGCCTCCGTCCTCGTCTGTCCATCCCGCTGTCTTCAGTGACACCCCCAGTGTCTGCCTTCTGGTTCCACGTAGCCCTCAATCTCTGTCAAAGCGAAGTCCACCTCCACCTTCAGCCTCAGAGAGAAGGTTCTGGAATCTGACTGTGAAGGCCACTCCACCTGGCCTGCAGGGTCGGGGAAGGGTGATTCTGAGCTGAGCCTCCCAGGGACAAGTGCCGGGAAGGGGGGCAGACAAGGAGCTGGAATTTCTCCATGGAGAGAGCCTGGCAAGTGACACAGGCACCAGGTGTCAGGACAGCAGCGGTGACCAAGAAGGGTGCAGGGAGTAAGGAGGGGTCCCGAGCATGACATCTACAATGGGTGGAGGGTGGGTCCTGACAACCCCACCCCACGGGTGGGAAGGACTCGCCTGCACATGAAAAATGAGACTCTGAAGGTCGCCTTTCAAGGAGGGAGATGTGTGGCTGTCCGCGACCAAGCTGCCCCTGTGACCCCCAGTTCCCGTGTCCATACCACTGGGGTGACCATCCCGCCTGACCCCTCCCAGCACATAGGAAGACTTTGTGAACGTGAAGGCGCTTTGCAGGACCCAAGGGAACCGTGGTGACCATTACTCAGGCCATAGAAGCAAACGGGGTGGTCGGCTTTACGGGAAATGCGGGCTCCCTCAGCACCCCGAGCCTTGTCCATCACTGCGGACTCCCCTGATCGAAAAGCCAAACCTCCGGGTGCTCCCCAGACAGACAGACAGACAGACGCCCGCCGACATTTCCCACAGCCCCGGCCTCCCAGGGCGCCTGCACCGCTGTTCCCGAGCACACGCGGAAGGTGCTGAGAATCCACTCTCGGCCTCCCTGATTGGGTGCTGACAGCTCTGGTTTCAGCCACGTGAATATCATTTCCATTCACGTACATCAGGCCCAGAAATGGGGGTATTTGTTGTAGGAGGTCTTCCTCTGTGGGTTTCCGTCGCCTCCACAGTTACGTTTCAACCGCTGCTTTGAGGTCATTGCCATGCTCAGCCTCTGCCTGCACGAGACGCTGGGGTCCAGGGACAAATCCTGACCCCGGAGAGCTCAGTGTCTACTCAGGGGGCAGGTATCTGGTGAGACTTCTAACAGCGTGTGTGGAAGCAAACAAGTGACAGACGATCTTTCGGCACCGTGCGGAGAGCTCAGAGCCGTGACGTCAGAAGACGTCAGGAGACGTCAGGAGACGTCAGAGCTGGACATCACACGAGAGCCACGCGCAAACGCGACGGCCGATGGCCTAGGCCCCTCTCAGAGCGGCTTGAAGCACAACTTGAGACCAGGAAGTCTGGCCAAACCGGCCTACATTGGAAACCTCAATTTTCCCATCTGTGAAATGGAATAGCAATAGTCATAGGACTATGGACGTGTTTGCAGAGTGCTGGCACAGAGAGATGCTCAGTAAATGTTTCTTACTGCTGCTGTTGTTTTTATTATTATTACTCCCCACTGGCCTGACTTCCCCAGAGCTGCTGGGCTGGGCAGGGTCTCTACAAAAAGCTGGCTTGAAGGCAGAACCGTAGAGAAAGCGCTGACTGGTTTCTAGCATTTGACAGCCCAGCACTGAGGTCAAGAGCATGGACCGGAAGCAAACACAGGTGCTTCCCAGTCCCACCTCCTCCTGGCCTCTCTACGTCTCAGTTTTCTTACCTGTGAAATAGGATGCTAAGGGCACCGGTCTCCAATCCCTGCTTCCATCCCCACATGGCCTTCCCTTCTCCCTCCTCTTCTGTCTCTTGAAAGCGCACTGGACTTAGGGTCTGCCTGGATAACCCAGGAGAATCGTACTTTGAGATTCTTACATTAAGAAATTACATTAAGAAATGTAGCTACATCTACAAAGAACCTTTTCCAAAGATACACCCACAGAACCCACACGTGTCCCTTTGAGGGCCATCAGTCAGCCCCGCAGTGGTTTGGGGGGTGGACACAGAACCGTGCTGGCCCCCCACATAGTGCGGGGCTCTGCAGGGACCCCAGGCACTTCCTGAACGAACCCGGCAGAAAAGCGTAAGGGATGCAGGAGAGACTGGGGGCCTCAGCTCTGGCCTTTTGGGGTGAGTCACGGTCCAATCCGGGTCTCAGGCTTCCCTTTGAAAGATCAGGAAATTGGGTGCTATTATCTCTAGGTAACACCCTAAAATCTAGGCCTGCATGTGCTTCCAGTAAGAGACGGGGCAGCCTCCAGGTGTCGTGGTGAGACACCCCGGGAGCCCCCCTCTTCCGGTGGGGACCCGATGTCCTCAGTGGCAGGAATGGCAGGCCCTAACCACACTGTGGAGGGAGAGGAAGGAATGGGTGTAAATCCCCACAGGCACCTTGCTAAGGGTTTGATTTAATTTAATATTCCCAATAATATTTATGAAAACAAGCATTATTCCCATCTTACAGCTGCGCAAACTGAGTCTAGTCACTAACAAAAAGCCACCCAGCCAGTGCCTATCTCCCAAAGCCTGTGCTTAGGGGCGGGGGGTCGGGAGGCCTGGCTCTGTCACATGGGGACCCCTGCTGCATGTCCTTTGTGCCAGGGGCTGTGCTAAGTGTTTTTCCGCTGTATCATCTCATTTGTCCTCACAGAACATGGGGAGGCTTATGCTACTATGATGGTCCACATTTTATAAATGAGGGACAGTGGCTTCTGCAGCTTCTGGAACTTACAGAAGCCACAGGTTGGCTGTTGAGCCAAGAGGCCCCCTGAAGCCAGAGAGCCCAGAGTTTAACTGTCTGCTCACCACTCGCTGAGATAGGGGGCTGGAGGGGTGACAGAGAAAAGCAGGGGTAAGAGGATGCAGCTGGCGCCTCTCTGCACCCCCAGGTGGGTGCTCCTGACAGCAGAGCGTCCCCCACCAGGCCAGGGCCGGAACAGGATGCCACAGTGTCTTCTCTTCTGGTAAGGACTCCAGTCATAGTGGGTCAGGGACCCATCCTGCTCCAGTATGACGTCATCTTAACTAATTACATCTGCAACGACCCTGTTCCAAACAAAGTTGCGTGCTGAGGGTCCAGGAAGGATATGAAGTGGGGGGAACACTACTTAACTAGGTCAAGGTCTCGAAGAGATGATGGAGCCCGTCCTCATGTTTCTGGTGGGGAAACTGAGGCCTGAGAAATCAGGTGACTTCTCCCAGGTCCCAGCGTCTAAGAGCAGAGCTGTGATCACTGCCAGGATTCTGATGCCATATACGCTCCAAGGCTGTGTGGGACAGTCGGGACCAAAGTCCTGTCCATTGGGCCCACATTCCCGGACCCCGCCCACACCTACACTCCCAACCTCAGGGGGCCTCCGAGGACGGCCCCCACGTCCCCTCCACCTCTGCCTTCCCAGGAATCTCTCACTTCTTCCTACTGCCAGCCGGACCCAGTCACTGAGGGAGACAACTTTCGTTGGTTCATTTTCCCCTTCAAAAAAAATAAATTCATAAATGGTCCTTGGCAAGCTGTTTACTACTTGGCTTTAATGGCCTGTTTATTACCTTGAGCCTGCGTCTGTTAACACACCCCCTCATCATTTTCCCTCATTAACTGTCAATTTGGAGGCCAGTTTTGGCATTAACCATGCCTGCACCTAATGGCTGCGGACAGTTGATTTTATGATCGTGCCTTGTCTAGGAAACGCGAGGCCTGTCGTCAAAGACGAGGGCTGCAAACCGAGGGGTCTCAGTGGCCGGCAGCAGGGGCCCGGGGCCGCCGGCCAGGCAGGCGGGGATTTGGGACTCTGACTCTTGGAGGCATGTGGGCCCCGAGGGTGGTCAACCCTTCTTCTGGCTGCGGAGGGAGAGAAGCACATTTAGGAGGGAGCTTGACTTCGGAGAGAGATTACAAAGAATCTCTGATCTGGAAAAACTGTGCTCATATGAAACGCAGGAAAGAAAATTCCTTTCTGGGAAACAATCCTGACAGCTCCAGGCCCCTGGCTCTGGGACTGGACTTACGGAGCTTTCCCCTGTCGCCATCCACCCTGTCCCCAGCCAACGCCCTCGGGAGCAGAGGGCACAGAAATGAATGGCAGATGGCCCTGTCCCCAAAGGCCTCCCGTACGAGCAGAGAGATGGACGCAGCCATGGGGACTGAGGAGGTGAGCACAGGGCAGCCCGGGGCCAGGGAGTGAGCGGAGTCCAGGCTGCGAACCCCTCATGGCGGGGTGGAGGGCTCTGCAGAGCAGCCGACGTGAGCCCGCCAGGCAGAGAGAAGTGCAGATCGCTTCTTGGCCTTTTGGCGAAGATCAAGTGTACAGAGAAGCACAGAGAGGTAGGGGTGTGTTGCAGTGGGGACATCACTGGCATGCTTAAAACCCTCCAGGGGCAGAGAATAAAGTTCAAGTAGTAAGGCACGGGGTCATGTCCCTCCACCTGCAACTCCTGCCACCCTCTCCCTGTCACCCCCCCGAGGTCCAGCCACACCATCTCTAGTAGGTTTAGCAGTGTCACCCACTCTCCCCCCCACCAGAATTCATGTTAACCCAGAACCTCTGAATGTGACCTTCTTCTGAAAGATGGTCTTTGCAGATGTAACTGGTAAAGATGATGTCATGTTGGAGTAGGGTGGCCCCAGTCCCATGGTGGTGTCCTGATAGGAAGAGGGGAGGACACAGACACACGGGGAAGGAGGCCATGTGACGACGGAGACAGTGGCTGGAGTGACAGAGCTACAGGCCGAGGATGGCTGGCCACCAGCAGAAGCCAGGAAGAGGCGAGGAAGGGCCCTGCCCTAGGATCTCCAGGGGGAGAGCGGGCTTGCGGACACCTCGATCTCGGACCTCCCGCCTCCAGAGCTGGGAGACGGCACACTTCTGTTGATTTAAGCTGCCCAGTCTGAGGTCCTTTGTCACGTGGCCCTCGGAGATGGGCACACCCCTTTTCTCCCTGCCTGGGCGCCAGCCCTGCGGGAACGCTGCTTCTCCACCCCCTCTGAGCATCCTCCGTCACCCGAAGGTCTGGCCAAAGAGCTCTGGGTTTAGGAGGCAAGCTGAACACACACTTTCAATTTCACTCCTTTCAAAAATCCCACCAAGTTACAGGAAAGGGATTTTAAGGGTGGAGAAAACCATGAAATTTTGTGTCACAGCGCTAATCTGCCCGGCTGTCCCCTTGGCCACCTGCACCTGCACAGCCTCCATCCTGGGGCCTGCAGTGAGGGTTATGGAGGGTGTCATCCCTAAGACCGCACTTCTGGCCTGACAAGCATGGCCCACTTCACACCTGCTCTTGACCATGAGCAGATGGGCGTCCTGCTCTCTCCAGCAGGGTGAGTCCAGCGGAGATGCTCATTTCACCCCACGGCAGTGTTCTGCTTTGGTCTGCTCCTGAGCTTGCAAGCAGAAAATACCGGGTTGGCCCATACCCAGGTTACAGGGTGGCCCTTCCAAATGCCCCACGGGGGTGCCCTCACCCGACTTCCCTTCCAGGGAGCTGGCAGGGGAGCTGAACTGAGCTTGTCCCCAGAGACCATGGCCTGCACTTAGCTCTCAGCAATCACATAGCCCTTCTTTAAACAGCCAGGTTCATGCTGTTTTTTGAAACTGAACAATACTTTGGAGAGACACCTATGCAGGTGGAAAAGCTAACTATAAGGTTAGAGAATCGTCTGGTGTGGGGAAGGGGTGGGCACAACTCTGAGCTGCATGGGGGACCCCAAAAGCAGCCCTTCCCAGCTCTAATGCACACAGGAGTTACCTGGTTCTGCAGGACCCGGAGGGGCTGCAGATGACGCACCTGAGGAGGCCTGCGCTGCGGGTCCGGCACCAGGGCCCGGAGTTACTAGGTGACGTTCAATTTCTCAGTGGGATAGGAAGCGGGTGCGTTTTCTTATCGTTATTTAAACTAGCTATATACATTTTATGCTCTTTAGTGCATACGGTATGTCTCATAATTTTACAAGAAACCTGCTGAAAGATCACCCCTTAGAAGCCCTCCTCACCCTTCTCAGACCTGGAGAGTCACACCCTCTTCTCTGTCCCCGGAGCACTTCCTCTGGGGAACACAGACTCGAACACCTACAGCACAGGCAGCAAACACAAGGCCCGAGGGACAAATCCAGCCCTCCACCTTGTTTTATCCAGCCGGGCACGTTGTTTCTACCCCACAGAAGCGCCAAGCTCCTTGCCTCTAGTTAAGGAGTAGTTACATTTATAGGGTCCTAAAATTACATTAGGCCCTTTGAAGGCAACTGAGAGGCTGATGTGGCCCCCGATGAAAATGAGTTTGACAGCCCTGTGGGGACCAGGCAAGTGGCATTTCCCTCCTGAGGCTGACGCGAAGGGTCCACACGGGCCGGCTATACAGGGGTGGCTGTCCTCTGCAGGAATACGGGCCTAGGACCAGCAGACCTAGCTTTCCGAAAGAAGGTGGATATTCAGATTTTTGGTGTGTAAAATTTGATTCCCCCCAAGACATCTACGGGCTGAAAGGGGTCTTTGTGTTTCCGAAGCTCTAAGACCGTGGTTGATCTGCCCGTCGGACTCCTGCGCACGGCGCGCTCCTGGCGCCGGGGCTCCGCCTAATCGGAACGATGCCCGCGGCGACGCTAACTGCAATAAGGCCCGCAAGCGCTTAGGGAGCGCTTAGGGAGCGCGGCTCGAGTCCTGCGCGGCTCTAAGTACTTTACATGAATTAATTCATTTAATCCTCACAAATTGTGCCCGGGCACTGCGTTAAGCTTTGTAAGTATTTTATCTGATGGAACCCTCGCCAGCCCTGACCCGTGTGGCTCAGTGGGTTGGGCGTGCGACCGCCAAGCGGAAGGTCTCCGGTTTGATTCGCAGTCACGGCACCTGCCGGGGTTGTGGGCTGGGTCCCCAGTCGGGCACGTACGAGAGACAAACTATAGATGTTTCTCTCTCACATCAACGTTTCTGACCCTCTCTTTCTCTCTCCCTACCCCTTTCTCTAAAAATAAATAAATAAAATCTTTAAAAAATATATATTGTATAAAAAGAATCCTTGCCAAAATGCTCGGAAGCAGCTGTTACCCACTTTGACACGCGAGAACCGCTGAGTGCCCGCTCAGTCCCCGGCGGAGGTTCCGAAGCTGACAGGCAGTAGGCTTGTGCTGGGGCTGTCAGTCCCGGGACACATTCCCAACCGCGGCACCAAGCTACGCACAACCACTGCGCCAAGAGGACACGCAGGCCTATAGGAAATATACAACTCCTGCCCACGAAAGCCCGTGACCTTGGGCGGGCAAGGGACGCAACCTCACTCCAGCTTCAGTTTTCTCATCGGCGAAATGCGCTTAACAAGAGCGGTGTCTGGTTCTAGGATGGAAGGAGGATTAGACCGGAGAAAACGTGCAGTTACCGTGCGCTAACCGCGCAGTTAGCACGGCCCCTGGGCATGGTGCTGGCGGGGCTGCAGCAAGCTTCATTATCGTGACAATTTATTTCATTGGTGTTAATTTTTACCACGACCGTAGCCTGTAATTCCAGCGTGGTGCCTTCCGTCCATGATTGCTAGAAGGGCTGTGTGCGTGGTGATGTGTTTACCTGCATCCCCCGTTTGGGGCTTGGAAATCCAAACATGTTGGAAAAGTGTTGGGTCAGTGTTGATGGAAAGAGGAAAAGAAACAGTGTGGGAGGAGGAGAGAAGCAAAGAAGGAGGTGGGAGGAGGGAACTGAAGACTCGGCCTAGAGCTGTGGCATCAGGCTTTCCAAGGGAGAAAGAGTCCAGGGAACCTGGCTGAGGTCCTACTGTGAGCCAGGTTTCAGGCTACCCAAGTGACACCAGTCCTATGTCAGGGAGGAAGGTGTTACCACCCCTCTTACAGGACAGGAACCTGAAGCTTAGTGTCCCCAACCTGCCCAAGGTCACCCTGCTTGTCCCAGAACTTAATGCCCATGTGTCTGGCCCTCTCAGCTTGTGGCCTGGGACTGCCTGGGGACTTCCTGCTGCTCCTTTGTCCTTTGTCTTTAAGAGCTTCTAACTCACAATAGTATCAAGCTAGTAACGCCTCACCTGGAAGGGATCCCGCCTCACCATCGCTAAAAAGGATTTTGTTTTCAAAATCCTTCACCTATATGTTAATCCCATTAATTTCAACAGGATTCTAGAAACAATGAGAGAAGCAGGATTCCTATTTTCCCATTTATGAAACAGTTTTGCTTATCTCTTGTAACTTGTAACCTTCCGCATTCTGTTCTCCCGTTATCATTATGGGGGGGGGGGAGCCTGCGGCAATTTGAATTTGCTGCCTGCATTCCAAGTGTCCTCAATGCGGTTCGACCAGTTTCTTCAAGAAAGAGGGCTCTTGTCCAGTGTATTTCTTTAGCTTTCACCTAGCACAAAACCCAGAGACCACCAAAGAGCACCAGAAGTAACAGCTTATGTGTCCTGGGGGACGCAAGGATCCCTCTCTACTATCAAAATTGTAGGTTTTTCGTTTTTTTCTCGTTGCCTTACAGGAACGGTTTACGTGTCCTGGATATAATCCTTGGTCTGGTAAAGCATGGAATTTTCTTATCCAATTTGTGGTTTGTTTGTTGAAGGTGAATTTGGACAACTTTTTAAAATTTTACTTGTATTTACTAGTCTTTTCTACAATTATCTTTTTTAAGTGTGGTTTTGAAAAGGCTCCCTTATTTGGAGGTCATAAGGATATCCTCCCATATTCTCTTCTAAAAAGGTTTTAAGCCGAGCTTTTTCTTTTACATACTTAACTTACCTGGATCTAGATTGTGTAAGTGACAGGGTCAGGTAAGGACCCACTTTGGTGTTTGGCCCGGAGGGTAACCAGCGGCCCTCTCGCCCACTCGCCCGCAGACCAGTTTCTCCTCTCTGCTGACCTGGAAGGCGGCTGCCGTCCACGTCCTGTTACTGGCTGAGCTCGGGCCGGCTTCTGAGCTTTGGACTGGGCTTCAGCGGTCACTTTCCCTGTGCCAGGAGTGCACTGCCATAGTACACACAGCTCTCCAATCAATCCCAACATCTTCTGGGCAAATCGCCCCACTTCATGCTTCTTCAGGAATGCCTTGGCTTTTCTGGGGCCTTTGTTCTTCCTTATAAATCTTAGGATCAGCTTGTTCAGATTCTTGAAAAATCCAGCTGGGATTTTGATTGGAATTTTATTAAGTATGGCTCAATTTGGGGAGATTTGAGACTTTCAGTATATCGAGCCTTTTGAGTTATGAAATAAGAACTATTTCTCCATTTAGTTATGACTCCTTTAATGATTTTTCTCTAACATTATATAATTTTCTCTATAAAAGTCTTCCACATCTAAAAAAATATCCTCAGATGACTCATACCTTTTTTTCTGGTGCTAGTATAAATGGTATCATTTTTGAAAGTACATTTTCTAATTGCTTATTGCTGGTTTATAGAAATGCAATTAATTTTTTTATTATTGATTTTATATCTAGGTACTTTGCTAAGCTCTCATTAATCTTAAGAATTTGTAGACTTTAAAAATTTTTTATATTATTATGTTTTTATTTTATTCAATGTATTGGGGTACATTTGTTAATAAGGGTCATCTAGGTTTCAAGTATAGATTCCGTGACACGTGATCTGCAATCAGGCTACAGCTGTCGCCTGCCGCGGGCCTCCTCCGTCCTTTGGGGGAATGGGCAGCAGCAACTCGGGCTTCAGCGCGGGAGTCGCCTACTGCGCGCCCAGCATCCGCAGAGGCTCCGGCGGCCGCCGGGTGTTGGCGTTGTCTGCCCCCTTTATGTCCTCGTCCTCCTCTGGGGGCTATGATGTTTGCATTTATGTTAATCAATGCGATTTACCTGTCGTATTCCTTTCTCATATGGTACCTCATATGGTTTTGATATTAAAGTTATATTACCATCATAAAACGAGTGAAGCATTTTTAAAATTAATTTCTAGAAGATTTTGTGTAAGAGCTTCAAAGCTTGGTTGAACTCCTGTGTTTAAAAAAAAATCTGGGACCTGTAACTATTTTTTTTCTATAGGAAAATAGATAATCTCTTATTCATTTTATAAATGGTTATAAGAAAATTTGGATTTAATTCTTCCTGAATCAATTTTGAAATATTTTTTCTAAAAATTTTAATATTTAATCTAACCAAATTTTTGGCATGGAGATTTTTATAAAATTCTATTAAACCTTTGCTGTAGCTATAGTTTAATCCATTTGTATTCTTAATACTGTTTTTGTCTGTGTGTACTGTTTTTATCATTCTTACCAGAAGTTTGTCTATTTTACTCTTTTCAAAGAACCAACATTTAGCCTTGTTGATATACTCTGTTAGATCTTTTTTCCCTATTCCATTAATTTCCTATTAATGTTCTTTACTATCTCCTTCTTTTTACTTTATTTGGGGGGATTCTGTTCTTCTTTTTAGATTATATATTTTCAGCTTTTCTTTTATTTAATAATAATATTTATTAAGGCTATAGATTTCTCCTTATAGCACCACTTTTGTTACATACAAGTATCGGCATGTCATATTTTCAGTATCATTTAATTCTTATTATTTTAAAATTTATATTACTATTTTTATTTCATACATGAGTTATTTTAAAGTGTACTTTTAAATTTCAAACATAGAAGATTACTGAAATTTGTCTTTCCATTATCTAGTTCTACTTTCTTAATGCCATTATAGTCAGAGGATTATGATATCTGTGTGATGATGATTATTTTCAATATAATGGCAAATGACTTGTGGCTAAATAAAGTCTCCACATTTCAACCATGTTTTCTGACCACAGTGCAATTAAGTTAAAAATCAACTTTCTTAAACGGTAAGAAATCTTAAAACACAAGTTTCCACATTCCTTGAGGAGAATGAGCATTATTTGTTGTTTATTAAATCAAAGCTCAAATCTTCTGTCTTTGCTAATATTCCATCTGTTTGATTTATCAATAATTAACAAAAGTGTGTTAAAATTCCCCAGTATTGTGGTAGATTGGTTTATTTCTCCCTGTACTTATTTTCAATTTTTGTTTTATATATTTGAGGTTTAATAAAATGGGTATAAGCTTACAACTATCATGTCTTACTGGCAGATTGAACTTATTATTATTATATGCTGACCCTCTTTATAACATTGCATATTTTAAAAATTATTTTATTTGCTGTTCATTATTTGTCTCGTGTATTTCTTGTCTTCCTTTTTCTTACAGCCTTTCTGTTTTTAGTTTCAATTGTTTCTAATAATATGTCACTAAATTTTTTTAAAGTTACCATCCTTGTCTTTTAACTGATAGGTTTAGTCCACTTAAATTTATTGTGATTATTGAAAAAACTGGACTTTGTTCACATCATTTGAATTTGCTTTTTTTCAATGCTCATTTTTTCTTTTCTTATCTAATCCAGGGCTCAGCTGTGGCTGTCTCAGATTCAGCTGCCCCGTCCTTCTAAGAGCCCACAATTTGGTTTCTCAATGACCTGAGGGCAACCTTATCTTACTGTTATTGCTACATTATTCCCTCCCCACACACCACGCCTTGCTTTGGTTTCAGCTTTCTGACAATGTTTGTTTGTTTATTTAATTGCCCATTTATTTACCCTTAGGAGTTTCCCTGTTCCAATACGCCCAGCATTATCCAGGACTGGATTGTGATAAGAGAGCGCCTTAGTGTGCCTAGAGCACTGTAGTGCCCAGGTGGCTCACTTTACAGTCTTTCCTAGACGTTCTTAGAAGTTACGGGGCCACAGAGGTACGCTGAACACCCGAACCTCCCCGTGGGCACCAAGGGGTGCCCACCGGCTTAGCCCATCATATGTGCCCCCCTGGGCATGCGTGGCTGTTTGCCCAAAGTTCTGTGGCTAACCAACGGGTTGGAGAAAGTACATCTTCTTTCCTTTGTCTTCCTTCCTAGTGTTTTTTGTATTACATCTTATTTTGATCAATCAGTATTTAGCATGTATAAAGCTATTAGGGTATGAGGACCGTGAAGATGTTAGGGGTTCTCACATCCACTAAATGTAAACAGTGCTTATTCACACATGCTGGGTGTGTGGATTATATTTATTATCTTCTATTCCTTTCCTGTGCTTCTTGAGTTCCTGCTGTGAGGATGTATTAGTTCTATGATTACAGGGAAAATTATTTACAAACGAGTCCTCAAACTTCAGAGAGTTGGGAACCACTACTTGAGATGATTATTTTGAGCATTCGAGGAAAAAAAGCAAACCCAAAGGCTGACGAAGCCAGGACAAGTATGAGGAGGTGGCCAGGTGGGTTTCGAGAGGCTGGACGGCAAAGGCCAGATTAAACGGGGGCAAACGCTGGTCAGCTCCAGCCACTTATTGCCCCGTAAAACTGTAGGACTGGTGTTACCACATCTTCGGGTTAAGTGAAAATAGATATCTAAATTTGTGATTTGAAATCTTCAGAGATTTTTAAATGCTGGCAACTCATTGTTTAAAATGTTTGAACACGGCACAGTTCGAATCCGCCATCCACGTAGCCTGGGTGTGGCTCCTGGTGGCCCCTCACATCCTCCGCTGTAGGGTCACACCTCCTTAGCTCTCACCTACACGTGCAAAGTGCGCAGTCAGTCAGAAGATCAAGTCCAGCCCTGAAATATTTCCAAAATAGGATGACACCAAAAAATGTGTACCTTCTGTTCAGATTTTGGACAGTCTCTCCATCCATCCAAGTTTTAATCACATTGAAAGTCGCCAAATTTGTCCATCCTTCCATCCATCCCTCCATGTATTCATTCATTCAGACAACGGCCATCTTTTAGATGCCTGGTAGATGACCGATACTGTCCAAAAAGGTGGAGGGAGAACAGGGTACAAGACTAATCCCTACTCTCGGGCCGTATGACATTCTAAGGAAGGAAATAGACAGTTACACCCGATAAGATGATTTCAGGTGACAGGAGGTGGGAATTGAAGACAGGATAACACCTTGGAGAGCTGGGAAAGAGGAGGACGAGAAGATGACAGTCCTAGAGAGTGTGGCCAGGAAAGCCGGGTTGGGGTTTGAATGAGAAAACCACCTTGCTAAGAAAGTGGCAGCTGCACAAGCCCTGAGACTGAGCTTCCACTGCTAGGTGACAGACAAGGACAGCAAGTGCAAAGGCCTAGAGACAAGGATGGGATGATCTAGATTTACTAGAGGAAGTTTGTTCACCCTCTTCCTCAGTACCCCCAAGTCAGCCCTCTCCCCTCACTCCATTGTCAAGCACGTTGGCTATCTCTTAAACTCAGGCAGAGAGCCAAGCCTGATTCTCCACCCGCCAGGGCTGATTTCCAGGAATCTGGCTTCCAGGGAGAAGACAGAGCTGCTTCTGGTTCTCCCACCCCCGGCTGAGTTCCTCTTTGATCATCATCCATCTTATCCTGAGAGGGGCCCCTCCTCTGCCAAAGAGCCTCCTTCCTGCTCCTACCCAGCTGAACCATTGTACTCGTTTCTAATGCCGTTTGATAACACTCCAAACTCCTTTAATACCTTCACCGCCCCTTCACAGTGCACCTGCCTTCCAGCTTCAGCCATGCCCCACCTTCCCGCAATCCCACCTTTTCAGCCTTGTCCAGGCCCCAAACTCCCCAGACGTTTCCTGATATTTGACCTTCACATAGTGGTTCGTCCTCTCAGAAATGCCATCTGCCTCTCTTTTCCTCTTGTGCAAGACACGGCTCACCCTTCCTGGTCACTTGGTCCACACGATGGTCCTGACACTGTACATTGCCTCCCATCTTTTTCACCGTGGGCTTTGTCTCACGGTCCCTTGTAGCCCATCCCTGCCTCCCACATCTCCAAGCTCCTTGCCCGGCTCACTTTCCAGCTCTTCTATGCTTGCTTTGACATCTCATACAAGCGCTACTTCCTGTCACACTTCAAGCACAACTATTTGGTACAGCAAATGCTTGTAGGGTGAAGGACTGTCGAATAATTAAGTCCCTAAGCCAACCCAGGCACTCGGAAAGGCCCACCTCTGTGCTAGGAGTCATCACACTTTCCAGGCGATCTCAGAGAATGTTGCTTCTGCCCAGCCTCTTTAAGATGCATTTATCATGATCACAGCATCATCCAAATCTCGATCAGTGGTGTGTTCAGTATAAATAGAAATGCTCGTATGAGTGCAGCAGCTGTATGGATGAATTACAGGGAGAGTGAATGAATGAGTGAGCAAACACTCCATAAAGCACTTTACACAGATCATGGACTTTAATCTTCAAAACAACCCTGAGAGATAGTTTCCCAAGTCAAATCCCACTTTACAGTTTAGGAAACTTTAAGGATTAAAGAGATTAAATTGTTTGCCCAAAGTTCACAAAACTAAAAAGTGGCAGGGCTGGCATTTGAACCCACCACTTGTTTTGTGGTCCCATCCTGTGCTAGTGTATGTCGTGGCCACCAGTAACAGGTGGCTACTGAAGACCTGACGTGTGGCTGGTCCAAGTTAAAACGTGCTGTAAAGGTAAAATACATCCCAGATTTCTACGATGTAGTTAAAACTAAAAAAAGAACGAAAAATATCTCATTGAAGATTTTTATATTGGGTACATATTGACGTGGTCTATTTGAGATATATGAGATTAGATCAAATAAAGTATCAAAATTAAGCTCACCTGTCCCTTCTTACTTTTTCAGTGTGGTTACTAGAAAAATTAAAATTACGCTGTGCTTCGTGCGGGACAGGGCGGTCTAAGCCCCGAGCTGCTGCACCCCACTGCGCCCCAGGCCAGCTCCTTCATCACGAACACCCGGTGCACACCAGGGACTGCTGGCCTGAGGACAGACCCTTGCCCCCGGCTCTTCTCCTTCCCACCCACAGGAAGTCTCCAGCCTCAACCTACCCCAGTCCCCAGGCAATGCAGGTCAGTTATCTGTTGTCGACAGATAGTTACCCTGGAGACGCCTCCTAGGTGGGATTTACCTTCGGAAGTCAGGATGTAAGGCAAAACTCACTCTAGGCGAAGTTATCCGTGAAAAACCCTCAACCCCGGTATGAGGTAGCATGCACTTGGTTGCGTCCGTGACAACATGCACGTGTATGTGAGGACAGGCTCAGTAATATGCAGTAGATAACGGTACCTGGTGAAACAGAAGTTTACATAATTTTTCTACCTATCGATGTTATCTTGATTAACCATTTGAGAGTAAATTACAGATATCGTGACATTTTAGTCCTCATAATTTCGGTATGTATTTCTTTTTTTAATTTTTACTGTTATTCTATTACAATTGTGTTACAATATGTATTCCAATTGCAAGTTGTCCAAATTTTTCCCCCTTTGCCCTCCCCCGCCCCGCCCGCCCATACCACACCTCTTCCCTCCCCCACTCCTACAATCACCATTATTCCCCTCCCCTCTGGCCACCTGTCAGTCTGTATTGCTTAACAAGGTAATTCTCTTACGTAATGGTTACAATTCTGAAAATCGGAAAGTTAACATTTGAAAACTACTGTTATCTAATATGTATTCTGCATTCAAATTCCCCCAAAACATCTTTCTGGCAACCTCCCCGACCTAGGATGCAAAGCAGGATCTCAAATTGCGTTTAGTGGTCGAGTGTCGTCCTTGGCCTCCTCTGGCATGGGACAGCGCCTTAGCCATTCTTGACCTTTCGTGACATTGGTATTTTTGAAGAGCACAGTGTAGCTGCTTTGCAGAGTCTTCCACCGTCTGAATTTGCTGACTGAGTCCTCGTTTTTACCATGAACTCAAGTTTCAAGAGTTTTGCAAATGTTCGATATAAATGATGCTGCATCCTCCCCGCTGTGTCCCCCAGAAGGGGCTGGGGTGGTGGTCTGCCCTGTCCTGGTGAGGGAACAGGGAGCACTGACCGAGGCGAGGCGAGGTGAGCCCAATTTTTCCATTTCATTATGAGGAATTCAGGGGTCTCCTTTCGTCATTAGCACGAGGCTTTGAGTCTGATAAATATCACATTTCCCAACAATTTTTACCCAGACGTTTTAACATTCGTGGGTGATTCCTGCCCTAAATCCATTTTTATTAGGACGGTTGCACATCATTTTTAAAGATGTGAAGGAGAGAGTGATGGGGAACACAAGGGAAGGGCTATATTTGCTTTATCGGGGTCCCCAAACCCCGGTACCGGTCCACGGCCCAGAAGCTGAGCTGCAGGAGAGCTCCTCCTGTTCCACCCTCCCCCCTCCCCCGCCCCACGCCCCGCATACCACCACACCCGTGTCTGGAAAAATGGTCCCTGGTTCCCAAAAGGTTGTGCTGCTTTAGATAAAGTCCTATCTTAACAGATACGTTCTTTTCAGAGGAAATCAAGTTAACGCGAGGTCTTCGGCTCAGGCAGGTTCCTCTGCCGCACCTGCACCCCCTCCGCCCATGCCTCGGTCTCCCCTTGTGAAGTAATAGCTTGGTCCTAGGCTGGCTGGGAGGACTGGATGGGGCCCGGCACATAATAATCACTCAATAAATGCCAGCTAGTTTTGTTGGCACTGCAGTTGCCAGCGCATCTACCTTATCTCCCCCACTTGGCAGTTGGAGCCAGGATTTCTGAGATAGGTAAAAAGAGATAGAAATAAAATGTTTAAAAGGTAAAATGTAGCCTGAATTAGGATTAGAAGCACCAGTACAAACTCATGATATATTTTATCTCTTTTAAAAAATTGTATTTTTTAAGTCTGCTTACTTGAGAACTACTGAAAAGGTCTAGAAACAATATCCAACAAAATAAATGAGCATCCCCAGTATCCAGATTGTGGTCTTCAAATACTGTTTCTCACTTAAAAAACCAGGAACGGTGCACTCTAGGTCTTGGGCAAAAGAATGGATGAGATGGATCTGGAACATCTTGTCATATAAGACTCAGGAGCAAATCTGCAAAGGTCCCCACCCACCAAAGACAGGAAAATGTATCAGTAGAGAATTATTTCCGTCTACTGAAACACAAAATAAATTTAAATCCATGAACTCTTGATACTCAGAAGAAGAAAATATAATGCACTGGTCACTCTTGGAGTTCACTAGAGAACCAACTTATTAGTTTGAATACTGGTAAATAAGGTGATGAATAAATATATAAATATACAAAGCTGACAGGAATGCAAAAGGTACAGCCACATTGGAAATAATTTTTGGCACTACCAGGAAAGTGAAAAGAACCCACAGAATGAGAGAAGTATTTATATATCTGATAAGAGAACTGTATCCAGAGTATACAGAGAATTTTTACAAGTCAACGATAAAAACACAAACAACCCAGTTTAAAAAATGGGCAAAGAATTTGAATAGATATTTTTCCAAAGAAGATACACAAATGACCGCTAAGCATATAAAAAAATGCTCACTGGCATTAGTCATTAGGAAAACACAAATCGAAACTATAATAAGATACTACTTTATACCACTAGAATAGCTACAGTTAACAAAGACAGACAATCATAAGTGTTTGCAAGGATGTGGAGCAACTGGAACCTTCACACATTGCTGGTGAGTCTGCAATACGATGTGGCCATCCTGGAAACAGTGTGGCAGTCAGCTTCATACGTGGTTAAACAGAGAGGCACCTTAGGCCCAGCAATTCCACTCCTAGGTATATACCCAAGAGGAATGAAAACACACACCCACACAAAAACTTGCACACAAACGTTCATGGCAGCATTAGTGACAACGGCCAAAAGATGTAAAACACTCATATGCCCATCAACTGACGGATGGATGTACAAAATGCGGTCTGTCCACGAAATGGACTATTACTCCTTAAAACAGAATGAAATGCGGACATGTAACACATCATGGATGGACCCTGAAAACATGGTAAGAAGCCAGGCTTCAAGGTCTTATAGTGTATGATTCCATTTACAGGAAATGCGGACATGTAACACATCATGGATGGACCCTGAAAACATGGTAAGAAGGCAGGCTTCAAGGTCTTATAGTGTATGATTCCATTTACAGGAAATGTCCAGAAGAGGCAGACGCATAGGAATGGACGGCAGGTTCCTGTCTGTTGAGGGCTGGGGGGAAGGGTGGGGTCTCTGTGCAGGATGGAGCACCTGAGGGGGGGCATGTGCATCGCTACCCAGCCTTGTGACTACAGTAAAACCAGCAAAGTGTACAATTTAAAAGGATAAACGTTATGGGAAGTGAATTATATTTAATAAAGCTATTATTTTTTTTTAATTTGCCTTTCGAGCTGCCACCAAGGACACTATTAAAAAAGTGACCTTGAATGAACCCCTTAAGCTCTCTGTGCCTCAGTTTCCTCACATATAAATTAAAGTAGTGATCACAACAGCTACCTCTGAGAGCCATTATGAGGATTAAATGAAAATATGAATGTAAAACTTTTGGCAAATGCTCACTCACGGTGAGTGCCCGATAAACGGTAGCTTTTGCTAACACCGCGGTTCGTATCAGACCCCCAGCGCTGTGCTGGGACCCAGGGCCCAGCAGGGAGGGAGGTGCGGGGAAGACCAGCTCCTCTCTGCAGGATCTCACAGGAGCACGATGAAAACCCCTGGTTCAGAGAGCAGGAAACACCACAGGACACACACTGGAGCCGTGACGGGAGCCCGGGGCACAGGGGAGGCGGGGCGCGGTAGCCCCTCTGAGCAAACCCATGGGCGTGCTGCGCACCAGGCGGGGACAGGTGGCTCGAGAACAGCAGCATTCTGTGTATTTCTTCTAACCAAAGGTGTTGGTCGTCCTGCGTAAGGGACACCGTTATTCTCCGTATATAAAGAAAGATAAAAGTGCTCCCAATTTAATTACAGCTCACCATCAAACCCGAACTTCATACATGTGTTGAATAAAATGCAAATAATAAACAGGTGCGTCTCAGAATTGAGGAAAGGATAGTAAATGCCAAGCACTTCATCCGCGTTGACTCGTACCTGCAACAATTCTGGGGTCTGTTCAGTCCTTAAGGCCGATCCAAACCAAGTCTAAGGTTCATCAAGCTCCCATGGTGACCCCTGCCCCTGCCCCTTATCTGACCTGGCTCCAGACCTCAGCCTGACCCTAAAAGCAGCCCCATCCTTAGCACCAACAGCAGTCCTAACGCAGTCTCAGCTCCAGCAGGCACAGTTTGGTTCCCGTGCTAGAAGAGACCGTAATAACATCCAGCATGGTGACTAGAGTCCGTAGTATTGTCAGCTGCCAAAAGAGCAAACCTTAAATGTTCTCATCACAAGGGTAAAAAAATACTTCCAGCACATTCTTCCATTGCTGGAGACAGCCCGGCAGGCCCTGACTCCCAGCTCTGAGGAGCTGGCCTGGCTGTCGGTCTGTCTGCCCCAGGTGGACGCCCCAGGGCTGCCACAGCCTTCCTCCAGAGGGGACCGGGGTAGTGGGATTTGGCCACACCCCACACCTGAGGTCAGCCCCGCCTCTCCTCAGCACTCTACCTTGTCCCAAATACAGCGAGGAGGAAGAGCTGGGGTAGTGATTCCCAAATCCTGCACTCCCCTGGGGCAGTGTGCAAAGTGCTGCCACGTCTCCTGTCTCAGCTGGTCTCAGCAGCACCCCTGGGAGGCAGAAGGATCTAGAAGGCAGCCAGGCAGCTACCTGCGTCTGCTCAGGAGCCAGGGGTCTGTTTCCAAGCCTGGGTCCCCTTGCTCTCTCTCTCTCTCTTTTAAGATTTTATGTATTTATTTTTAGAAAAAGGGGAAAGGAGGGAGAGAGAGAAAAAAACATCAGTGTGTGGTTGCCTCTTGTGTACCCCCATCCAGGAACCTGGCCAGCAACCTAGGCAGGTGCCCTGACCGAAAATCGAACCGATGACCCTTTGGTTCACAGGCCAGCACTCAACCCACTGAGCCACACCAGCCAGGGTCTGCTCAGCCTCTCTCTTAATGAACTCTACCTCAGCATCCATTACGCACACACCACACTGAGGCTGCGTGTGCATCTGTGCGTACGTGTGCCACTGAGCGCCTCCGTTCTCAGGCAGTGAGACCTTTAGGCTTCTGCAGTCGGAGAGCGATTTTGTTCATACGGGGTGGGGCAAGAGTAGGTTTCCCGTTGTTCCTTTGAAAAATAATACAATAGTTAACAAATAATAGTAAAAGAATAAACTCTTTGTTTTGCATACTCACAACTGTAAATCTACCTCAGCCCCACCCTGCATATATCACTGTCTTGAGCTCACATAAAAAACAAAAGACACAAGCAGTATGAACTGGTTTCCTACAACGCCAGAGTCCGACTTCTGTGAATCCGGCCCCTGTGTTCCCAGGGAGCCTCAGTCTCTGGAGCCATTCAAAACAAACTCCTCTAGTCTCACAGCGTATATGGACTGGACTACAGTAAACCCCAATTTACAGATGCAAACACGGAGGGCCAGAGAGGCTGTAAAACCTGCCCAAGCAAACTGATGCAGACAAGAGTCTTGCTAACACCAAAGCCGCGGCTGGAAATTTCCTCCTTGCCTACCGGGGGCTGAGCAAATACAACGAGGCTTTGGGCAGACCTGGGTTTGCATAATGCTTCTGCTTCCTTCTTACAACCTGGGGGACCACTTAATCTCTGAGGAGCGAATTTTCTCCCATGCCGACGGGGGATAATAATGCAAATTATAGGGACTTTAAAGTGTATTAAAGATAAGGAAACACTATTGAGATGCTCTTTATCTTTCCCCTTGCAGGGGACCTAGATTAATTTTCGGAGCCCCATTTAGTTTCCATACAATGACTTGAGTCTCGGAAGTGTTCAGGGCCTTGGAAAATGCTACATCCGGACCCCCGGGCTGCCTCCGCAGGCCGCAGTTCAGACCAGCCCGTGTGGGGGTGCAGGGAGGTATCTTGCTCTCCCTAGAACACTTGTATTGGCTGAATCCCTTTTGTGTGCTGGAGTCTTGCGACAATACCCCAACAAGCTGTCCGACGTGGACGAATCCTCAGACCCAGAGACCCTGGTCACTGCTCTGTCACCCCAATGAACCACCTCTGAGTGGGTGAACCCGGGATGTGAGCTCAGGTTTGTCTGAGGAGAAGGGTTGACCCAAAATCTCGTGGCTCATACTCCCCAAGATTGTCAACACAGACGAAGCAGGCTCACTAGGAAAAAAAGACCTGGCAGGATATACGAATATGTATATGGAAAAATCAAACTCCTGTCTACATTTGAGTTACGAGGCTACGTGACTCCCGACAATTCTGAACTATGGCAGTGACTTCCTGTCCCTGTTCGCTGCACCGCGCAGCTAGGAACACCTGTTAGGTTGCCTCCTTCACCATCCCCTTTCATTGCTGAAATCTCTTTTGAGAGTGAGCTCCGTGAAGTCGGGGGCTTTTCCTCTTCGTCCCCTTCTTCCCAGCACCCAGAAGGTAGATGAGAAATGCATGTTGAGTGATTGCCCCGTGAATATGAATGCGAAAGATCAAAAATATTAACTCCACGCTTTATAGCAGCAATGCCTTTGTTGTTATTTTAATTCCTCGTTCATTACTTCCAGCTCAGGTTCATGAATACCCACTGTGCCCCTGCCAGGCACGGTCAGGTGCCAAGGGACACAGGTGTTAATAATTACACTCACACCCCCACCCCCACTTGTTTCTCAAAGATGAACAGGGACAGGAGGCAAAGACTGAGGTCCTCCTTGCAGAGATAAGTGAACACATGTGAGGGGCAAGTTTTGGGACTTGAATCTGGTCTTGAGACTTTAAACCTGCAATTTGTCCAGCTGCTGTCTAGGAACTCAGGGGAGCACGTCATTAGCAGGGGGGCCACAGTCCCAGGGATGCTGTTTTCGCGGGATGAGGTGTTAGTGGAGGAAGGGAGGAGGGACTGGCTGGGCAGGTCCTTATCACGAGTCCTTTGTCTGACCTTGCCGCTGCCGGATCGGAGGAGGAAAAGAGATTCCTACGTTGGAGGTTGGAGATCCTGGGTTTCATGCTTATTTAACTTTCATTTCACAAGCAAAACATAAAGGACCTTTGTGCAAAAAAGGAAAAATATTGGCGATGAACCGCCAGTCCCTTTTCACTAGCCCCCATCTCCCAGCCCCTCCCACAAACAGGTTATCACCGCCGTTAATTGGGTCGTGGACCTTCCGGGTCTTTTTCTCTCGCGTTTTTATTTCTCCCTTAAACGCGATATAACACGTGCTATGTTCCAGGCATTGTCTGAACTGCCTTCCAAATATTAACTCATTTATGTCTGCGACCTCACAGAAAGTAGTGCAGAGTCACGTGGTTGAGCACACGCGCACGCGCGGAGTGATACTAGGCCAGAATTCTCTAACTTGCCTTTGCCACTCAACAATAACAATACGTCCTGTGGTTTTCCCATCTCGGCACGCATACGATTGCTTTACTGTCTTCAGTGGCTGCGTGGTTGGTTACCTAGTGTGAGTGTGCGGTGGTTTTTTTAATGAGTACCCTACTGGTGAACATTTAGGTTACTTCTATGCCATGAATACACCCGCCCATAAAACCTTCGCTACGAAAGTAAGAGTGGAAGGGATTTCTGGGGTAGCCTTACGTCGGGGGTCTGGAACCTTACCTTCAGCAGGTTAATCTCTGAGTCGCATGTGCTTGGGCAGAGCGGTTGGGCCTATCATTCGGTTAGTGGGTCGGTGGGTCGGCTGCGGGTGGGGAGCTTACGACTGAACTCTGACCTGAGAAGTGGCCCCGTCCCACTAGTGGCTTTCCTGGGCCGGCAGAGAGACACGAAGGGCGAGGGCCGCCTCGCCTGGGGAGGAGCCGCACCCTCCCAGCAAGTGGTCCTGGGGCTCCTCGGATTCACCGCAGCTGGAAGCCACCTTGATTTCTCCCAAAGCAGAGCTGAACTGGCCGCCTTTTGAAGGGGCAAAAGGCCAGGCTGCACTGGGAGGGGGCGGTGGGCTACCAGGAGGCCCACGGAGGAATGACGGCGCCCTGACTTGCAGCTCTGAGACCTGGAGCGATTTATTGGGCACCTCGGGGCCTCGGTTTCCTCATCAGGAAAGCCAAGCTCCTACCCTGTGTCCCACCCCCATTGCTTTCATCTGACAATCAAATGAAGTCGTAGAGAATTTCAATTCCTAAGGAAAACACCATTTCCCTTGAAAAGTCACCCCCCACAGGATATAACCTTCTGTTACGCAGCACGTCTTCTCCATCCCTTGGTAAACATAGTTCTTAAACTGCCTGTGTGGGAGAGTGGGGGCCTTATGGTAAGTCTCTTAATGCACTAGGGACTTGGCACCTGTAGAAACCACGACAGCTGCCTGGTGAGAGCTTGCCTCCTACCCTCACTTTCTCGCCCTCTGAAGGGGCCCCTACCATCCCCATTTTACGGAGCTGAAGACCGAGCCTCAGCGTTTACAGGGCTTGTTCCAGCTCACACAGCTCAGAGGCCCCTGAGCTGCAAGTCAGCTGACCAACACGTCACCACTTAGGTTTCTAGAGATAGCCGTCTTCACCCTTCCAAGGCCCGGAGGAAGCATCAGGGGAGGCCGGGTGTGTCTGCACAGCCCTGCTCCCACACCCCTAGGTGGCCTGGAGCTAGATCCCGACCTTCCCGCCCCTCCGGCTGCGCCAGCGGGAGAGCAGCAGGACTCCCATTCCCCTTGACTCGCATCAGGTGTCTGGGCTAAGAGGAAACGGGAATTTTGTGTCCAGATTGCTTCCCCAGCTCACAGATGGGAAAAGGAAGGCTCCAACGGGGACAAGAACAGGCAGGCCCGGGGAGTCTTCACGCTTCCTTCATTCAGGACGCACCATGGGACACCCCGCTCAGATGTGTCAGTCCCCAGGTTCAAAGGTGACAGCCGACATGCCTGCCTGTGTACACAGGTGTGGCTGAAGAGACACAGGTGTGCTGTGCAGGCCAGCCCTGGCTGCACCACGACCCCAGCCAGCTCCTGGGGGCCCGCCTTCTCCCTCTCCTCCTCTTTTCTTTATTCCAGGAGGGCACCTACTGTGTTTAATTAACACTCTCCTGCTAATGGTCTTTGGCCTGGAATTTGGGGAGATCTAGAAGCAGGGGGGCGGGGGCAAAGGTGAAAATGTATTCTTTCCTTAAACAAAGAGTGAGTTAGCACACCCATTGTGCCAAGGCCTGTGGCCAGCTGTGGGAGATACAGAGCTGAATCCATGCTGATTCAGCTGTGGTCCCTGGTCTGTGGTCCCTGGTCGGACACCTCTACCTCCAGGAAAACTTGTTCTGGGGCACAGGAAGTCCCTAACAAGTACCTCCAGGTGTTCAGAGTGAGAGAGGGGACACATCCACCTGGCAGGACAGGGAAGCTGGGGGGGACATCAGAACCAGCAGGGGACAGCCATGGAGGAGGAGAGGGCACAGGGACTGAGCAGCACGGAGCAGGAGCCCTCTGGGCAGCTAAGAGTCCCGAGGGATTGTGGGGAGGGGATGCAGGGAAGGGACTCGGTGCCGGGGAGCAAAGGGTCTTGCTTGCCAGGCTGAACTGGGAATCTCCATTGTTCGACAAGAGTTGACATAGGATGAGAGCAAGAGGGTGGCTCTTGGAGCTGAACAGAACCGAGCTCAAATTCAGGCCTCAGCTGGGAGACCTTGAGCAGATAATGACCCCTGTCTGGTCTTGCTTGGTGTCCTCTTCAGAAACAGGTCCCACCTTCAGACGGTGTGGCGACCATCTGCTGAGCACACCCAGATGGTCTTCTCCTTCTCTCTGCCTTTCGGGCCAGAGCTTCGGGATCGGGCGCCAGGTCCATTTGCTCCATTTTCTAGAACAACTGAACCAATAGTTTGCGCAGATTTCCACGTGGTCACGCTGGCCCTCGGCACCCGTTCAGGCCGCCCTGTGCCCCAGGACACAGACGTTTGCTCTCGGTTAGGACATGAACCCTTACAAAGGCAATTTGTTACCAGGTTGGGAGGCTGGCCCCCCGCCCCGACATGCACCCGAGAAGGGAGATTTCACAGCGACTCGGGCTCTGTGAGCGAGAAATATTCAATAAAGAACTTCCCTGAAACACGGAGCGGTGTGCATTCGCCACACATATTCAATATCCATCTGTCATCGGAAGTGCTGAATTCCTCTGCCAGGCAAGGGCTCTGCGCAGCAGCCCGCCCGGCCGCCGCTCCCCGGCTCTGGAGGGCTTGAACGGCGAACGAGTTCTTTTAAAATTACTTCAAGTCCAACTTTCTCTTGGTCACCCCGGTCTAGTTCAACTTGGAAAGCTACTTTCTGAGGGTTTGGGCGGGGTGGGGGGCAGGGACTGGCCAAGGCTTAAAATCAGAATGTGGACAGCATTATCAAAAACTTATGTTCCCGTCTCGAAGTCAACTGGAGATATTTTAAGATCCAAATAACTCCAGAATTCTAGAGTTTCAGAGAAAGTATTGTCATTAGTTGGGCACGAATGTGTTTTGACGTCATCATTTTACTTGCAAATATTGCGTTGACCTACCAGGCAGAGCAGAAAATGACTATTTCTACAAACCTCATGAGAGGGGAATAAAGTGTTCTTTAGGGACCTGTTTAAAAAAAAAAAACTGTGAAGAAAAAAAAAACCTGCAAGGGATCATGTAGACAAGAAGGGGTTCTTTTCAGTTCAACTGTCCTATGTTTGGCTCATATACTGAATTCCCCAAGCTATCATTACTACGAACAGACGACTTTCCCCATAATACATAAATTACGCACAACCCAACGGCATGGGAGATGGACTCCTGTGATTTTAAAGCCAAGACCTTCTGGTCTGCAGAAAGAATTTTACTGCTAAGTGAAACCAAATCCACATCCTGGTTCAAGCACCATTCAGGTTTGCTCCCTGGCTGAGGGCAGACACCCAAAACAAGAAAATAAACACAAGCTTCGGGAAGGAGGTGACTGAGGAGCTGGCTGGTATTGGAACTGACTGGTTCAGAAATGGTCAAGCATGTAAAACAAAGGAGTAGCAGGTCGGGGAAGGAGGGTGTGTGTGCGTGTGTGTGTGTGTGTGTGTGTGTGTAGGGCTAAGAAAAGACAATGAAAACCCCACCAAAAATCAAACAAACTGAAAGTCTGGGTTGTCCCTGAGAATTCTGCTTTTCCCCATCAGGGACAAGCAGGGATCTGGCCTAGATTCTCCAGACAGGCCAGTAAGGGCTCCGCCTCCTCTGCTCACAGCAAGGCCAGCTTCACAGCTTCAGGTCACTCCGATGGTGGCATTAAACAGGTGACACAACCTGTGACCTCTAAAAGTGGCGCTCCCTCCCACCCCCAGTTCCCTGACTCTGCCTGACTCCTTAGGCTTCCAAAACCTTGGTTTCTGCACGTAAGCTGTAGGCGAGGGAGTCCGGCTGCAGCTTGAAAAGGCAGACAGGAGCCACTGGGCCCTAGTAAGTGCCCTCCTAGGAGTGCAGAAAACTGCTCAAAACCACACGGGCAGTGATGCTGAAGCGAGCTGGCATTTCCTTCAGCCCCACCTTGAAGGTCAAGACACACCTGGGAACGCGCTTGTCGGCTCCTCACTTCCACAATTAAAAAGAATCAACAACATCACCCCAATAAACTCAATGGAAAGAAAAAACTACTAAAACACACACACAACGCTACCTCATATACATTCCTCATCCAGCTCCCGAGACGACCTATCAGCAAATGTCCACTTTATCAAATCCTCTTTAAAAATACAAGTGCACTAACCATGTGGCATATTGCACATATCTCCACCAATATCAACTTCTCTTGACCCAAAATTTTATATATGTAATACGCCCACCCATGCACGGCTATCTTTCCCTATAATCTTCAGTTTTATTTTATAATATTCTTTCTTAAAAAAATAAAGAAAACTCTTCAACCTCCCAAGTTATCTTTTAAGTATTAAGTGTTCCCTTTTACCCCAAATATATGCCTTGCTTTGCTAACTTTAATCACAAAGTTTTGAGGGTAAGTTTCTGAAAGTTAAGCAGCTTAAAGCTTTGGAATTATTTTATTAGCAAGTCAATTGTTTTTCCAAGACTTTAAAACTATAGCTAACAAAAAAGTTACCCTTATCCATATCAAAATGAACATAAAGTTTAGACCGGGATGCAGAATGCTTGGAAAGACAAAAACAAAAAGCCAAAACTCAAAAGCCTGGTGGCTTCTTTATGTCACGGAATGTGTCCTTCCCTTTGTAACATGTGTGTTGGAATGCATAAGAACTGTGAATGAAACACCTCCTCCTATCTTTGCCTGGGAGTCTTTTTTCTTAATTACATGCCCCCCAACCCCTGTTTTGATAAAGAGGATCTCCGTTTGCTCCGAAGGTTCAGCTGTGATGAAATGGGTCTCCATTGCTTCATGAGTGTCCTCGTCCCCCCATACCTCCAAAACTTCACAAAGGGACGGTGTCTCTGGGCAAGTCTGTGTGTGTGACAAGCTGACACGCACGACAAACACGGGCAGAATGTGGAGAACAGAGGGGTGGCGGTGCCTGCCCTGTCCCCACGCACTTGGAATCAGCATGTGGCCCTGTCTAGCAACCACAGGGCACTTGCTCTGCACCCCCCTGGGCGACCTGCCGACCAATCCACATTCCAATGCTTATTGATGGGAGGTGGATATATTAGCAACAAATGGGCTTATGCAGATACGTGTGTTTCAGAGACCCTGGCAGCCCACAGCGGCCTCTGGACGGTGCCCTGCCCCGACTTCTCTCCCTGCAGCAGCCTCCCACCGAGAAAGACCCCGTGCCTGGCTCGGATCCGCCATTTGTGTCCAGCAATTCTATGTCCAAGATGCCTCTCTTCAGAGACTCGGTGATTTTTGCATCTTAATGGCTCTGGGACACGGAGCCATTTCGCTGGGAACATCCCGAAGTGATACCCAGATTTCTTAACACCTATTTGTATGTTGGACTGATTGACTTGGCTCTAAGACAAGCATTTAATGACACGCCAGTCAGTCCCAGCCCCGCTTAAGTGTCCCCTCAGATGGGCCAGCTTAAAGAAGAATGACAGAAAATGTTCTTTAATAACTATGGTTTATCCATTCCTTTCAGATAGTAAGTGGCACGTTCTCACCTCATTTGCAGCTTTTAATCTCAAATGGACATTGCTTTTGAAATATCCTCTTTCTTTCTTTCTTTTTTTCTCCCCGAGGCTGCCACTTGAAAGTTGAAATCTAGCAAGAACGGTAATGGCCGGTGCCAGCTTTCTGAATTACAGGGTGACTGCCTGAGCTGGTCCTAAAAAGCAAGTGTCTTTTTTATGCCGCATAAAAGGCTGAAATGTTTACATATCAAAAGGCTATAGGCCAATTTCTGTCAAAATTACACATGAAGTTAAGCAGTACAAGCAATTTATTTAAACACTAGTCATTGTAGAAAAATTCAAAACCATATGCTCTTTTAGCAGTTTTTACAAATGCATTTGACCCGTGACTTGGCTAGACATACAAGCTTCATAATTTACTCTAAATTTCAAATCCCCTTGACGTTTAAATAAAAGATCTTCATTAATGAGGTTTACATGAATGAAAACTTTAGAAGCTGATATCGATTAGCGAGGGGCTTCGGGAACCGTCTGTGCATTCGCTCTAATTTTCAAATGACTGACTTTGCTAATCATTTCAAGAGAAAGTTCCACTGAGAACAAATTATCGTCATTTGCATTCTGTGATTTGCAAAAGCAACGGTGCAGTCACTTTGAAACAAACTTTAGTAAATAGCTCCGCTGAAAGCGGATTTCTGCAACCCTGGCAACCCGGAGCTCTTTTTTTTCTCCCCCCCCCCACCCCCCATGCTTTGGGAACACGACGTTTTTCGACACCCTCTTCTTTATCCCCAGTGTTATGTTGAATTTTCCTAACACCTTGATTATTCCGTCCTCAGGGGCTCGGTGCGTGTATTTGGAATGTTGCAAAACTTCCAGGCAAACTCAGCTAGTAAGCGTCTCCACCTCCCGCTGAATGCAGGGGCCCCAGCCCTGGTGCGCGCTGCCCCTTAGAGGGGTGGCATTCGAGCCTCCGCCCACCTACTCTCACGGGGAAAATTCCCTGAGGCTACTGGAGGTGTCCTTGACGGAGCAGCAGGGCCGTTGAGCCCGTTTTGAGCACTAATTTTGAGGCACTGGATTTTTTTTTTAACCCCAAACACAAAGTTGAATTGCGCTGTCAAAACTGTGTGGGACCTGCCTGCTGCGCACGGGCTGCCGCCGGCTCCGCGCTCTGTCCCTAGTGCCCCTGACCCCTCTCACTGGCCTCGCAACAGGAGCTCCGCACCTCTGCAAAGGACACGCCAGCCTCTCGCACGTGTCACGAAAACCCTATTTAAACGCATCTGATTATGAACTCTGCTCTGTGACAGGGCAAGAGGCTGAAAGAATTAAGAAAAGAAAGTTCCTGAAACCGTAAGAAGTTGGGGCCGTAGATGCATTTTTTAAAGAGCCACGCTGCGAGTGTGTGTGTGTGTGTGTGTGTGTCTGATGGTAGTGGGCGACGCTTTTCTCCATGATGAAAATTTGGGCACGCTGTTTGACATCAGAGAAGCAATTTAATCTCTGCTCTATGAATCAATTTAGCGATGACTGCGGCGCAAAGCGCCCGGGTAGATGCGGAGCCGCAAATATACCTTATGCATGGAGAATCCGCTTATGCATTCTTTAATGTCTTAAAAATGAGGGCTATTACCGGGGCGACCGACTCCTCAGCAAACACATTTTCATAGACTTCTGCGTGGTGATTGCTTTGTGTGAAATCGTGTTTGGGTGATAATAGGGAAAATCAACGGCGTGTTTACTGCGTCTCCGACCTAAGCGCTCGCCAGCCGCCCGCGGCCGCTCCGGGTCCTCCCATGCTGAGCGGTGCGTGCGGGGCGGACAAACAATCGCGTAGCAACACGAGGTGGGCAATTTGCGTGCGTCGCATTTGTTATTCCAACAGTACCGGGAGACACGAGGCCGCTGATTGTTTGTTTAGCGCGTTTCGGACACTTGTGGGTTTCGGCCGGAGGAGGAGGGGGCAGCGCCCCTGACTGCCTTCGGCTCCTGCCTCCCTGCGGACACGGACACAGCGGAACGCCTGGAGATCGAGGGGCAAGCTGGGGTGGAGGCGGGGGAGGCCCCGTCGTGCCGGGGGTGAGCTCCTGGAGGGCTTGTTGAATAACTGGAGGAGGATGACCTCGGGGTCCCTGTGACCTCTTCCCAGAAAGTCCCCTCTGCAAGAGAACAGAACTGTCGAACCCCCTTTCCTTTTCTTGTTCCCAGCTGATACCCGGACCCTGTCCTTGGGTGGGGGTGGGGACAGCACACTCCTTTGTCCCAATGAAAAGGACTAAAAAAATGCCCCTAAACCCAACCCCAGGCTCCTTGGCGAACGGGTAACAATTACGCAGCCTCCTTAAATGTTAGGGATGCAAGAGACCCAATGAAGCCCGGCGTTGGTTCAATTACCTAAAAAACCTTAGGCCGAGAGAGGAGGGATGGTTTGCAAAAGTGGCAACGTGCGGTCTAGAGCTGACTCGCGGTACAGTGCTCTTTCTCCCGGGAGTCAGTGGTACAGGGGGAGGACCGCAGGAAAGCGAGGGTGAAGTCTAAATCTGATTCTTAAAAAGAGCGATGCACCAAGTGGAAGGAGGCGTGACGGCGTGCGCAGGGGAGGTCGCCTTATTCGAAAACTCGGAGGCACTCTCAGATCTGCGGTGAGTCTCCGTGCCGCGGTGGTCTGAGCACCTTTGCAGAAACCGACCAGGACTCCTTCCCGGTTTCCCGCGGCGCCTCGGGCAGGCTCCGCGAACTTCTGAAAAGATCCACTCCCGCATCACCGCCGCCCGCGCCCAGCCACCAACACAAACGCAGCCAGCGACCCTGCGGAAGTGCAGCTTCCCGTTGTCTTCCAGCAACTGTACCCGGGACAGGCTGGGAGGAGTGTGTGTGCCCGGAAACGGGTGGTTTTTACGTCTGTAAGAACGGGAGAAATGCCTCTTTCCTCGGTTGGTAGGAGAGGGAAGGCGCTACACACACTTCCTTGCCTAGACCTTACCTCTCTGAAGGGGAGGATCACACTCCTTCCTCTGCGAGCGGTCTGCACAGCAAAAATCCACCGTCTCCCCAAATTGAGTCCCATCTCCGTCCTGCCCCAATCTCCGCCCTACAATCGCTTCTTAGTTTGCTCAGCACTTAAAAAAAAGAAGCAAGGCTCTCAGGCCACCAGCGGGTGGGCGTGAGGGCGCCGAGGTCCGTATCCCGAGGCCTACGAGGAGGACGGGCCGCCGCCTCGTTTCTCTGGGCCACTCTTGGGCGCCGCTGGAGTCCTGCGCTCTGACCCGGGAACGGCAATTGACCAGTGCCCTTTCCCCTTCGCCCCAGCGCCGAGGAGGAGGCAGCCCACGTGCTTAGACCTAATACGGCGACTTCAGACAACCCTGCACGGACCCCTGTTAGTTAACCAGAGAGAAAGAGGGGGATATGGGCTGTTTAGCGCGTTTAACGCCCCTCTTTCGGAAAACCCGGCCTTTCGGCCCTCCGCCGTCTGGCCTGGGCCTGCATTTCTCCCTCCCCTGGAGTGACCGGAGCGGCCTGCGTGCAAGGCCGAGAACGAACAGCTCTGCGAGACCCGGCCTTGCGCGGAGCCCGCAGGACCTCGGGGTCTCCTTTCGTTCCGCGCGCACCGTCTCCTACCTTCTCGCAGGGCTCCGGGCCGCCTGCGCGCCATCGTGGGCTGGATGCGCCTCCAGAGGCTCTGGCGGGCGGGCAGTGCCGCGCAGAGGATCCCGCAGATCGCCGCGGCTGCCTGCGGAGAGCGGCGCGGGCCCGCCGAGGCACGGAGAGCCCAGCCCGGGCCTGCCGGGTGAAGGACGGCGTAGGGGCCTGTCCCGGTTAGAGAGCCGACAAGTTGAAAGGGGAAAATGCGACTTAATTGTTGGGGGTTGGGGGTAGGCGGCGCGGCGGCTAGGGAATCCTCAAAGCCTCATTTTTGGATTAAAACAAAAAGATTTTGGAGGGAGACACCACATTTCCAAAAATAATGATTTTAAAAAGAAAAGAAAAAACACGAAACCAACCGTCACCCATGCAGGAAACAGCTGGAAACACCGGTTCAGAATGCTACTTTGGATGGCCAGCTTAAAACAGGGGCTGAATTTGGTTTCTGCTGTGTGAGGCCTAGGGACTGACTGCTATGCTAGTTTTCTAACCCAAAGTGACTGCAAAAAATTAAATATATATAAATATTTAAAGAAGCACAATACATCTTTCATCGTTTTTGCCTTTACAAATTTTGGCCTGTGCAAAAACGAAAGTGTTGGGAGTGGCGGTTAACCAATATTCCATCAGGGAGAAAAATCTCAAGATAAAATAAAGGAATAAAATAGAGGTGCAATTAGGCAGTGAGTGCATCGGGGCCCGGAGGAAGAGCGGCATTTTCAATCCTTCCTGCGGCGGACACAGCCCCTCACATTTTCTAAAAACAAAACAAATTCAGAAAGGAAAAGAGGGAAAGAAAGAAAAGGAGCCCCAAAGTAAAAATCGGCCACAATGAATTTGAGCTTCGTGCAGAGGAAATCGCACCCAATAATAGGACCCAATCTGAGGGGAAAAGAGGGGGGGCGGAGAGGTCCGGCGGGGGGAGTTGTTAACTGCGGCGGCACAATGGTATTAATGAGATTAACCAAGGCAATTAGGCCGCCCGGCCCGCTCCGCAGGTCCGCCGCTGGGCTGCGGAATGGAAAAGATTAGGTTAATTTCATTAATTCACAATCCACAGTCTCTTTCCAGGCCCCGTAACCTCCTCCCCTCGGCACCTCTCCCCCTCCCCCCACTCCAAAGGCCCCCCACCCAAAGGAACAGAAAGGGCCAAATCTGGTTCTGTTTGTCATCTGCATATTACCAGGAACTAAATCCAGGATGACGTCGACTCAGTATAAAACCAAGAGGTTCAGTTGGGCTAAACTCCGTCCTACCCGCGGGTTGAGTTCAGCAAACGCTGCGGCGAGGGGAGGGCAGGAGGAGCGAGAGCGGACGCAGGGGGCGGGGAGGGGAGAGGGACCGCGCGCTCGCCGGCGCTCTCTTTCGGTTTGGTCCGGCTCAGGAGGAGAGCGGACCGCCCCCCCACCACCACACTTTGCGGCTCTTTCCTCCGCGCGTCCCCGCCGCCCCCAGGTCCCGGCGCTGGGCTCGGGGATGCCCGCCAGCATGTTCAGCATCGACAACATCCTGGCCGCTCGGCCGCGCTGCAAGGACTCGGTGCTGCCGGTGGCTCCCAGCGCCGCGGCTCCCGTCGTCTTTCCGGCCCTGCACGGGGACTCGCTCTACGGCGCCAGCGGCGCCGCCTCCTCGGACTATGGCGCCTTCTACCCGCGCCCTGTGGCCCCCAGCGGCGCAGGCCTCCCGGCCGCGGTCGGTGGCTCCCGCCTGGGCTATAACAACTACTTCTACGGACAGCTGCACGTGCAGGCGGCGCCCGTGGGCCCGGCCTGTTGCGGGGCCGTGCCGCCGTTGGGCGCCCAGCAGTGCTCCTGTGTCTCAGCGCCCGCAGGTAGGGTCGCCCTCGCTCCGGCCTTCGCCGCCTGCCGGGGTCTGCAGCCTCCGGGGCGCGAGCGGGTGGTGGCGCTAACTTTTTTCACTTTGCACAAACTTTTCTCCTCTTGCAAGCCTGGATTTTCTCCCCGCCCCGACCCCCTTTTGCCGGTAGGGCGCAGGGGTTTGCACACTCGCTGCAAACTTTATGCTGAAGTTAGCGGAAACGGTAACTCAGTGCCTGCATAGGGAGACTTAGACTTTTGGGATTCCCTAACTGGCTTCGGGGGTGTGCGGGTGGACGCCCGGGCACCCTCCCCCATTTCCCTGCACCCTCGATTTCTGTGCACCTCCAATTCACAGCATCCCCTTGAAGACGATTTTAAAGTTGGAGTGGCTGCGGCCCACGTGTGCGCGATGGCAAGGGAAGTAGGTGATCGCGTACTCTACTCTGTTGTAGGCTACGAGGGCCCCGGCTCGGTGCTGGTGTCCCCGGTGCCGCACCAGATGCTGCCTTACATGAACGTGGGCACGCTGTCGCGCACCGAGCTGCAGCTCCTCAACCAGCTGCACTGCCGGCGAAAGCGTCGGCACCGCACCATTTTCACCGACGAGCAACTCGAAGCGCTCGAGAACCTCTTCCAGGAGACCAAGTACCCAGATGTGGGTACCCGCGAGCAGCTGGCCCGGAAGGTCCACCTCCGGGAGGAGAAAGTGGAGGTAGGCGCCAGACGCTGCCGGGTGCGCTTAAAAGCCCTTTCCAAATAATAGCCCCCCCCCCCCCGCCCCGCAACCGGTTTTGCCCGGCCCTCCTTGAGGTCTCCCTGCACCTAAAAACATCCCAGTGGCGGCCCGGAGGCTGCTGGAGGGCGCTTTAGGCCCAGGAAGTTGAAGGAAAATGCGGAAGCGGGAGCGAGCCTCCTTTCTTTTTGTTGGTGCGAGCGTGGGGGCACGCCGGGGTCCGAGCCACATTGGGCCCCGGGGCGCCCCGGCATTGGGGCAGCGCGCCTTTGATTTTAACTGTTTGCCCGCCCTTGCGCCACAGGTCTGGTTTAAAAACCGCCGGGCCAAGTGGAGGCGGCAGAAGCGGTCCTCGTCGGAGGAGTCGGAAAACGCGGAGAAGTGGAACAAGACGTCCTCCAAGGCGTCGCCGGAGAAGAGAGAAGAGGAAGGTAAAAGTGATTTGGACTCGGACAGCTGACGGCCGCCGGCCGTGGCGCTTGCCTAACTCGAAGGACTTGCACAGACGAACGATGCTACTTTCTTGCACACGCGCTGCCTTGCGGGAGGGGGTCGAGAAAGCGGAACAAGGTGCTGTAAATAGTGTACGGAGCCCGGAGGACCGCGCGGAGGCCGGGGCCGCGCGGGGGCTCCAACCCGGCAGCAGAGGAGGCCGCCGCCGGCGCCTTGTTCCCCGCCGTAGTATTTATAGTTAAGTTAACGGTGACAGTACAATAAAGTGATGGCGATGTAGACGGGTCACATTCTGTGTTGCGTACCTCTTCGGCACCACCATCTGAGGCCCAGGAAAGAAATCTATTTAATCTAGCTTTGGAAGAGAAATTGGGCAGCTCTGACCTGTCCAAAAAGGAGAGAGAAAGAAAGAAAGTCGGGGTAGGAGTCAGCCACAGGGCGGGTGTTCTGGTTTGAAAGCACACTTGGTCTCTAGGTCTCCAGGAAGGAGTGAAGAATGCGGGGGTTGTTGGGAGGCGGGGTGTAGCATTGCCCAGGAGAGGGGCAGCCCGGGGTCCCAGGCCCGTGGGGAGGAGGACTCTCCCTCCTTGCTGCGGACAGAAAACTGTATCCGGGCAGCAGAATCCACCCCGGAGTTGGGAAAACCTGGGAACCACTCGGGACTCCCGGCTGCTCTCCAGGCCCTGCTCCTGCGAAGTCCCCAGACCTAAGGGGGAGGGCTCCCGGGTGAAATTACGCAGTCCAAAAGCCCTCTCTCCCCACGCTTTCCTGCGTCTTTCGTGGTCTCTGCTGCTGTCCATCTCCTCCAGGGCAAGCGCTACTGCCCCACAACTCTCAGCTGTGCATGGCTGTCTCTCACCTGGTGGCCGCATCTGCGTGCCCCCCCCATAATAGAGACCTCAGTGGTTCTGGGCCCTTCGTGCCTCCCCTGAAGTTTGAGGTCCCAGCGCTCCCCAGGCCAACCGGACCCGAGAGCGCACTGGCTGCTGAGTCCGTGCGGGTCGGGAGTGCAGAGCCTCCCGTTCTCTCCCTCCAACTGGCTGTCTCCTGTCTGCATAAATGGGACCGGGAGCCCGCCTGTCCGGGGTGCTGGGCCTCACCAAGAAGGCCTGAAGAAGCTTCCCTGATAAGTGCTTGGGATAGGACCCAAGACTAGAGCATGCCTTCTATACGGTTTCCAGGACCATGCGTGGGGGGAGGGCGGTAGGAGAGGCCAACGGCCTGCAGAAATGGCTTTTAGTGCGTTAAACTTTATAGATTTTTGCATTAAGTCCATTTTATAAACAAGGAAGCTAAGACTCAGAGCTTCCCTGCTTGGCTGATTCATCTGCTGCCTGGGAGTAGGGGAGCCCCAGCTTCCGCAGCTGCCTCCCCATTTGGTGTAAGGACCCTCCGGGGGAAGGCTGGGCTTCCCCAGCCGGGCTGGCTGGGGAGCACACTGCACGCGAGGTAACAGCTCTTTACAAGAAGCAGTATTTTTTACAGCTTCTTATACATTTGAAGGGTGCTCCTGGAGCAGACGAAATATGGAGTGACTCCCGATCCGGCCTTTTTAGTGAGGATTACTCCGAGAGGAAAGTTTGCAGACCAGGTCTGCCTCCAGGGACAAGGTCACCTTGGTTCCTATCCAGACTCCACCACTTGTGACCTTGGACCAGTCACTTAACCTCTCTGCTCCTTGCTTGCGTAACTGCACAATGGGCACAGTGATAGTATCCACTTCTCAGAGGTGTGAGCGTGGAAGGCGCTAACTGGTGCAAAATGGGGCCTGGCACAGCGGAATGTTCCTTAGCGGTGGCTACTTCTGTTTTTACATGTTTATGGATTCTAGGGAAAGAGAAAGAGAAACGTGAGTGTGAAAGAAACACCAGTTGGGTGCCTCCCATTCACACCTGGGAATTGAACCCCCAGCCTTTTGTAGTATGGGACAACGCTGCAACCAACTGAGCCAACGTGGCCAGGGCTGTTTTTTTTAAAAATGTAACGATTTATATTGTGTCAGGCCAGCACTTCAGGATTTGTGCACATGATCTCATTTTCCTTTTCAAGAAGTCTGAGATGGGGGGTGTTTTCACCATTTTACAGAGGAGGAAATTAAGGTTCAGAAAGGTTAAATAATTTAACAACACTCAGCTCACAAGCAATAGGGGACACCATCTTCGCCCATCTAAGTCTTATACCATAATTGGAAATGTTTCCACTACCGCCAGTGCTGGTGAGAAATACTCCAAGAAGCTGATTCCTTAATTTCAAGTGAATCCTGCGTTGGTTATTAGCACACCTCCCCTAGATTCAGGCTTCCAGGGGGACAGCCTCGCCTGCTGTGCCCTTCTGCCCCCTCGCCGCTGCTCCTGGGGGCCATCCCCCATCTCACTGGAAAGCGGTGAGCCTGCAGCGGTGTCCAGGATGAGCCTTCACGTCCCTTCCTTTAGTTCTCTATGATTCTAGGACTTTAAGATGGGACAGAGTGGCAGCATCATTCACCCTGAGAGATTAGACATCTTCAGAGCTCTATAAACTCCTTTGTGTCTTTTTGTCCATACTTGCCCTCAGACCCCCTCTATGAGGGGATCTTTTATTTATTTATTACATATTTTAGAAAAATATGCATTTGTCTAGTCTGGAGAGGAGTCCCTGCAATTGACAGGGAGAGGGGGACTGGGGGAAGAGCAGTTTCTCAGACACCTCCCCCAGGAATACTGGAGTGGGGGTAGGGGGGTGCCAGAAGTCTCTAAGAAGAGGGGAGAGCTGCTCCCAGCTTGTCCCAGGAAGGCTGGAGGCGGCGAGTGAGCCCTGTCCCAGCCCACGTGGCCACACCGGAGGCCCCCGTGAAGTGCGAGCCCAGCTCACAGGAAGCAAACACAGTCAGCATCTGGAGTGAGGAGAGAAATGTCATCACGGCCTGTCTAATTATAGTCTGCCCATCTTTCCTCTGCATTCCCCAGGCAGCCGTGGGGCTCCAGCCATTGTCGTGGCCTGGCTGCCGTAGTCAGCGAGGGCCAGATGGCGGCAGGACCAGAAGGCACGTGGTCCCCGAGAGCCGTCTCTGGGCCTCGTGACCGTGGGCATTTGGGTCAGGGCGTTGGAAAGTGGTGTGTGTACATGCTCAAACGGGCAAGGCGTAAGCCAGATGGCGTCTGCGTGGCTTCCACCCCTGAAACCAAGGGTGTTCCCCCCACTTCATGGCTGAGCCAACCAAGGCACAGAGGTGACACAGGGGGGCCGAAATGAGAACTGTCACCTGCAAGGGACAAAGCCCTTGTGATTTCCGTAGCCAGGCTGCCTCCCCGAACCCAGACTGGTGTTTCTGGTGGCGATACAGTGGTGTATAAAAGTTCACCAACAGCACAGGACCGCACAAGTGATGTAGTTGCCCCCGGGGAACTGACCTGCCGGGAAGTGCCAGACAAAGAACGGGAACCACAGCCATAACCCCCAACATGGGTCTAGCACTTTCCACTGCGAGGCCTTCCACACACATCTCAGGTCCTTAGGAGCTGGGGATCGTAGCCATTTTGCCGATGGGAAGTGGAGACTCAGGCGAAAGGCCTCGCCCTGGATGCTTAGGAAATTGCAGAGCAGGCCCTGGACCCCCACACCTGAGCAGACTCCACAGACCTCCTGGGGTGGTGGCAAGGTTTGGGGTGACAGCTTCCAGGTGCCCCGGGGCCACCTGAGCCAAGCAGTGACATGTGCAATGTGTGTGTGTGGGGGGGGGGCCGGGTTCTCGGACTGGAGTAAGCCTCGCAGAGGGCGAGTTCTTTCTGGTCTTAGCAGCGGGCTGTGTGTTGGGGGTGGGGGGGAGGTTGACCGGCGCTTTACAAACCACACCCACGAAGAGCGTATCTCAGCGACAGTCCCTCAATCAAGTTGCCTGTCACCAACTTTTGAGCTTGGAGCTCATGTTTGAGCCTGTGTGAAGGGTGTCGTTTAAAGGCCGTGTGTGAGAAGGGAGCCCGCAGATTCTTCTTCCCTTTGAGTGGGGGGAGATGGGGCCAGGAGGTAGGGCTGACAGGGGGCTCATTTTCTGAGTTAGATGAGGTTTTAAGAGACTCAAGTAGAATCGTTTAGGCACCCAGTTATCTTTAGGTCCCTACGGTAGGACCCCAGATCCAGTTTTGCTCACTGTGCACCCAGGCTGGTCGCCTCCTTAAGTGCAATGGAGGAAGTCCAGCCTGGGGAGGGCTGGGGAACTCGACGGGGAGAAGGGACGGTGGGGTGGCTGGCGGTTAAGCCCCACGGTCCACGCCTGCACCAACATGGGGCCCCGTGCTCCCCGAGTGACCTCGGAGAGTTTCCTTCCTCACCGGTGCAAGGATGAGCAGAGGACTGGAGATAAAGAACCCAGCAGTGCCTGCCACATCGATGAATATGTGCTTTGAAAAACACCTTCCAATTAGCTGGGTAAAATCCTGCATAAATAGATTGGAGTTAAGAATTAAGGAACATACCTCGTTTTTAATTGTTGCGGGTTTAGGAGTTTAAGTATGACCCCAGGACACAAACTCTGAGGAAATTAAAGGTGATTGCCCTGGATTTAAGACAAGGAAGCATCTGATAAGGCGTGATAGATTGCAATCTCCCTACGGGCGTTTAGGACAAGAATATCTAGAGTGAAGAAGAGAATTTGGAGTGGAGTTCAATTCAATTTCTAAGCTTCGCCAAATGACCTTGACAGTTTTTTTTTTTTTCCAAAGTAAAATGAAAACAACACAGTAGCCTGGGCAGAGCTCCTTGAGAGGGTTCTGGAAGAAGAGGATCCAGCGAGGTTTTGCCAGTAGGGACCACTGGCTGGGGGAACGTGGGGTGTCCCAGAGGCCCGTCCTAGAGCGGTGTGACAACGCGGAAGACCTCTGCTGGTCACGGCTTCCTGTTAAATCTGGGAAAAATAAGAAGCCATTGTCTTTGCAGCGAACGCGGCCCAGGAGCCAGCAGGGTGAATTGTGCCGTGCTGCGGGATTTGAAAGTGGGTCTGCGATTTCTGGATCCCGTTTTCTCGTACGTTCTCTCGCGCCCAGCCCTGGGGAGCGTCACTCAGGAGAGAACCTAAGACTTCCTCTCCCAGCTTCCCTGTTTTGCTAGGAGTTCATTCCGCCGATTCCTTCTGTTTTCCTAATTTTGCAGTCCTCCAGAGTCTGCTGACCGAATCCAGTGGCCAGACTTGGTCGAGTGAGTTGTATCCCCCCCTGCCACCCACCCCCTGGGTGGATACCCTGTCCCTTAACCTGAGCAGATTTACAGAAGCTGTAATTAGTGAAATCATTTTAGCTGTGAGGGACTGGGCATAATTAAAAGTGTGCACACCCTCCCCTCACTGATTCACTAGTTGAATCACGCCAAGCACAGGGAACGCCGCCACCCTGGTACGTTATGGGCAGAGAGCCACCGCAGGTTACGGGGACAGAATCTCCTTGGTGGCCTGAGGGAGGCTGAACTCTGCTCCCAGAGCTGCTCCCAACACTAGGAACTCACATGTGGTAACTTGTTAAAAATTTGGAGGGGGGAGGGGAGGGGGGACAGAAGTATCTTAAAAATAAGAATTTTAGCCTTGGCTGGTGCAGCCAAAGTGGATTGAGTGCCAGCCTGTGAACTGAAAGGTCACCAGTTCGATTCCCTGTCAGGGCACATACCTGGGTTGCAGGCCAGGTCCCCAGTTGGGGACGTGGGAGAGGCAGCTGATTGATGTATATCTCTTGTGCATCGCTGTTTCTCTCCCTCTCTTGCTCCCTTCCCTCTCTCTAAATAAATAAAACAAAATCTTTTAAAAAATACACATTGTTTTCAAAGGAAAGACCCACGTTGGTCGGGGGGTCCCACGTGGCTGCAGGGCTGCAGAGAGAAGGGACACACTGGGGAGGGCATCCCTTCTGAGAAGGTGGGCTCGTAGAGGGTGGGCGCACCAGCCAGCGAGGGGCTCGCCGCAGAGGCAGCCTGGGGGCCAGCGTGGCCTGAGCTGGTGTTGACCAGCCAGCCTCCCCGTGACCACGTCCGCTCTAATGGTGTCCCAAGCCAATTGTTGACACCACCCGGCAAGGCCAAGAGATGTTTCTTCCCAGATGGAGTATGATTAATCCTCCTTTGAAAATCCTCAAAGTGCTAACTCCGGGACCAGAAAAAGAAAACCGCGCCCACCCCCTCCGAGAAGAAGGGAGGCGCAAGAAGGGAGGCGCAAGCATCTGAGACGTGCCCCTCCGCGAGCGAGCGAGGCTCTGGCCGCTGGGACGCCGGCATCCCAGCTGGTGGTTTTCTCTGAAGAGGTTCCCGCGAAGGCCCGATGGCTGGGACGTTAGGGCCCCGTGCGTGTTCAGTGTGGTTTTGTGTTTGAGGAATAAATATTTAAATCCGAATCCAAGAGAATCACTTTCTACTGAAGTGGGCAGGGGTGGAAAGCTGGGTGTGTGTGCTGATGTTTGCCGGAACCCTAAACGCTACCCCGGCGCGCTCGATCCCTGCCACGCTCGAAACCTTTCCAAAGCTCGTCCCCTCTGCCCTGCAGTAGGACGCCAGGCGCATGGCGGCGCCTCCTCTGTTTTAGGGTTCTTGTTTTTCTCTCGCGGCTGCTTTTGCTGCAAAAAACTCCAGACACGCCCCGGTTGGAACGGAGACCCTTGTGCTTAGCTTGATGACCCTCTGGGTTTTGTTTCGGGTTTGGCCTCTGTGGCCTGGATTCTGATACAAATGTGAGTAGAAGAAAACTTAACCCTTTTCTTGACTGGGGTTACTGCTCTGGAAAGATCGTGGGTTTTCATGATTTATTTTTGTCATTAAGGAAAATGTTTGTATGTAAATTTTAAAAATTTTTTAAAGAGGAGAAATAATTTCTGCATTGTATGGAGGGTGTCATAAAGTATGGATCTTAACATTATTTGGGGGTTGACAGTTTTATAATCCCTTTCCTGGGCAGGTTCTTATCTAATCCCTTCTCAGCGGTATGAGCCAGGGCGGTCACTGTCATCTCGTTGCATGGCCTTGGCTGCCGCAGCAGAAGCTGCCCGGTGTCAGGTGCTGCTCTGAGTGCGTTGCCTTCTGCAGTGCGTTTAGTCTTGTCAATGCCCCTGGGAAGTCGGCTTTGCTGTTCCCATTGTGCAGATGCGTCCGTTTACAGCAAGGTTGGATCTTAGACTCCAAACCCAGTGCCCTGTCCTCCCTCCCAGACCATCTCCCTGCGTAAAGACCAGCCAGGGGGTCTGGGACCGAATCTCAGCCTGGCCACCGGCAGGCTGTGTCACCTCTGAGCTGCCCGCTCCTTTCCAACGTAGGAGGAACGTGGTCCTGCGACACGTGACAATTATGTGGGGTTTTGCAAAGGCAAGTGATTAAGCGAGGTAAATACCTCAATACGTTAAAAATAGTCAGGAGCGCACAATATATTTATTGATCACTTCAACAACAACAACAAGAGTCATAAAAACAATGGCCTCCATTCCATTCACAGATACTAAAAGGATGCCTTGTCTGCGCCAAGTACTGTTCTAGGTACGGGGGACACAGCCTCCACCCTCCTGGAGTTTTCTGTTGTGTGGGCGCAGACTGTCCGTCTCCAAGTAGACAGGCTGTGGCTTGAGACTTTGTAAGTGCTCAGATGAAAACCAAGTCCGCTGAGAAGGCCGAAGGTGCTGGGGGAGGATTTGGAATAATTTACAATGTGTATAAGGTCCCTGTGACAAGGGGAGTAAATGTTACCTCATGCAATCCTCCAGAGTAGGGGTGATGGTCTCTGCCTGTATTGTCAATAAAGCTTTATTGGAACACAGCTGTGCCTGTTTATTTAAGTGTTGTCTATGGTCGCTTCCCCCTCTAACGGCAGAGTTGAGTTGTTCATCGCCATAGAGACTGTAGGGACCGCAACATTGAAACTATTTATTATCTGGTCTTTCGCAGAAAAAGTTTGCAGACCCCTGGTCTAAAGTTTAGAGTTTAAGCCAGAAATGGAGGCTGTTGCTAGTGAGGGATGGGGCCAGGATGTACACCCACTTACTTAATGCCTCATTTCCTTTCTCTGTGGGCTTAGCACAGTGTTAGCCCCTGTCCCATGACGATGGGGTGGGGGTGATACGAGGCTGGATACGGAAGCCCGATGTGTGTATGTTATGGCACCTGACACCTAAGGGCTGCTGTCTTGGTGAGGTAGTCTGCACCTGCAAGAAACAATTTCTGAACAACAGAAAACAGGATATCAAAAATGCTCAACTCTGTGACATTGACTAGGAGACAAAGAGAAAAGACAGCTGCAGCCCCAGAAGGCTTCCTGGAGGAGGTGGTAGTTGCAGGTGGGTTAGCATTTGGCCAGCAAAAAGGTCCCCTTAATCAGACCAGAGAGGAGGCTGCCTGGCTGTCACACCCTAACATTTCCCTGTCCCAGCTAGCTCCCTCTGTTCATCCAATATTCACCAGCCCCCCACTGCGTGCTCAGTAGTGTCTGTCCTCAGGCACACGGATTAGGCTGACCCAGTACTAAATGGCCAGTGTTGAGGTGGAGGGTGGGAGACCCCTCGACAGGCTGTGGTTGCTAGAGGAGGGGTCCTAGGCTTTTGGTGGTGGATCGTTGGAGCCATGTGGTTTGAGGCACCTGGTGCTGGGCGGGGGGAGCAGGAAGAGGGAACAGCTTGAACAGAGGCTCAGAGGTGAGAGGACAGGGTGTGAAGGAGAACCACCAGTGTGGAGTTTGGCTGGGCAGAGGCTGAAAACACCGAAGGCAGGAACTTGGTGGGAATCCGCAGCCTGGCCCTGAGTCACTGCTTTAAAACCAACCTACAGCGTCGGCTCCCCTGCCCTCCCAGAGGTCAGAAGATAGTCTTGTGGATGGCCAGGGTCCTCCTAACACAGCACTGGCGTCCACTGTCAGCCACAGGCCCTTCTGGCCCAGAGAGAGGCTGCGGGGGCCCTATCTCGGCAGCATCTGCTTAGTGTCCTTTCCATCTGCTGTTACAGAAGGAGAGGAAAACATCTCGGAGCCTTCTGCAGAGAAGTTTTTTTTTTTTTCTTTTTAATTTGGAATGGGTTTTAAAATAGTGATTTGTGGCTGGTAGTCGAGTTCATCAAAGTGATTTTTCCAGATGCTGTAGTTCTTGGGCAGCTGACACATTAAGGCCCCCACCCCCACACCGTGTTCTAAATTTCTCTCCAGCCTTCAGCATCAATCCTTCCCACAGTGACTGGCTGAGGCATGCATGCGGCATCTCACAGCTTAGAGAACCTGTCTCTACCAAAACCGGAAGATGTGGCCATGGCAGGGACTGTTCTTTCCACTTGAAAGAGATCAGAGAGGTCGAGCTGCTTTCCTAAGGTCACACAGCCACAGCAGATGAGTGGAAGGGCAGAAGGCTTCCACACCCTGAAACTTTCCATTCATATCTGCTTTTGTCTCGAGGGTACAGCTGCGCTTCCTGGATGTGACAGCATGTGTGATTCAGCATCAAGTGAGCCCAAAAGGCATGCTCTTCCTCGTGACCAGATTCTCCAAATGCCACTTACTCCAGGCAGCCTTCTTGGATCACTTCAGCCTTTCTTGGGCCTCAGAGACTTTGGCCTGACCTCTTGGGGGTCTCCAGGAGTTGTAAAGATTCTTGGACATGCCTGGAGTTCACATGTCCCCTCTGCTGAATTGGGTCTAGCAGATCTGCTCCAAATACCTGCTGCCCCACCGCCCCCACCTCTGTACAGAGTTCCGTGGCACGGGAATGGCGTCCTTCTCTCAATCCCTTGACGGAGGAGTTAGCTCCATTTACAACCTCTGGCAAAAGGCAAACCTGGGGGGGGTTCTCCTAACTCACTGGCATGGATTCACTTTTAAGCTGCTTTGTCTCATGGGATGGGATGAGGGTAAGTTTTGACAATGAAGAAAGTGCATGTTTGTAAAACCCTTGGCAGTCTAAGAGTGATTTTTGCAGGCAGCTTGTCATTGGGTCCCCACTACCCCCCTTTGGGACAAGTGTTCCTTTCCCCAGTACGTGGGGTAGGGTGTGGCCCTCGAGGCTCAGGCTGTGAGTGAGAACAGAACGGAGCGAGGGGTGGGCGGGGGGCCATGAGCCCGGTTCCTGTGAGGCTCTAGCATTGGAAGGTCACGCAGGGGCTGTGGGTGGATGGACGGAGGCAGCCGTCTCTCGGTCCTCTCTCTGCTCCTGCTGACCTTTCTTCCGGATGAGGCAGCCCAAGAACAGCTACTTGACGCTGCTCGCCTCCGCCCAGCTCTCCAGGCCCAGGGGAAGTGCTCCAGTGGGCGGGGGAGGGGGGGAGTGAGACCCTGCTCTGAGCTCAGCAGTGAGGAGGTGGGGCTGCTCTGAGCCCACAAGCGAAAGACAGGAAGGAGTTCTCCCCACCTGCCAGGTTGCTTTTCCAGAGAGGGTGTTAAGGGCAACTGTGGCCTAAGGTCCGGGTTGGGCACCCGCGATGCAGGCCGGGAGTGCGTCCTCTGATGCGGTCCACAACCCGGGTCCTGGCCGCACTGGCCCCACAGCCCCGGCTGCAGCTCTCTCGCTGCGGGTAGTGCGGAGTCAGGCTTCCCATGAGGACCGAGCCTGGGGGTGGGGAGGGACAGGGCAGAGAGAGAACTGAATCGACCCTCTGAAGTTAGGCCCTGCCACACCCAACCTCTGCCTCAGTTTCACGAATCCTGCCTTGGCCACCTGTCAGAGGGATATTGAGAGGCTCACATAGGTCGATGGACGTGAAGGTGCTCGGTGGCTGTCTCACGGTCACGTGTTGGTGTCCCCTCAGCTTTCTACCTGGCAGTGCTCAGCTCCGACATCCTGACCTGTTTCCTGGCCTCTCCCACAGCCAGGCTGCCTGCTGAAACAGCAGCCAGTGTGTGTTTTTCACCAGCCTGGTCCCTGGTCTGGCCGACACATGTGGCATCTGCCAAGTGTTAGGTGGCTCCTTGGTGGGAAGGGCTGTGAATGCTGCAGACTTTGGAATTTTACAGAATGACTGGGCTCAGGCGATGTGACCGGGTGTTTGGGTCGCCAGGGGACCTAAGGGCATTGTGACCGTCCCGCCCAGACCCATAAATGCTCCCTGAGATAGTCCTGTTGCTACAAACCCCAAAGAACCTGGACTGCGCTGGGGTCCGTCGCCGCAGCTCCTGCTGTGGTCACCAGGCGGTGGCTGGGGCTCACAGAGCTTTCCTGCCGGTACCTGGAGGTCTGATTACAGCTCCCACTGGCACTGGAGTTGGACAGGCTCCGTTCTCCTTCTGGCACTGCCAGGGGTGAGCTTCGTGACCTTGGGCCAGTCGCCTAACCTTTCCGAGCTTCGTGTTCCTCCTCTGGAGAGACAGAAGGGATGTAACACACTTTCCCCAGTGCCTACAAGGAGAAATCCTCAAGGAGAGGGAGGTGTTGTCACTGGAAACTTTGTGTTACGACATTATTTGCTCCTCACGATTTTACCTGGTCATTAATCTAAGATTAGGAATTGAACTAGTAGGGGATGGGGGGGGTGTGTATCAGTTACCATAAACTTAGTAATTTAAGGCACCAGGAATTTATTCTGTCACAGTTACAGAGGCTAGAAGTTCAACATCAAGGTGCTAGCAGGGGCCTGCCCCCTCCGGGCCGGAGGGGAGATTCAGTTCCTCGCCACTTCCAACTTCGGGGGCTCTAGGCGTTCCCTGGCTTGTGGCGCATCACCCAAATCTCTGTCTCCGTTTTCACGAGACCGTCTCCCCTGTGTCTGTGTGCATCGGATCTCTCTCTGCTTTTCTCCTCTGAGGACACTTGTCACTGGATTTAAATGCAGATGATCTCCTCTTGGGATCCGTAACTCAATTTCATCCGCAAAGACCCTTTTCCCAAATGAGGCCACGGCCACCGGTTCCCAGGGTCAGGATGTGGCCCACCCACTGCGGGAGGGAAGGAAAAGGAAGGATGCGCCGTGATCCTGTTTCTCGACAGAGTATGGGACGCCTCTCCTGCTCACCACCCGGAGACCTCCCCCTGGTGGCACTCGCCCTGCGGTCGTGCTGAGGTGGCCTGCATCCACCTACGATGCTTTGGGGCCTGAGAGCTGTCCCTCCGTACCTTCTGGGTGGGCTGCCAGTGCCAGGGAGAGGAGAACCCTGGAAATAGCAAGTGACAGACGGGACTGAAGTCCCCTCCCCTGTTTCAGTCATCTCTGGCTGCCATAGCTAGATGCCGTGAATGGGGCGTCTTAAAGAACACAAAGTTATTTCCTCACACAGCTGGAGTCTGGAAGTCCAAGATCAAGGTGCCGGCAGGTTGGTCTCTTGGCTGGCAGGCAGCTAACCCCCTCATCATCTTGTCCTCACTCGGTCTCTCCCCTGGGCACACACTCCCTCTGCTTGTCAGGACACTAACCCCAGGAGACCAGGGCCCCACCCCTATGACCTCACTGAACCTCGGTTACCTCCTTAAAGGCCTGATGACAAATACATAGGGGATTGGGGGTGTCAACATGTAAATCTGAGGGGAACACATTTCAGTCCAGAACACCGCCTTTGGTCAGCTTCACGTGCGGACCACGGTTTTGCCAGATCTGGCCCACTGCGTGCTGGATCACGTGGTATTTTTCCGGTTTGGTGATTCAGCACTGCCCATCAGAGCTTCAGCCGTCAGCGTGATCTTCACGGGCCTCCACCTAGTCATGCCACTAGTGACAGCCCCCATCACACTGAGTGCCGTGCATGGCCGGGGCCAGACACTTCACACCACGTGTCCAGGCCACAGTTCCCCCTCACCCCAGAGGTGGGGACGACCATGAGTTCCCTTTGATCGATGAGGGGCCCGAGGCTCAGAGCGGGAAGACCCCCCACTAGGAAGTGTCCAGGGTCGGGGGTGCCATGAAACCGCACCTCTGACTCGAGGCTTTCTCCTCCTACCGTCCTCTCTTGCCTCTGTCCTACGGAGGAGAGCTGTTCAATACCCAGTCCAGGCACCTCCACCGTCCTTTTAGTCCAAAACAGCTCTGGCTTTCCCTCTCCAGCGGCTTCTCCCTCTCTCGCTGGCTGGAACGTTGCAGGCCTGGCCAGATCAACTGTTGTCTTGTTTCCGATAATCCAAAAGCCAGGTCCGCGGGGACACAGCCCTCTCCCTGCCTGCAGTTACGTTCCGTGCTCGGGGGAAAAACCTTCCCCACACATAGCAACGGTTTCCAGGCTGAGCCGAGCTACGGGCTTCCAAGTAGAGGGGTCATTTGGAGACTGACCAGCATCTTCACGGGATGGAGGTGACCGCCAGCCAGCCAGCCAGCCACAAAGGGTGGGTGTGCCTTTGCAGCGAAGGGCGGTTGACCTTGAGGTTGCTCATTCTTTCCAGCGCGTGGGGCGTTCTCGTCAGTGCCCCTGGGAATCTGGACGCGTGGGCCTCATAGGGCGAGCCCTTGTTTTCGGAGCAAAGGCGAAGGGATGCAGCACGCAGCGGCCCCATGCAGGTGCCGGTCCCCCGATGCCTCTGTTGCCAGAATGTGCTAGCGAGCTCTCGGGTTGGCTCTGGCTCTGCTTCGGAGCCTCACTGGAAAGGAGCGATTTCCAATCATTTCAGCCCCATTCAGTCGCATCGTTGAGGCCGTCTCTATTTTTACTGTCCTGCAGGGTTGGTCTGCATTTGGTCCAAATTATGTGACTGCCGACAGACGGCGGTAAAAGTGCTTTAGCAGGACGGGGTGCTGGGAATCCTGTCGTCTGGGGAGGGAGACGGAGGCCGCTTGGCTCTGCTTCCTGAGCCTGGTGAAACAGGCTAGCCGTTTAATCTTCCAGAGACATGGCTGCCTCCAGCACAAAACCGAGCTAATAACTCTTGTCCCTTTGTTCTCTCCAGGGCACATCACGGCATCCTGGAAGCATGAAAGCAGCTTTTCCCCCTTTCCCCTCGGAGAGGGAGGGGAACGGACTCTTCAAATGAATTGGATGTGAAACGGCAGAATATGACGTTGATAACAGTCTATATTTTTGCCCTCATCCGAGTTTTCTTTTCCACAGACCCCCCGATAGAGCATCTGGGAGGCCTGATGAGAGCTATGTGAAAACGGTCTGCGTGCTTGAAGAGAACCACCACCCCGAGTCCAGTACGCGCGAGGCATTTTCCTGATGAAGGCTTGCGATAACGGATGAGATGAGCCAGGAATGTTCTGGACGAGGAATGGAGGCCGGGGGAGGAAGCGGGGCCGCACACGCCCTGGGTCTCAGTGTACCCGTTACATCTGCGAAGTGAGGGCCAGCCGAGCTCTGAGCCCAGGACAGGGTCTCCCACGGGTGCCGAGAGCACCGGCAGAGGGGGCCGAGCCAGCATGGCTGAGGGTGTCTTAGGGCAGACACCCTAAGCCTCAGATCGCGAGGGTAAGGAGAGGTAGCGATCGGGACCCAGGCCTTTAGTCCAGGAAAAGCTTACTGAACACTTTCGGAAATGGAGCGTGGGGTGCGCTGGGGTGTGTGGTGAGGGGCGGCGCTGTGAGCGCGGTGAGGACGGGGCAGGCCTGCAGGAGAAAAGATTCCAGGCCCAGAGTCACAGGTCTACATCGGACTCTGCCCCGGGGGCTGGGTGAGTGCAGTCTCCGAGGGAACAGCACTATTTTTAGCCAACACTGGGACGAAGGTCCATGATGAAATGTGACCACTTCCTGCCTTGACCTCCTCAGGGCTGCCCGTCTCTGTCCTATCGCCTCGCTCTCCAGACCTTCCATGGTGCCTTCACTTTTCTGAGTGCCTTCGTCCTTTCTGAGTTTGTCTCCTTTCCCCTCTTTCCCTTGCTTTATTCCTTCCTCCCCATGTTCTTGCCCGCCCCTGTCATCGTGGCCCTTTGCTGGGGGCTGGGACACGAAGACAGCACAGGGCAGAGCTCCAGCCAGGGCAGCAGACGGACGTGGAAACTTGAGCCGGTGGAGGCGGGGACAGTGCGGAGACAGTGGCGGGCGCAGGCCCAGCGGAGCACCCCGAGGGCGCAGAGCCTTCCCTGGTGCCCGGCCCTGCCTCAACGCTGGTTGCTCTGGTGTTGTTATTCTACCGGGAAGAAAAACTTCAGAATTAATAAAGATTTTAAAGACTCATGCCCTAAAGCCTTTTCCAAGGGGGCCACCCACACAGCATCCACGTGGAGTTTGCAGAGGCTGGGGTGGGGGAGGAGAACGGGGGGCCCTGAGTGGACACAGGGGCAGAGTCCAAGGAGGGGCACAGGGCAGGATCAGTGGGGCTTCAGTGGGGCAGAGTTCATGATCAGGGACGGGTCCCTGACTTCCCTTGGAATGAAGTTCCCAGGGTCCTCGCCAAGCAAAGGTGTCACGGGTCTGGCCAGTGAGGGTGACTGTGCTTAAAATCGGTGACAGGTCCACTCATGCTTCCGGATGTGCCCTGCTCTGTGGGTCACCTGGGGGTAGCACCGAGGTTTTAAAGACAGTGAACGTTAAAATAGAAGGCGGTGAGGGAGTGAAAAATCTCTGCTGCCTACATCCACGTGTACATCACGTCTGTACCTGTTCTTACCCGGGAATCTCTATCTGAATCTGCCTCATACCTAAAGCACCAGCATCCGTTCACTTCCGTGTCTGTTTCCCGGGACTACATAAGTCCCACCTGCCCTTGTAAAGTTTAGAACACACAGAAGTGGCTAGTGAGGGGTGACAACCGTCCCTCCCTCACCAGTGCTTTTCCTGAGTGTGTTTCATTACACAATCTGCCACAACCATCTCTCTCCATCCGTTGTCCATGCACGTGGACCAACCTCCTGCTCAAAGCAGGTAGCTGTGCACTGCGATTTATTGGCCCATCTGCGTACTGCTGGCCAGGAAGCCACTTTTGATCTTTAATCGGCACGGTTACCACCTGGAGACCACAGTGCGGGGATCCCCCTCGCCCTGTCCCCGCCGCGGAAGGTCTGGAGGGACAGAGTCTCGCTTCCCCACGCTGCACCGGCCCATCATGGGTGTGGGCCAGGCCCGGGGGCACCACAGCAAGGCCAGGCTTGTTAAACTTTTTGAACCGCTTGTTGCATTTCTCCCTATTTCATGAATTGCCTGTTCATACCCTTCCCCGTTTTTTTTTTAGATGGGACAGTGGATGTTTTCTTACTGTTAGGACTTTGATCAAGTCAGGACAACTCATATTTTGCCAGATGGATGGATAGATAGATAGATAAATAGATAGATAGAGATAGAGACAGAGAGAGAGAGAGAGAGTCCAGAAAGTATCCAGCCACACACTATGAAAAATAGAGACATTTATTGAAGAAGATATAAGAAACATTGTGCATGGGACAATGACGCCTCAGTCCCCTTCAAAGCAGGCACCTTGGGACCTCACACAGTGCTCCCAGTGTCTCTTCCACTGTTGAAAACGTGGTCTTGACCTTGCTGTGACTTTGCCACACCTTCTTCGGGCATGGGGAACCGGGTGACCTCCACTGGGACGACTGGGCCCTCGTTTCCAGATCACGGCCGTGGACCCGCGATTCCTCTCTGGTTAGGACCTTCCTGAGGAAGCCTGGTTCGCGGGAAGTCTGGTTCAGTTGCGTTGTCACGCAAACTGTTCTCATTATATTAACAATGGCTGGACTTTTTCTGGACAGACCTTGTATATCACATAAACTTTCAAACTGTCATTTGGATTTTAACTTTGTCTGTGGTCTTTTGCTCTATAGAGCAGTTGATTTTTATGGACTGAAATTTGTGAGTCTATTTTTTAATGGCTTCTGGATTACATCTTGCTCAGAAGGGTCTGTTTTACCCCCAGATTATGACAATAGTCTGCTGTGCTTTTTTTCTACCACTTTTATAGTTTGATTTATTACATTTAGGCCTTTAATCCATCTGGAGTTTATTTCAGTTTCTAGGGTGATGTAACAGTTTGGTTTTATGTTTTTCAAAGTGATAACCTGTTATTGCATGCTGTTTACTGTGTAACCTGTCACCCCTCACCACTGGTCTGTAATGCAGCATTTGCTCTATTTGTCTATTGTATTTGTCTGTTGTATCTCTATCTATCTTTCAGTGACCTTTTTCTGCCCTGTTGGTTGTGTTCCATTGGTTTATTTGTCTGCTTCCAGGTTAACTATCCTGGTTTTATGGTGCCTCTTAATAACTGATGGGGTAAGATCTTATTCTCTTCCATTGGTTTTTCCCCCAAATTTTTAGTGGCTAATTTTGTTTTAATTTATTTTAAAAATCCCAAAGAAGCATCGGCTGGTATGGCTCAGTTGGATGGAGCGCCGGCCTGCGAACCGAAAGGTCAGCTGTTCAATTCCGGGTCAGGTACATGCCTCGGCTATGGGCCAGGTCCCCAGGTGGGGGTGTACAAGAGGCAACTAACTGATGCTTCTCTCACACATCAGTGTTTCTCTCCCTCTCTTTCTCCCTCCCTTCCCCTCTCTAAAAATAAATAAAAATCTTTAAAAACATCACAGAGAAATAAGTAACTTGGTATTTTGATTGGAGTCACACTTGAACTTCATTCATAGAAAAGGCACCTCTTTGCAATAGTGAGTCTCACCAGTCAGGAGTATGATGTTCATCAGTCAGCTCTTGCTGTGTAACAAACCATCCCAAACTCAGCGGCTTAAACACAGCTATTTATTATCAGTCCGAAGTCCGTGAGTTGGCTGGAGACTGGCTGATTTGAGCGTGGTGCTGAGTGGTCTCTGCTTATTTTATTTAATATTTCATTTAATATCAACTATTCATTACATAGTTCATTAAACATTTTATTTAACTGAATGTACAATACAGCACTCTATTCTCTAAAAACACTTTAAATGTGCAGTGATCTCTGTGCCCAAGGTGTGTGTGTGTATGTGTGTGTATGTGTGTGTGTGTGTGAGTACGGGCGTGTCTGTGTCTATGTATCTCAGTATGTTTCAGTCTGTGTATGTGTGTGTCTGTGGTGGTGTGTGTCTCTCTGTGTTGTATGTGTCTGTGAGTGTCTATAACTGTGTGTGTGTGTGTGTGTGTCTGGGGGACAGGCCAGAAGGTATGACTCCCTAAGATCTGTGTTTGGGGCGTTGTATTTTAAACTCTCATCTCTCGGGTGATCTTTAAGCCTGCTGCCTCCTTCAGGATTATAGCCCGAGACGCTTTTCACCCTCCCGGGTTTCTTCCCTTTCTGGTTTTCATCTTCTCTGCTGGACCACGGAGGTCCTGCCGCTGCCACCGCCAGTGCTGTGCAGGGTTCGGCCCTTCCAGTGCCCAGATCTCAGGGACCGAGATTTTCCCTCTGTTTATCCAGCAGTCACACCTGATTAATCTAAATCAATCTGCAAATGTCTTTATTTACATGGAAAATCCTTTGGATAAACAAGAACTCCTGTGATATAGCACGCACTGGAACAAAAATCCCAGCTCCTTCTGTAAAACAAGTTTCCTGACGCACAGGCAGCCAGGCCATCCCAGACTGTCTCCGTCTGGCCAAGTGGGATCTGTGTACGCTTGGCCTGACGTGAGCACACAATGGGGCCTTCACAAGTTTGTCTGGAACCTGCTGCTCCCACCTCAGACGGTCAGGGTCCAGATACGTAATCAGAGTCAGGCCTGTCGTGGGCGCCTTTTGGAGGTCAGCACTCTAGGGACCGTGGTGTGTATTCGTTTCCTGGGGCCGCTGTAACAAAACACCGCAGGCTAGGTGGCTTAAAACAACAGCAATGTATTCTCCCATGGCTCTGGAGGCTAGGAGTCCAGGACCACAGGCAGGAGCACCCACGGCGTCTGCCCCTGCACCAACCGAGGGGGGCGGTGCAGAAATTCAGGTGGGGCAGCGGACGCCTGCCTCCCGTACAGGGAAAAAGGCTCGAATACCTGTTGCTGGTGGACACGCGGTGGTCACACCCTTTTCAGAGACGATTCCGGCAAAATGTATTGAAATTGCAAGCGCAGCCCCTTTGAGCCAGAATTCCACCCCTGAGGATATTGATCATACAGACAGCATAAGGCTACCTCTGCAGTGTTGGATACATTGTGGATAATTTATAATAATTTGTCGTAATTCATTATAACTGTAGTGATGGATAGTTCTTAATACTTCATCGAGAACAATGAATTGGCCCTGTATCTGGGGACCTGCAGTCATCTGCAGGAGGCAGGGAGAGAGAAAACGAGTTCACGTTCAAGTGTGTCCGGTAGGAACCTGTGTTTTCCTAGAACGTTGAAAAACACACTTGGTGTAAGTGAAGAAACAATGTGTCCGTGTGGACTCGTGGTATGTTTAGGAATAACTTACAAGCACAGGGAGGACAGGGGAAAGGTGAGCCCTGGGCTGCTAACACGGGTCCAGTGCAGTGGGGTGAGGACAGGGGTAGGGGGCCCCAGAGCAGGACAAAGGCAAATGTAAGATGGGAAGGAGCACAGACCTAACTAACACCACTGGGTGGAGAGGACGTCGCCTAGGCTATTATTTCAGATTGCACACACACGTTTATCTGTCCTTCATCTCTTCCAGCACCTCTGCCCTGAAGTGTACTTTGCCTGATGTTAATATTGTCACTCCATGCTTCTTAGTCTTACTGTTTGCATGGTGAATTATTTCCCATCCCCTTGCTTTCAATCTGTCTGTCCTTATAACTAAAGTACATCACTTGTAGACAACATACAGGTGGGTCTCTTTCATCCATTCCGATCATTCTACCTTTTCACTGGAGTGTTCAGGCCATTGAGATTTAGGTGCCGATTGATATGATTGGACTTAGGGCTCCATTTTATCTATTTTTGGTTTGTCCCTTTGTTGGCTTTTAAAATTTTTATAAATTTTTTCAATTATAGTTGACATTCCACATTTTATTAGTTTCAGGTGTCCGGCACAGTGGTTAGACATTCTTATAAGTTATGCAGGGAGCCCCCCGATATTTTTAAACTGTTTTCAATAATTTAAAATTCACAGAGAGGGCGCAAGTAGAGCTGCGGACTGAATGTCTGTGTCCTGCCGCTCAGTTCGCTGGCTGAAACCCTGACCCCCGGAATGGCGGTGTCAGGAGGCGGGGCCTGTGGGAGGTGCATGGGTCACGAGGGTGGAGCCTTTGGGAATGGGGCGTGTGTCCTCATGAAAGACGGAGACACCAGGTCCCCCTTTCTCTCCCTGCCTCATCGGGGGACCCAAGGAGGAAACAGCCATCCGCAAACCAGGGAGAGGACCCTCACGAGAACTGGCCAAGCCTGACCCCCCGACCTCCGGCTTCCAGCTTCCAGGACAGTGAGAAATAAAGGTCTGGTGCCCACAAGCCACCCCGTCTATGGCCTTCAGTTCCAGCAGCCAGAATGGGGGACAAAAACATAGTACGGAGAGTTCCATATGTCCCTCACCTTGTTCCCCCGTCTTTAACATCTGACCTCCTACCTTAACGCGGTCCGTTCGTCCCAAGTACAAAACCAGCCTTGGCACGTTACTATTAATTAAGCTCCAGACTTTATTTGGGTTTCACAATTTTCCCATTAATGTCCCCTCTCGACCCAGGTACCACATTGCACGTGGTCATTACGCCTTCATCTCCTCTGGTCTGTGGCAGCTTCTCGGCCTTGCCTTGTCCTCATGACCTTGGCAGACGCGAGGCATCCTGGCCAGGTGTCCTGCAGAACGTGGCCCAGCTTGTGTTTGTCCGACGCTTTTCTCCGGGTCGGCCTGAGGTCATGGAGTTTGGAGAGAGTGCAAAGCCCTGGAAGTGAAGTGCCCTCCTTGTCGCCTCAGGACTCAGCACTGGTGACGTTTACCCTCATGGCTTGGTTTAGATGGGGCTCGCCGGGCTTCTCTGCTGTAAAGCCACCATCTTCCCTGTTCCACGCCCTGCTCTGTGGAAGCAAGTCACTGATCCGGTCTGCCCTCAGAGCGGGGAGAAACGGGGGATTAAGCCCTCTACCTCCTACAAAGGGAACGTCTACATATGTACCTTGGAATTCTTTGTAAGGAAGATTTGTATGTTGTTCCTATTTATTTATTCAGTCGTGTATATGAGTATGGACTTGTACATTTATTGTACACTTTGGGGAATAAATCAATACCATGTTACTTATTTTTTTGTTCAAACTGTGCCAGCTTTGGTCACTGGGAATTCTTTTGGGTTGGCTCCTGCCACTGTCGACTTGTCCGTAATCTGAGGTTATGATTGAATCTACCCTGAACTTTTTGACTTTTCAGATACAGAAGCCAATAAGTCTCCCCTTCCCCTTTTATTCTTTAAGCTAATTTGGTTTGGATACCTGTCAGTTGCAAGCAAAAAGAGACCTGATATAATGTACTATATATGATATATCCGATATATAACAGATACAATACATACCAGACTCAGATATAGTAGGACTATTAATATTGTTATTGAGGATTGTTTAAAAATATTAAAGGAAATAGAAAAATGATCACATTCAAAATTTAGACTAATATAGTTACTGGTGTTAAACAGATCATTTAACTTTGAGCTTCCTGGCAGCCAAAGCAAAAATAGAAATGGGGTGGCTTATATGATTAAAGGAAACATACCAGACTCTTAACACAGTTAAAGTAATCCTCATTCCACATGTTGCAAATGGCATGTTCTCATGAGGATTCTAAGTCAAGGATATTAAGCAGCATAAGGATTTTTCTAAAGATGCCATAACATTTCAATATAAAAGCAAAGGATGTTGTTATTTCGGTGCAATTTAGCAAAGGCATTTCTGTAAGAATTTAATTCACATGGTCTAGGAACCAGCTTTTTCGCATCCTAACTTGACACAGACTGAGAGCTTAGGGAGCAGAGGAATGGGTGGGTAGACTGTCTGAGGCGATCTTTTCCAGGTATCCTTGGCTATCTGAAGGATAGTAGTCGAACTATTTTTTTAAAGAATAATACACTCTGCGCACACACATACTACTGGAAGAAAAGTGATTTATAAGTTAAGATTCCAACTCGAATGTATAATCTGGAGACTTAACTTTGCAATTTTTCACTGATGCTAATGGGTTTTGTCTGTTTACCTATCAGCCCAGGAAACTCCTTCTAACCTCTCTGCGGAGTGTAATGGGATTCCTCCTGAAGAAACAGCTCCTTTGTGCTCTAAGGATAGCAGGTTTGGGATGCAAGCGGAAGTGAGCCCGTGGAGAACCCCCTGCCAGGCATTCGCTTCCATTCCCTCCGCGTTTTCCTTGGAAGTTCAAATGCGCTGCACCTTGGCATCCGCGGGCTCAAACAGGGGCCGCTGCGCACTGCGTCTCTGGCCCCTCTGGGCCCGCGTCAGACTCCAAACCCACATTCCGTTTGCATGAAGGAACCCACCCGACAGTCCGCTGGCCTACCTCCCGACTGGGAGGCCTCTCCAGCCAGGCTTACCTTCCAGCGGCTGAGTTAATCCGCTTACCAAGACTTTGGCTGCTTTGTGACTTCCAGTGGTATTTTCCTGCCACCGGCCAGCTCCCGCTTTTGTCATCGGGTTTCTGCAGTTCTGTTGAGTTTAGAGTGGGACCCATGAACCTAAGGAGAGACTCCAAGCCCGGCAGCTCAGTAGAGCGCAGGAACTCCAGCCCCCAGAGAAGCCGGTGGCGTGGAAGAGACCCCAGAGAGCATCCTGAACCCAGGCCGTGCAGAAACGGTCTGCAGAGCTCAGAGGCCTGGTCTCAGGCAGCGCGGCCAAAACGCCAACCAGCTCCACATGGCGTGTCAGCCTAACACCTGTTTGATGGTTTGCTTCATATTTCTTTAAGCTGTTTCATGTTTTAAAACAAATGCATTTACTGAAAAATGAAACAGCCTAGGCCTGATCAGCTGATCCTTTTTCACCAGACTCATAATAACGCAGCACAACTTCGTGATTAAATGCTTGGACCCCACTTGCCCCAGTGCAGAGGGGTTCTCAGGTGTTTTGTATCAGGAAACGCTGTGATGGGGGTGTGGTCTCAGAAAGCCCGAATCCCAAATACACGTTTAAAGAGGCCATTCCGGAATTCGTGGGGAGGAAAGAGAAAGTGGGAGTCTTTCTATGAAGGCAGTCAATGGGAAAGAAGTCGAGCCGGCCACGCAGAGATGAGAATGGCCGGAGAGGAAACGCCCGTGACGGTGATTTGACCAGTGAAAGCACGGCGGTGCTGTTCCGTTCTAGCTCCTTCTCTTGTCTGGGGAGATCTCTGGGCCCCAGTCCGGCTTTGTCTTTGTTCTAAAGAAGCATCTTTCTTCTAGAAGTCATCAGAAGTCCTGAAAGTGTTGAACAAGGAAGACCTTGGGCACTGTCACTCAAGGCTGCTCAGGGCCCTCTTCCCTGGCCCACCTCTCTGGGGGCCCATGGGTGCTGGAAAGAGACTCGCCTCTGTCCACACACCACACGGGGCTTCAGCCTCTAGTTTGCCCTTCTTAGCCGCGGGCCCCTGGGCAAGTTCTCGCTCTCAGTGTTTCCATTTCTAGAGTCGGCGACGCTGAGTCCTCCCTCTGAGACCTGGTCAGCGGAGACCGGAGCTCCCCATGGGCGTGGCAGAGCGTACCTAGCGCGCAGTGGGTGCTTAGTGGGTGGCTCCTGTTAGGAAACGATCAGGAAGTCCGTAGTGGGACAAAGTGACCCCAGTCCGAGTCTCCGTGGCGTGCAGAACGCAGCCTTTCTCCTAACTGCGCGTGTTATAAAAGCACAGACAGGAGATGCACAGTCTGCCCTCCCCTCACTGCTCCGACACTCATCTTCACGCCCCTTTGCTTCATCGCTGCCTCCGCAACAGCTTTTACTTCGCTCTGTGGACGTAACAGAGTAATGTGAACACTTGCCCTCCGGCAGCTGGTGTCCCTCTGAACACCGGGTGACGGTGCCTCGTGTCTGCACGTGTCCCGACTGCTGCCTGTGGTCGTCTTCAGGTCCTCACAGCGACAGCGGGTGCTCCCGCGACAGCAGCGGCAGCCTGGCCCTGGGGACTCACTGTCCCACCCGTTGCTCTGCATAATCCTGGAAAACACTGAAGCATTTTCTGACCTAGATAGTTCACAGACATTATTCCTTTAAAAATATTTTTTCCCTATAAGATGGAATCATTAGAAAACTTCCAGGAGAGAAGCCAAAAAGAGCAAAGATAATGAACATTTTAATGGCCCTCCAGACGACTGTCGCATTGCTTCTCGGTCAGCAGTGCGGCGAATGTCCATGGAGAGCCCCCTTGGGTGACATGGTTGGTCCCCACTGGTGACCAGTGCGGCGAATGTCCATGGAGAGCCCCCTGGGTGACATGGTTGGTCCCCACTGGTGACAGGACACACCCGTCACAGCACTGGGTACGCGCCGTCTCACCAGAATGAGGCCAGCGCTGAGGACGCGTGTTTACCGGTTTCCCCTGGCTGGAGAGTCCCCTCTTGTTTAGCCTGGAGATCTGCTTTTAATAAGTTTTCTCTTTGGGTTTGATTAATGGGTTTACATCTTCGCCAGCCGTAGGCACCTCCCAAAGCAGGGACACGCTGCCAATCAGTTCTCCCACCCACGCTTCAGTTTTGTCACCGACAGAATGACGGGGTTGCAATAGAGGCCCGTTAACTGAAGTGAAGCCACCCCGGGAGGCAGGTCTTTTCGCTATCCCCGTTTTTCTGATGAGGACACCGACGCTCGGTGACATAGGCTGCCTTGTCCGAGGTTGCGTCAGCTCTGTCTGAATTGTGGGCCCCTCACCCTGCAGCGTGGTTTGTGCTGAGAGAGTCTCAGGAGAGGATTTCGTCTGCACAGGTAGAAGTCCCACAGAGACTAACTGGGGAGGTTCAGCTTTACCTCCAGGGTGGGCCACGGCACGATTTTTTGTTTCAGTTTTTGTGTCTGCACGTCACCCCCACATCACCCCTCTAAACCACCTACTTCCTGGGGGTCGGTTTCAGACACCTGGTGCTATAAATCAGGCGCCCGATAGGGAGAGACTGGACCGCTCCATAACATCACTGTGCCCCGGGGACACTCTCCCAGGCCACCAGTCCTCACGAGGCCTCCCAGCCTGTGTCCTCTTCCGCCCTGGACCTGTTCAGTCTTCATGGGGTTTGCAAATCAAAGCAGCCTTTCCACTAACTTTAACAAGGTGGTTATGGATTTCTTCAAAAGAGACTCTCCTTCAGAGGCCAGGAGAGTTTCTGTTTTAAGTCAAGGCCGCAGCAAATCATCAGTAGTTAGATCCTCCTCTGGTAATTCATCAACAAAGTTTCCTGTGTGAGTAGCAACTCATGGTTTCCAGGACTCAGAGACCGGGAGAGGTGAAAGGAGGCAGGGAGCTCATATATCATAAAAATTGTGAAGTCCAATGTTTCCTGGAGCCAGAAATGGTAGGAGTGAAGCAGGGCAATAGGGAGTGGTGGGGACTGCGGTGAACTGAGAGCACGTCTCCCTTGGACGCAAGTAGGTGCCATGAGTGAAATGGCCCAGTATTGCTAAATCTTATTCTTCAAGAGATGCTAAAACTCCCAATTTTTAGATGAAATTGTCTCATTTTTATAAATGAGAAATACATTTTAGTTATGAAAGAAAAAAATGCAGGTCAAGTGCCAAGCATGTCTGCACACCGACCCCGGGTGAGGGCGAGCAGTCTAAGCTTTGCTCCGGCAGCACCACCATCGCACAGATGTGAGCGCTGAGCCCCAGAGCAAGGGAACGACCAGTGCCGACCAGCCTCCGCCCATAAGCTGAGGGCCTCCAGGTAGAAGTTACAGCATGAAAAGGCACAATTGGGAGCAAAAATTAACGCTTGTTAACCTCTTGCTACAGTCTAGGCCCTGTGTGGAGATGCATCTCATATGGTCATCACAGCTAGTTCGTCCACCTGACGGATGAGGACACTGAAGTTCACGGCTGATAAGCCAGACTGTAGCGTCGCCCAGTGTGCGGGAGCGCCTGACTCCAACGCCCATGTCCCTTCCGCTGCTGTTAGCTATCTTCGCAGGCAGGGAGCCCCCGTCCCTGGTGTGTCACAAGAACACTGTGGAAAACCAAGCTTCCGTTGGACCTGGAACAGAACAGAGAGCTCAGAGGCTGGCCTGTGTGTGCCCATGAAAACTCGAGGTACAAGAAAAGGGTTCCCACGAGTCGGTGGGGGAAAGGAGGGACAGTTTAGTCGCTGGAGGTAGAAAAACTGCGCCACCAGATGAAGGCAAACAGAACCCTGGATTCCCTAATTCTGCTTACAAAGATGGTGGCGGATGGAGCGAGACAAATTCCAAAGCAAGACCAGATTATCAATAGAAGGCAACACAGGAAAAATAATACAGCATTTTTTTATGGGGGAAACTACTGATGTGTGTGTGAGTGGGGGGAGGCACTGCCAAAGCACAAGCCATAAAAAAATGGGTGAACGTGATTATAACACAATTAGAGAATCTTGCTCAGTGAAGGACGCGTTGAAGCAAGTTCCCAGATAACAAACCGAAAGAAGGTATTTGCAAGGTCAGAAATGGACAGGGGACTGATACTGAAAACACTCCAGGGAATTCCTGCAGAACCAGACAAGACCGGAGCTGCAGGGCGACACTGGGCAAAGGGTAGGAACGCTCAGTCCTTGAAGGAGGACACCTAAGAGGCTAACAGGCACAGGAAGAGAAGCCCCAACTCAGCAGCGAACAGAGAAATGCAAATTAGAACAGCGATGAGACCTCACTTACTCCTGTCAGATTGGCACAAACACAAAAATAGAAAGCGAGATGTGGCGGAGATGTGGGGACACAGGAAACCGCCTACGCGGCTGACTGGTGGGAGAGTTTAGACGGGTACAGCCGTCCCGGAGAGTCGCCGGCTGTCCCTCGCACAGCTGGGGTGTGTATGTCGCCCCAGGGCCCGGCAGTTCAACCTGGGATGTGACTTCTCAGGGGCGTTCACCGTAAGCTCCTCGGGGCATTCAGAGGCAGCCTCGGCGCTCGTCCTGGGGCAGCGTGGTGGACCGGCACCGCGGGCTACGCGCTGCGGTAGCTCTCGGCAAAGGTACAGGTCTTTAATAACGTGGTACTGAGTGAAAGAAGTAAGGAGTGGGAGACCTGTGGCCCAATACCGCCTCTGTCAATTCAAAACTTCCACGCAAACTGGACACACACAAGCACTAGAGCGACAGCTCAGGGGACAGGGGCTGGGGCGGGGAGTGAGGAGGAAAGGGAAAAGCCGATGAGTCAAGACCGAGGCCTTGAAGGGGCCCAATGGCGGGAGAGAGCCAGGACGTGAGCGGCGTGATGAACTGCACCACCGCCTTTCCCCAAAGTAAAAAGTATCTTTTTTTTATTTTTAAGGAAAATAGAGCCCGCGGCCATTCTGTTGCTGGGGAATGAGCAGATGCCCCAGCGTCCTCGTGGTCCGCAGGCCTGCCTCCCCCGTCCCAGCTGAAGGTCTGACCCCGATTTCATGTCTCCTTCCCAGCACACGGCTGCTGTGTTGACCTTTCCTGGCCTCACCCGTCACGCGGAAAATCAAGCGGGTGTCTGCACAGCGAGGGTGGGTGTCCCGTGAACAAGCCCGGGAAATTCAGAATGACGTAATGGCTACGGGCCTTCTGGATGAAAATGAGAAAAAGTCCTCACGTCACATCCCTGCCAACATTTGCAGACCGTAAATAGGAACATTTGAGGTGAAAAATAGGGAATCGCTACACAGCTGCTGCCTGGGGAATCTCTGGCCCGGGAAACGTTTGGAAGGAGGGGGGAGAACGGAGGGCTGTAGGGCACGCTCGCCCCGGTGTATTCCATCCCCTGCCTCCATCGAGGGCCCCGCATTTTGTGTGCTGCAGTGCAGACTGCTGAACCTGGGAGCTAGAACGACGACGACCATAATAGCGACTGCTATTTCATTCTTATTAACCAATAGTGCTGACTGCCCATCTTCTGCCGAGTACCAGGAGGGGACGTTTGCACAAGTTGCTGCTAATTCTGCGGCCCCCTTGTTGTGAGGAAGGAGTTCGGATCCCGGCTTGACCTGAGAGATGCAGAAGGCAGATGGCTGAGCCCTCGAAAGGCCCCCAGCCCCTCCCTCCCCTGGGCTGTCTCCTCCGCAGGGAGACGGCTGTGGAAGGAGGCCTGCTCCGGAGCCCACAGCAGAACGCTCTGTGTGCTTGGACAGGGTTCTCAGCCTCTCTACGCCACTGATGCCTCATCAGTCAGATGGGCGGAGGGGCCCCGCCCAGCCCGCCCCGCCAGGCTGTTAGGAGGATCAGCTCAGGGCAGGCAAGGCCTTCTTTGAAAGAAGGAAAGTGTTGATCGTTCATTTGGGGGGGGATTTGTGGTATCACATGGGCTCACCTCCAAAGTCTCACTGATTTTAAGTTCCCTCCCCCCAAACCTTTTGTTTCCTATGCCCCTCCTCCCTCCCCTTTGACATAGGACCATTTCACTACCACACATACATGGTCTTACAGTTATTGTAACAACTACTATCATTTTAATAAACACAAAATACGTATGCACTATGAGGCAGCTTGTATGCATTATCTAAATGTTCCCCGTGTGTGTGTGAGTGTGTGATTGTGTGTCTGTGTGCGTACAGGAGACAGAGGGAGAGCCTAGTGTGAGAAGCGGGAGCAGAGTGCACGGCGACTGAGCAGTGAAGGACTTGCCCAGGGTTCCCACTAGATCGTGACTTTGACCTGGGCCTCTTCCTTCTGTCCTTTCCCTGGTGCTGTTCAGGCGGCCGCTGCTGGGGAGTCCGTAAAACATAGCTTTGGGTTCGGGAGAGACCTGGGTTTGAGTTCTGGCTCTGCTGATGACAGCTGTGGGACCCTGGACAAGAGACATAACTGTCAGATGAGGGCAGTGATATGATGCCCCCCTGCTCCACCCCATGGACGCCAGTGAGGGCCACATGAGTCTGCAAATGCCCGGTGAGCCCATGGTACCCAGATACTGGGTACCGTGGATGTTGCTGTGAAGGTGTTTATTTGTTTGTTTTGTATGAGACTGGCATTTAACTTGGTGGACTTTGAGTAAGTAAAGCAGATTACCCTCCCTAATGTGGGGGAGCGCATCCAGTCAGGTGAAGGCCTGCATAGGACAAAGACCGATCACCCTCACTGAGAAGGAATGATCCCAGCTCATGGACTCAAACTGCAACTCTGGATCTCCTACCTGCAGCCTACTGTGTGGATTTTGGACTCCTCAGCCTCTATAATTGCCTGAGCCAATTCCTTAACATAAGTATGCATCCGTCCCTCCCTCCTCCCTTCCCCCTCCCTCCCTTTCCCCCTCCCTGCCCTTCCCTCTCCCTCCTTCCCCTTCCCTCTCCCTCCCTCCCTGTGCCTCCCCCTCCTTCTGTCCTCCCCCCCCTCCCCTTCCCTCCCTTTCTCTGCTCTGCCTCCACATGTTCAAACAAACACAGACACACACACCCTGTTGGTTCTACCTCTCTGGAGAGCCCCCAGCGCACACCAGCCCTCCTCCGAACTCCGCGTTACCCAACACCTCTTTCCGAAGAGTCGGCCTAGACACCCACCCTGAGGCAGGTCCGCCTGCCTGCGCACCTTAGCAGGCAGGTGGAGCCCACAGCGGGCCTCTGCGCCGCTCTGCTGAGCAGCGAGCTCTGTTTCCAGATAATGAGAAGCTGACCACGAGGCAGGAGGCATCATGGGACTTCCCCAATTTGTCTGAATAATGAAGTGTTGCCCATTGCCTGCATAGCTGACTATGAACAAAATATGTGTTCCGTGCTCTATCCACCATTTGGAGAAAAAGAGAAAAAACACATTTGGATTTTTTTATGAATGCTCTCATGAAAGTATGCGCTGTGTTCATCGACTTCTTCCTACCCCAACGCCGCGCTAATTACCGAAAGCCGAGGTTCAGCCAGCGCTGCCTCGCCGTGGCTGTCGGTGCAGTTTCCAGGCTTTTCCACGACGGACTTTTCCTTCACACCAGGTTCTCAGCCTAGGCCCCGTTGGCATCCGGGGCGGGGCCCTTCCTTGTGGGCGGGGCGGTTCTGTGCAGTGCGGGACTGCTCGAAGGCTCCTTCGCCTCTCCCCAGGGCCCCCTTACCCCTTAGCCGCAGGACACCGTGCCTAAGGCTCCTGATTCTTTTCCGGGCTTACAAAAATGTGTCCATTTTAATTTCACTTTAAGATCAGAAGAAAAAATGAACATAATAATAATAAATATATATCAATGAACCCAGCCTGGATTATATTTTTCTTCACACCAACTTAGTTTTAAAAGAAAATGCTTTTTTTTTTTTTAACAGAGGAAGGGGCTCGTAATGGGTGAAAAGGTGTAGCACCCACCGAGTCGGAGTGGACGGCCCTGCCTCTGCCCAATAGTTGCCATTAGCCTCCCTCTCCAAAACGGTGGCCATCTGAAATGTCTCCAGACATTGCCGGGTGACCCCCAGGGGTCAGGGGAGGCATGCAAAATCAACCGGTTGAGAATCACCGCTTCACACCACTAACGAAAGCAATAACTACTCGTTCAGCCAGCAAGTGTTCAGGGGGCACCTCCGGGCTGTGGTGTGGCTGCTCTGGGGACCACAGGAAGAACCGAAGAGTAGGGTACCCTTCCCGCCCTGGGGCTGCTTCTGGAGCTGGACAGGAGCCAGGCGAGGTCTCTAAATGGGCTAGGTTAGGGCGACCACAGGGTTAGGGAAGTGGGGAAGGATTCCCAGAAATTCCCAGAAATGTGCATTCCAGACGGGGTCTGGGAAGGTGAGTAGGAGTTTTTCAGATTGGAATAAAACTGAGGAGAGGGTTCGTGGGTCTGCGAATCGGTGTGGAGGGGGTGAAAAAGGTCACCCTCAGGTCTGCCTTTGGGGTCACTGCCAAGCGTTAAGGGCCGGACATAGGCCCCTTTGTAATAAGCAGCATGGGGGCGGGAGGAGGCATTCAGTTCCCTGGGATCATGGAAATACTCATTTCTTTTTGAATCTCTTGAAAGATTCATTTCTTCTGTCAGCACCGACAGTAACGTACGGCGTGCAACACCCTCGGCTCTGACACCACGTCCAGCCCGTGAAGTCCAATTAGAAAATGAACGCTGATTTCAGATTTATCAGATTCGAGTTTTGACTTTTGTCCAGAGGAGAACAGGAGCCCGGTGTTATTACAGGCTTGTATTTCACCTTCTCGAGGAAGGAAAGGAAAGACACACGTCGTTTTGACGGGATCCAGAGCCCGGCTCGGGGAGAGGTGCCCTATTTTATAAGGGAGCTGCTGTCTAGAAATAGTCCTGCCCTGTGCGTGCTGTTTAGTTTCTGGGCGCGTCGTGCCAGCGACGTGAAATAGAATGCAGTCCCTGGGCCGCCGCCGTTTTTCCAGGGCCAGGGGTCTGCCGGCTGCAGGGCTCAGTGGGCTTGGCACGGGGCGTGCTTTCCAATTGGCACCGGGGGCTTGTGGAACTTTAGATTGGCCACGGTCTGCACTTCGCCTCGGAGACTGGGCCTGCCCTTCTCAGCGCTCCCATGAAGACAGGCCTGGAAACTTGGGAACTGCAGGCAGCCGCGCTGACCTGGAGCCCCCTGCTTCTTTCTGCGGCTGGGCCCTATCTCAGCCTCCCTTCTATGACTCTTAATAACACAGCAGCCCCCTCCCCCACCCCCTAGGTTTTCACCAGCTGTGCAAAGCAGAAGGACCAGAGTTTGCGGGACCGAGTCCCTCGTCACCGTCTGAGAGGCAGGGCTGTGCAGGTTCGAATCCCTCTTCCGCCACTCAAGGTCTCTGGGAAATTGCTGACTCTGCAGGATCCTGGGGCAACCAGACACTGATGTATGCGCCTTCCGGGTCTTCACCCATTGGCCACTGCAACAATCCGGGCCCCGCCCCAGGCCCCTCCCCCCATATCCTGCAAAGGAGGTTGGGACAGACAAACTTTTCGTCTACTTCCACGCTGGGGGTGTGCCGTGATTGTTCTCGGAGGGCCCAGCCTTGCCAGGTCCCGTCCGCTGAGTGCGCCCGAAGCCCCACGCAGCGTCACGCAGCCACGGTGAAGGAGGCAGAGCCCAGTCGCCTCTGGCACCATCTTCAAAAATGAAAATAATTTAATACTTGCAAACGCAGCCCTCATTATCTCTCCGAGCAACAAGATCTGTCTCCAAACCTGAGAAGTTCAGATTACCAAGTTTCCAGACCTTTTTACCAACTCAATCCAAAAACAATCCTGGTTTTATAACTCAATAAAAAGGACTCGAGTTTTCAAGCGAGAGCAGAGCAGGCGGAGCGCGCAGGCCGAGGGGCAGATGAGGGAAATGATCGGTCTCCCCAGCTGAGGAGGGGAGGGGCGACTGCCAGGCAGGGGCCGGGCAGGCTTTAGGCCCAGATTCCTCATCTGGGAAGGAAACCAGCCAGAAACGTCTGCTTCCACGTCCTCAGTGGGATTTACCCCGATGGCAGGCCCAAGGAGCCCCAGGGCGGATCATCGTGCTCTCTACCTGACAGATGGGGAGACTGAGGCAGAGAGCAGGTGCTTGGCAGAGCCACCCCATAGGTCGTGCGGGTTTCCTGGAGGGGGTGGGGGGTGGGGTCTGGATTTTGCTCAACTCCCGGAATCATGCTCCCTGGTGCAAGGCTGCCTTCGCCTGAAGGGGGCGCCCTGTTCCAGTTGGAGTACCAGCGCCTGTAGGTGCCCGTCTGGTTTCCCCTTCTAGAGCAATTTTGTCGGCCGCAGCGTTTCCATGGACTCGGCAGGTCTGGAGCGAGGACAGCCCAGAGCACCGGTTGTCTTGCTATTCTCCCTGCAGCAGATCTCTCTAGGAGGGTTGTGGGCGGGGCTGAATCTCCGACTCCAGGGGCTGAATCAGCCTCAGTTTCTTAGGGCCACAGGGAAAATCAAGCTTTCTCTTGTAGGGTTAGCTAAGGTTTAAATGAGGTGATGATGAGATGAGGGCCTGGGGAAGAGGTCCTCTCTCCCGCACAGTTAGTGGCGTGGAAATTGGTTCAACGGTATCGACTTGGTCATTCCAATCAACAACGTTTATATCTTCGAACCCAGTAATTCCACTCTTGAAAATGAGCCTGATGAGTAATTTGAGCAAAAGGCAAAGTTGTTTGGTTCAGGACCATCCCGTTCATAGGAGTGAAAACACATGTGCCCACCCATTGATATATAGTTTACCGAAAGAAAAACAAAACGAGAGAGCGTAGAAAAGGTGAAAAAACAGTAGCCAATGACACACAGTAGGTGTTCAGGAGGAGTTCTATCTGTAAGGCCTCTTGACATCATGAGTCCCAAGCAGCCACTTCGATCCTTATGTTAGCATTTGTCCCTACTGAAAAAGCCCACAGGCCCAGCTCAGCAACTTTTGGCCAAATTAAAATGGAAACATACAGGCAAAGTAAGGCTCATCGAAAGAAAAAAAAAAGAGAGAGAAAAGAGGAAAAACCCTGACCGTACATGTATATAAAATCCATATTACACCATGCACCAAACCATAAATTGGAAACACGTGAAGTTGCCCTATGTTGGCGTGGAGATGGTGTTTCTAATGCATTGACTTGAAATTGAGCCATCTTCATACAGCACCTGAGGATGGGAAGGTGAGCAGCGGCCTCGGGGAGCCGGGAGGGAGTGGCTGTGGCCCCATGCTCTGGGGCGCATTTGAGGCCTCTCTTACTTCAATGCAAAGAAGTTAAAAAGGAACTTACTTGGCACCCTCTTCCCACCTTCCCAGTCATATAAGGCAAATGCCAAACAGATGTCCTCAAAGGCTGGAAAACTGAAATGAAAGGCACATTTAGGATTTATAGAGCTGAAAACCAAAAACCAGTGGAAATTAGGACTCTGATGAGCACAAAGCTTGCTGTTAATGCATAATTTTTTTCACCGTAGTGCTTGCAAATTGGCTTCCAGATCCCCAAGCAGTCGGCGGGAGACCAGAGAGGGGTGTGGCCTCAGTTTGATAAAGTGATAGGCTGGAGCCACACATCCAAAGCCCTTCAGGATCTGGCAAGACCTGCCTGTGAAGCTTTGAGGCCCATGCCCTGCACTCCTGATGCCCCCTCTCTCTAACACTGACATCCTTGACGCGCCCCCCACCCCCACCAGCATACCCTTTATCTTCTCTCCCTCTAGCATGCCCGTCCTTGGTCCCTCCACTCTCTAGCATACCCATCCTGCCCGCTAGCATACTCATCCTTGGTCTGCTCACTTTCCAGCACACAGGTGGCAAACACAAGGCCCTCGGGATGAATCCGGCCCTCCGCCTTGTTTTATCCGGCCCGGCACCTTGTTTCCACCTGGTGGCAGCGCCGAGCTCTCACTCACGGTTAAGGAGTAGTTCCATTTATACAGTCCTAAAGTGACATTCGGCCCTTTGACGGCAACTGCGAGGCTGATGTGGCCCCCGGTGAAAATGAGTTTTCCACCCCTGCTCTAGCACACCCAGCCTTGGTCCCTCCACTCTCTAACACACCCAGCCTTGGTCCCTCCACTCTCTAACATGCCCATCTTTGCCTCTCCCTCATTTTATATTGCTCAATTTTTTTCAAAATGTAGTCTGCGTTAGGTTTATAATCAGAACAAAAGATGTTTCATCTTGCTAACAGAAAAACACTAGGAGATCACTTAGCAAAAGCTCAACAACAGTGGCCGACACAGGGTCGGCACCCAGTAAATGAAGTTCTGTCCACAGAGCCTCTTGACGCCACCAGACTTGACACCATCGAAACTGGTTAACATTCCCACCCATGTTAACCCAGCATCCGGGGCCCTCCCCGCATCGCACTCTCCTCCGTGCTGAGGTACAGGCAGGCCCCTATCTGAATCCACCATGCCTTAATAATTTTGTTCTCTCTGTGTAGAATGTTCTCATAGAATCTGAAGAACCCTCACACACTTTGAGACTTGGGAGGAAGTCACCTCCCTTGTGGGCTCCCCGCAGCCCGAGGGATGCCTCTCTTCGATCACTTCCTGCACTGGCTTGTCTTCCCAGACTGGAGCCCCCTGGGGGCAGGGATGACAGCCATTTCAGCTCTAGCCTAGAGGGCGCTATTCGGGGATGAGGATACCCCAGGGGGTTCTCCTTTTCACATCACATATAGTATGCACTTCATTGGATGAATGAGATGGGGCCTCCCCCAGGTGCTCCTCCCATCCTCTCCACCCACGAGAGGACGTCCTGTGAGCATGGGTAGCGGAAGTAAAGCAATTCCAGGAGCAAGCAGATGCCGTTTATCTAGACCAGCCCCGTACTGCCCTGCCTCTAGGCGCTGAATAGGTGCTGATATCATTTAATCGCCTATTCCATTTTCCAGATGCCGAGACTCAGAAAGGTGCAGTGCTTTGCCCAAAGGTCACCTTTTGTCAGGGTCTAGGAACCTGGGTCTGGGGACAGAGGTGGGGGTAGATTGAGACCCTGGGCTGGGTGTGTCGGAGGCAGAAGAAAAGGGCAATTAGCAGGCTGTCCTCAGGAAAAGTTCGCTGACTGCACGAGTAAATGTTAATTTCAACTTCATTGTTGCCTTTGTAAGCAGACATCTGCTTATCTTCCAAGACTAGGATTCCTGGAATCCTTGAACTTGATGTAATTTCCCTCAGTGCGGCCTGATAATAGCCCGGTGATATTTTACGCTCACCAACACCCAAAGAGGTGATATTATTATTATGCCACTTCAGATGCAAAAACTGAAGCGTAGAGGAGTTATTAAGTTCCCAAATAGCCAGGCGACTGAGCCATGATTCGAGCCCGAGGGGTCTGACGCTCAGCCTGTGTCCTTCCAACTGTCCCGTGTCACTTTTATTTCCTTCTGCAAGTTTGGGGACCCAAGCCAGGGGCAAGTGTGGAAGTCCCATCTTAGTTCTTGGCAAGTCACCTGATCCTTCCTTTAGAATCACAGTCGGGGTAAATGAGGGTTCCAATGCCCACCAGGGCCAAGGTGCCTGAAAGGACAAAGCCAGCCCCGTGTGCTATGTGGCACCATTTGCCGAGCAGACCCGTGACCTTCTTGAACATGACGGCCATTTTACTCCTCTGAGCTTGTGTCCCCGGGACTGGAAATTGCTGGACGCAAGAACAGAACTGCCTGCTCCCTACAGCCACAGGCAGAAAATAACATCGGAACAAACTGCAGCCTCCTGTTACAACACCCCAACAGCCCAGGGGCCACGCCACAGCACCCCACCCTTTTTAATCCAATTATAATCCAATGAGAGCTCAAAGCCCTCGCTCCCCAGTGCTGGAGTCTCTCTCCGCGCCGTGCCCCTCTCCTCTCTTGGAGACTGAATGAAAACTTTATTCTCTACGCTTTCTTCTCTTTGTGAATTCCTTCACAACCCTAACCTTTTGGTGACCTGTCACGGGGACATTCTCTATTTCACCCCAGGGCCTCCTGAGACTTGCAACTCAGGGAGCAGTGGGTGGTGGAAGCTCCATAAGGTGGAAGCCCCTAGCCCTGTCCCTGCAAAGTTTGGAGAGAGGATTCTAATCCTTCTCCGTCTGTCCGGACTCTGCTGACAGCCTCCTCCTCACCATCTTCATGGCCAGCCACCAGTTAAGTCTCTCTGAATCTCCCGACAAAAACATCCTACTCATCTCACTGTTGATGCTGTAAACCCTGTTCTGGGTCTATCACTTTTGCAGGGTTTCAGCTGGGAGGGACCCCTCCAACCCTGTCCCTGCTGGTTCTGTCTGGTCCTGGGGCCCAGGGAAGCCTGGCTCTGACTCGGTCCCATTGTGCCTGCGTTCATAAAAACAAGGTTACAAAGAGGAAGAAAATCTCACGCCCCTCCCAGACTGGAAAACACTTTATATTCCTCTCCTGGAGACCTGGGACCTGCTAAATCCTGGGAAAAACTGGGCCTGCCTCTCAAAGCAGAGAAAAAAGAGGCATTTTAAACTCAAGCTGCTTTTCCGCCCCTTCGCCCCTTCACCTGATAAAACGAAGTCCTTCTAGGAGAAGCTTGTTTTTCTTTCCCTCCCTTTTTGAAGTGCAAACACCTGGTCTTCTTCAAGAACTATTGTCTAGGCCATCTTCTAAAATACAAATTTTGGGAAGAAATTCTCATCAAAAGAGGGAAAACCTTTGCTATATCTGAGCAAGATATCTAATTTAATTTATTCCAGCTATTCTTTTCTAAGTTAGTAAATTCTGATAAAAAATTATTGAATATCTAGGTATTTTGAAGTCACATGAAATACCAAAACATAGATTGCTAGACCTACTTTTGGCTTTTGATTACCAAAAGGCTGTGGAGTGGGTTTGGGGCTGTAGACACATGTCTTGTGCTTTATCAGAGGTGTGTTTCCTGCAAGTGGGAGCGTGTTTGCCAAGGGAAGAACCTGTGTCTCTGACGGTCCTGAAATGTGCTCAACAGTCAACCTAGGGCATGCCGGTTGCTTGCTTTTTAGTACCAACTGCATTTTAGCAAAATCTACAACCACGTCATTTTCAATTTGGTCATTTATAAACAGTCACTGTTTTGCTGCAATGCCTTTGCAAATATATCTTTGGATAGGTTCACGAAGGACACTCTGACTTACTCTAAGTTACAGATATCTACGTAGGTCATATCTTTAAAGTAAGTGAAGATTTATAGAACCCGAAGGAATAACAAGATTGGTGGAAATATTGGCAAATAGTCAAGGCAAACACAATCGGTCATATGGGACCGAGTGAGCCAAAGATAACTGTCATTCTTAGGACTTTGTTCAAAATTTTGCTAATTTTAAATCTTTTTGTTTTCCAGATAAAAGAGAACTTGTTTTCTTTCCCAGAACAATTTTTAAGTTATATCCTCATAAGCAATATTAAAACATTTCGATTTTCTCCCTATCTAATCCCTCTAGAATTTAGCCACTCTTGATGAGTTGAGTCTTATTTTCATGGCAATACGTTTGCTTGCATAAACCCAATAAGAATCTGTCCTCTTTTTGAATAGCACCAGTTTCAAAATGTGGTTTTATTAACCAAGTCTTTGTTTGGAATGTCACAATCGAAAGAGTCATGCCTGGACTCTGCGTGTCACCAGAAAGCCCTAAGGAATTAAGATTGACTTTTTTTAAAATATATTTTATTGATTATGCTATTACAGTTGTCCTATTATCCCCCCTTCATTCCTCTCCACCCTGAACACCCTCTCCCACCCACATTCCCCCCCTTTAGTTCATGTCCATATGTCATAAGTTCTTTAGCTTCTACATTTCCCATACTATTCTTGCCCTCCCCCTGTCTATTTTCTATCTACCTTCATTGCTACTTATTCTCTGTACCTTTCCCCCCTCTCTCCTCCTCCCACTCCCCTGTTGCTAACCCTCCATGTTATCTCCGTTTCTGTGGTTCCGTTCCTGTTCTAGGTGTTTGCTTAGTTTCGTCTTGTTTTTGTTTCAGGTGTGGTTGTTAATAATTGTGAGTTTGCTGTCATTTTACTACACAAGTTTTTTATTAAGATTGACTTTTGAAGCCAATAGGAGTCCCTTGGAGAAACAGCCTGGGACCTTGCTCGGTCACGTGCTTCAGGGTAGCCTTTCCAGGTAAGGAACGAAGGTTGCTTTCCTGAAAGATGGCAAGGGAGGAACCTCAAGACATTTTGGGGACCTCGGGAACTTGAGGAACCCACCCAAACATATGGATGTTGCGGGCAAAGCCAGATGGCACCTGTGTGGCTTGGCCTCTGTGCCCTGAGCGGCTGGTAACACTCGGTCTGAAGGGTCCTTGTGAGATTCCAGCAAAGCAGATTTAAAAGAGCCTATATAATCGATTACTATTCTTGCTGTGATCATGCAAATAATCAGGCTAAGTCCAACCCGGACTTAACACAATCTCTTTAATAAAGTGAAGGTGATTTGGGTGAGAGGAACTGTGTTTCAGTGGAAATCCCAATGTCCAATTGTCACCCATGAACTGATTGAATCCTGATTTTCCTAGTTTCCTTCCAAGCTAATGTTTCACTTTTTTTTTTTTTTTTTGCATCCTTTGATTTGGAATCCTTGAGAAAGACCAATGCAGAGTCAGCTGTGCGGAATTCACCGACCACTCCCCCTCTCCCTCTCCCTTTTTGGGATTTTAAGGCCAATATCCCGTCTTGGTTTTCCTGGCTAATCCCCTTCCTAGGACCCAGAGCAGCCTTTTTCTCTATCTCATTTTTAGGCCCAGTCTCCTCACGTACCTCATATCCTTCCTTCAACAGAGCGTCCAGGCTCTGGGAGATTTCCTTCACAAATGGCCTCTGGCCACAGCTCTGCTTTTTCAGGTAAAACGCCCCAACAGCCCAGGGGCCACACCACAGCACCCCCCACCCTTTTAAAATCCAATTATAATCCAATGAAAGCTCAAAGCCCCCTCTCCCCAGTGCTGGAGTCTCTCTCCACACCATGCCCCTCTCCTCTTTTGGAGAGTGAATAAAAACTTTATTCTCTACACTTTCTCCTCTTTGTGAATTCTTTCACAGTCCACGGCACCAACCACCCTAACAGCCTTTCAGACCTCCTGCAGTCAGTCAGTCCATCTGCAAACGTGTGCCTACTTTGCGCCAGGTCCTAGGCTTGGCCCTGGGAGAATGTCCTTGGCCCGGCACCCACAGCGCTGACAGAGGAGGAATGACTGAACGAGAACTTGAACAAGATCATTGCACGTAGCTCTAGGATTTCGCAGCTGTAAAAGGGCAACAGTGTCCTCCCCCCTCCAGCCTGCTCTCCCTAAACAACTTTTCTGCTTTTATTTTTCTCAGTAGCATTATCACTGGCCAAATTACAGTGTCATTCACTTTTAAAAATCCTTCTTCATTTATTGTCCTCCTCTCCCCACTGGAATGTGAGGGACACAGGGACAGAGATTTCACCTGCCTTGTTGACCTAGGACCAAGACTGGGGCCTGGGGCCTGGTTGTGCTTAATAGCTATTGGGTTGAATGAATGAAATAACAGAACTTCTGATTAGAGTGAATTCAATCTTTCCCTTACTTTTTTCCTTCCCTCCCTCCTTCCTCTCTTTTCGAGGATAGTTACCGATGGCTTCTCTGTTCTAGGTGTCAAGCAAAGCACCCGAAACTTTTACCAACCATTTTGCTACTGACGATGTAGGCTGCAAAACGGCACGAGGTGTTACCAGAGAAATTGGACTTGGCTCTTGAGTTTGGCAAAGAAAGAATTCAGATCATAAGAGAAAGTCACGGAGGTGGTGGAAGTGAGCCGGCCGGGCTGCGCAGGCTCAGGAAACAGGTTACAGGGGCAGAGGGAGGGCCTCGGGAGCATAGGAGAGAGGCCAAGGTCACGCACTGGGAGAAGAGGAGGCGGAAGGGTAGGTGCCTGCGTGCTCCCAGAGGGAATGAAGCACCTGCTGGGCCCATCGTCTGGGGGCGTTTTAAGGCCGGGTGTTTAGGGGGGAGGCTCTCAACAGAATAATCTTCAGCTTTAGGCAGATGCGCCAAAGTGAGGTTTGTTCTCCTGACTCATCTGTCCTTGGGCGGGGGAGGCATACACGGCACTAATTGGATTTTCGCTATCTGTTCCCTTGAGTAGGGTGGTTTAAGCTATTCACACCCTGGCTGCAGAGGAGAAGGGCAAACCACTTCCTCCTCAGTGTCCTTGGTTGGGGAAGACAGGATTTTGCGATTGACTAATGGCTGTAAACTGCTTGACTGTTTAACTATCTGCCTCAGTTTCCCCATCACACTTGTCCTGACTCACTAACCTGTCTCATCCCGTGGTTACCTGCCCTGTCCTCGCTTGTCAGCCCCCTGGCTCCAGGCTGGGTCTCCTTCTCTCTGAGCACTCAGACCATCTGGGCCCAGGTTCAAGCCCCACCACACACTACCGGTGTGCCCTCTGGGTCATTCATTCATTTCTTCCCTCATTCACCCATCAAATACTGAGTTCAGTTATATTCCCAGCACCCTGTTCAGGCTGAAAGCTGTGGAACTTTGAGATTCCTGAACAAGGTCCAGGAGGCCTTCCTGGAGGAGGTGGCCCTTGTAGGATGAGTAAGAGTTGGGTACTGGCAGAGAAACTGTGTTGTTGATGATGATGGTTGCTGCTAAGACAGCTAGCATTTCGGAAATTTATACTGTGCACATGCTTATTTATGTAATCTGCACGACAACCTGATTAGGTGGGCATCACTTTATCTCCACTTACAGATGAAGAAACTGAGACCGAGATCACGTAGCTCATTAAAACGACCACAAGTGTCGTTTATTTGTATGCTTCCCACGAGTGTCCAACCCACGGCCTCCAGACCACATGCGGCCCAGGATGGCTATGAATTTGGACCAACATAAAATCATAAATTTACTTAAAAGATTATACAATTTGTTTGTTTTCATTAGTGTTTGAGTGTTTAATGAGTGACCCAAGACAACTCTTCTTCTTTCACTGTGGCCCAAAGACGTCAATGTGTTAGACACCCCTGTAACAGGGTTAACTACTTCCCAACTCTTATCTCATTTAATATTTTTTACCAATCCTATGGGGTAGATGCTGGTCATTTGGTTCATGTTAATGAATCTTATTTCACAAATTTGGAAAATGAGACTGGACAGGCCAGTACTCACCACCATCACACACACAGCCCCTGAGCAGGGCAGGCAGGATCGGAACCCAGGCCCCGCGGCTGAGAGCCCCGGCATTCATCGCCCCGCCCACTGCGTCTGCACTTCCGGCTGTGCTGGGCACTGCCCCTGGAAGGCTGCACTTACAGGCACAAGGCGGGCACGTTCATTTCAGAAGAATTTCTGAAGCAGCCGCTAGTGCAGATGCTGACAGCAGCATCCCCCTCCTTGCCCTCCTCCCTGCACCCCAGCTTCACGGGACTTTCCAGCATCTCAGCTAGGGATGGGGTGACCTTTTCTCACATCCCTGCTCTCCTCCCTTCCTGTCTTTGATGCGTTCATCTGAGTTCTCCTGAAGAGGAGCGTCTGACTGCTGCACGAGCCAAATGCTGAGCCGACGCTTCTAAACGTCTGCAGAATGGCAATGAGGGGTGCGCTTGGGTAATGAAGCTGAAAGCTCTCGGAGTCTATGGATGGCCTTTGGGACTTGATTAGCAGAGACTCGCACTTCGCTACAGAATTGGCAGATGAAGTGGCGCTTGGAGCGAATGCAGGACGAATTTATAGAACTTTGGAACATTCGGTCAGGAAAAGCCAGCCTTTTCCCAGCCTGGCCGGGACCCAGGCAGAACCCGGGGAAGCTCGGTGACCCCACTGTGGTGAGGGAGTGGAAAGACTTTGAAGATGGAGATTCCAACATTGGCCTCGGAGACTCTGCACGGTGATCCTTCCTCCAAGTTTCCAAACCAGTCTGAGCCTCTCAGCTTTCACATCTGTAGAAGGGGCAGATGCCTCCTACCTCAAAGCATCCTGGGAGGAGGAAATGAAATACAGAAAGGACGTGGCATAGTCAGCTTTTGTGCTCTTCATGCCATGTTTGTTGCCCGCAGCATCCTTTCCATGTCCCCAGGACCCTCCAGATCCATTCCCTGCTGCAATGTGCCTGGGAAGGTTGCCCCTGTGGACTTCATTTCCCAGGCTCCCCTGCTCTGTGGCCTCAGCCAATGGCAGGGCACGTCGGCAGCCGAGGCAGCGGGAGAGGCGGGGTCTTCTCTCTCCTCTGCCTCCTTTTTTTGCTGCTGGCATCGAGGAGGTGACTGAGTCCTTCTATAACTATTGCTCCCACCGGGCAGTCCCCTACCAGGCTCCAGCTCTCACTGGGCTCCAGTAACACAGTTTTCTCCGGTCCAGTCACAGCCCTGAGGGGTGGGACTGCGTTTCTTTTGCTGCTCGCCTCGCCTCGTCCACACTCCAGAACCAGTCCCTTCGTGCCTCTCTTCCTAGATGCTAGCTGTGGAGCACGTCATCTTTTTTCCTGCCTGGCCTCTCAACATGTTGTGCTCGATATATTTTTCTTTTCCCTCTAGTTCCAGCTCCGCCACCAAAAGCCGACGTGTGATCGGAGACAAGCACGCCACACTCCTCACGTGTCCACGGAGGGGACACTGTTCACCCCCCTGCGGGACAAAGAAGTGCGAGGGGCACAGTCTGGCCTCTCACCAGCTCCTGACTTGATCTCTTCTTGGCGAGGAGGAGTCACTTTGGGGTGGGGAGCAAGGGGCGCATCCCAGCCCCTCCTCTGGGGAGCAGAGAGGCCTGAGCTGCATGGTGGAATGAATGAGCTCTGTGCAGGACGTCTCGGGGGTCCAGACTGGGCCACACATCCCAGCCTGGCTCTCCCATCAGCTGTCCTCATAGAGCTGACGCTGCAACCTGCCATTAATGACGTCCACCGCTTGGCGCTTCCCAGACCTTTGGCTCTTTGGCCCCCGGAGTCCTGACACCTCTCCGAGGTTGGTCTCCTCTACGAACGGCAGGGCAGCTCCCAGGTTTTCTTGCTATACATGGGAAGTCATCTTTCCCTGTAAAACTAAGCAAAATGAAAAGCAAGACTGTACTTTCATCGTTTGTCTGCTGGAGGATGGGCCGGGGGACAGGCGCTCTCTCAGCTGGGAGATGGATGAGTAGGTGTTAGGCATTCAAAGCGTCAGCCCAGCCCGGCCTCTCTTCTCCTTGACGTAGTCGGTAAGACTGAAAAAGAACCCTGAACAGACTCACGTCCCACCGAGTGGCTGTCCTTCAAGGGGCTGTGGGGGGCTTCCCCCACCCACCGCTGGCACGCCCCTGCCTTTGGGTGTCTCTGCTCCAGACAGAGGTAGCTGCATCAGCGGGCATTGCTTTTGCATGAGGAGTTTTACATGAGACTGTGGACTTCATCTGTGACAATATCTGCCTCCAACTACGGAGAGGTCCCAAACACAATCACGACCTTGGGCAAGTCCCAGTCTCTCTGAGCCTTAGTTTTCTCACCTGGACCCTCCTGAGGTCACTCCGGCTCTGACCTGAGCATTCCAGTGGGGACCTTTATTGCTTAGTTTCAGGAATACAGGTGTTGGTGCCAAAGACACCTGGATTTGGCCGCCGTTCTGTTCCTCATTAGTTGTGTGGCCTTGGGTAAGGCACCCGTTCTCTTCGAGTCTCGTTTCTTTAAGTGGAGATACTAGTGCTCACCTCAGAAGATTTGTGTAGGAACAGGATGGGGTCACTTGTTCCGGCCGCCTAGCGCACAGCAGACCGCTCCTGAGTTGCCGTTGGGTGACTGCGTGCATGAACAGGGCGCCCACGGGCCACAGCAGCTGTGAGTGGGTGGCGACCCCACAGTACAGATGGGGTCCTGGGGCCCAGGAGCTAGGTGCCTCAGCAGGGTCAGGGCAAGGGCAGGGCCATGGGGAACTTTCCCAGGACATTGACCTCCGCTTCTTCCCATGATGCTCTGCTGCTTCCAGGACTCTATAGTTCACTGCATTGCGGTCTCATTTTTATGGCCCATGTTTAGGATCTTCCTTTTGGGGACTCTGGGAAAGGCTTATGCTTTGCACTGACTTGGGAGCCGTGATCACCATGTAACCTGAAGAAGACCTTGGGTTTCCACTGGGGCACAGAACAAGCAGAGGCAGGTCCTGGCAGGGAGGCGTGGGGGGCAAGCAGAACGCCCTTTTCACTCGGAGACTAACTGAGCTCTTGATTCAGGTACCTAAGTGGGGAGCAAACACTGGCCCTGAGCATCTGAGGTCAGAACCAGCGCCCACAGGGAAGCCGGCACCTGGGGAGGCAAAAACAGCCTTGGACACACCGCTTGGCTCAGACTGAAAGGGTTAGTCTAGCTCTGCACTCCGCACGACTCAAGATCAGAAGTACCTGGGACCCAGATGGGTGTTCACCGGCCTCTTGCAAGAAGATAACAGTGTTCAATTCATCAAAGGAAATAGCCAGCCCCTGCTCTGTTACCATGAACTTGAATTAACTGTATAGGAAAGGGCTGACTAAGGGGGCCGAAGGAAACTGAAAGTTCATGACCACCTGCTCCGTGCTCGGCACTGTACGAGTATACTAACTTCTCTTTGCCATCAGAACAGCCAGTAGAGTATGATTTCCCTGCTTTGCACAGATGGGGATGTAGAGGCTCAGCTGGGATAAGCTCTTTGCCCCAGATCACACAGCAGGGAAGAGAGTGAGTATGGAAATGTTTGGGGAGTTATGTGCATCGCACCCCTCCCCCAGGAGGGCCCCATTATCATGGGGAGATGGTGGAGGAAGGAGGGAGGCAGCTCTTCCTGATCCTCACTGGGGGGTTTAGGAAATGTGGATTCGGGGATGGCTCTGTGATTAGCCTAATCATACTGTTTACATCTGGCCAGGTGCAAAGGGAAAAGACAGGTGTTCTATTCACCCCCACCCACCCCAGCCCATTTAAGCTGGCTTTGTTGTTAAGTATGAGAAGAACGCTATTTGAGGATCTCATTTAGCTGCCTAATGGAGATAGTGGAGTCTCTGCAGAGATGGGAATTGAGAAAGGAAAGAAAGATTGTGCTGGAAATTTCGTCAGAGAAAGGGCTCTTCAGACCCACTCATCACCCATCTACCTGTCCGACTATCCACCCAACCATTTATTATCTATTTGGCCGTCTATGGTTATTCATCCATCCACCGATTGTCCATCCACTCTGTCCATCCACCCATCCCAGGCTCTGCCACTTACCTGCTGTGTGATTCTGGACAATCAAAGCAACCCCTCTGAGCCTCTGTTTCTGCCCCTGCAAAGCAGAGCTGATAATAGCTTCCTCGGGAGAGGGTTAAGTGGCGTCCATGAGAGCAGGCCCCGTAAGTGCCCAGAATGGTGCTTGTTACATACTTGGCACTCAGTAAACTTGGTTTCTATCATGTTTCTTGTCTAGGACGTGTGGTTCATTCATTCTTTCCTGCATTCACTCTTGCCTGGCACCGTGGTGGGCCCTGCCTGGGGACAGAGCTGTGAACAAGGCCAGCCGAGCTTCTGCCTTCATGCAGTTTACAGTCTGGTTATTGAGCAAAACCGCCCCGCACTGAGACTGCAGCCCGGTCTTCCTTATCCAGCCCGTACGTGTGTTTGGCTTGGCCAGCAATGTGTTGACTTTTTAAAAAACAGACTTTATTTTTTAGAGCAATTTTAGGTTCACAGCAACACGGAGCAGAAAGTGCAGAGATTCCCCACCCCCCTGCACGTCTCCCCACTAACAACAGCTTCCCCCAGCCCAGACCGGTTGCCCATGACCCGTGGGGGACACCTGGGCTCACTCTCAGTGGGGCACAGTCTAGGAGCGTCTCCAAATGTGTGATGGCGTGAGTCCGCACCACAGTCCCACACAGAATAGTCTCACTGCCCGGAAACCCGCGGTGTCCCACCTCGTCATCCTGCCCCACAGCTCCGGCACCCACGGACCTCTCTGCTGTCCCTACCGTCTTGCCTCTGCTGGGCCGTCATATCGCCGGGCTCCTCCAGCACCCTCTCAGGCTGGCTTCTTCCACTGGGTAACGTGCACTTAAGTTTCCTCCGTGTCTTTGAGTGGCTTGATAGTCCATTTCCTTTCTTTTTTTAAAATAAGAGTCTTTTTCAGCCAAACTGATGACATATGCCGGGGAGCGATGTCTCAAATGCTCCCTAATGTATTTCTTTTTAGCCCTAAATTGCATTCCTCTCTCTGACAGACCACAGTGCGTTTATCCATTCACCTGCTGAAGGTCACCTTGGTTGCTTCCAGGTTTGGGCAATTATGAGTAAAGCTGAATAAATGTCCATGCACAGATTTTTGTGTGGATATAAGTTTTCTAACTTTTTCTAAGTTAGCTGCCAACATTGAAAAGTGGAGAGATTTGCCCCAGCTGGTGCAGCTCAGCTGATTGGAGCGTTGTCCCGTAACCGAAACGTTGAGGGTTCAGTTCCTGGTGGGGGCACGTACCTGGGTGGCAGGTTCCATCCCTGGTCCGGGCACGGGCGTGTGCAACTCTCAGTCCAGACACACGCAACCCTGGGTGCAGGCGTGTACGAGAGGCAACTGCTTGGTGCCTCTCTCTCACATCAGTGTTTCTTTCTCTCCTGTCCTCTCTCTAAAATCAACGGGAAAAAAAGTTGAGAGATTTCACATTAAAAACAAATACTAAAACAGGACTTCTAGCTTCTCTGGAAAATGGCAATCCAACATTCCTTCCCACAGTACAGACAGCCCAGGAGCAGAGCGGCTGCTGCCCTCACCAGGCTGGACCCATCAGGCTTGCTGCGGGCCTCTCCCAGCATCCTCTGCTCATTTGCGTGTGGTATGATGTCTCCGGGCATGGGGGTGTGAAATCCCTGGGGAGCCCATGCGTGCCCTCTCTTACCAGTGCTTTATTACCTGGTGCGTACGTAGGGCCAGGCACTGTCCTGAGAGCTTTCCAGAATTTCTCTCTCTTATCTTCGTGGACGTCCTACGAGGCCAATACTGTTAGATCCTCATTACACGTGTGAGGAAACTGAGGCAGAGGGAGGTTAAGTAAGTTGTCTGAGGACACACAGCCCAAAGCATCAGGGTCAGGATTTGAACCCAGGCTGTCTGGCTCTGGAGCACTAAACTATGCATATTCCAGGGGTGGTGGGCAGAGAGGCAAAGTTAGTAACCATCAAAGAGAAGCCACAGAGCCAGTACTTGGGAGGCCAGAGAGTGCCAGGGAACTCAGAGCAGAGGAACATCACTCCTGGCTCTCCAAAGCGCCTGGCAGGATGTAGACAATCAGTCAATGCTGCAAAAGACAGGGAAGGCTTCCTGGAGGTGGTGTCCACGGGCTGGACCTTGAGGGCCTAGAAGAGACTAAGAAATGCTTCATGGCCAGGGGACAGGTTCCATTAGAATCTCTTAGACTTGACAAGGGTCACTGCTTGGACCCTTGGTCCAAGTCTTATCCCAAGGCCTGAAGTACAGGGTAGGTGTGCCATGGAGAACAGGCAGGCATCTCCCCGAGGACTCTCTCGGCAGATTTCCGCATGAGCAGGCGTCAAGGGCAGCTAACCTGAGCCGGGCACTGGGCAGTGGGCTGGCCTGGTCCGTGAGCAGGCGGTGCAGGGTCTGCAGCACAGGAGGGCAGGGGCTGCACAAACGCCCGGGAGCCACACTCCCGACCATGACCCGTCTCAGGCAGGGGACGCCTGGGGACCTCTGCTCACAGACTGGAGTCTGCGTTGGACAAGAACGAGCTGCGTGGAGAGCCCACAGCCTCAGGGGGCTGTGGCGCCTGCGCCCCCCTCCGTCCGGGAGAAACTGAGACCCAGGGAGGGAAGATGGTCCCTGGGCTGCAGATTTGGGATCAGAGGACCCCAGAAGTATTAGCCTCGTGCCAAAGGCGTCCATTTCAGCGAACCGAGGCCACCATCACCTCTGTCTCTTACCATGACAATTGACAAAGAGAATCCTGGCTTGTGGAGAAAGCGGGTGTGGCTTTGAAAGTGGCAGGAAAAGCATTCTGTGACCTGTGAAGGCGCAGACACACACACTCACACCGGCCCGCTGCACGTGGTCCCAGCCCTCCAGGGCCCGGGCTTTATTTCCACCAGAGGGCCCAGCAGAAACCAGCCTGCGGGTCCCTGCGACGTAAGAAGGAGCGGAATGTCTTGGCGGCTTCGTCTTCCCTTTTTCCTTCTCTCTCTTTTAAACCAGGCTTTTAAGTGCTGGCCCGCAGCCTGCTGATTGCCTCTGTGCAAAGCTATTTAGAAACTTCCTGTTCCACATGCTAATTAACAGTCTATGAATTTTAACCTCCGCCCAGGCCCGTGCAGCTATAATGTTCCTTCGTGGAGGCCGGCGTGTGCCACTCCGAGTCCTTGACGAGCTTTTCCACTTCTCCTGACCCGACGCACAGGGGACCTGGCAGGATTGCAGTGTCCAAGGACCGCTGCGTTTTAGGCCGAGAGAACCGGGATTGCATCCTTTATCATGACCCACCTTGCCATTCGGGCAAGTTCAAGGCAATGGGCTCATTCAGCTGCATGACAGGGGGTCTGTGCCGGGCACCCACCCCCATCCCCAAGATGCTCCCAGTCTTAGAGCAGACAAGTAAACAGCGGTCATTCTGGGGAATATTCGTGTATCTGTGCTTCACAACAGCCCCTGTGGGGTCAGGGCCCTTTTCCAGACTAGAAAACCAAGGTTCAGTAGGACTGAGTGGCTTGGCAAAGGACACCCAGCCATAACTGGCAGAGCTGGGATTTGAACCCAGGCAGTCTGTGTCCTGGGCCCATTTTTCCTCCTGAGTTTGGTCTTGTTGGTTTGTAGGAAGCCTTTAAGTATAAATGAAATTGTCTGTGATATCGTCTCTTTATCTGATATGAGTTGCCAATATTTCTACCTGTTTGTTGGTTGACTTTTGGTGTTATTTTTTTCTTGCAGTTTTTAAATTTTATATGAGAATTAAACAACCTTTCCTTTATGGCATTTAAGGTTTTTTAAATTAATTTTTTGGAGAGTGAAAGGGTGGAGGGAGAGAGAGAAACATCGATTTGTCCCACATATTTATACATTCATTAGTTGTTTCTTGTATTGGTCCTGACCGGGAATCGAACCCACAACTTTGGCATGTTGGGATGACACTCTAACCAACTGAGCTATCTGGCCAGGACAGCCTCTGAGTTTTGTGTCATGCTTAGCGAAAGCACTTGCCCTCTTCTGGAATTACACATGAAAATGCTGTAATTTCTCCCAACATTTTGGAAGTTTGGCTTTTTACACATAAATATTTGTTCCATTCAGAGTTCGCTTCAGTGCCCAGTAGAAGGGTGGTTCTCCCTTTGGTCAGCTGTGACGGGGTTCCCTCCATCAGGAGAGCTACGGCTCAGAATGTAGGAGTGACTGTGTCTATCTAGCAATTGTTGGTTTTGGGGATTCTAGAAAAATGGAAGGAGGCTACTGTCCGAGCTTGAAATCATGACTTAGACGAGCCTTCCCTATTTTTCTAGACCCTTTGCCCCTCAATAGCAACTGCAATTTAGGGCCCCTCGAGCGGGAGGCCTGGGCCCCCTCTTGTGCCAAGCTGGGCATGGGTGCTGGTGGTCTGGGGATGAATAAGTCAGTCCCGCCCTCAAGGACCATGCAGACCAGTGGAAAGATAGACGTACAGACAGACAGACCCGTCGAGGTGAGCTGTTAAGAGAAGGCCAGCCCGGGCCACAGTGGTGAGCTCTGAGCAAGTGTCCCAGGAGAGTTTGAGATGTGCCCACACAACTGGGTGGCAGAGGGGGGCGTGGCCAGCAGGGGCCACAGAAAAGTGGGTGTGCAGAACCCAAACAAGGGGACGGAGTGGAGATTTGGCCCCAACTCAAATGGAGGCATGTCTCTCCCTCCCACCAGTGCTTGCGTGAGAAGAGACGGAGGCTAGAACCCGCATTACGGCATGTAGGATTTCCGTTGTATTTGTGCACCTGTGTGTACAGCTGCCCTTGCTGACCTCATCCAGAAGCTTCCTTGAGAGGCGATCACGACGTTTCCTTCCAGTTTGAACATCCGGGGTGTCCCTTGCTCAGGTGCCACCCCCACCCGCCCACAGCTGGGAGTGACACTGGCCCCCTGGGTTCTTAGCTCTGGGGGCCGGAAAGCCTCTTCGCCTCCCCGGCTATCTTCTCCTCTGCGGCAGGGAGAGGACGACTTATACTTTTGCAGAGTTATTGCGGGGCCAGATGTGATAAGTGTCAAATGCCTGGCAGGGGCTGGGTGCTTGAGAATTATGAACAGTCATATTGATGATGATAATTATTACTATCTAATGATTATTGTCGTGGAATCAGTGTTCCGCACACACAAGTGTCCGTGTCAGCCCTCGGCTCACGGTTCCCACACGGTACCGGTGCGGGGAGGTGGCACACAGGGGCGCAAAGGGAACGTGGCCTCCTCTGGCTGGGGAGCTGCCGCTCTGGCTCCGCGGCTCCCTCCTCCACCCTCCACCAGTAGTCTCTCCGACTTCCTGGAGGTGACGATGGTTAAAGCCATTTCTGCAGGCCCCAGCACAGAGACTGGGCTGAGGAGACCCCCACCCCGCCCTTGGGTGGGAATTTCAGTTTGTTGAGGTAAGTGACCTCACGTTGGCTGTGTGGCCCTGGGCAGTCACACCTCTCGGGTCCCCATTCGTCCAGGGAATGAATTGCAGGACAAGATGCCTGAGTCCTCCTGCTGGATGATTTCACAGCTTGCTTTGTGAAGATGCCGCACACGCACTTCTGACGTCCACGCGGCTTTTGTCTTAAAGCCTTTTTCAGTGTCTTTACTTTTTGGCCCAAAGCATAAATGTGTCTAGAAGAGAACTTGAAAAGCTCCTTCTTACACTATATTGCAGGCGGCTCCAGTTACCCTGAAACACGGTGCACAGTATAGGAGGTGGGGCAGGGGCAGGTTGGGGACCTGGGGGGGTGGTGGCGCTGTTTGTCTCCGCCTGGGCCCCTGGGGATGCAGCAAGATGCAGAGAACCGAGACTACAGCCCTGCGATGGCTGTGCAGCCCCAGGCTCACGGATGCCTTCTCTGAACCGTACTGCAAGGAGAAGGAGGACCCGGCCCCCCGCCTGCCTGGCTGGAAAGCTGTGAAAGGGTTGGGGGTGGAGGGCCGCTAGCGATCACCCCTTTCCTGCTTTGTGTCTGATGGATCCCTCCACTGTCCTGCTCCATCTCCTTCCTGCTGACAACCGAGGTCGGGGCAGCTGGGGGAACTTATGTAACTTAGGATACTTTAGGCGGGGGTGGCGGTGTCTTTGAAAAGTTTCTAATCTGCTGCCAGAGCTTTCTCCTACCTGGTGTTTTCCAGAATTCTTGGTTAGGGGCCCCCGGGCTGGTTCCACCCGCCCCTCCTGCCGCTCCTAGCCTTGCGGGGATGACCCAGCCATAGGCGCTGCTCTGGCGCCGCCTAGTGGCGGGTGCGGCGAGTGCACAGGCGCCTCGTTCCTCTTAACCTAGACCCACTCCTGGGGGTCCCGTACCCTCTCAGCTCTTCTGGCTTCACGTGAGTCTAAGCCAGCCAACAAAACGCCTTTCATCTTTCTCAAACGTTTAGGTTATTTGCGGCGCATGGACTGTTCCTTTTCCTCATTGGTTGGGTGTTCACATTTTATGCGGTTGCTTTCCTCACTGAAACTTTATAATGAGGGAGCGGCCCAGGGCCGCCGTGTGTGGGGCCTCACCCCCACTCTCTCTGCGCCCCAGTTTTCTCATCTATAAAGTCGGAAGTTAGATTCTGGGATTTTGTACAGCCTTTAAGTACAATGACAGCTGTGAATCTTAGTGATGGGAGAACGCTTGTGTTGAAACACTAGGCGAGAAAGTGAAGATTTCATCCAATGTGGTGGAAATTGCATTAGTTTTTATTAACAGTATTTAACATTTATAATTGATGTGACGTGCTATGTAAATACAGTATGTAGTACACGGTACGCGGAATAATATTTATGTCCAGAGAGGCAGGGGGGCGGAGCCACAGTGATGGCGGCAGGACACGCCCTGAGATTGCCGTCACCACTCTGGGAATTTGGAAACAGAGGCTCTTAGCTCTGAACTCGTCCTCAAAGAAGGAGGCTGCCAGGACAGGGAGTGAGTTCCCGTCCTGGGACATCTGCTTACCAGGGTCCAGTGGCTTCAAGTTTCCCTGGCTGCACGTTAGAATCACCTGACAAGGTTTTTATAAATCCAGATGCCTGGGTCCCATCCCAGATGAATTAAATTGGGTCGCCAGGGATGGGGCCTTCCCGTGTGTCCTGCTGAGCTTGGCCCTGCGGTGGCCAGAGCACCAGGCAGGAGAGGTCTCCTACAGAAGAGCGGGGTGCCAGTGCGGGCCGTGTTCTCGGGCTTCTGGTTCGGAGCTCCACCGGGCTGTGTGTGTGTGTGTGTGTCCATGTGCACCTGTGGGAAGCACTGGTCTGACAATGCGTGAGCGCTCACTTATCATTGGGGTACTGGGGTGCACGGTGTGTGAATGTGCGTGCACTCCCCTGCTGGGCCACCCAGGAGGTGGGTTCATGCACCCCACGTGCAGGGTGCCAACAAAGCCGGGGCAACAAAATGAGTGAAAAAATGGGTAAATTCATAAATGGACAAACAAATCAATGCATGCTTGGAAAAAATAATAATTTAAAGTTGCAATCAGAAAAACTCAGAAAGAAATTACTTTTTTTTAGCACACGTGTACATTTTCTGACATTTGACATTTCAAAAAAAAAAAATAACCCTTTCTTTCAAATTGCGTATAGAAAGCAGGGAGTCTCCACGAGCTGTTCCATGCTCAGGGCCTGTTAACGGTGGTATGTGACCCGGCACACACAGGTGCTAGTACACGCATGCGTGAGCACGCATTGTGCACGTGATGCGCAGTCCTGGGGCTGCCCGTGGGCGCCTGTCGGCATGAGTCCGTGCACGCGCTGGTGTGGGTGTGCACTGGTGTGGGTGTGCACAGGTGGGTGCTGGCAGATGCAGGGCGTCCACATATTGCTCTGTGTGCCCGGCAGGCACGCGGGCTCCGATGGGGTGTCTGTGGGTGCGCTGCTGTGGGGACACGCTTCTCTGCCCACAGAGAAGAGGTCTGTCATGGCTCAGCCACCACCTCTTCCCTGCAAGTGCAGACGGCCGAAACGAGAGTCCTTAGGATGCAAGAAGGGATTCGAGAGCTGAGTGGGCTCCTTAACGCCTCACGGCTCAGGCACGCATCTTCCTTTGTCTGCAGCCTCACTCGCGCACTGGCCCAAACTCAGAGACCAATGAGCACATGCGTGTCTGTGAACATGGAGACAAGCTGGTAAGTGGGAATCGGCCATCCCATCCTGCCCGAGTCCTGCATTCGTCTGTTAGGATTGGGAAGATCTGAGACTTTTGATCTACCAGTAAAGAATGACCACAGCTAAGTGAAAGCAAGGCAAGAGAATATTCCAGCAGGTGGTTACCATTTCAGCTGGTAGGTAAGGCCTGCAGGAGGGTGAGGGTCCTATAAACGTGTTACCACAGCATTCCCACTTCCTGTTGCCCGGCTGTGATGGTGCCTCTTAGCGCCCCCTGGTGATGGGTTCTGCCTCCTGCAGATAGATCTGGGAAAGAGGAGGGGCGAGGGGCTCCCTCTAGGGCACTACTGGGAAAAATACAGACCGTTAGCCCGGATATCCGGGAAACTCTCTCATCCTGCGCCTGGCGGACAAAGCCATGTGACCTGCCCAAAGTCACCTGGCCAGTGCGTCTAGGACAGGATGCCTTCTCCTGATCTGGCCGTGCTTGGCCACGCCCCAATCCACCGGTCCCTGCATCCTGCAGTCCTGGCCCCAGCTAGGTCCCCAGCCAGAGTGTCAGCAGCAGGCAGGAGCAGGTGCTAACTATGATTTCAAAGTGCCTGGACCCTGGCAATGTCTACTGTTTGTGTTCAGCCATAGCCTCAGAAGGTCCCCATTGAAATGAAACTTCCCCCATGTCAACTCCAAAACATTTTCTGTAAAGGGCCAGATAGTAAATATTTTAGGCTTTTCGGGCCAGATGGACTCCGTCGCCGTCACGAAACGGCCACCGGAGAGTGAAAGCAGCCTCAGACAACACGGGAGCAAGCGAGTGGCACTCCTCTTCGTTTACAAAAGCAAGGGTTGGCTTTGGCCCCTGGAACTTGTAGCCCACGCCAGCTCTACGGGGCAGACCTGTGCCCCCTGTCTGCCCAGCGAATCCATTTCTGCTTCTTTTGGGAAAACAAACCTCCCTGTTAAGAACCAGCCTTCCCCATTTTCAAATGTCTGATGTGTGTGCAGTCAGCTTTCAGTTGCCTGCTTGGCCCGTGTTAGTCCGTGTGTTCTTCCCTCTTCCCAGCCCCTCAAATGCTAGTTGTTGTTGTATTTTTTATGATTTTTTAAATTTATATTTAGGGAGGGAGAACTGCCAGTGGTTTCTCTCTGCTTCCCACCCTGCACTGTGGAGCCCACGGTGGGAGGCAGAGAGAAACCATGGGAGATGCCTTCTCCCTGGTGACATCATTTGAGCCCCTAGATCAAGCCTTACCTGAAGCTCAAACAATTGTTGGACTTTTCAGTTATGAGAGCCGAAACATCCCCTTTATGGCTCAAGCTGTCTGACCTCAGTTTTCCATCACTCACAGCCTTACTCCCTAACTGATATATTGTCCACATGCTCTCCTGGGGCCAGTGCAGGCCAGCCTCCTGCGTGACAAGGGGCTTGAGATGCTCCAAGGTCATCTCTGAGGTGCTGGCTGTAGCCTCTCCCACACTCTGCTATCAGGGCAGCCTGAGCACAGCCTCTCCGGGGCCCCAGGACCCTGAGCCAAGGCTCCGGCTTTGGCCTCCAACCAGGGCTGAACTTTGCCATAATAGTTGGGAAGCCTGGATTCTTTCTCCAGCCCGTGAACTCGAAAATGTTCTATAACGGAAACATCTGGGCCCTCCTCTGGCCCCAGGGTGCACACCTCTCAGACTGCCATAAGTCACAACAGCGCGCCAAGGGTTTTATTGGGGTTATGAATTATGGATATGGCCCGGCCTGTGCACTTTTCATTATTTTTCTCCTGCCGCAATTAAGCCACAAATCATACTTGAGAAATGGGAGGGTGACTGAATTAGTCAGGATTCGTTCATAATAGGCTGACCCTGGAAAAGTCATCCCGGAGGGGGCAGGTGTCCGTCAGGCCCCAGGAGCACGGGCCAGGGGACAGCGGTGTCCCCTCACCCAGGCTTCCAGCTGAGGGACTTCGTACCCCGAGAGCCTCGCACCGCCCAGGCGGGCCTTCGTTTGGCCTCAGCTGGAATGGAGAGATGCCCCCCAGAGAATGGATGAGGGCGGAGGCTGGGCCAGCCCCGTTCCTTGACTGACTGTCAGACTGAGGACCAGTGACAGCCCCTAAGTGGTTGAGATGAGGAGTGACTGGGACCATCCCCAAGTCCCGAGACTCTGGGATAATAAGAGGGGTTTTACCCTGCCGGAGCATGTGACTCCTTACCTTCTTGATTCGACCTTTTTTAAAAAATTGAAATAGAATGTGCACAGGGAAAAAGTGCAGAGTGCGATGAATTTTCAGCCTGTGGACCCGGATCGATGCGAGGATTTGCTACGACAGAGAAGGGCAGAGTGGGTCAGGCCTTTGGGCCCTTGAGGAGCTCACAGTCAGCCAAAGAAAAGGATGCACGAATAACTCACGGCCATGTTAGCCAACACAAGGTCAAGGTGCAGGGCGCCAGCACGCCGCTCTTCGGGCAGAACGTGCCGCGGTGTTTGCTGCTGCTCAGAGGAGCCTGCCTCTCTCCCCCACCCAGGGACATGGCGGCACTTCCCGCCCCCGCTGCAGCTGGGTGGGTCAGGTGACTGGTTCTGGCCAATCAGTGCGAGTGGACATAACCCTTGTCACTTGTGGGCGAAAGATGGAATTGCTGGCCTGAGATTCTCCAAAGCTGTCTTTCCCTCCACAATGTGACCAGCGACGATTGAGATGGAGCCGCCGAAGGTGGAGAAGTGGAGCCCACGGCCTCAGAGGACATGCCCGTGGAGCACGCTTTCCTGATAAGCTGCAGAGACTGCAGGGTCGGCTGTTAGCACAGCAGAACCGAGCACATCCCGCTTAATCAAGGCCTGGTTCTGCTCACCCTTGCTGGATGTTCGAGGACAGCTCTGACGTCAGCTGGTAACCAAGGCTGCCAATTAGACTGAGTAATTTGTGTTATTTAGCCGTTGCTGAAATCAATAAGATAATCGGTGACGGGCGACCCAGATAACCCCTGTGGACATTGCCTGATGCTCCGTCCCTGTGTCCCTGCTCTCCTCACTTCCATGACCAGACCAGTGATCTACCCAGGAGCTGTCTGTCTGTCTATCTGTTTCCTTCTCTCCGTCTGCCACACGCCGCCCAAAAGTAGCGAGTGCTCAATAAATGCTATTGTTGTTGTTGTTTTATGACAGCAATCTTTGTTTGGAAGCTCAGTGTGTGAAAAAGATCAAAGTAGAGTAGCTGGGGGTAGAGATGTCGCAGAAGCCCCTACATCAGCCCCAAGGAAGTTCCTCGAAATTACAAGATCTCTGCAGTGCCCAGTGGGGAGCCACTGGGTTATACCAATCAGAATTCTAGGTAGTAAGCAACAGAACTCCCTCTAGTCAGTTTAAAGAGGAAAAGGGGGTTGTAAAAGGAGATGGGCAGCTGGCAGGATCTCCAGGGCAGCCAGAGGTACAGGCTTGGAGGCTCACGGGCAGGAGCAGCGTGGGCACATTTCACGCCAGTGGAGCGCCCGTACCACAGTGGCAGGACAGACAAAAAGCAGGTGAGGATGATGCTGGGCACTGTGTATTACCACACGCAGCAGGATGGAGTCAGCAAGGCAAGTCTACAAGGTATCTCTCATCATTATCATTGGCTTCCAAATAAAGCCTCCCACAGCTGTATCTGATTGGTGAATTCAAGGTCACATGGTTGCTCCCTAGCTGCAAGGGAAGCTGGGAAATAGAATTGTCAGCTTTTATTGGGAAGGCTAGGATTCCTAAGAAGGACATTGTTTTCTTGTTGTTGTTGTTTAGATTTATTTACTTTTAGAGAGACGAGAAGGGAGGGAGAAAGAGGAGGGGGAGAAACAACAATGTGTGAGAGATACATCAATCAGTTGCCTCTCACACTCCTCCAACTGGGGACCTGGCCCATAACCCAAGCATGTGCCCTGACCAGGAATCAAACAAGCAACCTTTTGGTTCTCAGGGCAGCACTCAATTCACTGAGCCACACCAGCCAGGGTGGAGGGGCATTCATGAACATAGCAAAAGGGTTCAAAGGTTCTGGAACTTTAAGAAGCAGAACACACATCCTCCATATCCACGTTGGTCCTTTTCCAGGCCCATGAACATTCTTACGGCTCTTCACGGCCCCACACCCTTCAAGGCTCCTTCTTGTCCCTGTCCCCCAGTAATCTCTGAGCTAGCTCCCCTGCACAGAGCTTTTCCCACTTCCTCCCCCTGCCGCCCCCCTTGTCTGTGCCCTGCAGGGCCTGTGCAGACCCCTGTCCCAGCATCCACTGAAGCCATTTGCCCTGATGGGTTTTCATGTCTGTCTTCCCCCTGGACGGAGTTTCTGGGTCAGCGGCCGTATTTTTCCAGCTCCGACCAACACGTGCAGCGGCTAGCAGACATGCAGTTGGTGCCCTGGGCACATGCGCAAAGGAGCCGAATGAACGGCCAACTCCCTGTCACAGAGTTCCGCGCTGCCCACGGCAAAGGCGTCTGGAAGCCCTCACTTGCTCAGCGATCGGAGGCTTCCAAGTGACCTCACATTCACCATGCAGACTTTCCGTGGATTCCCCAAAGAAAACAGTCTGCCAGGGGGCCTGCCAGGGGGTCTTTCCAGCTAGAATAATACTTGGGGATAAGCCCAAAGGAAAGGAACCCAACAGAAAGTGGGTCTGTTTCCCGGGTCCATGTTGCCTCCCCACAGCGTGGGGACCCCGCTCTTCTGGCTGAGTTGGAGAATGGGCGGCAGGCCCCAGCTCCTCCAGTGTCCCCCCGGTTCCTTCTAACCTCTCCAGGAGAAAGGCCGTGCCTTTGGCAGGGACAAGGAGTTAATCTGGCACTAAATGAGTAATTAAAAGTGAGGCCTTGGATACTGGCGTAATGAGCCGAGTGTATTTTCCACGAAGCTGTCATACAGGCTCTTTAATCAGCGCTGTCTTCACAGTTAACGGCGAACGACAGTGTTTATACAACGGCAGGGAGAGAAAGACGGCCTTCCGATGCCCCGGCCCAGTCTGTCTCCCTGCATTCCTGTCTGGGTTTCCATCCCCCTCGGCCCGCACTGCTGGGTTGGGTCAAGGCCGACCAGAATTTGGCTGCAAGGTGGCAAAGGTTTATGGGATGGTTCCAGAAGCCAGTCTTGCCTAGATGTGGGGGTCAGGGCCAAAGATCTAAGGGAGGCCTTTAAGAGGGAGAACACACATGGTGCATGCATGTATGTATGTATGTATGTGTGGGTTTGTGCTCACTCTTATATGCTGTTTTGTAATTCCTCAGTGGATACTTGCCTACCCATTCATTCCCCAAAGATGAAAGCATCCAGAATGGAACGCCTGTGGTCCCTCTTACTACCCCTGCCCTTGCTGTCCCCACACCCCTGCGCATGTGTGCACAGATGCATGAGAGGTGGAGACGGTCACCTCTCTCTCTACCCCTGGATTCTGTCCCAGGCCAGTCCCATCTCATAGCTTTCCTGATCGCTCCTCAATAGCAAAATGTCCTCTGTCTACTTTTAGCTTAAAAAGCAATTCCTTTGTTTAATTTCTTAGTGCGATAATGAGAATATTGAATTCCACCCAAAGGCAAACTTCTCCTTGCCCCGCTGCACGCTCCGGGTGGACCCGGGGGGACCCGGGCGGCCTCCTCCCTCTCCTGGGCCTCACCAGGCGTCCTCCCTGCTGCTCCAGCGGTGAGGGAGACAGTGGGGAGAGGTGAGGTGCAGAAGGTTCCACTGGACGGAGTAGGGGCGGTCTGGGCTCAGTGACACTCACTGAGCCTCATTCTCGCCCGATGCCTCTGCGGCATTCTTAGCCATTCCCCCAAGGAACCCGAAGCTGCACTTCGTGCTGCTGGACACCCGTGCCCTTGGCCTCTGGGCTCTCTCAGCACGCCCTGTCCTGTGGTGTGGCACGCATAGCACAAACTCAATGTCTTCCAAAGGGTCAACCAGGTAGCTTCTGCCACCAGGAAGCCACTTGCTTTGTGAGAGCCTCCTCGGCCCACCACCGCTTCCTCAGCCGGGGCTCAGGAGCTCCAGGCAGCACCGGCTGGTGTTAGGGCGGCTGCTTCTCTCTCTGAAACAGCAGCGTAGTTACCTTAGCAACTGTGCCACCGCGCTGTGCTGCTCCGGCACACTCACTACGTGGAGTTAAAGGCACTGGCCACACAGCAAAGTCGAGAGAAAGACACATGAACCTTCCTTCGTTTTCTGAAACGCAGATGAAAGAGCCCGTGACAGGGACCCTCCCTGCACCAGAGGGAAGTCACAGGCCCATCACCAAGAACAGGAAGCCAAGGCCCAGGCTGCTCCACGCAAACTGACCTGTCGAAGGCACCGCCGCCTGCTGTCCGCCTCCCTCCGCGGAGGAGCTACGTCTCACAGTGGCCGCCCCTTGCCCCGTGCCCCCTCCTCCGTGACGGCTGCTGTAGAAAAAGCGCTATTGACTTTGGCATACCCATCATGTATCTGGCCACATTATTGAACTCTCATTACTTTAAATAGCTTTTCAGATGATTCTCTTGGGCTTTCTTGATATACCACACTGTCTAAAAATACCTGATTTCATCTTCCCATCCGGAAATAATATCTGTTATTTCTACTTTATAGAGACTTGCCCTGGGTGGGAATTCAAGAACAACGGGGACAATAAAATACTCCCAGCATCCTTTTATCACCCCAGTTTAATGGCAGTCTCTGTGGTATCTCACCGTCAAATGTAAGATGAAGCTCGATGTTCTAGTCTTCCTGATTTTCCAAAAGGTTTCGGAAATGTAAATTGAAAAGAAATATCACATTTATCAAATGCCCTTTACCAAGGGCATTTGTGAAGACTGTTTTCATGAATGAGTTTTACTCAATTAACGGTTTCCCTGCTATTAAGACCTTGTTATAAACCGATCTGATTTGGGGCTTGCGGAATTCACCTGTTTTTCCGCTCACATTTTGTGTGAGTGAGTGTTCGTCTGCAGGTCCGTGTGTGCGGGCTGTTCTAACTTCTGTGGGACCCACAGTGAGTCACCGAATACAGACCCTGCGGGCAGAGCATAAATAGGGGCCCACCCACCGTGCACCTAAACATTTAAAAGCTGTAAACCAAACTTATAAGTCACTAAGTAATACACATTCTGGCCTGCCTTTTCACATATACCTGTACAATGACAAAACAAATAATCTGTAAGCTATGATTTTTATGTGATTAAAACTTGGCAAAATATTTGAGAAAGAACTTAATTATTACAGCGTATGTGTGGGTGTTCTGACGACGGATATCAGTGGCCGGATGTGTAATATAACCTATAAAGAGAAAATTCTTAAACCGCTATACATTTATTTCAAAAAATATTTTCATTTCTTCATTTATTCCTTCATTTCAGCAAAATTGCTGATTATATCACCATGATCCAAGTTATCACACAATATTTTTCTATTGAGAGTAATGAGCTAAAGTATTGAAAAATAAATGTGATTGAATTCAAAGTATGTAAAATGTGAATATGTTTTCATAAAATGTAATAAAAATATAAAGGATAAAAAATTAAAAATTGTTGATGTTTCCTACTTGTTTTTGTCTTCTAAAATATTTACAATTATCTTTTATTAAAGGATGGAATGTGGATTATCATTAATATAAAATTTTTAATTAGAAATACTCGAATACAGCACAATGTATTTTTAATTTTAATATTATTAAATATTTTATTTTATATTTTTAAAGATTTCATTTATTTATTTTTACACAGCGAGGAAAGGAGGGAGAAAGAGAAGGAGAGAAACATCAATGTGTGGTTGCCGCTAGCACGCCCCCTACTGGGGACTTGGCCCACAACCCACGCATGTGCCCTGACTGGGAATCAAACCCAAAACCCTTTGGTTCAGAGGCCGGCACTCAATCCACTGAGCCACACCAGCCAGGGCTAAATGTTTTAATAAATATAAAACCCTTTGCAAGTCTAGCATATTTGGCAATGTGAAAAACCTACACTAAGTGTGGGTTTGTCTAGACCTATGTTATGCAGATTTGGGAGTAATAGCAATTATGTAATACTGAACAACGTTCTCCCGCTGTCGTGAGCATCCGTTTGGGAACATTGGTGAGTGTCTCCAGAGGCACACCCTGACACGCAAAAGCAGCAGAAGCACAAACGTTAGGACTTCTGGAAAACGACACGTTATCACATAAGAATCTGTGGCGTTCTTGCTCTCAGAGAGGAAGAGTGGACAAGGCTTCCTTCTTACCCAAGCACTCAAGCCTGCCCATGTTCAGAAGCAGCCTCTGTCTCCAAAATCAACAGGGACACAGCCCACAGTCCTTCCCAGCATCTGGACACACTTATTTTCTGTTTTGACAACATGGGGCAAAAAACGTGGAGACACATTTCTGTTTGCCCGGGCCCTGAACAGTGTCCACCGTGAGAGGAGGCGTGTGGGCTGGGACCGGGAGTCGGGATGCTGCCTCGGTGTTCTTTAGTATATTCGAGTGCGTGTGTGCTTGCACGCCGTGTGCAAGTGTCTACAAGTGTGTGGGTGTATATGTGTAGATACACATGTGTCTTGATGTCTGCAACTGACTTTCAAATGGATGGAAAAAAGATGTGTGTGTGTGTGCATGTGCCCATGTATGCATACGTGAGCATAGACGTGCGTGTTGTATAGGTAGCCACAGGTAGGAAAGCCGTGCCCAGAGCTTAAAAAGAGGCAAGGAGGAGCCCCCCGTCTGTTGAGTGGATGACTTACAAGAGGCAACCAGCACTTCAAGGACAAAGGAGAGGCAGTGGAGCCGCCCGTAACCTGCTGTTTGCAAGGAACTGAGCGTTTCCAAGTGCAGGTGATGAGGGCTTCGTCTTAGGGGCTCCCACCAAGGTCACCCCCAAGTGCAAAAGGACAGAACAAGAATTCCCAGCCCCCTGGTGGAGAATGTGCGGCACAGGCCTGGCTGCAACAGGCTGCTCTCTCGCCTCCCGGTTCAGCTTTCTCAGTGCTGCCTTGATGCTGGGCGTCCATGGGGACCATGGCAATCCCCAACGAGTATCCAGGGTGTATACACTTATGCTGAAATTAGCTTAAAATAGTTCTTATTCCAACACATGGGATCAATAATTCTCAACCAACATTATTCTTAGATGCGTACAACTCCAAGTTAAAGAAGCTCGCAGAGTGGATTGGATCTACCTTATGTGACTCATTCAGCTGAGATTTCGGTTCCTCTGGGCGGGCAAATGAGAGACCCTTCCGCACTCTCTTGGTCACCTACGGGGGCTACAGCTTGCAGATGTGGGAACGGGTGGGACCAACCCACACGGGAATAGTGGGTGGAGCTACGGGAGAGTGTCTGGGAGAGCTGCTGGACCCGGACCCAGCACGGGTCAGGAAGTACACTGACACACCTGAAGGCAGACAGTGACGGGCAGGGCTGAGCGGTGTGTGGCAGGCGGACACCAGCTCTGAACAAGTGTGTCCCGTGGGTGGACACATAATGTCAGGTGGGTCAGCAGTGGGGAACACCCCCAAGACGGTCTCCCCACAAACTATTAACCAGATAATAATAACAATAAAAATGCAGTAGGTGATGATTTTACTCCGCTAACTCAGCGAGAAAACAAATGTTACATTTTCTTATTTTTTAAATTTAAATTCATCTGGCCCCAGGGCCCCATCCAGCTGGCAGGAGATTCGTTACCCATCCTCACCAGGAAGCGGGTGTGGGCGTGTCCTCCTCTCTTCCAGGAAGCTGACGAGGAAGCTTCTGCGGGGCTCTTGACATCGGAGACCCTCCCCAGGTCTTCTGTCCTCATGGTGCTTCTGGGATGCTCGTTGACCAAACGCTGTCACGGGCCTGGGCCTGGCTCTCCAGTATCTGCTCTAATGGGAACCCATCGCTGTCACTGCAGCCCCTTGGCAGGGATGGTTTCGGAATGTGGCGGGTTCAAATCCAGGTCTTCCTGATTCGAAAGCTCTTTCTCAGGCTGACCCTATGCCCGACGTTTTCGGAGTGGGCCACGTCGGGTCGGGGTGGACCTCTGCGTGGGAGGCCCAGTGTGACCCGCGGCCCCTGTAAAAGCATCCCGGCTCCCTGATGCATCGTCACCGCCCCCGCCCCCAGATGACGTCAGGCTGCTATTTCTCAGCTGCAGCCGTGGTTTCGGTAGATACAAAACTCTCCATTTGGGCAGAGGCCTGTCGGGACCTCGTTCACGCCACAGGAGGCCATGAGAGCAGTCATCGTGGGAGTGTCTGCCTACGGTAAGAAGATACCAAATCCATCTGAGGTTCTAGAGCAATTTCATAGCTTTCGTTAGAAAAAAAATCTCTTAGCTGAAATGGAATTAGAGTGACCTTTTAAAACATTCTTGGGTCTTAGCTTTTCTGAAGGAATGTCTTCCAGTTCCGAGACACACGCAGCCCCGAGCAGCAGGGAAATTATGGTCAATTGTCTTGAACCTTCTCGGTCTGAAATTTCGGAGGCACGTAGGGTTACATAATTGTTTCCAATGCTCGGACACACATAAACACTTCATGTCGTTGCTGGATGGGTCCTAGCCGCGGGCTCGTGCTGGTGGACCCTGGAGAACCAGTCACCCCGGAGAGTTTTTGTGCTCCCCCTCAGTTAAAGTTGTTCTTGGAAGAGGTAACATTCCCCTTGTTCAAGATTGAAAGTGAATGAAAGACATATGATACAATCTTCCTCCAAACCACTCCCCAGCATCCAGTCCCCTCCCCAAAGACAAGCAGTTTCCAGCAGCTTGAACATTTTCCCCCAGAACTATTTTGTTCACACTCAGATGGCAGCATCATATCCCCGCCTTCTGCTCCTTGCCCTTTCCACGTAGTCAACAATATACCCTGGCGATTTTCCCATGTCACTTCCCGAAGAGTCACGAAGAGTTTCCTCCAGCTTTTGTCCCCACCATGGTTGTGGTATGACCGGAGTGTCATTTAGATAAGCTGTCACTTATTGATAGGTATGAAGCCTCTTCTCTTTTCTTTTTCTTTTCTTTCTTTTCAATTTTTATTTTTGACTTTATTTTTTAGATTATTTTCTAAATTTCACTTAATTTTTATTTTTATTCCCATCCCCCACCCATGGCCTTTGGCAACCATCAGCTTATTCTCTATATCTATGGGTGTGTTTGTGTTTTATTTTGTATACTCAATTATTTTGTTTTTTTTTTAGATTTCACATGTAAGTGTATCATACAGAGTTTGTCTTTCTCTGTCTCACTTACCTCACTTAGCACAATGCCATCTAGGTCCACCCACGTTGTTGTAAATGGCAACATTTCGTTCTCTTTTGTTGGTGAATAATATCCCATTGTATATACGTATCACATCTTCTTTACTAGTAATGCTGCAGTGAACATAGGGACGCACACATCTTTTCGAAATAGTGCTTTTGTTTTCTTTGGATAAATACCCAGAAGTGGAGCTGCTGGATCATATGGCAGCTCTATTCTTATTTTTTGCAGAATCTCCATAGTTCTCCACAGTGTCTGCATTAGTTTGCATTCCCACCAACAGTGCACGAGGGCTCCCTTTTCTCCACGTCCTGGCCAGCTCGCCGTTCATCGATTTACCGATGACAGCCATTCTGACAGGCGGGAGGTGGTTCCTCAGTGTGGCTTACGTTCGAATTTCCCTGATGGTTAGTGATGTGGAGCCTCTTTGTCTGTTTCTGTTGGCATCTGTGTGTGCTCTTGGGAGAAGCGTTTATTCGGGATGAATTCCTAGAAATGGGACTGTCGGGCCGAAACATATGTGTGCTTGTCATTTTGAGAGAGATCATCAGAGATCCCTTCCCAGAGACTGTTCTGGTTTATATTTGCCCTACGCATATACAAAAGTCCCTGTTCCCTACACTTTTATTATTACAGCATCAACTTTTTGATGTTTGCCAATCGGACAGATGAAACAGAGATTCTCATTTGTAGTTTCAATTTATGTTTCTTTTAAGCTGAGTAAAGTTGAGTATATTTTTATAATTTTAAGAACCAAGCTCATTTACTGTATTATGAACATTGATTAATCTTTTTGTCCATTTTTATATTCGGTCATGAGTCTTTTTCTTATTGATTTGTAAGAACTCTTTGTATGTTAATAAATTAGCCCTCTTCCATGATATGAGTTATATTTCCCCCAGCTTTTTCTTCTTATTTTGACCTTGCTTATAGCAGCAGTTAGTCACACAGCAATTTTTTTTATTTGTGTGTAAACTTATTAATCATTAAAAATGGCTTTTGGGGCTTTGTTCTTAGAAAGGCACCGCTTCCGCCAAGGTTTTAAGTGATTCTCTCACGATTTCTTCTAGCACTTCCAGGTTCCACTCTTCACGGGGAAGTCTTTACCGTCCATGTAGCTCACCCTGGTGTGCGCTGCGAAGGGGACCGGACGAGGGAAAGCAGACACAGAGAACCCCACGTCCCGGGGGCTGGAACAACAGGGCCTCACTTCTTGCCGTTAATTCATGTATCTTTGGGGTTAGCTGGGGATTCAAGGACCCAGGCTGACAGGGCTCAGTGCTGGGGACCTTGTGGGTCTCTGGGGCCGGGACAGAGGGATGCAGTGAGTCACGCCCTGGCTGTTAAAGGCTTCCCCTGAAGGGAAAGGCTTATGCTCACACTTTATGGGTGAAAGTCAGTCGCGTGGCTGGAAGGAGAGGAAAAGTGGAATATTTGTGGACAGACACAATGAGTTCTATGAAAATTACAGATCCAGTGCCTTATTTCCAGACGGCAACTTTGCCGTCTCAACTGTTCAATGACAAATACACCTTCTCCCCACCGCTTTGAAATGCCTTCTTCATCAGAGTCTAAATGCCGTTACGCATTTGGGGCTATTGCCGATTTTCTATTTTGTTCCATTGATTAGTCTGTCTTTTCATGTACCATATGGTTTTAGTGACATTTGATAATTAGCAGATTGTAATTATATAATGTAAATTAGGGATCTTACGTGTTTCAGCATCTGGCGAGGAGATAGCCCTCCCTCAACATTCCTCAGGTTTTCATCATTTCACTGGCCATTCTCACTCATTTATTGTTTCACGTGGATTTTAGATTCTTGCTGAGTCCCTGTTAAATGTAGGTGTGAATTTAAGTAAGGTATGCTTAGTTTGGGGAGAGCTGTTGCCGAGTCTTCCTAGTCAAGGCTATGCTGCATCTTCCCATTTTTAAAATCTTGTTAATGTTCTTCAGCAGCATTTAACATTTTTCTCCATCCAGACTCCTCAAGTGTCCCCCCGGACTAATGCGTTTGTCATAATTATTGCTGTTGCATGAAAAGGGTCCTTCCTCCCTCCCTCCCTCTCTTCCCTTCTTCTCCTCCCTCTCGTCTCTCTTCCTTTTTCTTTAGCTTTCTTTGCATGTGTGAAAGTTATTAATTCCTCCAACCCCCGCTCAAATCATCAAACTGGAGGCAAAGGTAGAGGGGAACAGGCATGACCCAATGTTAACATAAAGGTAAATTAGAGTTGCTCAAAGACATTTTCTTCCCCTTATCTAACCAGCGTAAGATCCCAGGTTAATGAACTTGAGCTATATGATTATTTACAAAGTAGGCTTATTTGGAAAGTTGGCAGCAAGGAGGTAAGTTATTATCAAGGAAACAAGTTACTTGAACACCCCCAACTTAGGCCACACCAGGCTCTTCCCAGGCGGTGAAACGTATCAACGCCCCACGGAGCCCGAGACCAAACACCTAAGAGGGCTTCAAACCTGATGGTGGTTACCGGGTATTTTTGGAAGAAAGCTGAGTTCATCCTCAGTGCGTTAGAGCTAGAAGGGGTTAAACTTGGCCAGAGCAGTGGCTCTCTGCTCTGGTGGCCCATGAATGTTGCCGAGGGAACTTTGAAAAAGCACCGGCACCTAAGCCCCCACAGACCAGTGACGTCAGAAGCCATGGGAGTGAGGCCTGGGGGTTGCACTTTCAGAAACTTTCCCGGATGATTCATTTGTAGCCAGGTGAAAACCCCGGCTTTGGGCCAATGTGCTTGCTGAGCAGATGAGAGAGTGGGGAAGGGAGAGAGGCGAGATGTCCATGGTTGAGCTGGGACCAGAGCTGGGTCTCTGGGTCCCCAGCCCAGGTAACAGCAGCCAGACCCTGTGAGGCAGTCGTGGGGACATGCTCCTAAGTGCTTGAGGGTTAGTGACTCAGGTACCTCACCAAGCACCCCAGGAAGGAGGCACTAAATTACCCTTTTTTACAAGGAGGTAAGTGACGTTAATTCTGGGACTTGCTGAAGGTCATGCAGCAAAAGAGATGGGGGGGGAGAGAAGAAGAAGAAGAAGAAGAAGAAGAAGAAGAAGAAGGAGGAGGAGGAGGAGGAGGAGGAGGAGGAGGAGGAGGAGGAGGAGGAGGAGGAGGAGGAGAAGGATGGGAGGAGGGGGAGGGAAGAAGGAAGGGAGAGAGGGAGGGAGTGAGGGAGTGAGGGAGGAAGGGAGGAAGGGAGGAAGGGCAGAGCGAGAGAGAGAACCTAGGGTTGCTTGACTCAGAGGCCTGAGGGCCGCAGGCTGGCCTCTTATCCTCTCTGGCCATGAGACCCTGGGATAGTACCTGCCACTTTCCCCTCCCTGGGAAAATAATTAAGTTCTAGATAAAAAATTTGATGTCATTAAGAATCGTTTACATTTTAAACATTTTCAGCAGTGCAACCTCTTTCTTAGCCAAAATCTTACTTCAGGAGCAGGGAGCAGAGCCGCCCAACCCCGGGTGGGTTGGGGGCACAGAGCGCCACCCACTGGCCACTCAGCGCCACCTGCTGGTCACTCAGCGCCACCTGCTGGCCACTCTGCCCCTCAGAGGAGCTTCGTCTGAAAACCGCAGGAGGACACGCTCTGGGGATCTTTGCCTGCTCTGACATTTGACGACGAAGACTGAAATAGGACAGGAACGAGAGGAATCTGTTACCCATTCGTTCCTCGACGGGCGTCCAGGTGGTCCCCACCGCTCGGCTTCTGTGAACAATGCTGCAACGAACGCGGGAGGGCAGGCGTCTCTCCGAGATCCTGATTCAACCCTTTCGGATAAACAGACACAGAGCGGGCGTGCCGGACCCTCTGCTGACTCCATTTTTGATTTACTGAGAAGCCTCCAGACTGGTGTCCGCAGCGGCTGCACCAGCTTCAGTTCCCACCAACAGTGCTCGAGGGTTCCGAGTCCGCCACACTCGCCTTTTGCTTTCTGGATGATGGTCGTACTAATGGGTGTGAGGCGACACCTCCTTGAGGTTTCCAGGTGCATTTCCCTGGGGATTAGTGACACTGAGCATCTTCTCATGAAACTGTTGACCTCTTGTGTGTCTTCTTTGGAGGAAAGCTGTCCGTTTTTAATAGGGTCATTTGTGTTTTGGGTATTGCATTGTGGGAGCTCCCTCTACATTTTGGATAGCAACATCTTATCAGCTACATGGTCTGGAAATAAGTTTCACCTATTCTGTAAGTTTTCTTTGCACCCTCTACATGCAGTGGCATATTTTTTGGCCTCAAGAAAGAAGAAAACTCGGAATCTGTGACACGTGGTTGAACCTGGAGGACGTGATGCTGAGTGAGCCAGGCACGGAAGGACAAAGACTGGGGCCAGCTTCTATGACGCATCCAAAGTGGCCAGACTCATGAGAGCAAAGAATTGGATGGTGATGCCAGGGGCTGGGGGAGGGGAAACAGGGAACTGTTATTCGGTGGATATAAAGTTGTAGTTACACAAAATGAAGGGGTTCTCCAGGTCTGCTGCACAGTCCCGTTCCTATCGATAATAACACAGAATCGTGCACTTAAAAGTGTTAAAAGGGTAGATCTCGTGTTGAATGCTTTTCCTGGCACAGAAGAAAATAAAAGGGAGGGGTTCCGCTGGGTCCCCTCACTTCACGCTGCATTTCCTCTAGAGCTTCCCGTGAGCTTTTCCTGTCTGAGTTTCGCCAACCCCAGACCCAGCAGACAGAGCGCCCGGCTTAGGGACGGCCTGGCTTTAAGGGCCACACCTCTGGGACTCTCGGGTTACCCGCCCGGCCCCTCATGATGAGCAGATGGGCATCGGGGGTGTGCGTGAGGACCAACCATATTGGACCACTTTTCTCTGCCACCCCTCCCCCAGGCTCAGGGCAATCAGAGGCCCGGATGCCAAGCCTGGTTTGGGGAGATTTTCTCCAGCAGGCCCTGTCCGCCCCTGCCCGTCCCCCACCTCCTCCTGGTCCTGGCAGCTGCAAGGGGACCTCTAGACCTGCTAAGTGACGGGGCTGTAGGGGCCGGGGGCCAGCTCCAAACTGCCTCTGGAAACAATTTCTTGCTCTGCTCTGGGAATCGGTGCAATTTTCTCTCCTGTCTCCCTGCTGCCTTCCTCTGTGGCTGTCCCCCACTGGGGGCCTGCCTTCCCTCTTACCCCAGCCTGCCCTGTGTGTGTGTGTGTGTGTGTGTGTGTGTGTAAGGTCGAGGATGGGCTGTGTTCACACCTCTCTCTCTCCTCGACCTCCATTGCTCTGTCCTCTGCTCTCATGTGGGGACAGCCTGGGTCTGCACGGGTCCAGCCAGCGAGCATCCCTCGATCACCCATCCTGGCCCAGGCACTGCCTCGGGCCCCTGGAAGGTGGCTTAGGTGTGGTTCTCTGCGCTGTAGGCAAGACAGATGGACGCTAGACCCAAGATACCCAGGAAGGAGGCTCAAGGCTCAGGGGACGTGTGGGGGACACACACTGGGGATTTCCAGGCAAACATGGCCTCCTTTTGGGGACTCGGTGGAGGAAGTTACTTAAGCCTCTGTCCCTGAGTTTGTTCTGCTGTCCAAACACAAGGAGCCTCTCCCCCAGAGGGTTGCAGTGAGGACTGGAGAAGATGTTGGGTTCTGAGATGGCCCCTGGTAGGGGTCAGCGTCTTTCCAGGCTCCATTTTAAAGATACGTTTGTTCACGGTCACATAGCTAGCAGCCGGCATCATGCTGCCACCACGGACACGAGGCTCCCAGGGTCTCCCCACAGGGCCACCCTGCCTCCTCTCGTCCTTGCCGAGCTAGATCTGTCCTCTACTCGCATTCCACCATAGCTGGTGTTACACTCGGCCAGGCAGGCACAGCCCCACGTGAGCACCCCCAAGGCGGGGACTGCGTCAGGCTCCCCCGAGTGGGACAGGGCAACCTAACCCAATGTTTCCCGTGCTGCTGGGGGGCTCGCTTGTCCCAGAAGGCAGAAAAGCCTTTGAACTTCATTGTCACAGGGATTTCGGGTCTCAGGGTGGAGAGCCACATCACTAGACAGCCAGGGGTCCCTCCCAGCTGTGGGATTGTGGGCACTTGAGGACTGGGACCAGATCATTTGTGAATGGAGACAGATGAGTGGCCAGATCAGAGGGACTAGCAGGAATGAGTCCCTTAAACTGGGGAGGGAGGAGGTGGGGTACATTGAGCAGGACACCAGCCTGTCACTCCCTCACAGAGGCATGGGGTTGCCTGGGCCTTGAGAAGGGCTGCTCAGGGATAGGTGGGAATGGCCAGAAGGGACAGATGGGAGGTCCTAGCCAGGACAGATGGGTGCCTCCTAGCCAGGCCCTCCAGGAACAAAGTACAAAAGGGGACCGCTTTCCATATGTGCCCAGAGACCGACAAGCTATCAGTCAAGCTAAAACCAACTGCTGGATAAATTCATCCCTTGAGCTATGGCTGGTGTGGCTCAGCTGGTTGGAGTGTCATCCCATACACTGAAAGGTTGTGGGTTCGATTCCCGGTCAAGGTGTGTATGGGAGGCAACCAATCAATATTTCTCTCACATCAATGTTTCTCTAATCTTTCTCTCCCTTCCTCTGTCTCCAAACACAATGAAAAAATGTTCTTGAGTAAAGATAAAAAAGTTTTTAAATTCATCCCTTGAAAGACAAGACCTTCAAAACAAAAGAACTGAAGATTCTATATGCAGCTGTAGTTGTAGGTGACTAAAAATCAGCAAAACACCAAAGATGACCAAGTTTAGTTTTTCTTGCACATGTACAGCGCCAATCATGTTTGGATGTGAAACAAAATATAAACATGGACATGTCACGGATCTTCATATGCTTTCCATAACATTTGCTGCATTTGCCTTCACGTCAGCAAAATCACTGACATGGTTGTACTAGTTATCTCCGTATAAATCGGCTCTATTGGCAGAAATCGTCTAAAGGATGAGTCTTGCACATTTTTTGTAAACCGTGGTCAGACATTTCTGGGTACAGACTTATGTTTGCCTGGGATTTCAGTCCAGGTCACACCCCAGGGCTCCTCAGTTAATCCAAGACACCTTGGCCCAGGGCCAGCCTTGAGGACCCTGCAGACCACCCTCCACTCTGACCAGCTGCCTTCCGGATCCACTGCTTGCTTCATTGACCTCACTTATTGTTGGCTGCTTGGCTGTTTTCTTTTTTTTAATTGAGTGTGTGGTCAAGATTCAAAAATGGAAACATTTCTTGCATAAAAACCCAGATTTTAGTTTCTCTCAAAACTTGAAAAGCCAGCAACACTTGGGCACCTTTCTGCAAGGTCCAACTGAGGCTAGCAGGAGCTTAGGCAGAGGCTGGGGGGGGGTCCCTAATAACTAATCATCCCTTCTTCTCAACGAAGAGAACTCCCAAGTTTGGGCTGAGCTCATGGCCACCCTAGCTAGAAATGACATTTCTCTGCCTCTCTTGCAGCTATGTGTGCCATGTGACTAGATACTGGCCAATAGGAGGAGAGCTGAAGAGATGTGTATAATTCGTGAGTTGTACCTTTACAGGGAGCAAGTTTGCCCTCCTTTTTCCCTTGCCACCTTCCTGTTAGCTGAAAGGTGGAGAGACAGGTCAGTGGTCTTCAAACATCCAGAAGAAGACAACACCCTAAGAATGGCAGGCCCACAATTTAGAAAAGGACTGGTGACTGGGTGAACTAGAGCTACCATACACACTGACACTTTTATATGAGGGCAAAATTTAAATTTCTCTCTTCTAAGCCATGGTCACAGGCAGGCCACCACTGGGTGCCCCTTTTAGGTGAAGCTCCACTTTCCAGTTTACCACAGTCCCCACCACTCCTTATGTTTCCCCAACACCACCATCAGCTAATATCTGCTACTAAACTTGTGCTGTTATTTTTCCCCAGTCCCTCCCTACTGCTTACCTGGCCTCGTACACATGAGGGTTTGGGACCCCCCCAATATCAACCCTCAAAAAACAAAATGTAAGAAGACACCCAGTTTCCAGTGCTTTGGGCTGCTCACCATCTTTTTGGGGGATACTCTCAGCGGCTCTGGGGCTCCCCTTTCTGGAGAGGCCAACTTTACTGACTCATTGGTGCTTTGTCGGGCACCTTCTCACTTGAGAAGAGGGAAAAGTCAGTAAGATTTATTTCTGACAGTAAATGTGAAATGAAGTTTTAATGAGATCACACACCATAGCCCCTTGAGTGGCATTCAGCTGGCTCTTTGGATCTGCCTGCAGTCCCTGTCGCTGCCCCCGGAGGCATCTAGAGAGCTGGGGGCAGGATTTGGCCTTGGGTGGGTCTGGCCCCAAAACCTGTGTCACTCCTTCTGTGCAGTCGGAGTCACAGGGACAGGGGCCAGCTCACAGCCTAAGTCTCAGTTGCAATGGCTGACGTGGAGCATAGCCCCCACAGCATGCCTAGAATGGGCAAAAAAGCCTTGGTTTGGGGCACTTACTTCCCCCCAAAATGCTCATTAACAGGTGACCCTAAAACTAGCTTTGTCAGCAGGCTTCATAGGGTGTTGCCAAATCTGTGCTCAGCCCCATGGATGCACCGAGGGCCAGGGCCACCCCTCCGCCCTGCCGACCACACCGACTTAACCCCTCCTTGGGTCACGGAGACAGAGCATCCAGCACCTGCTGCTCCCGTGTGGTCATTACGTGGTCAGCAGCCCCCCGGACCTGGTGGGGAACGCTGGACCAGACTCCAGCCCAGACCTGCTAAACCAAAGTCTGTTTTCCCCAAGATGCCAGGGCATTTGTGCGCGCAAACAAGTAAGAAACTGATTTAGCAAAATGGATGAAGATGCAGAGCTCAGGCTTTGAAATAAACAGCCCCGGAATCCCATCCAGGCCGCTAACTAGCTGCGTGACCTTGAGCATGCGCCTTGAGTTCTCAGCCTCCGCTAGAAGAAGGGAGAACTAATATCAGGTGAAACCACATGAGGTTGCCCTTTCGTGTGGGTAAGAAAAGAAAGACCAACTATAATCAGTCTCATACGGTTCAACCTGGTGCTTATCTTGTTAGGTTGTTGTGGAAATTAATTTTAACATGAGACAAAATGTACGACGCACCCAGTGCGTAGCAGACGTTCGCTCAACGACACCGCCCCCAACCCCCTTCCTGCCCTCGCCCCGCAGGTCCCCATGGAAACCACACGGCAGAGTCGGGGTGTGTGCGCTGTCTCATTGAATGGGGTGCTGCGGCAGAGGCCTCTGGTGTTAGGGCCGGGGGTTCTTCCGCGGCTGCAGGAAGCCTGTGCAGGGGTCCCCACCGTCATCGTCACTTTGGAATACTTCCCATTTTACTTCTAGATGGAGAAGGAACCCCAAGTTCCCTGCTGAGGCCCCCAGCGCCCCGCGGAGACTTGGACGCTGACTCTGTCCCCCGCCCGGCTCCCAGGCACATGCCACACGTCACCTCGACGGGTTTACGATCTTCCCCAGGAAGAGCAGACTTCCCGTTTCTGTGTGGAAGGTCATCACCAGGAAGGGCCGACTGAACCCAGTGTCTGGGGAGAGTGTGGGGTCAAGGTCAGGGTGGGGCCCTGGAGTGAGCTGGATGCTGGTGGCAGCAGCAGCCTCGGCGCCCTCCTCATCCAGAGCAATCACAGCCTTGTGAGTGACCTGCGAGGAAAGTTCAGGCGTCGTCACCGGACCCCCCAGGAGGGATCAACCAGACCTTGACTTTTGTGCCATTTTTTCTAGTCCTTCACCGAACCCCACTCTTAGCCATTCTTTCGGTTACCGGCTCACCTACTCTTCACTCACCCTTCGAGTTCGGAAGGCGTTAAGCATGCATTTGTTGGTTGTCATGCCTTCCCATCCCTGCACTCGGTTATACTTGTTCTGTTCTCTGCTCTGTCCCTGAACTTCATCTATGCCTGGGACCTTCCCCACTCTATCGATATGTCACCTTCATCATCACCACTGTCTGTGGAAGATCACCTCACCTAAAGTCAGGGGACTCGGCTCTCCCCATCCCCTCAGACAGGGCCCAGGGCCCCCAGTCATCCGATGAAGATGCCAAGGCTCAGCAAAGTGGTGTGGCCTGAGGTCACACAGCCAGGACAGGACAAAGCCAGGGCTTGGACTTGGGTCTGTTTGACCTCAAAGCCCACACTCCCTCACTCACCCTCCATTGTCCCTTCTAGAATGAGTATGACAAGGAGACCACAGGGACCCAGGGCCATTCAAGAGTAAGAATGTAGGGACTTCCAGCCAAGATGAAGGCGTAGCCTCTTCACACAACCAAAAGAAGGACAACAAATTTAAAAACAAAAAACAACCAGAACTGCCAGAAAATCAAACTGTATGGAAGTCCGACAACCAAGGAGTTAAAGAAGAAACACTCACTCAGACCGGTAGGAGGGGCAGAGATGGGCAGCCAGGCACAGAGGACTCTCAGCAAGGCAGTGGCTGGAGGACCAGGTGGTCCCACATTCACATGAGGATAAAACGGGAGGAACAACTGGGGAGCGAGACAGATCATGCAACCCAGGGTTCCAGCTCTGAGATATAAAGCCTCAAAACCTCTGATCAAAAACACCTGTGGGGGTTGAGGCAGTGGCGGGAGAAACTCCCAGCCTCACAGGAGAGTTCGTTGGAGAGACCCGCAGAGTTCTAGAACATACACAAACCCACCCCCATGGGAATCTGCACCAGAAGGGCCCAATTTGCTGGTGGGTAGCAGGGGAAGTGACTGAAAGCCATCAAAGAGCAGAGCAAATGGCACTGTCCCCTCTCAGATCCTCCTCCACAAATAGTGTCACAAGGCAGCCACGTGGGTTGCCCCGCCCTGGTGACCACCTAAGGCTCCGCCCCTTATAATAACAGGCACACCAAGACAAAAAAATATGGCCCAAATGAAAGAACAGTTCAAAGCTCTAGCAAAAATACAACAAAGCTACAAAGAGATAGCCAGCCTATCAGATGCATAGTTCAAAACACTGGTAATCAGGATGCTCCAGGAACTCACTGGGTACTTCAACAGCATAAAAAAGACCCAGGCAGCAATGAAGATCGCATTATGTGAAACGAAGAAAAATCTACAGGGAACCAATAGTGACAGGAAGGAAACCAGGACTCAAATCAACAGTTTGGAGCAGAAGGAAGAAAGAAACATTTAACCAGAACAGAATGAAGAAATAAGAATTCAAAAAAATGAGGAAAGGCTTAGGAACCTCCAGGACATCTTTAGACATTCCAACATCCTAATTATAGGGGTATCAGAAGGGGAAGAGGAAGACCAAGAAATTGAAGACTTATTTGAAAAAATAATGAAGGAGAACTTCCCCAATCTGGCAAAGGAAATAGACTCCCAGGAAGTCCAGGAAGCTCAGAGAATCCCAAAGAAGCTGGACCCAAGGAAGCACATACCAAGGCACATCATAATTACATTAGCCAAGATTAAAGATTAGGAGAGAATCTTAAAAGCAGCAAGAGAAAAAGAGACAGTTACGTACAAAGGAGTGCCCATTAGACTATCAGCTGATTTCTCAAAAGAAACCTTGCAGGCAAGAAGGGGCTGGAAAGAAGTATTCAAACCCATGAAAGGCAGGGACCTATATACAAGATTGCTCTATCCAGCAAAGCTATCATTTAGAATGGAAGGGCAGATGAAGTGCTTCCCAGCTAAGGTCAAGTTAAAGGATTTCATCATCACCCAGACCTTATTGTATGAAATGTTAAAGGGACTTATCTAAAGAAAAGAAAATGATAAAAAATATGAACAGTAAAATGACAACAAACTCACAGCTATTAACAACCGAACCTAACTAACAAAACAAAACAAAAACAAACTAGGCAAACAACTAGAACAGGAACAGAACCACAGAAATGGAGATCACATGAAGGGTTATCAGCAGGGAGTCGGGGGGGAGAGAGGGAGAAAAGATACAGAGAATAAGTAGCATAGATGGTAGATAGAAAATAGACAGTGGGAGGGCAAGAATAGTGTGGGAAATGTAGAAGACAAAGAACTTATATGTATGACCCATGGACATGAACTAAAGGAGGGGAATGTGAGTGGGAGAGGGTGTGCAGGGTGGAGGGGAATACAGGGGGAGGAAATGGGACAACTCTAATAGCATAATCAGTAAAATATATTTAAAAGTTTTTTTAAAAGGACAGAAAATAAAAGAAAAGGAATGTAGGCCGTTGATGTTAAACGACTTCAGTTGGCTTAAGTGCTGGCTTGACACTAACTAGCAGTCGTGGCCTGGGGCGGTTTTCTTAGCCCCTCTCAGCCTCGGTTGCCCCATCTGTGAAATGGGAATGACAGCACGCACCTCACCAATGTCCTGTGAGACTTGGGCGTGGTGCCTGGCCCAGAGCCGTGCCCAGCGAGGCCCAGCGTGGGTGGCATGGCGGTAAGGCTGGCGGTGCCGTGAGCCCTGCACTCTCCCTCCCGCTTCCTCCTCCTGTGGGTCTCCCCCGGGGGCTCCCAGGCCTGAACATTGCCCTCTGTTCTCAGTACCTCGAGCCGGGCTGACCTGTGCCCCTCCACAGATCTTTCTAAATCTTTCTAGAGCACAAGTATGGTCATGCTTAAAACCTCCAAGTCCATCCCTTCTGGCCTCAAGACAGAGTTCCAGGTCACCCGCATGACTTTCTGGGCCCTCTAGGTGCTCTGCTCCACCCAGATGAGGGACTCCCGGTTTCCACGGCACCAGCGTCTCCTCCCAGGCTGTCCCCACGTTCCCTCTCAGTCCCTGCTTGACGCAGCTTGTCCAAGGCCCACGAGCAGGAATGCCCTCCCGGGAGCTTCCTCTGCACATCCATCCCTGCCCTCCCCTGCCTTGCCTGTCGCCTGAGGGTGGGAATGGGGACTTACTCCTGTGGGACCCCCATGTCTTGGGTGGTAGGTGTGCAATAACGTGGAATAAACACAGAGAACACACGGTAATCTGCAAAGTCACAGAAACAGCCATGCCCGTGTGTATGGAGACACTGGACGTGTCCCCCAGCAGTGGCCCAGAGACGTGCAGAGCCCGCCACCACCCTGGAACCTGACTCCCAGTTTACCCTGGAGATGTTCAGTCCGGGCTGCCCGGGGAGGCCTCCTCCCACCGTCTCTCGCGGGAGGAGCAGCTCCAGCCTGGAGGTGCTGGAGATGGAAAATTTGGGGAAATGGAAATCGAGTTCCCTGTAGGGAGATAGAACAGGTTTGCTGTTGAAACCCGGGAGGAAGGGCGGAAGGGCCTCGGGGGCTCCAGCTTCCGCCCGCAACCAGCCACAGGCCTGCAGCCCCCTCACCCTCGTTCCCACCTCTGCTCTCTCTGCCCCCAGAGCCCCTCCTCTCAGAGAGAGAGACAGAGCTTTCTAAAGTGCATGCTGTCCCCCACTGTTTAAGTGCCTGTCACAGGGTCACACAGGTTGGCACCAGAGCTGGCACTAGAACCAGCCCCCCGACTCCTGGTCCAGCGCCACTGACCAGGCCCCACCCTAACCCCTGCAGGGAGGCCAGGGACAGTGCCCTGGGGTGACAGTGACTGAGGGCGCTGTATGGTGACTGAGCAAGGTGGCAGGGGCCCGTCTCCCCGGCCCCCGCTGTGAGCCATCTACCTTGTCCTGAGCAAACTGTCCCACTTGATCAGGGTTTCAGGCAGCAGGGCGTCCTCCAGCTGCCCCAGAGCGCCCCGCTTGGGGAAGACGAAGAAGGTGGTGGCGTCCCCGGCGTGGCCCATCTGCAGCACGGTGCACTGCAGCTCGGGGTCGTGGAGGAAGCGGTGGCGGGCCTTCTGCCGCATCATGGGCACGGGCACTGTCCTGTGCTCGTCCACAAAGAACTCCTTCGGGCGGGTGGCCTGCGGGTCGAAGGGCCTCGCCCACCCGGCTGAGGGGAGAGAGACGCCGATGTCACCTTGGAGAGAACTGAGAATGGGCCCGGGGGTCACCCATGTGGCAGCCTGTGGGACTGGGGAGTCCTCAGTATGGACGCCACACCCGGCTTCACAGCTCCCTCTCGGCTTGTCCTTTATTACCTTTGTGACCCGGGGGACCGAACCCTGGGCCATCCTGAGCTTCCGTCTCTCGTGTGCAAAATGGGGATAAGTACTGTCACAGAGACGCAACACTATTATGCTAGTGTAAGCACTGTTTCGCTCTCTGGTCCCCTTGGTCTCTTTCACAGGTGGCGAATTTTAAAGGGAAAAAGTGTACCACGGGGTACAGGCTGCTCTGCAAACGTGGGGATCTGAAGGCAAGGCTCTGCCCGGCTTGCGGGTCTAAGGCAAGTGGCCTCCCACCGCGCCCCAGCTTTCCCGTCTCTCAAGTGGACACAGTAATAACCACCTTGTTGGGTCGTGAGGAGAATTCAATAAAAATTAAATAGGGGCCTTACACTTCGACTGTGTGTGTGTGTGTGTGTGTGTGTGTGTGCGCGCAAACACGCCTACAGAAAACGTACGGTAAGTACTACTGGGCGTGTATTTGAGGGATGCCTGAGTGGCTCAGACAATCACTTCTGTTTAAAAACCTGTCTTCTCGCCTGTGAGGCAGGAGCATCGATCTTAGCTTTGTAAGCCTCCTCCATGGGAGGAGGGTGAGAGAGTTGGGAGTGTGAACACCCCCGGAGACCCGCAAAGCACCGCACAGTGTGAGGAGGGCAGGGTGCATCTGCAGAGTCAGGCATGCACCCTCACTGGCTGTTTTGGAAAAAATAAAGGGTCTCCCTGCCTTGGGGTGCTCCCTACAGTAACCCATACCTTCCGGGACCTGCTGGAGGAGGGGTATTCACCCTCCTTGATTGGGTTGCTTTCGGGGTTACTCAAAGTGGGGGATCAGGGCCTCCTACAGCAGAACCATCCATGGGGGGGAGGAAGAGGGCTGCTTCAAATGCAGGGTCTTGGGTCCCTGACTTACCTACCCCTTAAATCAGAATCTTTTGGGGATCAGTGCAGGACACCTGCATTTTAAACACGTCCTTCAAGGAGTACTTATGCACACTAAAGTTGGAAGAATTCTTTTTAAAAAAACCTCAATAAGTAGCATTAGAATGGGATGGGTGATGAGCTCCCTGTTACTGGAGGCATTCAAGCAGAAATGTCAAGGATTCAGTGGACCTCCTGTATCGAAGTCAGCAGGGAAGGCTTTCAGGGTACTGTAAGGAGCAGGGCTGCGGTGTGACCGGAGCCCAGTCCCCAGAAGGAGATTCCATGTTGGATGTACTCCATCTTACCTCTGAGGAGCACGTGATTCACGAGGACTGCTGCAGTTCCATTCCCGAGTTCCTCCACCCAGGCCCCAAGCTTCCCCTGGGTCTGCTTCTCTACATACTCATGGATGCATTTCTGGGCCTCCACCGGGTCCTGCCCAGCCCCGGGGCCCAGGCCGTGGAAACTGCGCTGGCCCACAGTCAGGAGCAGCCTGGGGTCCCGCACGGGGAGCCGGAGCAGCAGGTCCTGGAAGGCCTCCTGGATCTCAGCCTCGGGGACCATGGTGAGATTGAGCCCCAGGCCCTCCAGGAGCTGGGCCCGGCTGGCTGCAGGGGCTCCGAGGAACAGCGTGGCCAAGGCTGAGGAGATGCTCGCTGGAGAGAAGAGGATGTTCTCTCCAGGGGCATTCAAAGCCAGCTGTCTGTAGAGGTTGAAGGCAAAGTCTATGTTGCTCACGGAAAGCTTGTGGCAGGGCAGGGCCGGCCGAGGAGGGACGTCTCGGGGGTCGGCATCGATGGGATCAGAATCTTCTTGGCCAACCAGGGCCAGACAACGGCCCACAGCCACGAGCACAGGGACCAGCAGCCACCACCGAGGGGCCTCCATCCTCTGGTGTCCTTGGTCTGGAAGCAGGTGCATGGCAGGGACAGTAGAACGACAGCTGTAATCATAATCACCGACAGTCACACAGGGTCCACCCCATGTCAGGCACCGTGCAAATACTTCCCCAGCGTGTCCTCTCGCATCCTCCCCTCAGCCCAGTGGGGGAGGCACTGTGTTTACAGCCCCATTTGACAGGTAAGAAAACAGAGGCTGGAAAGTGTAACTGATCCGCCCAAGGCAGAACAGTGGTAGGTGGTGGGGTGACGGTTTGAGCCCTGAGCCTGCGCGGGGTGCATTCATGAGGAGATGAGAGGAACACCCACGCGGACGCCCAGTCTGAGCAGACGCACTCGCACCCTGCACACCCTTCGGGAGCACCTGGGCCCCAAAGCACACACGCAGGCTCTAGTTGTCCCCAGGGGCAGCAATCCCGAGTCGCCACAGGCTGAATGTCCTCCAGCTGAATGTCCTCCAGCTGAATCTCTTCTGTGGCTCTGCCCTGGGTGGGGTGGTCCCCTTGGGTCCCCTCTCTCCCAACCACCTGCTTCCTGCTCACACACAGAGAAGGGGTCTCATCGGACACTCTCAGAGCCCCTCCCCAGCTGACCCCCCCCTTCAATTCCTCGCTCTGCCCCATCCCGGGATGTGACCTGGGGTGCTCTCAGACTTGCAGAGAGCCCCCGAGGAGGGACAGGTCAGCAGGCCCCTCGCGGTGCCAGGAGTCGTCCTGGAGACCTGGGCTCAGCTCAGGCCCCGCTGTGACGTAGGAGCCCGGAGACGGAGACGGTGGTCAAGCCACTTGACCCCGCTGGCCTCTGCGTCCTCTCTGCGGGGTGATGCTAAGAACCCCCGCATCCCAGGGTTGTAGAAAGCCAAAGCACTCGTGCCCCGAGCTGACCCTGCCCAGGGCCAGGTACAGGCCAGGCCCCCGGAGGCAGCGGATATTATTACCCCGGAGAACCTGAGGCCCCCCTCTCGTGACTCTGACTCAGCAGACCCATCGACCCTAGGATTTATTTTAGCGAGGGCCTGATTTGACCCCGTTTGTCCACTCTGGGTTTGGGCAATTATTGACAGAATTAGTCACCATCACACTACCCCATCCTGCTTCTGAATTTTCCACACGACCTTGGGCAGTCCTGGACCTTTCTAAACTTTAGTTTTTTCACCTGTAAGAGGGGAAAAACAACTAAAACTTGGCCTTGAGGAGCACCTCATGGGTAAAAGGTTTGTTCCGTATTGTTTATCTATCAGCGGAGAACAAACAGGCCTCCATTTGTCCATTTGGCCGGTAATTTGCTTCGGAGAATACCTTGCTTTGATGGAAAGTTTATGAGAAGTTCATTCCCTTATTCCATTTAACATTCACTCATTCACTCGTTCATTCACTCATTCACCGAACAAACATCGACTGTAAGTCTGTCGGGACTTGAGCCCATGCCGGGGATGCAGGATGGGTGAGACGCAGTTGCTCCCTCAGGGAGCTCGGGTTCGCTGGGGACAGGCACACAGAATCTGTGCAGGGTGGTAGGTGAGCAGGTCCCCCAAACCACAGAGCTTTCTAGCTGAGAGGAGGTCACGACCCAATTCGAGCGTCGTGCTGATGGGAAAACTGAGGTCCCGAGAGAAGCTTGTTCAGTCATGTGCCGGCTCAGTCACTGAGGGTCGGGAGGACAGGAGGGACTGGCAGCCCGGGCCCCAGCTGGAAGACGCTTGCCAGCCATCGGGAGGGACGGAAAGGGCAGATTTCGGATTGCAGCCCCGCAAACAGCGGCAGTCAGGGGGGCTGCCTATGCAGGGTGAACGGGGAGCCTCCAGGAGGCAGGAAGTTCCTGGAGGGCTCTCTGGAGGAGGCAGTCCTCGACCTGGGACTGGGAGATGGATCAGGAGAGAAGCAAGAAAGGGGGTTCAGCAGAGGGGAGAGCATGCTCAAGGTCGTGGAGGCAGGGTGAGCCAGCACCACTCCAGACTGCTGTCTGCAGGTGCAGCTCTTGGAGCAGGAGGGGTGTGAGTAAGTGTGTGTGTGTGCGTGCCCCTGTGTGTGTGCGTACACGTGTGACTTGGGATGAGATACCTTGGGCAGGTTCACCAAGCTGGCTGGGGGCCCCTGACTCCATCCGCACCCCTGCCCCACACTCACCTGAAATCAGATGTTTTCCGTGACCCTCCAAAGGAGCTGGAGAGATTCAGCAGGTCTGCATGGCCCTGGGCACAGACGTCTGTCCCTGCGGACAGGCTGGACCTCTGGGACTAACTGACTGACAATACCGAGGCAGCCCTTGGCCCAAAGTCAGCAGTCAGCTGAGCCAACAGCGAGAACAACCACCCCTCCGCTGGCATTGCATGAAACCCGTGCACAGGGAAGAGCTCTGGAGGGGGAATGGGGGGAGGGGGAGAGGAGGGGGCGGGGGCGCCTGAGTCCTGGGACTGAGCCTCAGTTCCACCCTATTCGCAGCGTGATGGTCTCCTGAGTCTTCATTGCTCTTTGCCCCCCTTCCCCCTCAAGGTCGCCACGAAGGTTAAATCCAGTGATGCATGTGGACAGCCTGTAGATGTGAGAAGAGGCTGAGTCCGTTGGGGCCACGCGCCGGCCTCTCTGGTTCCATGCAGTCACCTGACCCACCGCTATGGACCCCTGTTTCCTGCCCGCACTGTGCGCGGCACAGAACGCAGCCCAAGTCACAGTTCTTGCCTCCACGGAAGGTGGGCTACGATTCTCTAAAATGTGCTGCTCAGCTCGGGCTGCTTACGGTGTTTTCCAAGTTGTCATGACTAGGGCTTCAGAAACGTCCACAGACCTGGCCACTGACTGCAGCACAAACAACAAAGTCCACGTGTACTCAGCAGCAAGAGAGCTTGCGACACTCTCGCAGCTCAGATGCAACCCCTGTCCCGGGCTGGCTTGGTGGCAGGGAAGGTGCAAAGGTGGCCTTCGGACTGAGCACCCCGACAGGGATTCTGTGGGCTCCTGGGTGTGAGCCAGACCTCGTTTTCTCCCAGATTTGTTTATTATTCCTTTATTTTTATCCTCCTCATCCTCGGCCTGGACATAAACACCCACACAGTCACTTCTTGTTTGGCATCTCGGGATTTTCAATTCTTTCTCTTGATAGTCGCTCCAGGGAGATACAGCGGGGTCTCTTCATTCATCGATCACTATGGAGTGCCCAGTGCATGCTGGGGAATAAGGCACGATCCTGCCCTCAAGGATTTTCTTTGTTTCCGATTTGGATTACGGAAGGATTCAAACACGTGCAAGAGTAGAGAGAATGCTGCACGAGCCTCCCGTCTCATCAGCAGTTAATAGCAACGTGAGCACAATATCATTTTCCCCACCCATTCCCTTTCCCCTTTGGATTGTGTTAAAGTGAAACTTCAACATTTCATCTGTAAACATTTGCAAAAATCCTCACCACGGCAGTATGTATCACACCTTTAAACACCCATAATTCCTTAATATCATCGAATTTCAAGCCACTGTTTCCCTAACTGATTTTCCTATTTTTTTTTACAGTTGGTTTGCTTGAATCAGGATGCAAACCAGGTCCACTCGTGGCCGTCACTACAGCTGCCCCCCCTTATCCACAGGGTGTGTTCCAAGACTCCAGTGGGTGCCTGAAACCACAGCGGGTACTGACCCCTGGGCTGCACTTTCTCCTGCACATCCAGACACAGGATGACGCTTCATGTACAAATTAAAATAAGCGCTCAACCATGATGACCCAGAATAAAACGGAACGAGTGTAAGGACACACTTTCATAAAAGCTGGGTGGAGGCGGTCTCTCTGTCAGACCACCCACCGTCCTGTCCTCGCCCTCCCCCGTCCCGTGATGCAGTGGGCTGCTAGGGCCGTGGGAGGAGTCTGCTGTTGGGGGCGTGACCGTGAAGTCACCGTTCTTCTTCTTCCTCCTTCACAAGGTCACGGGTAGAAGATCCATTCTAACTGTAGATCTCAGCAAGGTCAGTGTATATATCATTTTCTTTCTTCGCAAGTTGAGAACTTTCACCTTTTCACCTAAAGGAAGGACTTGATGGGCTCTCCGGGGCCTAACCGCGTGGCCTGCGTCAGCGCCCTTGCACTTGGGGGCCATTATGAAGTCAACTAAGAGGGCTGCAGCACGGTACCGGGACACTGTGAGCCACCGCTACACCCCAGGGACCCATTCATTCGCAACTTTACCCCGAAGTCCTGTCCCCGTCCCCTGGTTACTCTCCTCCTGGTCCTGGGGTGACACCTCTCTGCTGGTTCTCCCCGCCCTCCTCGGTGAGCGGCCCGTCCTTAGACGGCCCCACAGTGGAGTGTTGTCCTTCTCTTCACACCCCATGAAACCCATTTTAGGGGGTCTCCTCCCCCTAAAATCTCACCTGCCCATCCCAGGGTGGGGGTGTATCCTGACTGCCCCCCTCCAGCCCAGATTTTTTTCTCCTGCACTCAGTGGAACCTGTGGCTGTCTCCTGGGAACCATAGGGTTATGAGTGTGTCCAAATCTGAATGTGCCAGCTTCTCCTCCCAACATGCTGCTCCTCCTAGTGTCTTATCTCAGGGGGCCGTTTGCCACCACCAGGAGCCTAACCTGAATGCGGGTGTTTCTCCTTTCTTTCGCACATCCACTCACAAGCCACACTGGTTCTCCTCATGGCCTTCTGAACGTCCCCTCTCTCCCTCCCCAGCTGGGACCCGCCTTTGCCTCCGTTCCTGCAACAGCGCCTCCAATGCCCAGCCCACCTTTCTGTCCCAGGCCCCGAATCACTTCCAAACGAGCCAGAGTCATTTTTCTAGTGTGCAAATCTGCTCACAGCGACTCTCTGTGTTAACTCCTTCAAGGCGGCCTGTGGCTCTAAGGGACCATACCAGAGCCCTTTCTGAGCTGCTGGGCACTCAGAGGTCCAGCGGCTCCCTTCCTGCTCCTCCCTCTCCTCAGCCCCACTATCTGTCCTTGCTCCAGAACTGCCCAACTTCTTTTGCTTTCTTGAAAATGCCCCCATCAGCCCTGGCTGGTGTGGCTCAGTGGATTGAACACCAGCCTGCAAACCAAAGGGTCGCTGGTTTGATTCCCAGTCTAGGGCACATGCCTGGGCTGTGGGTCAGGTCCCCAGTAGGGGGCACATGAGAGGCACCCACACATTGATGTTTCTCTCCCTCCCTTCCCCTCTCTAAAAATAAATATTTTTTAAGTTATTAAAAAAATGCCCCCATCACTCTTTCTCCTGCCTAGAACATTCTCCTCTCTGTTGACTTAACCATCATCTACTCTTCCTCTGATGGCAGGACAGAAGTCACCTCCTTCAGGAAGCCTTCCCTGACTTCCCCATCTGAGTTTGGTGCTCCCTGAGTCTCAGCTTCCAGGGTTTTGTTCCATAATCCATCTTGCCCATCAGGTCGTAAGTCCCACGAGGGCCCTCACTGTGATCATCGTTAAGGGCAGAATCGCTTTGTGGTTTAGAGTGATCCTGAGACATCAGACGGGTTGGGAGAACAACCTGCTGGCAAAAACTACTAGCTGTGTGGCCTTGTGGCAGGGGGTCACCAAGCCGGTGTTCCCCAGTTTCCTCATCTATTAAATGAGACTAATAATGTGGCACCTCTCTCATAGGGTCGTCACAAGGACTAAAGGAGTTATTGGGGACAGAGGTCTCAGCGGCTTGCCCGGCACGAAGATCTCAACTGTGCATTCGTCACTGTTGACGTCTTAGCTGGTGCTGGCATGACCCCCGAAGATCACACGGTTTTGGGCCACGTCAGAGCAGTGAGTGATCACTGCGTGATCGCTTTTCCTGCAGGTGTGTGTTTCCTGCTCATTTGTTCCCACGCACTCACTCTGGTTGCTGGCGGGACCCTCTGTCAGGGGAGCACTCAGACCGGGGAACCTGGAAAGCAGCCACTCTCCCCAGGCTGGGGGGGGGCTAGGGGGGTGGAAGGGGGACATCCTCAAAGGCAGAAGGCCCAGCTCAGCTGCAGGAGCCAGGGGTCCAGGGCCTGTGTCCGTTGTGGTCAGGGTAGGGAGCCCCTGCAAGGGTCAGCACATGGGCAGATCCTGGGGGAGGGAAAGCACGACACTGGAACTGGGGCCCAGAGAGCCCACAGAAGTGGGAATTGCACAGCAGGTCCCCCTCCGGGTTCTGGCCAGGCTGCTGAAGGTGAAGGCAGAGGGGCCCCTAGCCTGGATAGTGAGGCTGAGCCCAGGAAGGAGGTCTAGGGGTTTGGCCCTGCACGCGGGCGGCTGGCAGATCAGGGCGGACAGGCACAAGCAGCACGCCCAGTCCAAGGAAGATGGTTTATTGCCGCCAGAAAGTCTCAGAGCCCCCCGATGAAGAGTCCACAGACTTCCTTTGAGTGTAGGAGCCACCAGGCAGAGTCACTGGCACTTTCCCAAGAAATGGGAAAATGAGCAGGTGGGGCCAGGCTGCGCCCAGAGACCCCGGCACCCTCAGCAGGAATGCCCCCCGCCCCGCTTGGAGAAGAACTCTAGGCTTCCTTGGGGTTGACAACTTTGGCCAAGAAGAGGATGGTCTGGGTGTCTTTGGAGAGTGTGGCTAACATGAAGGGCCTGTTGAATTTCACGCTGATTGCTGGGATTCTTAAGGATGTGAGGGAAAAACTGGGTCCCGTGGCGGCAGCTGCTTCCGTGCCGTTCTCGGCCACGTCGATCAGGGTCTTGTGCAGCACCTGTGAGGACAGCAGGGCGTTACCCACCAGCGGCAGGGGACGCAGGACAGAAGCAGCCTGCCTGCATGCCTCTGCAGGGACTGACACTTACCAAGGACCTACCACTGACCTGTCACCGTGCTGGTCACCTTGTTCAGTGTGTCTGTCCCTCCCAACAACCCTGCCAGCTAATGTTGCGCAGTTCCACTGTGCAGGTGTGCAAACTGAGGCTTGTGGTCGTGAGTGACGTGCCACAACCAGGGTAAAGACTAGGGGCGCCCTGACCTGGGTTCCCCTCTGTCTGAGCCCAGAGGCTGTGCTGCCCTGTCCCAAACACCCGCTCTTAAGGAGGGAGGGACACGGGTGATGTAAGGCATTTTCCCTGCAGGCAACTTTACAGCAGCCCCCCCACCTGGAAGCAGCCCATGCAGACTGATGCAGACCTCACGGGGAGGGCAGACAGTGGGGCTGGCTCTGCTTTCTGCCCCTCTTCTGCCCCAGCTCAAATGTCCTTGGGGCCTTTGGCTACTTTGCATAGGATGTGGCTTCACAACCTCGGGCCACGCAGTTCCCCACCCCCACCCCCACCCATGTCCTTCCATGGCCACGCCCTTTGGAAGGCGGGGGCGGAGGAGAGTGGAGGGCTGCCCGGCTGCTCCCCTTTCCTCTGCTCTGCTTCTAGGAACACGGCGCAGCGGTGCCCAGTCTCCCCCGCTCTGCGTAGTGTGCCTCCATCACAGTTGCCCTATAGCCATTGTTGCTACCTGTTGCCTCTTACCCGCTCTGCTGGGCACTGCACACGAGCCAAAGCCCACCACCCCATGTCGCCGATGAAAAGACCAAGTGGAATAGGACTTTAATTATTTGCCCTGGAGGCAGTAAAAGGCAGAGTCTGGGATGGGATCCACCTCGGGCTCTTCCCCCTGACCAGCTTCTGTCACTAGACTCTGCAGGGCTTCAGGGACCAGCACCCAGTACCGTTATAACCCAGTGCTCCAGGGCTCCGCCGAGCCCCGGGGTGGGAGACTGGCTAATGAGAAGTGCAGATCTGCATGCAAAGTCCAGGCTCCCCGACGCTGCCTGGCCCTCCCCATCCCGCTCCCACACGGAGGGCACGTTGTCCAAACCCTGAAGGCTCACCTCAGTGACCATCAGGTTCCTGGCCCCTGTGACCCCCGACAGGTCAGCCGCTGGGGTGAAGACTTCCCTCATGCCCAGCTGAGGGAGTATGTCTTTCAGATTGTAGTTGCTGGAGATGGAGAACCTCGGCAGGGAGAGGTCTATCAATCTAGAGAACAGGGAAAATGAATTTGAACGTCTGCCTGCCCCGGCGCTCACCTGCCTCTCACCTCGAGGTGTGATCTTCCCTGGCTTCTCTCCAACCACCCCCTCCTCGCTGGAAACAAGTGTTTCTTTCCTCCCTCTCTCAACCCTGTGCTTATTCTTCTTAATTCATTATTATCCACTAGCGTCATCAGTGCCAGGCCGTGGGCCGGGGCCAGGGGCGGGGCATGTGCCTGGGGCTGGCCCTCCCCTGCAAGCGTGCAGTGCAGTGGGACTCACGGTCACTCAGCAGGGATCTCACAGTGTGCTGGGCGACCGTGCTGGGGCAGCCAGCTCCATGGGCACCAGGAAGGCTTCCTGCAGGAGGTGACAGCAAGCCTGGGTCCCAAAGGAGGAGAAGGAGCTAGCTGGGTGAAAGGATGGCAGGAGGCAGATGCATGAACTTCCAGGGGAAGAACAAGGGAATCCTCCATGGCACAGACGGCACGGAGTGAGGGGTCGGGCAGGGGCTAGGAGAAGGGCGTGAAGGGATTGCATCCGAAGGGCTTCAGAGAGCCTCAAGTAACGGAAGGTCCCCATCTTGCCTCCCCAGTGAGCTCCTTGAGAGCAGAGGCTGCTTCTGCTTCTGAGTGAAAACAGCAGAGGGTTCTTGGGGCCACAGGTGAGCACTCTGGCCTCCGACCTTCCCTCGCTCATTGTTTCTGCCTCTCTGAGACTCTTGTCGTGGCGAGCCTCATCTTACAGCTGCCAAACACAAGGACACCATGTCTTCCGTTAGACTCTGAGTCCTGCGGGCGCAGGGACCTGATCCACCGACGCTCCCTGTCACTCAGTCTGCTCCAGCCACTCGGGTCTCTCTGGTCCTTGAACATATGAGCCTTGTTCCCGACTTAGAGACTTTGCACTGGCTGTTCCCTCTGCCTGGAATGCTTTTCCCAACAGATCCACATGGCTGAGTGTCTCACCTCTGTCATGTTGATACTCAAATTTTACCTAAAATTTAAAATCGCAAACTACCTTTCAGTCCAGTTTTCTTAACCCTTTTACCTTAAACCTACTATCTTCCCTTCTCATTTCTTAGCCTTTGACACACCAAATAATTTACTTATTGATTATGTTTATCTAATGTCTCTCTCCCCCAATTATAAGGCAAGCTCCACAAGGCCATGGGATTTTGTGTTTTATTTGCTGATATACCCTCAGGGTCTAAAGTAGTGCTTGGCACACAGGAGGTGCTTGATTAACCATTGAACAAATGCTGAATGGATGAATGAATGAATGAATGAATGACTGTAATAGCCAGTGCAAAGCTGCCTCTCAGAGCCTGTCTCACCCCTGCCCTTGACCAATCACACTTCAGCCCGCCCCTTCAGCCCCCAGGAGGCGGAGACAAGGAGAGAACACGTGGGAGTGTTGGGGGCTGTGTCAGGCTCCCTGGGACTTAGAGAGAGCACATTAGGGTCCGAGGAAGCCTCAGCCCCGCCCCACCTGTGTTATCATCTTACAGAAGCAAAACCATCCAGGCCCAAAGCCACACAGGTGGCAAAGGGGGAGGCGATCCCACACGGAGCCTGTCCCCCCATCGCACACCCGCCCTGGACCTCAGCGAGGCCTCAGTGGAGAGAGGACGGGGAGCTGGGGAAGAGGGGAACGGCCGATGGCCCTGGGTCCCGGGGACAGGCACCTCATCTGCAGTGAGCCTGTCCACCTCCTCAGCGTCTCCGGGAGCAGCACGGCCTCCACCTCCTTCATCTTGCCGTGGTCCGGGAGGACGAGGAGCATGCTGTCGTTGCTGGCGTAGGGCAGCTCCACCACCGTGCAGGAGAGCTCCTTGTCCCGGAAGTAGGGCGTGTGCAGGTCCTCCAGGCTCATCATGGGCACCCTCACCGGCCTCCTCTGACTCACGTAGAATGGGGACTGGACAGTGTCGTGGGGGTCAAAGGGCGTCATCCACTTGGCTAGAGGCAGAGGGAGTGGTGGGAGAACTCAGTGAATTCGAGGGCCGCCCTGCCTCTGTGCCTCTACTGCTCTGGTCCCCTGGGCAGCGAGGACAGTCCACACCCCAACGGCCAGGCCATAGCTCCTCTTAGGGATGGTTTGCAAAAACACCTGGGCGGGTGGGGAAGCCTCACAGGGCAGGGTCGGAAAGCAGGCCGGGAACCGAAGTCCTGGTTAATCGTGCTCGGTGAAACCCACAGGGATCTGGGCATAGGAAAGGCCGGAGAGAACCCGGGCCTCAGGAGGCGGGAGGGGCACGATGGTGCCGTGGCAGCCTGGGCCTGGGAAGAGATGGGAACCCCTGACCCCTTACAAGGCCAAACCAGTTGCTCGCCACTGGCACTGCAGATGGCACGTACGCCTGGAGCTTGCAAAACAGGCTGAGGCATCAGCACGATGGGAACCCAGAGGGCAGGGCGAAGACCACCTGAGGCCAGGAGCCCAGATCTGCCCCCCACTCCCCAGGGTGGGCGGAGCTTCCTGGGGAGATTATCCCCAAATCAGAGACCTGGGGCTTCCTTGGAAATGTGTAGCCACTTCTACGGTCCCCTCTGCTTCCCACCCATGCGTGTCCCTGCATCCCCTTTGTTCGAGGCAGGAAGGAGGGAGAAGCTGGACTGGCTGGCGTGTCCCTGGGTAGGAGAATTTGGAGGAGCGAGTCCCAGGATAGGGCAGGGTGGCAGGAAGGGAAAACACAGGAGGCTCAAAGACCAAACGCAACACGCCAAGCCTGGTTCCGTTTGACAGAGGAGCTCGGTTCCGGGTCCTCCCGTGCCAATGAAAACAGGCCCTGGAGGGCTTGCCTAGGCCTCGGCCAGGAGCTCCTGGCGCAGGGCTGACTCGGGGGCTCACTTGGTGTCTGTCCACAGCTCGTGCGTGTCAGGAACCTCACCACCCTCTGGCTCAGTGATCACGCTCTGTGTTCCTGTCGAGTTTTTGTCCCCATGGGGGCTGCTGGCTCCCGGAGGTGGAATCTCTCTGCTCACACTCCGCCCCTTTGAAACTTATGGGACGAGGTCTGCACTTCTTGCGTTCCCGTAGATGGGATTGGGCGCTCAGCCCCCTGGGAAGGGGTCCTGTCTCAGACAGCACTCTCCCCAAGCTCTTCCCAGCTGGTGGCCACACCGTGTCCACCCTTAAGATTATAGGACAGCACAGTCACAGACTAGGCATGGCCTGAGTCCTTGGAGGCTGTCTTCCTACAGAGATGGCCACCAGTCCTGCAGGGACCCTCTGTGCCACCTAAATCCACCCAGGAGCGATTCAGAAGGGAGAAGTTTAAGTCAGAATAAAAAGTACCACTCTGGCTGAGATGATGCGTTAATGGGCTCCCCCACAGTTATGTCCTGGAATGAACAGCTGATGCGGGAAACCCCAGGAGAAGATGGGGCCACGGTGCCCCTGCTCCCTCTCCAGCCCCGCCCCCGCACACACACAAGCCAAGGGCACCCTCCTCAATAGCAGTTTCCCTAATAACACAGGTCACTGAGCTTGGACAGCAACAGCCCTGACAGCTCAGAAATAAAGTCTGTTTCCTTCCAAACCCTAGGCCAGCACCCACCTTTAAAGAAGATGTAATTCACAAGGATCATCACTGTTCTTGGATCAAGGCTTTTGATCAAATCCACAATTTTCCCCTGGGTCTTCTGCTTCACATAGTCATTGATGAGCTTCTTGGCAGCGGCAGAGTCCCGGAAGTTGGTGGAGAAAGCCTCAGAGGCATACAGTGCCTTGGCATCGTCCTTGAACTTGTCCAGCAGCTCCAGTTTCTCATGGACGAACATGGCGTTGCCCATGCTCAGCTGCAGCGGGTTGCCGGGTTGGCTGAGGACACGCAGGAGGTGCTGGAAGCCCTGATGGATGTCTGTCTCAGAGGTCTCTGTGAGGTTGAACTTGAGGCCTCTGAGGATCTCTGTCAGGGTGGTGTCACGGGCCCCCAGAGACACGAAGGCCAAGGCCATGGAGATGCTCATCGGGGAGAAGACGACATTCTTATTGGGGTTCTTCAAAGCCAACTGCCTGTAGAGGCTGAAGGCAAAGTCGGTGTTGCTGGAGGCAAGTGTGAGGAGGTCCACAGGTGTCTCCTTGGGTTGGCCCTCCTGGGTCCCATTCATCTGATCTGGCACGCCCCCTGGGAGGCCGTGGACAGCGGGGCAGAGTCCAGCCACTAGCAGCCCCAGAGCCAGAAGGAGCGACATTTCTTTTGCCCTTGACTCTGAAAAACAAAGCTCCTTTAAGCCTCAGAGGGCCAGATGGTGCCCTGACCGCCTCCCACCACCCCACACGGCCTGCTTCCTGCTCCGTGCCCCTGCAAGCTTGGTGGCCATGACCTCCCAGGCGTCGGCTCTCTCCTGGGCACCCAACACACATAACCACGCTCTGTGCTCCCTCTCACTTTTTGAGGAAAGTACTATAATTATTGACATTTTCCTCCAGTGGAGAAACTGGGCCCAGAGAGGAGAAGGGGCCTGCCCAGGGTCACACAGCAAGCAAGTGGCGGAGTGGAGGCAAGCAGCTCGGGTTGCTGGGTTCCAGTGGGGAGGCTAGCAGTGGGTGTGAACTGCTGTTGGTCAGAATTCATCCTCCGCTCCTGCTCGGTGAGCAGACGCCAGTCAGAGGGAACTAGAACACAAGGCTCCTTTTCCTGTATGTCCCCTGTCCACCCTCCAAATAGAACCCCGGGAAGGAGCCCTGGGCCACAGCCCTGTGCTGGTCTTCCGACGACAAGCTGTGGGCAGGTGCTGTCTGCGTGGCGGCTGGCCCAGTGAGGGCTCATTTAGAAAGGGCGCAGAAAACCAAGCTGCGGCGAGGCGGCCCTGAGAAGGGTCGATGCCAAGGCCCCAAAAAGGAAGCATGTTCTTTTCAGCCTCTGCCTAGATGACAGCAGGTACTTTTTTCTACCTCTTCTCCCAAATGCCTGGAAAGGGACCCCGGTGGGGAGAAAGCAGTGTGGGCTCCAGAGTCGCAGGGGCCTGGACTAGAGTTTCATTTTGGCCACTTGTGATGGCTGGATGGGGACGAGCGAGTGACTGAGCCTCTCTGAGCCTTAATTCCTGGGTCAATCGACAGGCTGAGTAGCTCAGGAGAGATAAATGGATGGACAAGGGGGCCTGGCTCCTGACAGGTGCTCGAGGGATGTTATCGCCTCTCAAAGGCCCACTGGGAAACCACAGGCCAGAGCTATGATTCCGTGGGCAGAGGGAATGGAGCCACTGAGGACCAGAGAGAGACGGGTTCAAAGCCGGGGACTGAAGCGAACAGGGTTACTTACCTTCAGCCTCCGCCCACTCAGCCGCTGAGCCCAGAGGGAAGAAGGGCCACTAAGGTGGTGGGGAGGGGAGGGGCAGGGAGAGGAGAGGAGAGGGAGCGGAGCTGATTCTCCTCACGGCACTGGGATACCCTTTGGACGAGCCCCGGGGCAGAAGCAGTTCAACTGCCTCAACTGTTTACTCTCTGGATTATGTAACCATTCATTTCTTAGGAAAAGAGTTAAACATTTTTCTTCCCCAAAAATTACTTCTGGAGAAAGAAGGTTTGTCTGTTTGAGAAAGTTGGCAGGCCAGCTCAGTTTCTGAGCAGCCTTTTAGGTAGCTGGGCAGCAGCCTGCTTGTCTGCTTGGCTGGCGGGAGGGCTGGGGGGAGGCCAGAGCCTGGGGCAGCCCCCACTGAGTCCCTGTGGCCTCTGCCCCGGGGAACCTAGTGCAATAATTCTGTCTGCATTCCCTCTGAGAGCAGCACCCTGCCCCAGGCGAGGGGAGACCCCGTCCTGAGGGTGGATATGCAGCTCTGTGGGGTGCATGGCTGACTCAAAGCAGAATCCAAGTGTCAGGCACAGAAATGACCCTAGACGCCCTCGTGGTATGTCCACCCGTTTGCAGGTATAAAACTCAGACCCAGACAGAGAATGGTCCTTGGAGGGCACCAGGACTGGCTCCCCACACTCTGTCATACCTCCTCCTGGCTCCCTCCCTCCGCACAACCCACGACTCCAGGCCACGACCTAGAACCACCAAGGAAAAATGGATTCCTTCGCTCCCAGTAGGGCAGCGTCAGGGGTTACCTGCCTCGGAGAGCTGGGTGTAGTAAGAGGATGCCAAGGCCGCCGCCTGTGCTGGATCCTCCTGGGTGTGAATGTGTATTTATCCCTGCAAAGGACTCCTCCCCTTGCTTGGGCAATGCTGGCAGGCAATGCCAGTGCTGTCTTCGCAGACTGGAAGTGACCACCTGAGCGCTTCTGGGAACATGCACTTACCAGATCTACTCAAATAATCCCGTTCTGGGCACAACCAAGTTTTTGTCTCTTAAAAACAAAGCCAAACCTTTCCTTGGTGAGTTTTTTCCTTGTTTATGAAATATTCATTGAGGAAGATGTAAAAAGCCAGAAAAATATAAGAAGGACATTGAAAACTATTTCCCAGAATATTATCACCCAGGGAAAGTCCCAGCTAAGCTTTGTGGAAGGTCTCGTATCATTTTTCTTTGGTGTGTGTGTGCGGGTGTGTGTGATGACTCGCCATACAGAAACTCAGATATATTTTTTAAAAGTATAACACTACTTTTATGGCCCAGTTTGCCTTCTGAGGCATCTCTCCCCAATTCCCAGAGAGGTGAGTCTGAGGGCCCCGTGCGTATGGAGAGCACGTGTGTCCTGGGGGCCACCGGTCTCCAGCCCCTTCTCTCATCAGGGGCTTCTCCGCTCTACAGGTTCACCCTAAGAGCTGGTTGTCCCTCATCCCTGACCTCGAGGCCTCCTCAGGTCCCTCTCTGAGCTAATCCCAGGCCTTCCGTGGGCTCATGGGGCAAACCTTCCCCCTGGTCCCAAATCATCACAACCCTCCACCTGTGACAATCTCTGACAAACCTCCACGGAGGCCCTACACAGAGCACAGTTTGGAAACCACGGGGTTAGTGGGGAGGGAATGGCTTTGGCATGAGGAAAAACTGGACTCTGAAGGTACCAACCACCAGCTGTGTGACCTCAGGAGATCTACTGGAAATCCTTCAGTTGTAATTTCCTCCTCTGTGAAGCACAGGTAAGGTTTCCCTGACAGGGCGGTTGTAAAGATTAAGTGAAATCATACTAAACGTAAGCTCCACTAGGACCAGATTTTTGTCTGTTTGTTTTGCGTAATGCCGAATCCTAAGAGCCCTTAATAAGTATTTGTTGACTGTAAAGCACTGAGGTGACCGAGAAGAGTTTGGCCTCATCCTCCCTGAAATGGTGACTTATGTCCTTTTAAACTCCAACTGTTTTCAGAATCAAATATGTATTTTTAAGTGACACAGAATTCCAAAGAAATAGTGGCCAAACAAGACTCGATGGAGGCAGCGGGTTGACCTGATGGCTCAACACTGGGAGGAACCCAGGCCCCTCCATCTTGTTCTGCCATTCCTGGTGTTTGTTTTGCCAGGTCCAAGACAACCGATTACTATGTCCACCTCCAGTTAATAGGAAGGGCAAGAGGGAAAGGAAGGGTGTATCCTTTTATTTGAAAGGAAAAATCTATAATATATATGTCACCTATGTTATTTCCATTTTTGTGCCACTGGCCTGAGCTTGGTCATATTGTCACATCTAGCTGCAAGGGAGGCTGTGCAGTGCAGCCAGCATTCCACATTATGTAGCCACGAGCCAGCTTAAAATTTGGGGTTCTTAAAATTTGGGGTTCAAGAGAGAAGATAAAAATGGACATTGGGCATGACTAATAATCTTGCACCAACATGTGCCTGAGTGTTCCCAAATTCTTCAGCCCCTGGAGAGCCATCATTTTCTTTAAAACTGAACTGACTTAGTGTGAAGGGAGAAAATTTTCTACCTTCTCCAAACACCTCTGAGGATGCTCATGGGGGGCTGACATGTCCTAGGCCATCTGTTACCTGGAGCTCCAGACTGATGCTCCAGGGCCATAGGCACTATACCTCTTGCCATCTCTCAGCCTCTTCTCTGGGCTCTTACAGCCTTCCTTGGTCTGCTTTGCCCCAAGCACTAGTACAGGCCCTTCAGTTCTGCAAGCAATGTTCACACAAGGACGGCCACGTCAGTGTTCTCTGTGGTCTGGTGAGAGCATAAGGGAATTACAACAGAAAAGGAGAAGCAAAACTAATGTAAGATGCTATTATTCCAGAGTCCACTGGCTTTACCTCTTCAACATCATCCCTTCCTAGTCATCTCTCTTGCTGGCCACTGAGGCTGCAGTATCATTGGAGACTGTCTTGTGGTCAGTAGTTCTTTGAGAATATTCTTTCTTCTGAATCAAGGGCACTCCCACTATATTTCTGAACCCCATGGAAAAAAAAGGAAATCAGAAGCATAGTCATGCCTGCAGACATGCCGGGGCCCGTGAGGAAGAGAGCTCTGACACACTTACACACGTGCCATACTCAAAGTGTGGACTAGCAGCAGAGAGCTTGTTCAAAAGACAAACCCTTGGGACCCACCCCAGACTTACTAATTCAGAATCTGCACCCTAATAAGCACCTCAGGTGATTTGTGTGCACAGGGAAGCAGAATATCTCACACAAAATATGTCTTTTTGACTCCCCTTTTATAAGGGACATTTACGTTTATAGGAAAAATCCCCATTGTAAAGCTGTCTTTCTCTCTGTACCAGGAAGAGGAAGATGAGTAAACCTCTAGAAACTCTCATCAGTGGAGGAGGCTAGGACTTACATCTGTGTTACAACTATAACCTTGACCGTGGTGCTTTTCCTGCTCACTTCCCACAACTGGCTCCTCCCTCCCCCAATATCTTCTTTTGCTTTCAGCCAAAGATAACATTTCAGGTGCTGGCTTGGGCCATTTTGGGGAGTTGCTTGGTTTACCTAGGTATCTCCCATGTAGGCCGGAGGTATACATGGCACTAAACTTGTTTGTTTTTCTCCTATTCATCTGCTTTTTATTACAGGGGCAGAGTCTCAGCCAGGAACCTAGAAGGGGAGAGAGAAAATTATTTTTTCCCCATACCAGATTGGGATCTCTTCTCTGCTTTTGCTCCCCAGCTTGACATTTTCTGCCTCTGCATAAAGCGGCTCCAAACCCAGCTCTCCCGGAACCCGTGGAGGGCCTTGTTCAAGGGCAGAGCCCAGCTTCCCATCCAGAATTAGAAGGGGCCGCAGATTTTGAATGAGTACGTGTTTTTGTCCTTGTAACATATGAACTTTTTAGGTTACCAAGTGCTTCCCATACATCACTCACTTATTCATTTATGCTGCAGAGTGATTTCATGTGCCAGTGATTTAGGCCCTGGGCATCTAGTAGGGAAAGAAACACATAAAGATTCTGCTTTCAAGGGGACATGTCTCAGCAGTTCTGGGCCATTGCCCTTAGCAGGAGGTGGGGACCACAATCCAGGGGTCGGCAAATGTTTTCTGGAGAGGGGCAGATAGTAAACGTTATAGATTTTGCAGCCCACATATGTCCTCCTCCTTCCTCCTCCTCCCCTTTCCCCTCTTCCTCCTCCTCTTCTTTTTATCAGACATTTTTCTAATGTAAAACAAAAAGTATTCCTAGCTTGCAACTCACACAGAAACAAGCAGCGGGCTGGATTTGGCTGGTGGGCCCGTTGTGGTCAGACATGCGTGGAGTCCACACCCGTGTGCCAGCATTTGCACCCTCTGGGCTCAGGCTCCCCTCAGAGCTTCCGGCCACATGTTCCCAGAGAGGCCTGGGGTTGGGGCGGAAGGAAGACTCCAGCATTGAATCTCATGCTTGCCCAGGGACCGCCCCCATCCCCGAACTTCCGTTGTTAAGTGGGAGAGCTGGTGGAAATTGGGCAAAACCAGCCCAATGCCAAATCCAGGCTCTCTCTATTCTTTCATGCTCTTTCTCTAAATAAATAAATAAATAAACAAACAAACAAATAAATGGAAGAAAAAGGAAAGAAAAAGGAAGGAACGTGCATCCTTGAGCACGGGAGAGGAAGGGACAGTGTCGGGGGTATAACCCTCAGGTGGGTGTGGGGGTGACTGCTTTTTAAGGCGTTGGTGTTCTGTGGATCTGTGTAGGGCAGGCTGCCTCCTGTATGTGGGGCAGCGTCCCAGCTGAACGGGAGCTCTGTCCTCGTCAGTCACTCCCCCCATCTGTGACTCTGAAGGGGTACACCCCTTGGACTTGGAATGGACCCAGGCAGGCAGTCCACAGAGAGCTGAAGGGTCCATCCTGGCTTCAGTGGGGTCAGAGCCGTGGTTTCCAGGACTCAGGAGACCTGGGGGTCCCCGGCCATAGAAATGGGCCTGGGCGGGAAGCAGGACCAGCCTGCGGGGCCCGCGTGAGCGTGGCTGCAGCACCTGCCTCGAAGTGGGGAGATAAAAGGCATACCTTGCATGCTCAGTCCAGACCTGGGCTCATGGGTGCTTTGTCCATGGGATGGTCATGCTCACTGTCCCCAGACACACAAAGAGTCCATGGGAACTGGACTGACTTAGACTCGGCAAGCTTGACCTTAATGATTGTTCACTATTTTCACAGGCTTTGTGCTGCTGCTTCTGGCTCCTGAATGCTGGCCTGGCACAGGTGGGCTGAGGAAAACCGTAGGAAGCACCTGCCCTCAGGCTGGGCTTGCAAATGGAGACACATGTATCTCTGGGGCTCAGCCGGGGGTGGTCAGGGGGATCCAAGTAGGAGGGTGTCCCATCTCCATAGAGAGACGAGGCTGGGAGGGACCAGCGCTTGTTCCTTCAGAGAGCTCCTTCCTGGAGCGGGAGCCAGCAGGAGTCGTGGGAGGGGCTCGCTTACTCCTTCTGCATTGTGGTTCTGCCACCACAGATCAGCTGGGTGACTTCAGGCCAGTAACTTCACCTCTCTGACCATCTGTCATCCATCCTAGCTCCTTAAAGAATTCTTGGGAGGAAGAAACGAGATATTGGCAGCAGCCCACATCCCAGAGCAGGTCCCGTCTTCTCTTACAGGCCTGTTGACTCAGCTGTCTCTTGGAAAATTACAGAGTCCCCGCCTGTTGTTGCCCACCACCAAGGCCACCCGCTGGCTGTGTTTGCACTGACCTGGTTTGTGCTCTTCGGGTAGATGCTGGCTGCAGGCCTGTGGCACATTTGCAAAGTCCTGTCAGCGTGTCCCCACGTGGTTTGGTGGTTCCTGCAGGAATATCTGGCGGGAGCAGGGGAAATTCCCGAGCCTGTTTTGTGAGCCGCTTAGTCACTCATTCCTCCCATGTGCTGTGTCCTGTATTCTTCTGACGGGGAGCGACTGCTACAGCTGGCCACCGCTGGTTTCTATTACTACACCGCCTTCCTTCCACATTACAGGTGACATCCGGGAGTTTCCAGTACACGAGGACTCTTGCAAAGAGCAGCCCGCCCCTGGCTTTCTACCCACCAACCTTACACGCGCTCCAACTTTCCTTTCTGTAAAGTGGGGCAGGAACATCCTCCCCGTGCACCCTTTTATTTATGCGTTCATTCGGTCCACCTGTTTTCTATTAAGACTCTGCCAGGAGTTCCTCTCCGGGATTCTTGGGTTACAATATTCTGATCACTTGAAAGATGTGTCCACAAAATTTTAGATAATCCTGACTTCAAGAAATGGAGCTTAATGACCCTCTCCAAGAGTTGGACCAACTTAGTGACTTGTTGCAAATGAAGTGAGCATGGAAAGGCATGGAGAATTATTTCTGAGATATTGGGTCATAAATTGACCATGGCTGTTCCCCGCCCCCCCCCCCCACACACACACACACTCCATGAGAAGCCATGTCTGAGCAGCCCTGTGAACAGGCTGAGGAGCTGAGGAGCCAGGGCTTCTTGCCAACAGCCACCTGAGTGAACTTGGACATGGAATTCAGCCCTTGTCAGGTCTTCAGGGCCCGCAGCCCTAGCCCATGGCTTGTGCACAAGCTCATGAGAGACCCTGAGCCGGAGTCACCCAGCCCAGCCTCTCAGAAACTGGGAGACAGTGAACTGTTCTGTGTTTCAGGCTGCAAATGGTTGGAATGAGTCACTATGCAACTGCAGCTTAATCCAAATCCACACCACCTGCCCGCTTGGCTCTTAGGATCAGGAGAAGACTGTAATCAGAGAAACTTGAGTATTATATTAAATAAAGGTCAATTTCACCAAACAGCATGGTCCGCATAGTTGATGGCTCGGTAAATGGGTGTTCCTTCTGACTTCCCTATTTTTAAGCAAACTCTTCCCCACCACACAGAGGCCCAGTGGCGACGATGATATAATCACAGTTGTGCTGTTCTTTATGCCAGGAGTTCTCACCATACCCCCTGAAGCAGTTCAGTTATTCTACTTTACACATGAGGAAAGTGAGGACAGAGAGATGAAGCAAGGTCCAGAGATCGCAGGCAGTAGGCGCCCGGCTGGGACTCTGCTCCAGGCAGGCTGCTGGCTCCGAGCCCACACTCGCGTCCTCTCCGGGAAACATCGTGCCACTCTCTGCTGACCCATTACCAGCCCGGCCCTGAGACACAGCCACCTCAGACAGGAGCAGCCCAGCGGGAGGGTGGAGGCGTCTGGATGCCAGCCCAAGGCCTTGTTCGTGTTCCATGCCAGCCTTTAGAGAGATCCTGGCATGGGGTGCAGAGAGCCCAGGCTTGCTATGCTACCTGGAGGGACTGATGGTTAGTGAGTCATGAGGACAGTGGAGGTTTCTGATTTCAGGGGCCTGGGGGCATGGAGGTGCCTGCAGAGCTCTTTGCTGCCCTGGGTGCTGTTGAAGGGAAGACTAGGCACCCCCACTTCTTCTGTGGCCCCTGCCACGTTCTATGTCCCATTGGTCCCCTCCTTCTTCTTCCATGGGGTGTTACTGAGGCTCTTTCTGTGTTTCACAGATTTGCGGTAACCAGAATGTTGACACCAGGGCCTCCTCGGCGGCTTCTCACACTGATCACGCCCTAAACAAAACCCCTGCTGTCCTCTGCTTCCCGATACTCCTCCACACCTCAGCAAACACTGTCCTTGTCTCCCAGCTCGGCCAGGAAATGGGACTCCTCCTCCCCCTCCCACTTCCAGTGTGGGATGAGACCCTCCTCTTCCATATTCCGGAACACTCCGCATTCTCCGTCTCTGCTGCCCACACTCCGGTCCCGGCTGCAAGCGCCGTGACCACCGCTGTCTGCACACCTCCCGCCTGCCACCACCGCTGTCTGCACACCTCCCGCCTGCCACCTGAGCTCCTCCCCCAAACTGCCCGGCTGGTCTGCTTTCTACCCAGTCTCCGGAGCATGTTTACGCCTTCAGGGCATTCAGGGCATTCCCTCGCTTGAAGCCTCTCCCTGCCCCTCCGCTCAGTCTGGAAGGGTCCACATGGACTGGCCCCACCCACCTCTGCAGCTGGGACACCAGCCGGGCAGGGCCCTGCACGCATTCCCTCCAGCAGTCCTGTCCCTGCAGAGTCCACCGCCCCCGGCTTGACTCAGGAGAAGAGAGGGTTTCAACGCCCTTTACAAACCTTCTGTCCCAGGCTTCAGCTGGACGTGATCGCAGAGGAATCGTCTGTGTTCTACTCCAGGCTGCACGATACGTGGCAGGGAGGCTTCCGTGGTCCTTTCTGGGACCGGACTCTCCTCTCACTCGCCCAGACCTGTTCCCACTCCCCTTGCAAGCAAGCAGCCTTGCCCCGCTATCCCCGTGACTGGCTTCCCCGCCTCCCTGCATGGAGGACCGTTGGCTTCTGGCCATTGGAGTGGCTGCTTCTCACTCATCCTGGTTTCCTACAGCTAGAGTATCAGCAACCCCACCTGAAGGACAGCTCAGGCTGTGTATGCCGGGGTCTGAGGCTCAGGCAGTGGGCTGAGGGCGTGTAGGGGCCTGGGGTCTTCTGGAGCCCTCCCTCGCTCAGCCCCTCCATTCATTCATCCAACACTTGTTGAGAGCCCACTTTGGGCCAAGGCCGCAGCAGGGGACTGGGGGTGCAGGGATGAGTGGAGCCCTCGCAGATTTTATGGTGTGTGAGAGTCACAGACCCAGAGGGACAGTGACTGCACAGCATGGACGGTGATAGAGGGAAGTGTGGGGGGTGGTCACCTCAGTTTGTCATTCTGTGTTTATTCATCGGCTCACCTGGTGATTGCCCGTGCCTGCTGGGCTCACCAGTGCACCCGATACCGGCTCCACGCTAAGCCCACCAACACTGACCTTTGAATGAATGAGCTAATGAGCAGGTGTAGGCTGGGCACGGCTGTTCATTGGGGCAAGGAGTGTTTGCTCTGGAGCCCAAGGTCATTCTTTCTGGTGTGGGTCCCGCAGGGTCAGGTGGGGGAAGGAGCCTCCCCTGTGTGCTGGTGACAGCGGCTCACCAAAGGAGGTCCCAGAACTGGATGTGGTCAGAAAGGGAAATAAAAGTATTCCCCTAAGAACAAGAATGAACTTGGCAATCGGTATAGGAACTCAAAGATGGGGTGACGATGATGGGTTACAGTGTGTCCCCCCAAATTCACAGGTTGAAGACCCAACGCCCAGCCCCTCAGAATGTGACTGTATTTGGAGACAGGCCCTTTAGAGAGGTGACTGTGTGGGAATGAGCTCGAGGCTGAGCCCTAATCCAATGGGACTGCTGGGGGCTGGGGGCCGAGGAGACTCTGATGCAGAGACTCAGACGGAAGGCCATGCAAAGACACAGGGAGAAGACGGCCATCTGCAAGCCAAGGGGACCTCAGAAGGAACCAACCCTGCCAACACCTTGATCGTGGACTTCCAGCCTCCAGGACTGTGAGGGAACACAGTTCTGAGTTAAGCCACCCAGCCTGGGGCATTTTGTTATGGCAGCTTTAGTAAACTAATACTAGTGGCGAAGAAAGAGGATCCTGGGGGACAGTCATGCTTATATGTGCAGGCACCTACAGATCCCGTTACCTTTTTACCAGGTGGGATGATGAGGTCAAGCAGAGGAGCGGCCAGTGGGTCCTGGAGCAGGAGTGGTGGACATGAGCGCCCCCTAGAGGGCTGACTGGGGATACCTACTGATGTGCAGATGGGACAGTGAGGGAGGAGGAGTCCAGGGGATGCTCAGGGTGTGGCGTGGTGGCCAAACTACCCTGAAACCAGGGTGAGAGAGAACAGACAAACCATCACCCTTGTGTTCAGGGTCCCTGTCACTGGACTGTCAGCACCGTCCCCTCTTCCCCCACACTGGTCCAGACTGAAGTCTCTGGTTTGTTGCACACACAGCAGGTCACTCAACATCTTACTCCTCTCGAGCCCTTGTTCCCTGTGCCTTAAGGTCCCATCCCTGTTCCCAAACGGCTGTCTGTCGAAGTCCTACTTATTCTTCAAGACCTGCTCAGGGCCTCCTCTTCCTCGAAGGCTTTGCTGACCCCCCGCAGTTCATTCCTTCTCTCTCTCTCTCTCAGCTGCCATACTATTTTGTTCACCTCAGGATCATGTGACCATGGAGGGACATGGGACACCCAGCAGGGTGCTTTAGTGCATGACACGCGGCCGAGGCTCACGAGTCGGCACCCGGCGCCCATCCCAATCTTGCACACAGTAGCTGCTTGCTGACCCTTTGCCCAGGAAACTTTAGACAGCGTTGGACCTTGGCCTTAAACACATTACACAGGCAGAGCCTCCCCCGACCTTGGACCAGCTGGGCAAACAGGCGAGGCGTTTCTCAAGGGGATGGCACACAGGAGCGGGTCTGACCCCTTTAGGATGCCCAGCCCCCGAAAGCTGTCCCGAACTCGAAGCACCGATGCAGACAGGCTGTCTGGGTCAGGATGCAGCCATCTGCTCTGCCACCAGGCGACACGTGCCATCTGGGTCCCAGAGCCAGGGCCTGTGGTTGTCCCCGCTGTGGGGCTCTGGGCAAGCACTTAGGTTTGTTTCTATAAAGTGGATGAAAGTGATGAGGTGGTTCAGGGGTTAATGAGATAGATCACAGATGCCAAGCGTCCCCTTGGGCTGGCACATAGTAGGTGCTTAGTACTTCCAGGAGTGGTCAAATCTTGGGGTTCCAATCTTGTTAGTTCTAAGGGACACCTTCTGTGATATAGTCCAGACTCTGGGACCAGAGTGGTACAAACAGCCTCGTGGAAAGCAAGCTAGGGACCCATGCAGGGTGGCAGGGTGGGCAGACATTCAGGGGGTCAGAGTTGGGGGCAGCTGGTTAGGGGACCGTTTGAGAGTGAGTGAAGGGCTCATTTGCTTATTCACTCACTGAAGCATCTTTAAAGTGTCTGATCCCCTTGGAGAGAAAAACGTGGTGGGTTTTGTAAAAGGGAGTGAGTCTCTCTGACTGTGGGGGAGCTCTCGGCCAAGGTGCCCCTGACTCAGGCTTCGGCTTCCTGGTCCTGTCTCCTCTGCAGCACAGCACAGGGCTAACTCTGTGGGTCTGGAGTCAAACCCTGCCTCCACCCCTTAGGAGCTGCGTGACTGGGTAAGCCGCCTACTCTCTGCAAGCTTCACCTTCCCCATCTGTACAATGGGGATAATAGTGCCTGCTTCCTAGAGGATCTTGTGAAGGGCAATACCACCATCCAGGTGAAGTGCCTGGCACCTAGCCTGGAACATTGTCAGCTATCAATGTCACCATTGCCAGAGCCACTTCCCTAAGGACAACGAGGCCCAGTGCTTGCGAAACACTTTATTGTTATGGCTGACACTAAAGTTCAGCAGTATCTTCAAATGATGCTCTACTATTTGCAACAAGCCTTCAGTCCCCCTCCACTACCCAAGCCCACGAGACTGTAACTTCACCCACAGGATGGCACAGCCCTGTGATGGGCTATTTCCACCCCGCTGTCCGCTTGCTTTTCTAAAAGGCTGAGTGGCACTCAAATGCATTGACATCAACTGTGATTGGCAGTAACACCCCAGCCTTCTTGTATGGTTTCAGGGATCCTTCTAACCTTGACCTGATCCTTCAGTGCATACGTGGAGAAACCAGAGTCCAGAGAGAGACACAATTGCCCCAGTGTCACACGGCTGCTTGGCTGGGACAGAAGCCCCATCCCAGACGCCCATTCTGGTGTTCTTTCGAAACCATACCACGTGGATGGCTGGTGTTGCTGGTGAGTGGCGGACGAGGCTTGGACGTCCACGTCCTGGTGGAAGTGTCCACTGGGACAACCTTCCTATAGAGCTGTGTGTGGCACTGGGCTGGGAACCAGGGGCCCGGGTTGCGGGCTCCTTCCCAGCTCTAATGTGCTCTGTGACCTTGGGCAAGCCAAGCAAACTCTCTGGGCCTCGGAGCTCGTCTCCACTGACGAAGGGTGGGCGCAAGACCAAGTGTTCTCCAGGGTTCTTCACGGCACCTGTGCCTTGCGACTGGGTGAAAAGAAGCAATCATCAGTGTATCAAGGTTACTGTTACTCTTTGTGAAAGTCTCACTAGTCAACTGCATCTGTGTACATCGTTAGCGCTCAGCGGATCAAAGGCCAGAGTGCACCCACTTCTTCCACCGAGGAGGCCTGTGACCTGTCGGGAGAAACCCCCGCCTCAAGGGCGCGTCACCCTGCCCAGAAAGAGGATGGTCTCGGCGTTCTCCACGATCATCATCAGGAAGGGCCTGTCGAACGCTACCACCCGAGCGCCTATGCGGGCCGACCGGAACGCAAACACCATCGCCGTGGCTGCAGCCGCTTTGGTTCCCGACTCGTCCACCTCCACCACGGCTTTGTGCACCATCTGCAGGGGAGACACCAGACACGCCAGATCACCGGGGGCGGGGGAATGCCGTCACAGGAAGTGGCAAACCTTCTTCCCCCGAGGCATCGCTGTCAAAGTCGCTGTGCAGCCGAGCCTCGAAGCAGGTGGGGAATAACAGGACTGCGCAGAGGCTGTGCGCCGGGCACGGGAGCACAGGAGCCTGTCATTGAATTCCCATGGTTCTCACCGCGACAGGGCGACAATCCAATTTTACAGAACGAAAGGAGGCTCAGAGAAGTCAAAGCATTGTTGGAGGTCACACAGCTGGCGAGTGAAGGAGTTACTGCCTGATTTTTAGTTTTGATTGCTTAATACAGGGCTCCTTCCCCCAAGGCACTGCTAGATATGACTTCTCATTGCACAAAGGATATAAGACGCAAAGGGAAGCCTTTGCATTTTGAAGGATAAGAGGAGAAAGAGAAAATATGGAACGTGGAATACAATGGAATGGAATAGAATAGAATAGAGTGGAACAGAATGGGATGGGATGGGATGGGATGGAGTGGGGTGGAATGGAATGGGATGGGATGGCTATCTCCAAAGCAGGTGCTTAGGAGCTTGTGGGCTCACCTCAGACACCTGGATGTTGGAGTGGTTGGTGAATCCGGTCAGGTCAGCTTGAGAGGTGAAGATGTCCCTGATCCCTAGCTTGGGGAGGACTTTCTCCAGCTGATAGGAGCCCTCCATGGAGAACTTGGGAAGGTAAAGCTGGAGCTTTCTAAAAACAGAAGACCTTTCTTAGACTCTTCCAGAGCATCAGACCATTACTCATACTCCTGTCATCTCCCCTCAGCTCCCTGATGACCCTCCAGCTCCCACCTAGAGCAGAGCCCATCTCACTCTGGACTTGGCCCTGGGCTACCCCAGAGGCCACGCACACCCTGAGGGCACTGCCAGGAAAGCGGGCTTCCAGCCCTGCTCCCTGCAGCTGGGCCAGACCCAGGGGCTCTGGGACTTCAGCTGATGCCTCTGGGCCGGGAGGCAGCTCCTGGGCCAGGTGAGTCCCTCCCACCACGGCTGTGTGGCCCTAGGGGACATGTGTTTCGTTGGGGGTGCGTAGCGCTAGGCTGGTTCCTGCGTGGCCTGAGAATACCTCTTTGTGAGCTTCTTGAGCCACTTCCTCAGTGTCTCCTGGCTCAGCCCAGCCTCCACCTGCTCCATCCTGCCCTCGAAGGGGAGAATGAAGAGCGCAGTGGCGTTTCCTTGGTAGGGGATGCCCACGACCCTGCAGTAGAGGTTGCGGTCCAGGAGGTAGGGATACTCATCCTCACGTCTCATCATGGGCACCTGCACCACCGTCTCTGAGGTCACGTGGAAGTCCTGCATTTGGGTGCTTTCGTGGTCGAAGCTTGTCTCCCACTTAGCTAAAGATAAAAGTAAACACGGATGAGAAATGAGAGATTCTCAGCTGCCAGTGAAAAATGCGGAGACTCAACAGAGATCATTCCCTTTAGGGCACTCTCGCCGGTGGCGGCGACCGTTGAACCGCTTGGACCCCTTTATAATTTGAGGGGCACACACCTGACCGTTTTGTGGGGTTTCTGCAACATTGGCAAGCCAGGGAGCTTGGTTTTCACGTCTTCAGAGACCCCGAACCCCGCGTGTCTGTGTGATCCTCCGATATAACCGAAGGCCAAATATCCACGTGGGGAGGGTAGAAACCATGGACGGCTGGTAAAGCTACACTACAGCTGCGTGAGCTAGTCTGTTTTTCCCTCTTTTCCCAACGCTGGACTTTGATCTCCGTTTGGAAGAAAGGTTAGTCAGGTTCGCGGAAATACGTGATTTTTCCTACTGGGAAATCTTCAGTTATGCGTCCTGCTCTGTCTCTTCCTATGGGATTTTTTGATCAGAGTGGTACAAGCCATTGTTTCCACCTGCTTCATAGTTATCAAATATAGACCCCACCCCAATGCCCAACTCAGCTATCCTCGGCAGCCTGGTGTAAGGGAATAGCCCTGGGCTGGGGACAAGGAATCTTAGAATCCGAGCCAATCCTCACGATCTGTGAGCGTAGGAAGAGGGGTGGGTGGTTAGCATTCAACTATTTTTCTCCCTCTCTCTCTGTCTCTCTCTCTCCCCTTCTCTTCTCCCCACCCTTCCCTCCCCCCCTCTTCCCCTCTCCCTTCTTCCTCTCCTCCCTGCACCCTCAGCCATGCCCCGCACAGAGCACTGAGGGACTCAGCCGTCCACACAGCGATTTTCAACCCTTTCCATCGCGAGGCACGCATAAACTAATCACTAACATTCTGCGGCACACCAAGGAATAGTTTTCTGTAGATCTGACAAGTAAAAAGGTATCATTTTGATTCATTCACACTGGACGGCTATTGTTGTATTGGCTATCGTCATTTTTCAAGAAATCTGACGATCCAAAAGAAAAGAGGTCCGTGCCCCTGACTGAAAAGCCAGGTGCTGCACGTTTTAAGAATTCTTGGGGGCGCCAGCCGAGTCGCTGCTTTGGAAGCAGAAGTGACCGCTGAGATGAGGAGAGATATTTATAAGAAATGGCAGGAAGCTAAAGACGGGGATTAGCTCTCGAGGAGGGGAGAGAACACTTTTCAGAGGAATAGGCTCCTGACCCAGGATTTCTTGGCTAAGGAAACAGCCACTGGGATGCAGAGGGCCTGGGGTCAGGGCGTGGCCTGGGGAATGCCGGAGAAGTCCCTGCCCCGAGTGTCCACGGCGTCAGTAGCCACGCGCCCCAGAGGCCATGAGCGACTCGAGCAGGAGAACCCGTGTAGAAGCGGCGATGTCAGCTGTCCCCAGGGGCCCAAAGACAGGAAGCAGCTCTTGCCCAGCAGAGAAAACTGCACCGGGGCTATGAACACCCGCTTCCACAGTGAGAAGGCACCCTCTTACCCGTGGCTGCTGCTGGCTTCACTCTGTCAACACCCCCCGGAAAAGACTAAATCTACTCCCACGCCTTCGTGTGTGCGGGAATCGGGTCTTCTTTTAACAAAAGCAGCTGAAAAGAAAGAGGACGTTCAGGTTCGAGCCCAAGGGTCTTACCTTTAAAGAAAATGTAATTCACCATAACCGTGATCTCAGAGCTGTCGAGGTCCTTAACCAAGTCCACAATCTTGCCTTTCGTTCGCTTGGCCACATAATCATTGATCTGCTTCTGGGCGGCTTTGGGGTCCCTGAAGTTGGTGGGAAAGGTGTCTGCCAGGTACAGAGTCCTCGCAGCGTTCAGGAAGGTGTCCTGGATGTGCACCGTGGGCAGGACGAACAGGGCGGTGCCGAGGCCCAGCTGCAGGCCCTCTCTGGGCTGGCGGAGCGCCTGCAGCAGCTGGTGGAAGCCTCTGTGGAGCGCCTCCTCCTCCGGGCCCCCCTGGGCAGTGAGGCCCAGACCCTCCAAGATCTGTGCCTTTGTGTTGGACCGAGCCCCCAGGGAGATCAGGGCCAGGGATGTGGAGATGCTCAGAGGAGAGAAGAAGATGTTCTGGTTGGGGCCGGCCGCCGCCAAGGCCCTGTAGAGGTCGAAGGTGAAGTTCCGGTTACCAGGGGCCTCCGTGCTGAGGACGGGCAGCTCCCTGACTCTCTTCTTGGTCCTCCAGGCATGGTGGCGGTGGGGGAGGCTGGCCACCTGCAGGCTGAGCAGCACCAGGCAGAAGAGGAGGCACAGCCGCATGGCGCTGCCTCTGGTTCTGGAAGGAGAGCGGGAAGAAATGCTCAGGAGGCTGTGCAGCCAGCGGGGCTTCTCGGAGAAAAGATGGGGTGGAGGTGTGCAAGGCCACCTTGCAGAGAACCGCCACCGCCCGAGGTGCCGCACGGGAGAGGACTTAGCAGGGAGAGGAAGAAGGCAGAGGGGTGTGGCCCCGAGGCGGGGCCTGGCCACCAGGGCGAGACTCTTCCCCTATCATTCACATCAAGGGACACAGGGTGGTGGGACACCGGGGCAGAGAGTTCTCTCCTATGCTGCCTGGTCCTCATCTCTGAGGCGCCTGGGGAGCTAGCAGCCTGCTTCCGTACGTGACCTCTAACCCTCCCTTCGTCCCGGGTGCGGCCTGTGCGAGGCCTCCTGGCTCTCCTCAGGCCGACCTCCCGCCATGGGGCTCGCAGCCCGCCTGGATTCGTTCGTGCCTCGGCTATTTCGTGAGCACCTACTATGTGACCGCCCGGGTGCGAGGCTCCTGAGAGTCATCAGTATGCACAGGGATGCCAGTCAGCCCCCTTCTCCTTGAGTGAGTGCACAGAGGTGAGGGCCCGGCACAGACCTGGTGCTCCAGGTGAGGGCTGTCGGCGTGGCAGCGTCTGGCCAGAGCCCCGCCTGGGGCCCCGGGGGACACGCTTTCACACGCACACTCTCACGTGCGCCCGGCAGCGGCCGAGCAGATGATTCCCGACGAGATGCCGTGGGTCTGACTGACTCCCGATGCAGGTGAATTCCCCTCAGCCGGGAGCCTGCCCCCGACCACCCATGGACACCACGTCATCAGGACCCCAGCCCCAGGGTGGGCGCTGCCAGAGTCATGTGACCCACACAAAACCAAACTCCAAAGGCCCCCCAACAGCTGCGGTGGATTTCGCTTGCAGAATGGCCCCCTGCGGGTGAGGCTGAGAGGTGGGGAGACGGAAGCGGTGGGGCCATAGAAACCCAACGAGCCTGGGCGTCAGGCGGAACCGAGTGACTCAACAGGTCACACAACAGGCCCTGCCTCCAAATTGTGTCTGAGCTCACAAAGGAGGCACGTTTAGAATGTTCTGTCTGCAGAACCTCGGACTACCCAGAATGCAGTCACCACACCGTGGGGGGCCAGGCACAAGGCCTGCACCCACTGTCAGGAGCCACGTGGTCCTCACATATATCAACCCCTTCAGCCTCACGCCCACCCACAGAGAGAGGGTCTGCCACCAGCCCCATTTTACAGATGGGCAATCTGAGACTCAGAGAGGTTGAGTCTCTTGCTAACAGTGGCAAAGCGTGGGCTCAGACCCAGTTCTGACTTTCAAAGCCCTCACTCTAAAATGCCTCACCATCTGGCTTCCCCAGACCACTAATCCTCCTCCCCGGACCCCAAGTTCCTTCTCCCCAGACCCCTGGTCCTGCATTACTGCGTCACAGCATCCCGATTTTATATTCCAGGCGTTCTGGGCAAGGACAGCCCCTAATCTGCAGATAATTCAGAAACACGGTCTGACCTTCCCATGCTGGCTCTCCCTGTCCCTTCCCAAGAGTGGTGTCCCCTCCTGCCAAGTGTGGGACGATCAATGTAGCAGGTTGCTGCTGAAGAAACAGTTGCGTTCAACACCCCCACCCCTGCTGATTAGCACTGAGCTGGTCAGCACCCCAAAAGGAGGGCTTTCAAAGAAAAGCTACAGACACAGAGGGAGTTTCCTGCTTGGATGGAGCGGGAGTGAATGTTCTGGCTTCTCCTCCTCCCACCCTCCCAGCTGGTGACCTTGGGCCAGCCGGGCCCCCTCTCTGGCCTCAGTTTGTTCCTAAGCAGCTGGAGGTCTGTGACTGTGTTAGCCGGTAACCCTCCTCCCCACCCCCGCCCCCACCCCCAAGCGCCCACTGGCTCTCCCTGAAGAGCAGGGCCTCCTTGGAGAGGCCCCGCCTCCCTCAGGCTCCCCTGGCTGCAGGTTTGGGACCACTCTCTTTGTTTTATTAAAGCCACTATCTATCCAGAACTTCCTAAGACACGCTATAACTATTATGCATTTAGTCTTCACCAAAAGTAAGCATTGTTAACCTCATTTTACAGGTGAATAAACAGAGGCCCAGCGAAATGGACTTGCTTATCCCAGCCAGGGAGTGATGGCACTGGACTGTAATTCAGATCCCTCTGACTTGTCCCCGCATGGCCCCGAGGAATGACACCCGACACACGTCCCTGCCCCCGTAGCTCTTGGGGCGTGCCCCCGGGTCTGTCCCCGACTGCTCCCCTGTATCAGCTCATCCACAACGACGCGAGCGTGTAGCACCATTGAACTGCACAGAAGAGGAACAGAGGGTCAGAGAGGCCCTCTCCCCGGGACGGGGGGTTCCCAGGGCCTCATTTCAGTCTCCCAGTGTCAGAGCCAAGGCTTTGCCGTCCCACTTCTGGGCCTCTGGCGGGAAGCCGCAGCTCTGACAGCTCCGTGCCAGCGTGGAGCCGGGGGCCAGCCTGCTCCAGGCCCCGTGAGCCTGTCACTCGGGGGGCCAGCGCCTGTAGCGCTGGCACAGCCAGGCCTGGCTGGCTTTCTCCTGGGCGCCTGATGCCGCTGTTTCCTCGGAAATGCCTCTGCGTGTCAGAGCAGAGGCAGCAGAGTCGCCAAGCTCCTGTGACTTCCCAGGCCTGTGACATCCCGGGCCATAGTGACCTGAGGCAGCGGGGGGTGGGCAGACCCTGGGCAGTTCACCCAGCGACCCCTCAACATCCATGGCCCCCAAATCTGCTGGCTTTTATTCCAAATGGTGGGCAAAAAGGTCCCGCCCAGGTCCGTCTTGGCCTTAGCTGCAGGCAATGTGGGCCTGAGAAGAGACCACCTGTGATCTGCTAATTGCAGAAGTTAAAGGACCCCGGGTTCCAGGCAGACAGGGAAGGACAGAATCCCAGCTTCCCTTGGGTCCTAAAGACCCAGGGCTCAGATGTCCCGAGAGCAGTGATCTAGAGGACTTTGAAAACCTCCCTCCCACCTGCCGACCATCAGCAAACCTCGTCGGTTTCCAGCTCCGAAAGGTGTCTTAAATCTGCCTGCTTCTCCCCATTGTCCCTGCCACCGTCTTAATGGAAGCCCCTTCCATTTTTCACCTGGCCACCCCACTTCTCCTGTCCCCGTGAGCCGTTCCACATGGCATCTGAATCTCCATCACAACCAAGGTCGCCATACTCCCCTGCCTAAGTGTGTCGTTGCCGCCCATTCATTTGGGGTAAAATTTAACTCCCATCTGTGCGGTGGCCCCATGCGGTCTGGCTCTGCCCAGCTCTCCCCGGCCTCAGCCTGACCTGCTCTGCCCTCGCACACGTGTGTCCTCTGGACACGCTTCTTTATTTACTTCCTCGGACACAGCGAGCCCATCCCAGCCCTGGGCCCTTGCGCGTTCTGCCCTCTGAAGGAGACCTCTCTCCGCCTTCCTCACCAGGGCCAGCTTCTCCGGAGACCTCGGGCCTCTCCACTGCTTCTCTCGTCTCTCAGGGGATAATGTGAGTGCGGTCGGTCACACGTGCATCTGTGGCTGACCACTCCCCGCCACTAGCAGCCACGCTCACAGCGGGCGAGGGCTGGTGCAGAGACACCTCTGTGCCCTGAATGAATGAGTGAGAGAATGAATGAACCCATCTGTTCCCTGTAATTCAGAGGTGTCAGGCCACACCCCAGACACTGCCAGTGGTGGAAAGTAGGCTGGGCGTCTGGAGCTGAGCTGTGGCACCCTTAGGGCTCACTTGCCAGGCGACCTTGAACAACTCCCCCCCCCCACTGCTCTGCTCCCATTTCCCTTCTTTTTTCTTTTCAAAAACCACCCCCATTAAGGTGGGACTGACCTACTGAAAGGCTCACTTACATCTTTAATATGTACGGCTTGCTGAGGTCCTTGAGAAGCGTACACCCACAAAACCATCGCCACTGCTGCCCATCACCCCCCGGAGTTCCCTCCTGCCCAGGGGAGCGGTTCCCCTTTTACTGTGACATTTCTTGCCAACAGCCCCATCTGCAGAAAAAACGGAAAGTTCCTCTCACCGTCTGCCTCTGTTTTGTTTACTTAACCAATGGCCATGAGGCCTTCGGGAGAGCAGCGGGGAGCTGGGTGGCAGCCTCCAGGCAGAGCCGCCGTATCTCAGGGAACCAGATGACATTTGATTATTTTTCCTGCTTTCCGAAGGCTAGAGATTCCAGGCACAGACAACAAGCTTGGATTTACTGAGCACCTCCTGTGCACCCGACACTTGTCCCCCCTGCCTCATTTCAGGGTCTCTCAACCTCAGCCCTGGTGGCATTTTTTGGAGCTGAATCATTCTTCATCGTGGTGGTGGAGGGGGTGGGGGGTGCTGTCCTGTACATTGTAGGATGTTGAGCACCCTCCTTGGTCCCCACTCACTGGATGCCAATAGCAGCCACTGCCCACCACCCCCAGTTGTGACAACTAAACATCTCCAGGGGTGGCCAGACGTGCCCTGGGATAAAAATCATGCCTGGGAACAGCCATCCTCATAATTAATCATCACGTCACCCATCCAGATGATATAGTAAGTTGCGTCGTACCTGAAAAGAAACTGAGGCTCGGCCAGATTTCGTGTGGTTCCCAAGGTCACCTCTGCTGCCTGAGAGGCCCGAGTCCTTTCCCAGCACCGTGGGGAGCTCTTCCTGCTCTCTCTGGGACCCCTCCAACGCATTTAGGCCCTCCGAACACCCTACCTCCAGAGTGCATTTCTCGACCCTCCTCACACGTCCCTCGGGCCCTCGGTGTGCAGTGCCTGTACTTACTCTGTCCCGTGGCCGAGGGTGCACACAGTGGAGGCGACAGCTGTGGGCTCTGGACCGCGCAGAGAGCTGGCTGGAGTGGAGCCAGCACTTGTTCCTGTCCGCAGCAGCCTGGCCTTGACTCCGCCCCGCCCGGCCTGGCCCCGCCCACCAGCCCTGCCCTGTCCCAGCCCGCAGGCCTCCGACCAGCAGTCAGGCTTCTGGCAAAGCTACCCGAGCTCTGACCAGGGTCACCAGCCACAGCCCTGCACGTCCCTGAAGGGGAGCAGAGCTTGCCACCCCGAAATATGCTTCTTGGGGGACATCGATTGTTTTAGTTTGGCTAATTTTAAGAAAGCCCACAAGGGAGAAGCTCTGAAACCCAGTTTGTAAGTGTTGCCGGTGGGACTCTTCCTCAAGATCTCAAGAAAAGTATTTCATGGACCCGCACACGCGAGACTGTGGTGTGGCGAGGTTTACTCAGGTGGAAATCTGCCCCTGGTTTCCAGCGTCCCGTCTCCATGGAACAGTCTGACCTTGTCCTCAGCGAGGCCACAGCAAAAGCCAGTGTCCAGAGTCTCTGCTTCCTGTTAAAGCTGAGCCCCGGGGAGCCCACGCCGCCTTTCACAGGCACACAGCCGGTGGGCACACGTAGTGGACTCACATGGTGTATTTGTTCCAGGCGGAGAGACAGTGCAATAACAACAAGCAGGACAAGTCCGGGTCACTGGGAGAGAGTGGGGACAGAGAGAGAGGGAGAGAGAGAGAGGGAGAGCGCACGCACTTCTTTGTTCCCCTGGGATTATATTAGGTTGGGTTTGGGACGGACCAGGGGCTTTTCAAAATAACCAATCAACTTTCCAAGCTTTCGTGGGCTTTTGATACGTCCGCCCCCTATTTAAATTGGCAGGCCTCTGAGGTCAAGCTCCTCCCCCCATGCCATTCTGACTTCTCTTGCGCCTGTGCTTGCCTCCCCTGGCCCCCCATCCCCAGCAGTCGAGTTCGGGTGGGGGGAGGGAAGAGAGTCACCCCCTGGCAGACTGATGCTGACCCCCTGGGGAGTGAAGCTGCAGCCTCCTGGTGAAGCAAACAGGCTCCTGCTCCCCAGTTCATCAAGCTTTGTGCCTCATTCCCTTTGCTCTCTTTTCTGTTAACACCTAATTACCTTCGGTGACAAAAAGCCACCTCCCTTTGTGAGCGAAGCTGTCCGTGAAGAAGGCGTGGCCTTCGAACCGCAGAACAACGTCACCCGCATCTGCTGTGCTTCTCCCAGTCACCACCTGTAAGGGACTCCCCTCACCCCAACATCTTTTGTCTTTAGCTGAAGGTGGCATTTAAGGGGGGGTGGCTTCAGCCTTTTTGGCGACACCCCACACCCACCCCATCTGCCCACAAAGGCCCAGGAACTCTTAGATTTCAGAAGTGAGAATGGATGATGGGATGGCACAGAAACCATGGGACTTGGGGGTGTCCCGCTCACAGGCCCTGTCTGAAGCCCCCCGCCCCCACCACACTCAATTCAAATTAGGAGAAGGTGACATGCTTCCTCCAGAAGCAGGTCTCTGTCTGAATCTCTTAGGTAGGAAAGGGGAAAAGGGTCAGAGATTCTTACTGAGTCTGGTTTCTTTCTTTCTTTCTTTTTTAATTATTTCATATCGGTTTCAGGTGTGCAGCTCAGTGCCTAGACAATCATACACTTCCCAGGGTGTCCCCCCAATATGAGCAGTACGCCCCTGGCACCGAACACAGTCATCACAACGTCACTGACCGTGTTCCCTGTGCTGTACCTTACACCCCCGTGACTGTTCTGTAACTGCCAACCCGAACTTCTCAACCCCTCCACCTTTTTCACCCGGCCCCCCAGTCCCCCTCTGGAAACCGTCAATCTGTTCTCCGCTTCTATGACTCTGAGTCTTGTTTTGTTTGTTTGTTTATGTTGTTCTTTAGATTCCACCTATAAGTGAAATCATATGGTCTTTGTCTTTTCCTCACTGACTTATTTCACTTAGCATACTACCCTCCAGGCCCATCCATGCTGCTGCAGATGGTAAGCTTTCGTTCTTTTTTATGACCAAGTAATATTCCATTGAATATATGTACCACAGCCTTTTTATCCACTTGTCTATTGATAGACACTTGGGTTATTTCCACATCTTGGCTATTATAAACAATGCTGCAATGAACATGGGGGTGCATATATTCTTTTGAATTAGTGTTTTAGACTTCTTTGAATACATACCCAGAAGTGAAATTGCTAGATCATAAGGCAGTTCCATTTTTAAGTTTTCTGAGGAAATTCCATACTGTTTTCCACAGTGGCTGCACCAGTCTGCATTCCCACCAACAGTGCACTAGGGTTCCCTTTTCTCCACAACCTCACCAACACCGTTGTTTGTTGATTTGTTGATGACATATAATAAGCAGCTTAAAATCAATACCCCAAAAGGCAGCTTCAGGATGGCAAAACTCTGGGGAGCAGGGCACGAGACTACGTGCTTACCACAGTCTTGGACCCCCTGGCCAGATTCGGGTGGAAATGAGAGGGATTCAGAGTCTCACGATAACTGAGATGAAATGACCCTTGTACCAACCCCACCCCCCTTATTGCCCCAGGGACTGAACGGACGGAGGCTCAGACACATGATGGGACTTTTCAGAGTTGCGCATCAAAGCAGGGACAGAGTGGGGCTCAGTGTCCAGGCTGCCAGCTTTAAGGCCAGCGCCGCTTGCTTAGAAAAGGGCCGTCTTTATGATCTCTATGGCCTCAGCTGTACCGTCCTTACTTACCCTGAAACTGGAGCTCCTGAACTCAGCCCCACACCTCCAAGAGTATTTCCAAGAAGCTGGAGCTGGTTCAGCCCTTGTTTAATTCCAAGGTGTCCCCATCTGGGGCTTTCTAATAGGGGTGCGCTATGTGTGGCCATGATCCAGAAGGTCATGTAGGTGCATGTGGGGCATGGAGTTGGCAGAGGAGACAGGGGCCGGGCATTACCCAGCGGAAGTGATCCTGATGCTCAGCAGACTGGGTCCCTCTACAGCCTCGGAGACACTCCCCTTCCTTCCCCATTTATGGCCCGTTTTCTCTTTTCATCCTTACAACAATCTAACACAGCGGGCCCGGAGCTGCACCGTCATCCAGAGACAAACACAGTCACCACTGGGCATTGAGGCCTCTTTGTGCTCACACTGAGCTGGGAAGTGGGTGCCAGCCTGGCCCAGTACCCCAAACCTGCGAGTGCTGATGGGACTTCGCAGGTGCAATTAAGTGAAGGGTCTTGAAATTGAGGGGCTATCATGAATTACCCAGGCGGGCCCTCAATGTAAGCACAAGGGTCCACATGAGAGAGAGGTGGGAGATCAGCGTCAGAAGGCAATGTGGCCGTGGAAACGGGAGGAAACACCACGGGATGTGGGTGGGGCCGTGGGCCCAGGACCTCCAGAAGGAGGTGCTGCCAGTTTCCTGACGCTGGTCCAGCGGAGCAAGAGAATAAATTTGTGCCATTTTGAGCCACTTTGGCTAGAAACGCTACTACGGCAGCCCCAGGAACCTAGCTCAGTACCCCAGAATGTGCTTCGGACAAAGCTGCTCGGAAAGATGGGTCTAACCGAGATACCGAAGGACCTCTCTCAGCCTGCGTGTGCCCTTCATGGCCGGGTCCTGTGCTTGCACTTTAAGGAACATCTTGAGAACTTGGGGACTGCCTGTGGCAGCCCCAGACTCCCCGCTGCACTCAGAAAGGCTTCTGAAGGAACAGGGCCGAGGACGGGAAGTCCGGCAGGGGTGGGCTAGAGGGCCCCTCGGCACACGGTGCCCTCTGTGGCTGGGACGGCCACCGTCACAGACCAGGTGCCGGTCTCAAACTCAACCAGCATCCAGTAGCTTTGGCTACAAATACGTGGTAAAGGTGTTTTCAGGGGCTTTCAAACCGCAAGCACACTATACAACACCCACAGTGTTCTGAAGAAGAAAGAACAGCTGAGAGCTTCTGCAGCAGAAAGTCCGTCCTGGAGAAGAATCTCCCCGCACAGTGAGCCTCTGGACTGCTCTCAGGTGACCTGTGGCCTGGCCCCTGGGTGTCTGGCGGTCCAGACCGGGAACTTCCTTCCCTTGGCCCTTCAGGGGGCCTTTGGGGGGTAACCTGGACATTTGAGCGGACCCAGGAATCACCGCAGGGCTGGAAAGCTTACAAGTTGGATTCCCAGGTGAGTGAAAACTGTCCTGCTCACGCTGCAGCCCGCCTGACGTCGGAGACTGAGCAGCTGGACCGCCCCGGCTGCACGTCCTTTCTCACTCCGTCCTTCGGGCCTCACCGGAGGAATGTGTTTCTCGAAGTTTCGGAGGTCAGACGCCCAAGACTGAGGGGAAGCCAGGGCTGGTTTCCGGTGAGACCTGTCCTTCTGGGCTGCAGGTGGAACTTCATGCTGTGTTCTCAGGTGGCCTCATCCTGCACACCCAGGGTGGGGTGGGGGGGGGGGGTAGAGAGAAAGAGAGAGACGAAGAGGAAACCAACTCTGGTGTCCGTCCTTCTCGTAAGGACACCCGTTCTGCAGGATTAGGGCCCCACCCTTACAATCTCATTTAACTTTATTTACTTCCCTAAAGTCCCTGTCCCCAAACACAGTCACATGGTGGGATTCAGGCTTCAAGATGCAAATCTGGGGGGACATAATTCTGTCTGTAACCACCGGGGTGAGAGGGTGGGATGGGCCAGGGGTCAGAATATGGGAATTAAACGGACCAGGCAGGTCCATTTTTCCGTGGACACCAGAAGCAACAGGGAGCCCCGCCCCCAGCAGGTTATGCGCAGGTGATGCTGCCTCCATTTTACAGGTGAGGGACCGAGGCCCCCAAATTGAAGTCCTAACGCCAGGACTTCAGAAACCACCCATTTGGTTCTCTGAGGTCTGTTGATGACTCTGAGGACACTTGTCACTGAGCTGTGCTCACTGCAGGGGCTCAGAGCATGGCAGCTCTCCGTCCTGCAGCTGCCCGTTCTCAGAGAAGGGCGCCTCGCCTCCCCGGGCAGCCAGGGGTGGACTGGGCTGCTTCCTGCCCTTCGTCCGCCGCAGTCAGCCAGAGCCGGGTCTGTAACTCCAGGGGACCTGAAAGGACAAAGCCAGCCCCATGTGCTATGTGGCACCGTTTGCCGAGCAGACCTGTGACCTTCTTGAACATGACGGCCATTTTACTCCTCTGACCTTGTGTCCCCGGGGCTGGAAATTGCTGGAAGCAAGAACAGAACTGCCTGCTCCCTACAACCACAGGCAGAAAATAACATTGGAACAAACTGCAGCCTGGTGTCGCAACACCCCAACAGCCCAGGGGCCACCCCACAGCACCCCACCCTTTTTAATCCAATTATAATCCAATGAGAGCTCAAAGCCCCCGCTCCCCAGTGCTGGAGTCTCTCTCCGCATCGTGCCCCTCTCCTCTCTTGGAGACTGAATGCAAACTTTATTCTCTACGCTTTCTTCTCTTTGTGAATTCTTTCACAGCCCATGGCACCAACCACCCTAACAGGACCCACGGCAGTGGCTGCGGGGCCCTGTGCCCACTTACGGGGAGCACGTGAGATCCCAGGGCATCAAGCGCCTCCCCCCCAGCACAGGGGTAGTGGAGACGCTGGGACCACAGCCCTCCCCGTCTCCCTCCAAAACTGAAGTGCTTCCCCTCCAGTGGGGCGACCCCTCCAGCTTCCTGGGGAGTGGCCAACCCCACTAGTAACCATTGGTTGAATGAGAGAACAAATAACCGAATGAACCCATGATGCATCTCCACATGCCTACTGATGAGGGCCATGCGGGCTCCACCCCCTCCACGGGCATCTGGGGCTCCCCAGGCTGCACCACAGATGCTCACACCTCTCACGCTGCCCCTCTTCCTCCCGCTCCAATGGCAGGAGGACTGTGTCGTCCTACTGGCCGAGAACTTCTGAAGTCACAAACTCATGACCCCCCCGAACACTAAACTCTGGTCCCGAAGAAGGGTGCCTCCCAAGTGCCATGGCCAGGGCCCCACACGTAAGGGACCCTGCGGGACAGCAGGAAACGGGAAGAGAAGGAGGCGCAGGCCCACTCTCAGGGCACAAAGTGTCCCACACAAGGTCTTTCCACGTGTTTATTTTTCTGATGTTCCAAAAGGGCATTTTGAAATCTGAGAAGCAGGACTAAATATTTACCTGATCAATTCCAGGGGCCTGTCGGGGGCAATGCAGAGCAAACAGCTCGGGAACCTTGCTCAGCATGCAGCCTTTTGCACTCACTCATTCATTCATTCATTCATTCACCAAATATTTGTTGAGCCTCAGCCTCCTCAGACCCTACAGTCAGGGCTGGGGCCAGGTGCTGGGCGAACCGGGCCCGGTCTTCAAGGTGTTCTTTCTATCTAATCAGGGCCGAGATGTGGGGACAGAGATGAATGCAGCCAGCCATGTTTGATGCTAGGGTGTAGGATGACAGTTTGCCTCAGGGAAGAGATGAGGCATTAATGGGAGGTTCTGGCAGAATGCAGATTCTCAGAGATGCGGAAGAGCATTCTGGGTGACAGGGACCCGCAGGAGCAAAGGCGGAGAGCTCAGAAGCTATGAGCACCCAGCCTGCTGGGTGAGCAGCAGGACTTTCTGTGACCCAAGTCGCTGGGTACAGGAGGCAGGAGAAGCGGGCAGGGAGCAGATCAGGGAGGCTGTGACTTCCCAGAGAGGAACTGAACTTCACCTTATAGGCAGCCCAGAGCCTTGGGTGCTTCTGAACAGGGGAGGGGCGAGCCCAACCAGGGTTGGTAGGCAGCGCTCTCGAGACTGAACACAGGGTGGCTGTTTCCCCATTTTCTCCCCTCCTTCGCCCCAGCAGCGACATTGCACAGCAACCCTAGGCCTGTGGCTTCTTTGTGGCTCTTCTGAGACTCTTGAGTCCACCCACCCACCTGCCTCTGTGGGGCAAAGTTGGGAGTGAGTCAGCCAGCCTGGCTTTATTTCTTGCCTGGTTGTTAAAAAACAGAATCCAACTTCCCAGTGGGTGCAGGAGGAAATGGGCTGAGATTCTCAGTAGCACTCTTGCTTTTCAACCAGTAAACCCGGAGGGAGGGAAGAAGGGCGTGTGGCCCTTTGAGCCGTGGAGGGTCGGGGGTCTGGAAGTATTTCCTGGGCGTGGTCCACGCAGCGGAGAGCCCGGAGCTAGTGTGGGGACGGTCCTGCTCAGCCATGGCCTCGCTGGGGAAGTTTCCTGTGTCGACATTTCTGGAAGCTGTCCTGTCTGGCTCAGGGCTGTGTTTCCGAGGCAGGGAAGAAGAGAACCCCAGAGTCCTCCCCTTCTTCTCCCTACTTTACGCCATAAAAAAGTGGTCTGTCTCTTGCTGTAGATACTGGATTCCCACAACGAGCCTGTTCTGAAAGGTATGGCATTATCTGGGCCAGAGACCAGGCCACGCCATCCCTGGAGACTGTGGCTTGAACAATCATCAGAGCTGGAGGTGGCTCTCAGCATGCCCTCCCTAGCCATCAGTGACAACTCCGGGTCGGTGACGTTGAGACCTCCTATCTCTGACACCCTGACCATCAAGATGACCCACGGGGCTTTGACCCAAGAAACTTGTTTGCCAGAAATTATTGAGGTCTGGCCAAGTGCTCTCAGCCTGCCTTCTCTGGTGGGAGGGATTCAGATGGGTAAACTGAGGACCAAAAGGGGAAGAGATTTGCCTCAGAGCCCATTGATGGCAGAACAGCATGAGAAAACAGGCCTCCAGACCCTGATGCCACGCTCTTTCTCCTGTGGTGCAACCCGGGACCGCAGTCACCTGCTCTGGGAGAGAGACTGGCCACCCCTCCATAGCCACAGGCGGGGGCAGCCTTCCTAACCAGGTCACTGCGGCGGTCCTTGGTTGGTGTTCTCCCTGCCAGGCCTTCTGAGCCCCACTCTGGAGCAAGGCACCCACCCACTCTGCCTCCTTCTTCCACAGACACCTTGCCCCCCTGCCCCCGCCCCCCGAGAACCTGGAGTGCAGGACCAGCCCCAGAGGGTGGGGAAAGGCATGCATTTACTGAGCATTTACTACAGATGAGGCGCCGACCCAGGCTCCTCACAGCCATCAATTTAATTCACACAACCACCCTGGGAGGGCGTCTCCTACTCTCCAGGGTGGAAACTCGCTCAGAGAGATCACACGATGGGCCCCAGGTTGCACAGCCCTGGGGAGCAGAGTGTCCAGTCCACACTCCTCTGGTACCAGCCACCCCCATCCCTCCTGTCACCAACAGCTTCTGCCTGGATCTTGGCACCTTCTGCACCCGCAGCCCAGATGCGGAGCTGCACCCGGGCCATGGCTCCTGCGCCTGCAGCTCTGGGCGGGCTATGATTCCATGGGGTTGACCACCTTGCCCAGAAAGAGGATGCTCTGGGTGTTGGTGGAGAAGATCACCACGAAGAAGGGCCGGTTGAACCGAAGGATGTAGCGATTGCGTGAGGCGGAGAGGAAGGTGGCAGAGAGCCTGGTGGCAGCTGCAGCCTGGGTGCCGGCTTCATCCACTTCCAGGACGGCCTTGTGGAAACTCTGCAGGGCACATTACGAGCGTTACTTCCAAGAGAACGTGGGCGGGAGCTGGGGGAAGACTGGGGACCCCGAGGTCCCTGCAGATCAATCCTGTGGTCGTTGCACGCAGAGCCACTTGGGGATCTCCCAGCAGGAATTTCTACACTGGGCAGCTTGTTGAGCTGAGTGACCTCTTATTAATACAGTAAAGAAAGCTATCATTGAGTACTTACTATGTCCCTGGTGCTCTTTCTAATTTTCAAAACCACCCTAAGAGAAAAACACATTCAGAGACAAGGGAGCTCTCTGATGTCATGAGAGGCAGAACTGGCATTCAAACCGGCAAACCGTCAAAGCCGAGGCTCCGCCCACCAGCGCACTTTTGTCTTACTTAGCTGAAGTCATCAGCCCCTTTCTCTCGTCTGACTCTGTCTGATACGCACACTCAACCCAGCCTCATCGGTGTCCTTCCCGTTTCTGGCATCAAATCTGTGATTCTCCATTGCCATGCTCTATGAAGTGGCACCCCAACATGACTGGGAGTGCTTCTGAGGACAGGGACTGGGTGGACACTGTGTCCCCAGCACCGAGCGCCACCCGTAGCATGTGGCGGCTCGGTTCCTGCTTGGGCATGCCTGTGGGTGATTGAATGGATTGGGCTCTAGGACCACGTGGGGGCAGGGGGAGCATCCACGGCCCGGCAGCTCCCGAGGGGCAGAAGTTCCCCTGGAGGTCCCTCCGTGTTGAGGGCCACCGAGGACTTACCTTGGACACCAGCATGCTCTGCTGAGTGGTGATGCCGGAGAGGTTAGCCTCCCTCGAAAACAGGTCCCTGATGCCCAGCTGGGGCAGGATGTCATCCAGGTCATAGGAGCCGGAAATGGAGAACTTGGGGAAATACAACTCGAGCTTCTTGTAAAAAGACCTGAAAGAGGCATCAGGTTCAAACGCCGGACTGACACCAAGCTGGGAGGGCAGCCAGGCCGAGCTGCCCTCCCTAGCTGGGCCCCCCCCACGCGAGTGCCAGCACAAGCACCCATTTGCTCGCTCCATCCTTCAGCATGGCGCCCCCAGTGGCCCGAGCACTGCTGTCCCTGGGACCTCCCTCCCCCTCCCACCCCCCGTGGTGGTCTCGCCTTTGCCTTTGTCAGGCCCTATGGTTTTCACTACTTTGCGACCAGAGGGTTTCTTCAGATCGACATTCCCGTGCCACAGGAATTAGGAGAATTTCCCATCCATGTAGGGTCTCAGGCGGAGGACCCCTTTCCTCACAGGTGGCGGGGGACTTTCCCACCCACTCCTAGCTCCAGGGTGATGGGAAAGGTCCTTGGTGTTTGCTGGGGTGGGAGGCTGGATTTTTCTCATGCCCCTGGATGCCCCGGCCAGCCGTTGTACAGGCGTGGACCCAACAAGGTCTGGGGTCACCTCACCCAAGGCTTGTGCATTCGAGCGCTATCGCTAAGACTAGGGCGCTTAACTCCTAGCCCGCTTCTCTTTCAGTGAGGAGGGCAACGTCATATTTTGGGTGCAACAGGTGAGTTTATGATTTAAGGAAACCCATGGAAAGTCTCAGAGCAAATAAGAACTCTTTCAGAATTTGGCACCCACCCCCTATTTTGGACACTGGCTCTTATCAGAAGGGTCCACTTAAAGGGTAGCACCGCCCATTCAGGACCACCTGGCGCCAGATTACCTCTTCTGGAGCAAGCTGTTCCACCTGGTTAGCATCTCTGGCGTCAGAACCTCCTCCACCTGCTTCATTTTCCCTTTGTCAGGAAGGATGAAAAGGGCCCTGGCGTTGCCATGGTAGTCCATCCTGAGCACCGAGCAGGGCAGGTACCTATCGTGAAGGTACCAGTGGTGGTTCCTGTCTTGGTACATCATCGGCACCTTGACCACTGTCTTCTCATCCACGTAGAAGTCTTGGGGGTGGTTCTTCGAGCGGCTGAATGGTTTTTCCCACAGACCTGAAGCGAAGAAGGAAAGAACGTGCAGGCAAGCGGTGGGCCAGCAAGCCAGCCCTCCGGTAGGGGGAGCAGCGCCCCCAAGCGGCCCCAGACCCTCACCTTCCCAGCTCCTCGGCCTCAGCGTGCACCGTTTAGATGGTTCACCACCTGCAGTGCCTGGGGGTGGACCCCACGCCCAGCTCACTGAGTGGTGAAACGGGGAGCTAGCGCAGGACATCAGCAGGGGGCTCCACGTACTTTGCCAATCCCCTGACATCGCCGCGCGTCTTGTCTCTGGCCCACCCAGCCGCGCACAGTGCGAGCTCCCTGTGGTTTCAACTCGCACACTTTCTTGGCTACAAAGGAGGCCGAGTAACCTTTCCCATGTTTACCGACCAACGAGACAGACTTTGTGTCTAGTCCAGTGCATTTTGCCTGAATCCTGTGTGTCCGTGGGCTGTTTCTTGGTGGTTGGAGGGGTGCTTTCTGGACACTAGCAGCACATCAGTCACGTGGGTTGCACACACTGTCTCTCTCCCTTGCTGACTGGTCCTTTCACTCTCGTTTGCCGGCGATTGAAACCCCTGAACGCAGTGAGCCTATCGGTGTTTTCCTTCAGGGTAAGGTCTCCCGTCAGGAAAACTCTCGGTTAGGAAGGTTTTCCCTACCCCACTCGGGCACAGACGCTCTCCTGCAGCAGCTTTCGAAGCCTTAGTCTTGCCTTTTGCATTTATTCCACCTGGAGTGAGTATTTATGATCGGCAGAAAGGAGGGACCCCAGACCGTACTTCTTCCCACGTGGGCACCCAACTGTCCCGGTGCCGATTTTGTGTTTTTAAATCCATCTGTCCGCAATGCTCCCCCGTGCCAGCTTTGACAAATATCCAGTGTCCGTATATATTCACGGGGCTGTTTCTGGCCTTGCTCTACTCTGCTCCATTGGTCCATTTGCACCACGTGGTCTAAATTAACGTAGAGTAAAAATAAGTCTTGCTCTCGGGCAGGAAGTTTTCCCATCTAGCTATTCTTGGCCCTTTGTACACACTTTAAAATCAGCTTGTTAACTGCCACCAAAGAGGGGAAAAAACCTGTCAGGATTTTTACTGGGATTACACTAAATACTTAGATTAATTGGGGGCAGAAGGGACATCTTCACCATCCTTGTCAGGGACGTGGCTTACCCGGTTTTTCTTTAAGTCTACTTTAACACCTCCCAGTGTCACCTGATCGGCAGTGACCCTATGCAGCTTTGGCTTGGATTCTGCCAGGCACTCCGCATTTTTGAAGGTGGGCCACAGTTGTCCCATTGCTCTCCGAGTGGCCTGCCTTGAGGCCTCGGGGCTGCATCTCCATCCCCAGAACACTGGCACGCATCAGAGAGCAGCTCTGTCCGCCTCCCTTCCCCTTCTGGAGAACCCCTCTTTCTTATGCTGACGCCCCTAACCCAGCTGGAACTGGGTCTCTTTCAGGAAGGGAGCACCCGAAATCTTCCTTCTTCCTGACCACAGCTTTGGGTGGGGTGGTGGTGTATGCAATGCATTTAAATTATGTTTTAAAAGGAACAGAGTCAGTACAATATTGTGCAGCCTGAGGTCTAAATAAAGTTTTCCAGAGCATCAAACCACACACACACACACACACACACACACACACGTACACACGAGTGCATGCACACAACTAGCAAAACCTGAATGAAGCCTGCAGCTTGCACCAATGTCAATGTCCTGGTTTTGCTGTTGTCCCACAGTTATGCAAGGTGTCCCCCAGGGGACTCTGGGTGAAAGGTACCCGGGAGCACTCTGTTCTGCTTTTGCAACTTCCTATGAATTTACAGCGATTGCAGAATTTAAAAGGTTCTTTTTCAAAAAAGTTTTCAAAATAGTACATAGAAACTCCTCATGTACAATGCAAGTGATGACCGGTTCGGCTGGACTGGTAGTCTGGGATTTTTTTTCCCAGAACTTGTTCTCTGCAGATTCTGGTGCGAGATGATCACAAGCAAGAGACGGGAGGTCGCCGTGGGCAGCCACCGCTCCCCGACGGTCTCCACGGGCAGACTGGACGATGGTCAGACCCAGAGAAGCCCCGTGCACCCCAGCTCGTCCACGCTGTCCTCCAAGTGTGTTGTCCCAACTCTAGCCCTGCTGACTCGTAGTGTCCCCAAGCCACCACCCCATGCCCAGCCTGAGTCTCTCCACCAGCTCCCTCAAAATGGGACCCTCTGGTGGCTGGATGTGCCTGGTCTATAGACTCTTGATCAGCTCCACCTTGTCACCTGCGCTGGTGACTTCTTCTCTGTCCCTCCCTCCACCTCCCTCTCCCTCTGACCTTCAGTTCCCAGCCCCTCCCACAAGCAGGCAAGGTCTCATTCCCGTCTCCATTTCCTTTACGTTCCTGGTGGCTTTGCTCCCCTGATGGCACCTTGACCGACACGCACAGTGCGAAACTCTCCCCACACTGAGATTTCAACTGTGCTAATACATGTGTGTGAGCCAGAGACTGGAAAAAATCATGCCGAAACGTCAACATCGGTTGCCTCAGGGTGACAGAATTGTGGGCAATTTTTACTTTCTTTTTTATACTTTTATGTATTTTTAGAGGTTTTCAAAACGATAGCAGTGTTGTCATTAGGGTAATTACAATTACTGTATTTGTTTTTTTTGAGTGTGCAAGTATATAGTGCCTAGGAGTCAGGCAAACATCCTTCGCAAAGGGTCAGCAAGTAAATGCTTTCGGCTTTGCTGGGCCTTCTGTCTCTGTAGCCATTGCTTCCCTGTGTGCGTGAGAGCAGCCGGAGCCGTGCAGAGATGAGTGGGCGTGCCTGTGTGCCAACACAACTTTGTGACAGAAACCGGTGACCCGTCAGATGGGCCCGGGGGCTGTAGTTCGCTGATCTCTTTGGGCCCCTGTCTAAGGTGCGTACGGACGTGGGACATCATTTGGTCGTCAAAACAAAACTTTGAAACAGCAACTCTTACTATCCTTCCTTCAAGAGAACAAGCTGCCCCATTTACCCTGTTGGAAACGGCAGAGCTTCAGTGTAAATTTAGCAGCTCGAGCCATATGAGGCGTTTCTGAAATGACTGTTATCAAGAGAATAAATAAGAAAATATGTGTAAAGTTATGAAGAGATGGGAACCTCAACACTACACAACCTTAAAGATCGGACACTGACAATAGATCTTCTAAGGGGTATTTGAGACAATCAGACCCAAGCCATCTACTTTCTTTTATTAAAAATATCTAACTCATCAATAAATTGGTGGGGGAGAGAAGAAACGGGACGTGCCGATCCGCTGGCTCTTACCTTTGAAGTAAATGTAATTCACCAGCACCATCACGACCTCCGAGGTGAGCCCACTGACCACGTTTTCGATCTTCCCTCGAGTCTCCTCCCTGACGTGGTTGTTGATAAGCTGGGTTGTGCCCTCAGAGTCGAGGAAGTCGGTGTGAAAGACTTTGGACCCATAGAAGGCCAAGGTGTCATTAAGGAATCTCGGAAGGGGCTGTAGGTCCTGGCCCAGGAACAGGGCGCTGCCCACGCGCGTCTCCAGCTTGTCATCCGGGAGGTTGAGAGTGCGCAGCAGGTGCTGGAAGCCCTGGTGGATGTCGGACTCGGACACCTCCGTGAGGTTGAAGCCCAGACCCTCGAGGATCTGGGCCCAGGTGTCTGCACGGGCCCCCAGGGACAGCATGGCGTAGGCGGCAGAGATGCTCAGCGGGGAGAAGAAGATGTTGCTCTTGGGGCTTAGGGAAGCTACCAGGTGGTAGAAGCTGAAGGCAAAGTCTGTGTTGCTCGGGGCGATCTTGAGGCTGGGGGAGCCCTCGGCTGTGCCCAGATCCTCCTGTTGGTGCTCATCCGTATGACTTTGGCCATCGTGAGAAAGGGCCAGTAGTCCCACAAGGAGAAGGAGCAGGCGGTCGGCAAGGGGCATCCTCTGTGATCTCCGGTCTACGGGAGGAAAGAGAGCATCCAGGAGACTCCCTCTACAGAACACCCAACGCTGCTGAGAAGTCAGACCTGAGCAGGGCCCCACTGACTCCTGCAGATGGACTTGGGACAGACTGACAAACACCCAGCGCCCTCCATGTGTGTGGTGACGGTGCTATTCCCTGGCACGCTTCCTGTGTCCGCCATCCCATTTCCCATCTTTGTGAGCTCTGCGTGGCATTGATCACAGAGGTTCCCCAAGTGACACGGCCGAATCCCCCATGGGTTCATGTCTGAGATGGGACAAGTCTCCGGACTCGCCGCCTGGGGCGCCTCCTACCATGTGAGTTTTTTACCTTAGTCCAGCGACTCACTGCACCCAGGGAGCTAATCGCCAAAGGTTATTTTAGTGTCTACTCCACACACCTCCATGGTGTGCTTTACGGTTTACAAAGTCATGCTAATTTGCATGACATGCTAATCGTATGCTAATTTTCTCCATTCTCTTACCCAGGTGGAGGTCAGAGGACCTGGGATTCTTATCCCTCCGCAATGATGAGACCACGGGTGTCAGATAAACAATTTGGTCAAGGTCACAGGGTTTCCTCTCCTAATGAGATCCACCTGTCCAAAACGGGATGCTTCATTTTTGCCACCAAATCTGCTCTGCCCCATCCAGTGGCCCTCCCATTATCTGGTTCTCAGCCCCCAAACCCAGCCGTCATCTCTGACAGCTGTCTGGCCTTCGTTCCCCCACTCAGCCCGTCGGCACACCTCACAGCTTCTTCCTTCCGCCTCTCAGCCCTTCGCTGCCACGACCCTCTCTCGGGTCTCCAGCATCTTCCACCCAGAGCAAAAATCAGGAAACTTCTCCTGGAAGGGGCCAGAGAGCCCACATCTTGGCTCTGTGGGCCACACAGTCACGGCTGCGTCTCCCCGGCTCTGCGGTGCCAGCTGCAAACTGGCCACAGATGAGGTGTGCACGAGGGCCGTTGCTGCGTTGCTGGCACATGGACGTATGGGCCCTGAAGCCCGAATTCCATGTACTTTTGGTACATCACAAAATAGTGCCTTTCTTCTGATTTTTCCCAACCATCTACAGCTTTTATATTTATATGGTATGTCTTCTATTCTTGCTCACGGGCACTTCAAAAGTAGCGGTAGGCCAGACCTGACCCACCAGCCATAGCTGGCAGACCCACGACCCAGACCCCAGAAGCAGCTCCCCGGCTGGCCCCATGCTCTGCTCCCCATGCAGCCGTCGGAAAACACCCACCGCACCCCTTTGCTCACTGGCTCACACGCCCCCACCCAACTTGACTTCCCAGCAACCCATGATGACTTCGCCCCCTGCCCCCAACTCCCAGATACTTCTCGGGAGCTTTCCAGTGAGGTTACCCAGAATTCCCCTCTGCAGGACTCTCCGCAGCAGCTGGATTAGGAGGCAGGAGACCTGGTCCCAGGCTGTGGGCAGCCTTTGGGGGGGTCTGTTTCGGGGTCTGGGCACTAGCTGCCCTACCAGGGCATTGAGGGGGTTGGTGCATATGTGTAGGGGTCCTTTTAGCCTTAGGATTTGTCACCACGAGGAAGGGTGACCAATCGTCCTGGTTTTCCCAGGACTTTCCCAGTTTTAGCTGTGGGCAAAGAAAGCTGCTATAATAAAACTGACAAGTCCGGTGACGGAAAGTAAGGGGGATTTGACTGTGAATTCCTAACTGGGCAGGTCGTGGCAGCAGCCCTATCCCAGGGACGTAACTTCTTTAGGAAAGGTTTATCTTTGCCTTAAGCAAGCCTTGCATAAAAGAAGCTGCACACTGTCATTCTCAGAAGCATCCTCCTCAGTCTGCTGAGACCTTGCGTCCAGATGTCTGTTTGGCTCAGATAAGTTCTAATAAACTCTTATGACACCTTTCTGCAGGTTTGGATGTTCTCGTGTCGACACGGCACTGAACGTCTGGTGTCCCCCGGTCCTCCCTCGGGAGTCTCCACAGTGGCCCACAGAGGGTTACTCACGGCGGCACAGTCGATCCTGGAGTGGTCCCCGTGCAGATGTCCCTGCTCTAGAGGTCACCCAGGAATGTGACTGCGATTTGTCAAGCCCAGGGAGATGGAAGAAACGTCTGCCCACCTCCTGCCCAATTAGCTAATTATTAATAAACAGACCCGTGAGGGCAGCGCGGAGCCCTGGCACAGAGAAAACACACCGGAAGCTGGCCTTCCTCCACCCGAAGGGACTCCCGTTCCCTCCTTGGAGACCCCAAGAAGCTTCACCCCATCTCGATTCCATTATGTGTTGAAGTTCGCCTGGTACCTGCTCCTCTCTGAGGCTCAGGGAAACCCTTAGTGGGTCTGGCCCCCTCTCTCGGGTTTTGTCTCCCCTCCCCCCAGTTTCACCTCCCTTCCTGCAAAGTGAAGAGTTGGACCAGACCAGGAGAGCGACCTCCGGGATCTTCATGAAGCAAAGCTGCTTCCCAGGTGACATGGGGGCAAATGGGGGCACGTGGATCTGGAAAGACGGCTCTCTGCAGCCAGACGAGCCCCACGTGGGGCCTGGATCCTGCCCAGGGCTTCATTTGCAGTCCCGGACTCTCTGGTTTCCCAGAGCCTTCCAGCTTTAAGTGGCAGGGTTCTGCGATGGGGCCCGTGGGGGCACCCCATGTTGGCCTTCAAAGTCAGTGCATCCTGGGGTGAGGGTGGCATGGGGTGGGACCAGACCCCTCCTTGGCCTAGAAAGCCAATTGCACATTTCCCCCCTGAACTATGGAACTTGAAGCCGTTCTCTCTCCAATAATCTGTGAGCCTCAGCTTCCTTGCATGATTCTGGGGCAGCTGGGTGGGTGGGTGACATCTGGCTGCACTCAAGCCATTTGGAGAAGGACCACAGGGAGTGACATAGCCCTTGGTGTCACATTGAGGAGCGAATGAGATGCCCTGGACGGTCCAGCTTCCTTTAGTCCTCCTTCCTGAATGCGTCTCAAATACTTGGGGCCTTAACTTGAGTGAGTGGGCACCAGTGAGGAGCAGGATTGGGCCGGGAGCCCTGAACTGGGCAGAGCAGAGAGAAGGTCCAAGCTCTGGTCTGGACCCAGCCAGCCTGGGGCCCAAATCCCAGCTCTGCTGTTGGGCTCCAAGACGTTCAAGGTGCGGACGACAAAAAGGTTTCCATGGAAAGTCGTCTCACAGGGTGATCTGACCCTAAACTTCTAACTGGGCAGGTCCTGCTGGGTAGTCACCGCCCAGACATGTAACTTCTTTAGTAAAAGGATGGTCTCGCCTTAAGCAAAGCCTGTCTGTTGTACCTGTGCATCCATGGCAACGGGCCCTTGAAATGAGTCTTCTCCGACCCTCCCTCTGCAGCCGGGCCCCCGCCTCCAGAGCACAGTCGTGTTAACCTGCCTGGAATCCAGACCTGCCCGGCTCCCCGCACTGATCTCAGCCCGCTGACAGCTCGCTTCCCGGCAGATCCTGTTTGACTCAGTTTTTCATAAAAATTACCTACGGGTTTGCACATTCGTACACCGACAAAGGGCATGTCCAAGTTCACCGGACAAAAATGCAACAACACCAGGGCCAGCCTGGAACTTGATGTGCCAGAGAAGAGTCTCTCCCTCCCCCCGTTTCTCTCTCTCTCTCTCTCTCTCTCTCTCTTTCTCTCTCTCTCTCGCGCACACACACACACACACACACACACACACACAGGGTACTATCTTTATCCCATTTACAGAGGAGAAAACTAAAGCCCAGAGAGGTTGTTAGCTCAGATTTTGAGTCAGGATTTGCACCATGGACCATTCTTTCTTTGCATGGACACACCCACCCCCACGAGAAGGTCCACTCCACCGTAGCTTGATGCAGGCCCTGGAGTCGGGGGTGTGGCAGGCGACGGGCACCCCAGGAGTGTTCCCCGACAGAAATGATGAAGGAAGGTGGTGCTGAGTTCTGGGCTCCTGAACGAAAAACCAAACGATTCCCTTTATGAGAGCCTTCAGTCTGGGGCTTTGCTTCCTGAGTCGGGCCCCTGGGTGACTCGGCTGACGCAACAGTGCTGCCGGTTCAGGGTGCACTCAGCTGCAGCGGCGGGACCGGCGGCCTGACCCCACTGTGGGTACACAGCCACTGCCCTTTGGTCGCCGGCGCCTGCCCCCACGACTCTCTGGACAGAGGGGAGGCTTTAGGATCGGACAGATTCTGCCATGTCTGACTGTGTCACCTTGGGCAAGTCATACTGCCCCCCTGAACCTCACTTTCCTCATTTGTCAGATCAGGAGCAATTGCTCACTGGGAGGCTGATGTGAAGGGGACAGGGTGGCATCCTTGGTGTGTCCCTGATCTACGTCAGTCTCCAGGGGTGTTCCCTTCTTCCCTGCCGGCTTGTTGCTGTGCTGGAGGGCCAGGACCCGGGCTCACGTGCCCCGCCACCGGACCCAGTCCTGCCACAGGACCCGGTGCTCACTCGCCTCAGCGTTCCCACCTGTAGACTGCGGGCAATGGCTCTTCCTAAATCTCGTGGGTGTCAGGAGGAGTCAGCAAATTCACGTCCACAAAGTGCTTGGAATGAGGGTTGGCCACGGTAAGTGCGGCGAGCACCGGAGCTGTCCTACGGCTGTATTCCAGACGGATCGTACACCCGGTCATCGATCCGAAATGTGTGAACATGGCTCAATGAGACTTTTCAAACCTCTTTGCATCGTGGTCCTGACAGAGCATCTTAAGAAAGTGTTGGCCTCCCCTGCCCTCCGCACACGTGGTCCAGTTTAGGGAGGTTTGAATTTCATGGAGCTCCGCGTGTGATCCCCGCACCGTTTTCTCCCACGAAAAGGAGGGCGTAGAAGGAAAGATGGGAATGACCTTCAGAGCTCTGAGGGGAGTCACTGCCTGAGAGTGTGGAGGAATGGGGGGCGATGCCCATCCGCACGGGGGACAGGCTGGGCTCAGCCACTAGCTCGAGCTCACTGCTGCCCAGCTCCTGGCTGCTGCTCATCCTGAGCCTCTGGGGGGGGGAGGGGCGGGGGGTGCTCAAGGGTTGTGAAAACCTTGCCCGTGACATCGAGGATTGCCACGAGATCCTCACTGATCATCCCTGAGGTCCAAGCAGGAAACAAGCCATGTCACAGTCCGATCGGTCTCTCTGACCCAGAACAGGCCTGGCCTAGAGCACAGCCCCTCTGACACGGGACAGAATTCTTTGACAGAACTGCTACAGATAGCCCCTTTCTGGGGAACGCCCTCTTCCTGGTTCTTAGCGGCGACTTCTCCTTGCGTCCTCACGTGGGGGCGGGGCTAGGGGGCCCTGGGGGCGGGGCCAATTTCAAGGACACTAATCCCGATTAGGAGGCCCCTCTCTCAACCACGTCAGTGCCTCCCAAATGCCCCACCCCTGACACCACCACTTTCGAGGCCCAGGATGTCAACCTAGGACTTTTGTGGGGCCACCAACACTCAGACCACAGTGAGGGCCTTCACCAGGACACTCACACAGCACCACGTGCACCCCTATCATTGGTGGGGGGACCACTGACTGAGGCGTGATGCGTGTCTGGAAAAATCTAAAAAAGCGGAGGCAGGCTGGTTAGGCTTTCTGGGAACCCAGCATCTATTTCTAGTTCTCTCTTTCTGTACTGGATATAAATTTAAGAAATAAAGAAGGATGAGCATTTATATTCTCATGGTTCTGGAGTCTGAAAATCCAAGGTCAAGGTGTCAGCAGGCTTGGTCCCTTCTAAGGGCCATATGGGGGATCTACACCAGGCCGCTCCTTGGTTGGGGTATGCGGTTGTTTTCTTCCCTGGGCTTCACATCAACGTCCTCTGTCGGCGTTTACACCCAAATCTCCCTGCTCTTATGAGGACACCGGCCCTCTTGGGTTAGGGCCTGCCCTAACGACGTCTTTCTGTCACCTCCACAGAGTCACGCTCCCCCACGCACGGTCACATTCTGAGGTTCTGGGAGCTGGGACACTGATCCGGGGTGCACCCGGCAACCGGAGGGGCTGTGACTGAGCGTGGGCAGTATCGGTGTCAAAGACCGTGGGGGGTCAGCAGCTGGACCGCAAGACAGCGGCCCCACCCTCCGCCCTCCTCCACGTCTTCTTGCCGTTGTTTTGATGATGGAGGGCCTTTCGCTCTAGTCTGGGGGGCCTGCGTTTGGCGCTGTGGGGAGATCGTTAGCGGGAAAGACGAGTGGCACGGAGCAGCCTGGGGTTGGGTTTTATGGTCGTCGCAAGTCTGGCTGGCAGACTCGGTCATGGGCGCTGATGTGCTGGGGACCGGCTTCAGTAAGAAGGAAGACAAACAGCTAAGACAAGTGCGTTGCCCCAGGCAGGGTGCACAGGACCTCCGTCCCTCTCTTTAACCCATCACTTTCTATCAGTGACTCGCTGTCAGGTAACAAACTGCCCCAAGTTTCGTGGCATAAGACAGCGGCCGTCACTCAGCATCATTACCTCCCACAGTTCCAGGTGGGACTGGGCTCAGCCCGGTGGCTCTCCCTCAGGGTCTCGGCTGGACAGGGGCTGTGACCCACGTCATCTTGCAACCAAGCTTCAAGCTGCCACGTTTCCCGGCCCCACTGGGCTTGGCTCTCTGAAGGCACAAACAGCTTTCCATTCATTTCCCTCCCTGTGTCCTACCCACCCCCTCTAACTCTTCCTGCCTGGTGCAGAACAAGCCCAGGGCGAGGGTCTGTTGGAAAACAATACTAACGACAATAGCAGCTCCTGGTTGCTGAGTTTTTGCCGAGGGCTGGGCTTGTAGTTGGTGCTTTAATCACTTTCTCTCATCCCAGGAAGCCTCAAAGACATGTTTTCTCCCCATTGAAGAGACACGAAGCATCTTGTTGAGGACACAGCTAGTGAAAGGAGAGCTGGGATTTCAGCCCACGAGTCTCTGGTTCCAGGGTCAAAGATCCCCGCCTCCACTTTTGACTGTTATGAGAAAGGAGGCCATTAACCGCAGCTTACTGGCTGGCCGACCAGAGGCCATACGACCCATTTCCCCCCTCAAAACGGATGGAGCTTTTAAAATACTGGTTTATGCTGGTAGACCGAAAGCCCCCGAGGGAGGGACTGTGTGTGATTGTGGCCCTGCTATTCCCAAGCCCACACTCAGGGTCGCAGGACCGAAGGACCGGCCCTCGGGACCACAGAGGTGGCTGGGAAACCGAGACTCCACCACCCTTTTGCCCAAGACCAGCATTCCTCAAAAGGTAGCCCTGGGGGTCCTGCCTAAGCAGGTACTAACTAAAAGCGGAGAATCACAGACTTTCCCCCAAGATTCCTGAGTCAGAATTATGGAGGTGGCGCAAAGTGAGTCCAGAAATCTGCGCTCTAAAGAGATCCCCCAAGGAGTCTGGAAAGTGGCCCATATTCTCAGAGCAAGCGCTTCACCGGGCTTGGTTCCTGCAGTTCACCATATCACCAGCAGAGGGCGCGCCACCACTCCTTATCTGCACGGGCATCTCCTCCCCTGACAGGTGTTCCTACAACCCGAGACTTGGTTGACCAACGGTGTGGTTTTGTGTGTGGGAAAGCACACCTGGCTCTCTGCTATTCCGGATGAGTGCTACAGGTAGCTCAGCTAGCCAAACACCTCCTGTTACAGAGAGGGACAGAACTTGGCCGAGGCCAGTTAATGGCAGCGCTGCTCTCGGAAAGCCGGCCCCGCTGTCCACACGACCGCCAGCCCCCTTTGCCTTCCAGCCCAGACTACAGATGGGAGGGGAAGTGGGGCGCAGGACACTCAGGCCGGTCCCTGCACTCACTCACTGCACTCACCCGATCGCTCATCCATTCGCAGCTGTGTGCTGAGCCCTTGCTGCGTGAGCATCTTCATCTCATGCTTGTTCGGTGGGGGAGGGGCAGGGAGCGCACACTCACCTGGAGCTCTGAAGGGCAAGTTCAGGAGTCAGAACTGACTGAATGGGGACTTGCTCTGGCCAGAGGTGGGGGGGGGGTTAAGAACGGTTTACTGCCCTGGCTGGTGTGGCTCAGTGGATTGAGTGCCGGCCTCCGCCAACCAAAATGTCGCAGATCCGATTCCCATCAGGGCACCCGCCTGGGTTCCGGGCCAGGTCCCCTTTGGGGGCGTGTGAGAGGCAACCACACATCGATGTTTCTCTCCCTCTCATTTTCCCTGCCTTCCCCTCTCTCACGTAAATAAGTAAATAAATAAACCTTTAAAAAAAAGAAGGGTTTACCGAGGAAGGGGCTCTTGAGCTGAGCAAGATGAGACAGACGGAAGGAGAGGAGCTGGAGCAGGGGTCAGCGTCCGGGTAGGGGAGCAGCACGCATGTGTCTTGCGGAAGAATGAATCATGGAGTGGTGACAGGTGTGAAGGTACCCCTGTGCCTGGGGGTTAAGGCAGGAAGGACAGGTGCTGGGAGAGGATGGAGAGAGGCTGACCTCTGGGGACACACAAGTGCACAAGACATGACCTTGACTTCAGTGGGCAGGAGGCAAGGTTGGACCACAAGTAGCAACGACGTGAGGCAGCCTTTGGAAGGCCATACACGACATAGGCACCCAACAGCCTATGTTCCATGGTGCAGGCACGTGGCGGAAGGGTGGGCCTCTTCCACCTGGGAGGACTCTGGTTGGTTCTGGGAGGTGGTGGAATTTGACCGGAGGGTTTATTTGCGTGCAGCTGTTGGGGCTGGAGTGGAGGGAGTCTCCCAGAGAACTGGCAGCGCGGGCGTGGGGAGCCTCTTTGAGAAGGGGGTGCAGAGTCGGGCTGTAGGTAGACTTGTGAAGAGTGAGCAGGAGTGCTTCTGGAAGGGTGGGGGGTGCCAAGAAGAAAAGCTCTCACCCCGCCCAGAAGACACCTCTGCTTTCTCTTTTAGGACAGCAGCTCTGCAGGGAAGCAGACTCATGGAGGCCTCTCAGGGACAGAGCAGGCCCCCTGCAGAAGGTCGCCTTAGGCAACCCCTCCAGGATCAAAGTGCCATGGAAAGAAGAGAGAAGGTCAAAGGCATGCTGGCATGGGCACCTCTTTAGAAACCGCAGGGAAGGACAGAAAAAGCACAGGATCACAAGTGACCCCAAAGGTGACGGAGAAACGTGTTTTCTACCATCATCCCCAGAGGCAGAGTGGAGCGTCCATCTTCCAAAGAAATCCCAGTGACTGTTTCTGTCCCCTCCAGGCAGGAGATGAGAGCTGCCGACACATTTTGTCCCTTTAATTAGAGACGGAGTGGCAGGACCCACCAGCCCGGAGATCAAGGGGCCGTGCTGAAGCCTCCTGTCCCCGCTGGGCCTGCCTGTGCTGGCAGCGGGCTCCTTGGGTGGCATTCCTGGTCCCAAGGGGGCGTCTGCCTGCCCGGACCCCTGCCTACACCTGCCCGCTTCTCCCCTCCCCACCCCTCCCCTCTTCCCGGGCCCAAGCCCGAAGAGGCAAAGATTTGCGAGACGTTGGCACCCTGAGTTGTCACCTTAATTCCTTTGTCAACTCAAGCAGAGTTAAGCTGAGGACTCATGCACCTGTATTTCCCCCTTTGTTAAATTTCTGGGCCGGGGGAGTCAATAACCTAGATCTGCAGACTGTTCGGCACAGCAGTAGAGACGAATTGTAATACAGGCATTTCTCTCACTGGTTCCTGGTCCGAGAAGGGGAGCCCTTGAGTTTCCCGTGGGGGATCCAGCACTGTGACGGTGTGAGGGGATTCTTTCAGCACTGTGACCTTGCCTGAGCCGACCACGGTGCCCTGCACAGAGAGACAGAAATGAATGAATGAATGAGGGAATGAGGGAATGAATGAAGTGCAGGACAGGCCAAGGGAGGGGATTCCATTTTCTGTCCCCGGTCCCACTAGAGGAACCCTGTGCTGTTTCTCCCACCTGTCTGTTACGGTCCACCTGGCTACCTCCAGAACTTCTGTTCCCTCTCAGGGACAGAGGACCAAGGACAGGCCGAAGCCGAGGGCCCTGAAGATTGAAATGTATTTCCATGTTAAGAAGAGAAAAGGGAATATAAGAGCACTTTTTCTGTCGGCCACATCACAACTATAGTTGGATAGTTATTAAGATAAGGGTGTGTTTAATTTCTGTAGTGACATCACCACCACCATTACCATCACCACCACCACTGTGACCACCACCATCACCACTGTCATCACCTCTATCACCATCACAACCACCACTTTCACCACCATCACCACCACCATCACCTCCATTACCTTCACCACCACATCTACCACCATCATCGCCACCAACACCACGACCTTCACGCTCTGGCTACCACCACAGTACAGACTATGGGAGGGCCAGGACTCTGGTGCTTCCGCGAACTATTGAATTCCTAATTCCAGGTGCGGAGCAAATGCGGAAGTCACATTGCTGAACGAAAATGAGCCAGTGAGGAAGGGAAGGGTGAAAGCAGAGAGAGAGAGGAAAGAAGACTAAAAGAAGGGCAAGAATGAGGGCAGGGAGGGAGGGAGAAACAGGAGACGGGTGAGGTCTCGTAGGCTCAGTGGGGAGACAGGCTCGGGAAATCAGTGGCTTCTCCACCCTGAGATAGTGGCCATGATCAGAACAAGCCCCAGGACCCTGGACACAGTGCAGGGACGCAGTGCTGGGAGTGACCAGCTCTGCTGGAAGAAGGGGGTTCAGAAAATGCCTCTTGGAGGAAATGATACCTAACCTGAAGTTTAACGATGGATAAGAATTTCCCAGGTGGACGAGAGCAGGCATTGTGAGCCCCCGAGGCCCAGCGTGTGTAAGGCAGGAAGGGCTGGAGAGAGGGCAGGGGGTAAAGACCTGACCCTTCCAGAGCGCAAAGACGGGAGGGCAGGCTGGCCTGGCCGGTGGGTTGAGGGAGTGGGGACCCGCAGGTGTCGACATTATAACAACGACGTATCTTAGCTGCTGCTGTTTTTAAAATTTGGATTTTCTTTCACAGGCAAGGAGACTTGGATGAAGAAAACATCACTGATTCATTTGCTCATGTATTTATTAATTTATTTCATAGTTATTTATCGAGTACTTTTGTGTACAAGGTCCAAGAGACAGAGCAATGAATAAAACCACCAAATCCATTTAAATGATCTCATTGGTTCTCACAATTAATCTAGGAGGTGGTGACTGTTTATCCACTTTGTTATTATGGGTCAAAATAGCTTCCAAATATATTTGTTAAATAAATAAATAAGGGTGTGAAATTTTGATGAGTTAGTAAAAGAAAAACAAAAAACAGCTTCTAAGCCCTGAACTCAGTATTTTCATAATTATTCCACATGGTAGCCCTGTGTGGAGAGCATGATGGCCATTTTCAGAAGAAACTGGTGCTTGGCAAGGCTGTCTCCTGTCCAGACCTGACAGCGCACAAGGTCCAGCCAGGGTTCAAGGCCAGGCTGGTGCGACGCCGAAACACCACCTTGGGCTTCCCGAGAGCGTCTGCGGTGATGGGGGAAGACGGTGTTGGAACCGCAGACCTAGGCTGTCCATGAATTAGGAGCATCGGGGTGTTTTTGACACTGAGTCCGAAGTACTCGCTGTGGACAATGCCTTCAGCTCCTCCCCCGTCTCCTGCTTAAATGCAACGACAGGGTTACCTCTTGGCCAGCACCTTCCCGGTTCCCCCGAGAACACCACGGGCTCCTTGGGGAGTTTGCTGAGCACGTCTGCCTGTCAGCTGTTCACAGCCTGGCCCACGGAAGCTCAGGCCCACGGAGGGGGTCTCCTTCCCCACCCCCACTGCAACCCTGCCTCTCAGCCTGAACTGTCGCAGGGAGACTCGGGGTGTTGCAGCTGGGAGGCCCCCTGGATAATTTGGGAGGCCCCCAGTGTCTTGCTGACATCTGAGAGGACTAAATTTCGGTTCCTCCAAAAATGAGTGGGTGCCACAGCAGAACCAGCCCACAGGCCCAGCCTGCTGGGCATCCTTCTTAAGTCTGGACACCCACTCAACCCCAGGGAGAAAAATGCAAAGCTTCCGAGATTGGGGTGGTAGGGTTGGGTGGGGGACAAAGTCAATCCGGTGTTAGAAAAAGAAAACGATCGACTTAACACAGGTCAGTGGGCATCTGAACGCGCGGATGTGTGGGGACAGCGGAGGTCAGCGGAGGGTCAGTTGCACAAGGATGTGGCTCACGTCCGCCACACCCACTGATGTGTCCCAATGCCCAGTACACAGTCGGCACCACATACATGTTTGCAAGTGGATGAGGCCACTGAAGGCTGAAGAAGGATTTCGCAAGGAAGCTGGGTGACGTGTCCTCGCAGGAAAGACGCCGGTGAAGGCTGCTCTGCCGGCGTGGAGGAGACAGCAGGTGTGGCCACACGCACCTGGACCTCTCTGCTGTGCTCCCTGTCACAGTGTGAGGGAGCCACACACACCCTGGGAACTGTGAAACCTCAGAAGGTCCAGTTTCCTTGCTCATCGGGCCTGTCTCCAGCCACCAGCGGCCACCACCTCAGAAATACGTCCCTTGGGAATCCTAGATAATTTCACTGGCCCCGACTGAGCCTCTGGGATCAGACCCACCGGCCCAGAGAACACTGGGGCCCACCTGCCAGCCCCTCCCTGGACACCCACAGGGATCCAAATCACATCTCACCCCAGCGCCAGCCCCAGGGTTCCCAACCATGCCCAAATCAAGCCTCCGGAGCCACCTCCAAGGACCCACCCAGCCCCAGGCCTCCCTCCTTCCCACCCCCACCCGCACGGAGTTCTGAACATTTTCTCCCACCGCCACCAGCCACACCTGAGAGCTGAGTCAGGCGCACCAGAGAGCGTGCCTGCCCCGGGGGCTCGGGCGTCTGGCTCTGCGCACACGCCTGTCACTCGGCTCCTGCCCAGCCTGGCATGTCCCAGGGCACCAGAGTGTGCCAGGTGGGAGACAGCTGTGCCTGGGAGGTGGGGTGGGTGTGGGGGGTGATGTGGACACATCTGCCTTCCACGGCCTCATCTCCATTTTTAGCGTCATTATAAAATAATAATTAGTGATGCACAATAATGATTATGATAATAAAATAATAAGAGCAGCTCCCATGAAGTAATCCGTGCCAGGGGCAGTGCAAGGACTGTGGGTGCAGAATCTCTCTGCGCCTTTCCGCAGTGGAGAGGGAGGTGTGATCGCGCCCGTTTTTACAGGTAAACAAGTAGAGACGCAGAGACATGGCGGAGATTCGAGGTAGCACCGGGCAGCAGTCCCCAGCCACACCGCTTCTCAGGCTGCGCGTCTCCCAAGGTGCCACTGGAGCAAAGTGGCTGGTCATTTGAGGAGGGAAATCACTTCTGCTCTTGGGAAGCCAGAGGGGCTGGTGAAGTCCCCACGGGTCACGTCACCGTGGCTTTCCCAATCTGGCTAAAGGACGCTGGCGGCGGCGGCTGTGCGGTGCTTGGGTTTTAACCCTTCCGTATGCCACACAGGTTTCGAGCTGATCGTGTAGTGTGTTCCTTACTCATCCCCCAGGGGAAGGATAGGAAAGCTACTGGCCCTGGCTGGGCCCCTCTGTGGCGCCCGATAAGCCAAGGTTGGGGGTGGAGTCTCATACGTGCCCTGAAGCGAGGTGGACAGAATGCGGGAGAGACGTGCCCAGGGCAGGTGGGACCTCTCTGCCTCTCTGTCTTTCTCACCGCTCCTCCGGTGCAGTGTCTGACGCTCGGAAGGGTCCTTCTTGCTCCCAGCCCCCGGTCCCAGGCCAGTGGGAGATGTGTTACTGCATCGTGCAGAGGAACCCACTGAGGCTCAGTGAGGAGAAGGGCGTGGAAATCAGCCACAGGTTGGCGGTGCGTGTCCTGAAGTTCCACCTGGCTTGCTCTGGGGCACCTTGGAGAAGGAGGACTTCCCAAGGCCAGCCTTCACCTGTGCACGTCCCATGGCTTCCTGTGGCCTTCTGATGGCCGCTCCTCCAGCCGCAACTGTGCTGGGCTGCTGGGACGAAGCAGAAAAGCCTCAGGCTTCACCTTGCAGGGGTGTCCAAACTTTTGGTGTCTCTGGGCCACACTGGAAGAAGAAGAGTTGTCTTGGGCCACACATTAAATACATTGTGACATGTAACCACAAAAAAATCGTATCGTGTTTTAAGTAAACATTGTTTTGTGTTGGGCTGCATTCACAGCCTTGCTGGGCTGCATGTGGCCAGGGGCCGCAGGTTGGACAATCCTGCCTTAGAGAGACAGACCTCGCCTGCTCCAGAAGCCTTCCTCGCTCTCTTGGGTGGCTAAGAAGCATCTCTCCACTGGGAATTCCCCAGGGTTTGATCCAGCCTCCCTCACAGCCCTGGCTCCGGGGTCCGCCCCTGTCCTGGTCTGCGGGATCAGTGGGGGAGGGTGGGCACTGCTTCCCCGCGTTCGGCACCCGGCTAGCTGCCAGCCACGCCAGACACTCAGTCTGTGTTTCCACGTGAACTCTGCCAGTCGGGGACAGACGGGAGGTTGCTTTGGAAGGGGACAAGGAGAGGGAAGGGGAGCAGCACATCAGTGGCTCGGGAACTGAAGGCGGGGCCAGCCTCCTGCTCCTGCTGGGCTTCACCGAACCAGGTGGACCAGAGGAACCAGACGGACCATCTGGGAGAATGCTGCCGGGCTTTCGACAGCCGGGCTCTCCGTGGGGCTGCGGAGCCACCCGGTTCTCCCTCGGCGTCTCCATTTACTCCGCAACAGCGCCCACGACCCCTTGTTCTCCTTTTCTATCCAGCTGTTCTTTGGAGGAAACACTTCCACTTAATAACCAGTGATATTCAACACGTCGCCCTCGACCCAGAACCCCAGTTTCCTCATCTACACAGTCCTTGCCTCACGGGCCTGTAAGAACTGAAGGTATACGAGTGTTTGTGTGTGCGCACAGCTGACATCCAATTGGGGGGCTTATCCCAAAGGATAGGAGAACACTAAAGTAGGGGCTTTTTATTTTGCACTCTGCAGTTGTCCTCCCATAAAGGTTTTTCTGAATGTCTTGTTCCTACATCCTCTGTCACTCCGCTGCTGCCGCGCCGCGCTAGTCCTGGCTCAGCTGGCGCTAAGCACAGACTTGGGTCTGCGTTATTCTAACCGGACCTGACCCACAGCTCGACTTCCAAGAGACTGGCCCTCCAGAGGTCCAACGCATCCCCCGTCTCCAGCTAACCGGGGGGTAAGCTGAGAACCAGGGGGAGGGATGGCTTCCCTGGTCACCTGGTGCATGCGGGTCAGCTGTGTTTGGACCCCAGGACGCAGGCTCAGGCCACTGCGTTCCAGACCTCCCAGGGAGCGGGGCCATGCACACCTGGGGGCCATGTGGCTGGTGTTCCGCAGCCGGACCAGGGACCCCCCACCCACCCCTCTCTTGCCCCAGGGAAAGAGTCTGGGGTGGATGATTCCACCCAAAGATGTTTCAAAAATCGGGGCTGTGGAGCCAGGGCCGGAAGGGAGTGTGCCATCCTGGTTCTGGGCACCGTGCCCTCACCTTTCTCTGAGCCAAACGTTCAGGTCCTGGCAAGCCGAGTAGATGGGCCTGCCGAGCTCCCACGGCGTGCCTAGCCCAGGGCTCAGTGCCGCGTGGGGTCGGGGAGAAACAGCTTGCCTGAGTATGTCCAGGAGCCAAGGAAGGGGACCCCCAGACATGGTGCCATCTGGATGTGGCCAACAGCAGGGCGGTGGGCCAGGCTGACCCGGAAAAAGGGCGGAGGTGGAGGAGGCCAGCTCAGCCATCCTGGGCAGAAGCCCACCACATTTCTAGATGAGCCTGTGGGGCCGGGGAGTCTAGGGGACCACACTTGGAAACTGCAGGCTGAAAGAGAAGCAAGACGAAAGGAGGGCCAGGAGGCAGGGAACAGCAAGACCTGGAGAAAACTGAGGAACACTGACTGAGGGGCAAGGCAGGGACACGAAGGCCAGCCAAGGGGTGTGTGCGTGTGGTGTGCATGTGTGTTCACGTGTCGTAGGGGAGAGAACCAAGGGCCCAGGTGACCCCTCGAATAACACCGTCTCCCTCCCCACACCTGGTTGGCTGTAGGGGCCAGAGGTTGCTGCCGGCTGTCCAAACACTGTGGCCACCAAGTCCACTGATGGCCTTGCAGAGCTGTCGATAGAACAGGGATCAGGAACCAGAAGGCCTGGTTTTTGATTCCTGGGTCTGCTGGTTATCTGACTATAAGAACCTCAGTCTTCTCGTGTATGAAATGGGCCTAACAGCACCTCATTTACAAAGCTGACGTGAAAAATACGTAATATCTATCCATAAATGTGCCTGGTAAGAATGTGGATGAAAGTGCTTTGCTCCGCAGGGGTAAGGACGAAGAAGAAAATAAGATAAAGAGAATGAGATCAGAGGCAACTCGAAGGTCTCAAAGCATGTTCTCCTACATCCTCCCCTGTCTGTTAAGGAAAGGAGCTCCCGGGGCCATCACGGACGCACGGGTCTCTCTTGCTAAGAACGTGGGTCTCCGTCATACCACACGCTTCAGTTTGCAGCTGGTCCGCCTTCTGCGTGTGCTGTCGAGCTCTCTACACTGCATCCCACTGCACTCACCTTCGTATTCATTGAGCCATAGTGCATTCTGGCTTTCGTACGTGTCTTGCCTATGAAGCCCTTTCCTACTCCAATATTACAAAAAGATGCTCTCCCGATATTTTTTATTCTAATTTTGTGAAATTTAAATATTTAAGATTTTATTTTGAAAAGGACTTTTTTGTTTTCCAATAACATTTACAGAATTGTTTCCCTTTTCTCCGTTGTTTTGAAATGCCGAAGCATTTGATGCAATGATTTCTTTTTTGTTATTTACAGAATACTTTCTAAATTGTTTATGATTTATATTTATATTTCTTTTGTTTTTCTCTTATTTGCTTAAATTTTTGTATAGAAAGACCTTCAATATTTTGTGCTTTGGCCCCTTTGGGTAACCTAGGGTCTTGTGGAAGATTGCTTTAAAAATGCTGGTTTTCTTTGAAAATCATTTCTGATGTTCTAATTGGAGCTAACTTAATGAATGAAGGTACATTTTCATTAATTCAATCTTTACATTGTTGCTTGGAGATCATTCAATTCGTCCTACTGTGCTTTGGGCTCCAGAGTGTCTCACACTGTTGGCCCTTGGCTGCCAAGGCTGCTGGTCATGAGCGTGAACTGGGGGTCCTGGGGAAGACAGAACTGTGAGGTCACCTGAGGAAATGGGAATTATGACCCAGGATGGAGGCTGAAATCTCTGTATTGCTTTCACTCTGTCAACGGACATCTGAGTCCTTTGCACGGTGGGGTTACCTCGGAGAACCGCTGTGGGCGTCTTAGATCCTGTCTATTGTGAACCCACAAGCACGCTTTCTGAATCTGTTCCCTGGGACACAATTAATAGGTCAAAGAGTAACCATAGGTTTGGCTGTCATGGACCCTGCCAAGACTTTCCGGTGTGTGTGCCGGTTCACACCACCGGTGCAAGAGAGCTCCGCCTCACACCTCTGGGCTGTCAGCCCTTTATAATGGCGGCTGTTCGGCCCTCGGGGAAGTGCAGAGCAAACCACAAGGAGATGCCTCCTCATACCTGTCAGATCAGAACAGCTACTGTTTAAAGGACGACAAACGACAGATGCTGGAGGACGTGGAGAAACAGGAGGCCGTGTGCGCTGCAGGTGGGAAGGGCAATTGCCACAGCCACTATGGACAACGGCATGGAGGTTCCTCGGAACGTTAAAAATAGAACTACCGTTCAGCCCAGCAATTCCAGTCCTGGATATTCGTACAAAGAAAACAGAAACAATTATTCAAAAAGATGCACGCGCCCCCATGTCCATTGCAGCATTGTTTACAACAGCCAGGGTGTGGAAGCAACCCAGCTGTCTGTCTGCAGATGAGTGGGTGGAGAAGGTGGGGTGTGTGCACACAGTGGGGTAGGACTCAGCCACGAAACGAGTGAGATCTTGCCACTCGTGACAACTTAGGTGGGCGAGAGGGTATTACGCCAAATGAAATAAGGCAGACAGAGAAAGATAAATACCTTGTGATTTCACTTATATCTGGACTAAAACCCTAAACAAACCAACAGAATGGAACAGAAATTAACCCATAGATACAGAGAACAAAGGGATGGCTGCCAAGGGCCGTGGGGCAGGGACACAGACAGGAAGTGGGAGGGGATTAAGAAGCACAGATTCCCAGCTGCGAATGAACTCACGGGGGTGTGATGAACGGCACAGGGGATGCAGGCAACGCTGCCACGCTAGCCGCGGACAACGACAGGGTTAGTAGTCGTATTACGGTGACCGCGTCATACGGTGTGTGCTTTTTGAATCACTCATTGTACACCAGAAACTGATATGATACTGCATGTCAACTACTATTAAAAGTAGATTTTAAGAATAAATAAATAAGCTTAGCCCTTCGGGCGCGTGCGCAGGGGTATGTTGTTGCAGTTTCACTTTGCGTATTCCCGCTGACTGATGGTGGCGCGCACCTTTGCAGAGGCTGCTGGCCATTCAGATGCCTTCTCTTTGAAGTATGTGTTCAGGTCTCTGCTTATTTTTTAAGGTGCTTTCTTTTCCTTACTGATGTGTAGGAATTTTAAAAATGAGATACTCGTCCTTTATCAAATAAGTCCAAGTACCATTTCTCAGCCCATGACTTGCCTTTGCGTTCTCAGGTGGCTTCTGATGAACAGAAGTTCTTCATGAAGTTCAATGTTTCAGTTTTTTATGGTTAGTGCTTTTGTACGTGCTGTTTAAGAAGTCTTTGCCTGCCTCAAATTCATGAGGATATTCTACTAGATTTTCTCCTGGAAGCTTTACGGTTTTGATAAGCGTGGGGTTTGAGGCAACAAAAAAACATTGAATATCAGCAATTTCATGTGTTTCATCCCCATACCTTTCCCATTTGGGTCTATGATTTTTTACATCAACTTCTGAACATGGACTGAGATGGGGTTAAGAGTCACTGCCCTCCCCGCCCCGTCCATGTGGATATCCGGTGTTCCCAGCACTGTTTGTTGAGAAGACCGTCTTTCCCCGAAGAATTGCAGTGGTTCTTTGTCATATACCAGGTGGCTGGTTTTGGGTGGGGCTGTCCTGGATTCTTTAGTCTGTTCCACGGATCAGGTTATCTGTTCCTGTGCCAGCACCGTGCCGTCCTAACTGCTAAGGCTTTACAGAAACCCTAGCTGTCTGCAGGTGTATGGTTTCCCATGCTCCCAGAGGTGTCCCAGACCCTCCCACCCTCTCCGGGTGGGAGTTGCCTGCTGGAGAGAAGATCTTCTCAACCATGGATACCCACCATAATCCCCGGGAGAGGTTCTTCAAAGCACCCCGACCCCGGCCTTATCCTAGACCAACTCAGTCAGAATCTCTGGAGGGAGGTTCAGGAAATGGATATTTTGGAAGTTCCCAGATGGTTCCAATGTGCGCCCAGGGCCGAGATGATGGCTTCAGAGATGGGTTATTCCCATTTTCCAGAGGAGAAACCGGAAACTCGAAGTCACGTTTCCTAGAGGTGCCACTCACCTTCTCCAGGCTTCAGATCCTGTGCTGTGCTCCTCCTGCCCTCAGTTTTTACTCAGAGAACTCCTACTCATCCTGCAGAACCCAGGTCAAGAGGGCCCCACCTATGAGGCTGTCCCAAACACTTCTGGTGGGAGAAGGTGCCTCTTGCGGGCCCTTACCTTCCAGGGATGCCTCTGCCTCAGCCGTTAGCAGGCTTGGCTCCCCGTGCTCCCACCGGACCGGGCTTTGGAGTGAGGGCATGGCCTGGTCACTAACACGCCCCTGGATCTCTCACGGACCAAGGTCTGGGAGAACCAAAGAGCAGGGCTGGAGCTGGAAGTTGCCAGCCCCCCTCACTCCTACACGTGGCCGTGCTGCAGAAGCGCACCCAGGCCACTCCCAGGCTCGGACCTCCGCCTCTGGTCCATCCGCTCGCTGCGATGTCCCCAGGCTGGAAAGCCGCCTTCACCCACTAGCCCTCGGTGAACACCAGGCCCAAACCCATGGGCCCCGGGTCTTCCCATCTGCAGGTGGCCGGGGCAGCCTCCAGGCTAGGCTGTGCCCGCTGGTGGGTGCTGGGAGTCTACTGGTCCTTTCACAGCCTTCTCCCCACTGCTCCCACAGTAGGGCTACCTTGGCTGAGACAGGACCCCCAGAGCCCTTCTCCCTGACAGCGGGGCACAGCTCCTCACTGAGAGTCCGCGCCTGGCCGGGCCTGGCCTCCGGCCCGCCTGTGGCTACCCTCTGCGGTGGCCTCCCGCCTCTGGGTGCGCGCCATCTGGGCTCAGGCATCCCCGGGACAGCCCCCGTCCCTCAGCATCACCCGCTCTGGGCCCCATGCCGAGCCTCTCCGGCAAGCCTCCCACGGGAGTTCGCCCTGCAGCTGAGTGCGCCTGGCCCGGGCTGGCGGGTGTGGCCCTCAGACTCTCATCGCCCCACCCGGTCATTAGCAGCCACTGTTTTTCCTTCCAAAACAGGGCGCAGACCAGATTCTGGGTCAGCGTCTCCTGGCTGGCTGTCAGCTTTCACCACAGCGGGATGACCGCCCTCACCTCAACTTGTCCTTGGGTCAGGGGCACGTTGCCCTGTGCGCCCTTCAGTGACCAGGGCCCGGGAGCGCGGCTCCTTGCCTCCTGCGGTCACTCCCCAGACGCCTTATGGCTGCGGGGAGGTGGCAGCTCCGGACCTCCTTCTGTGGCTCGCCCGGATCCTGGGGGCCCCAGAGCCCCACAGTCCTGGCCGGTGGGGTCTGTGAGTGCATCAGGATGCGGCTGAGCGGGGCCAGGGCCCTTTCTTTTCTAGAAGCTTTCACGGGGTCATCCGCTCCATATAGCTGTGGGGACGAGAGCCCTGGCCCCGCTGACAGCAGCGTCCCTGAGCAAAGAGAGACTCCACAACGCCCGGTGCCACGGCCACACAACACCGACAACGAAGCCTCACTAGGCGGGAAGGGAGGTTCGGCCATTTCTCGGCTCCAAGCAGGGCCGAAAGCAGCTAGCTGGGCTCCCTGCCGCCCCATCCCAGGATCCGCGGGTTCGAACGGCTCTCAACACCATCACTGCCCCCTCTCTGGTGAACCTGAAGCTAAGAAATTCATTTTACTTTCAATCTTTAAAAAATGAATTCTAAAGCAATACCTGTTCCTTTAAGACAACTCGGAAAACACAGAAAGGCGAGGAGGGAAAACCAGCCACGGCCTCATTACTCCAGAACAACGAACATGCAATCGGAAATCAATTAGTATTTTTCTCGAATGATCACAAATTTTGATGTGAATTTTTGATTCCTGTTCCCCCTAACAGAAACTGTGCATTTAAGTCTCCATTCGTCTCTTTTGGGTCCACTTCCCCAAAAGGACTCCAGGTAAGCGCAGGTAATAGGACTGACAACTGGAGAATCCTCGAAAAATAGGGGGAAAAAGTAGGGGAGAAAGGGAATGACCCGGAGAAACTCAGCTATAAAGCTTTTCCCGTGGGTGACAACGGTGATGTTTGGGTTGAGTGTTTAATGTCAGGACTGTAGGCTGATCTACCTGAAAAATACTCCAGGGTCCAGACCCACAATGATTGGGAAACACAGTCATTGCAAAAAATATGAAAGGACTTCATCAGGGAAGCCACCACCCAGCGGGTGTGGTCTAAATATCCCTCCGCCACCTTGGGTAGTGAGAGAAGGCCAGTGAGGTGGCGTGGCCACAGCTCCCAGCTTCTGTCCCCAGTCTACCTGGACCAGCTCATTTTACTGGCTTCAGTCTAATTTTCTGAGAGACCATGGAGGTATAAATAATACAGCAAGAAAAGCAGACCCGTTTGGCTGGCTCTGTGGACCTCTCCTGAATGCGCTGTGAGTATGACACCTCCCCTTCAAAAAGACCACGGGCTTGCTGCTACCCTCAGCTGCAGGCTGCTGCAGGCTGCGGGAAGAGGCAGACCGCCCCTAGGGGGCTAGTTCACGAAGATAGTTCTGAAGGAAACCCAAATCCGCTCTTGAAGAGAGACCGGGGCTCATTTCCATGGGTGACTCGTGTTCATGGGTGTTTTACCCCAGTGGTTTCCTGGAGGAGGACCCTTCCTGGATGTGCGGGGCGGGGTGCCTTGGGAGACCAGGGCTCCCCTCAGACACAAGTCAGCCGCGGCCCTAGGGCTCTGGCCTCAGCCAGCCCCGTCTGTGAGCTTTCTGAGGCTCTTCATCTCCACCCAAGGAGGGAGGCTGTAGCCATCAATTTGCTACTTCACAGGCAGAGCGAGGCCGGCCAGCTTCCTGGCCTGCAGCAGTATCGCCTTCACGTATTAGATTCCCACGTATTAGATAGATCAGCTGATCTATCCAAACACGCGTTGTGACCTCGGGTAGCTCCTTTGTCCCCTCTGGGGCTCAGTTCCCCCTCGGTAGCACAAGTGGCCTTGAAGTTGATGGTTGCTGAACCGTTCCAACCCACACACTTGTACTCCCACACACTCGTACTCCCTCATCCTAGACCGAAGTCCCGAAGGCAGGAGGAACAGGCCCGGCTGGAGCTGGGAAGGGCTCGAGGATTTGGAGAAGTCTGCGGGGCCGGCTGGGGCCTTGCCTCTCAGGTTTGGGCTCTGAAGGCTGCGGGTCCACCGGCGGCGTCAGTATGGACCGCTCCTTGGGCAAGGTGCCGATCCCGTGTGCCTGGCACGGAGTGAGGGCTCAAAATATTCCTTAAAAGAATGAGGGCAGAAGTGTCCAGGGCCGGTTCAGAGGCGAGGTGATGTGCGCACACACTCTGTTTTCCAGGAGGGAGGGTCAAGTGCACCACAGTGGCCAACAGGGTCATTCATGGGTCTTCTCTCACCTCCAGCAGAGGGAGAAGGGCATGCCTTACCATCACTTAGTTGTAACTTGCTCTAAAAAATAATACCTTCTAATATATCTAGAGTGATCTCTTAAAATAATATCGATCCCTTAAGATGGGGGAAGCACAGAGCCTGCCTGGGATGCCTCCTGGAGCCCAGGGCGCTGTTGGCACTGGGTCTTGGGGGGCCAGCGCTCATCGGTGGGGAGGACCCTCCCGTCACTCTGTGGGGGCTCCGAGGAGGATTGGGGGAAAGCTGGGGTCTCAGAGGGCCTGGGGTGCCTCAGGCTCGGTGCCCGTGCCCCGCAGGGGCAGGAAGAGGCCCATCTTTGAGCGGGCCCCCCTACTGGCTGACATCGGCCCATGGGGGCTCACTGGGGACAGGAAGTAGTCAAACGCTTCCTAAACTTTTCAGTGGCATTGGTTTGTGCAGACAGACACGACGTAAACTTTCCCTTCCAGACAGTTTTATCACAGGGAAGAGAGGCAGCCCAGCGAACTGTCACCCAGGAGAGGTGACCTGCGGCGGGCTGGGGAGATCCCCGCCCTTGGAAGTAAATGGCTCCAAACTGCTCCATGCGGAGCTTTCCTTCTGCATCCTGTGTGTGCTCAGTTTATTCGTGTGTTGTGTCCCCGAACCACCGTTGATGCCAGCAAGTGTGAAAGTGTTCCATAGCATTACAGACATAGCTGTTGTTCACGCTGCCGGCGCCTCTCACCGTCCCCGCCCCTTTGTTGCTCTGATTGGCTGATCCCAGAATGACACTTATCAGGGACGGAGCAGGAAGTGAAAGTGCCACCGCTCCTTCGGTGGGCAACGAAGGGGCGTGGTGGGCCGCTCCTCACACAGACCTAAGGCCTTGAGCTCTGTCCTGAGAGCTCCTGGTTTGCTCCCGGGGTACACCTGGTTGGGATCTGTCTTCAGGATGCATGACTCCTGAGTCAGTGCGATTTTATCTCTTCCTAAGAGAAGGAAATCATTTCCCCAGATTAATGGGGAACATGGGGCCAGGGTAGTCAGAGAGAATTAAAGTGCTGAGCACAGCTTAACCTCCCCCCGTGTGCCCACAGGGCTCAGTTTCTGCGGTGTTCTGTTCGTCTTTATTTTGTTTACTCATTTACTCTAGAGCGACAATCCCCGCCTCCCCATCCCCGACACACTCCAAAATGAAAATCGGAACAGAGTGGCTCAGCTGAGCAATCTGTCCATCTATCAGTCTATTGGGGAGCAACCAGCCACTCAGCTATTTTAACTGATGGAATAAACAAAAGTGAGCCTTCTCGGGCACCTGGGACGGGTACCCACCTGACAAGTTTGGGTCAGTGTGGGGCTTGTGGTGACCGATGGAAAAGCTTGGCGGAAATGGGTCGAGTGTGAGCTGTCTGGGGGGAGAAAGGCCAGAACAGTGGGTGCTCCGGGGACTGGGCAGGAGGCCTGTGGGGACCACTGTGACACAGACTCAGAGAAGCAGGGGAAGCTGAGATGGGCAGGGAGTAGACCGTGTCCGGAGGGGCGGGGGCTGCGAGCTGATTAGCAGCATCTAGTGGGGCTAACCACCCCCTCTCTGCCATTTAAAAGATGCCGATATTGAATCTCTGAAGGACAAAGAGGCTTGTGTCAGGCCACCAGGCAAACACACGTACAAGAGAAAGCCAACAGACAGACTTCCGGTTCCGTGCTCAGTTCTTGTCCCTGCAGCCAGCGACTGGGCACCCTTGTAAAACCTCACGTGTGCCAGGGCTTCTGGCAGCTTCCCTCCCCGGCCCCGGGTCCGGCCCTGGCAGGCTGCTCAATGGCGGCACAGCTTGCCTGGCTGGGAACCGGACCGTGAGAGTGTTCTCTGAGCTCTTTCCACAGAAGGGTCTGAGCCCCCCACTCCCAGGCATCGGAAACGGCACCACAGAGGCAGCGGGTGGTCTGCACTGAACTCAGACGCTTCTGTCATTCAGCCGGGCGGGCTTCGTCCGCAGTCCAGCCCACTAAGCTGAGAGATGCAACCCATTCATCTTCTATTGTCTTCCCTTGTTGGAAACATCCAGGGACTTCACCAACCTTGTCTTCTATAATCTCTTTTCAGACTGTCTCTACAGCCCTTGTTCATCACCGGCTATTTTTAATTTTTACTAAAAAAAAACAGTGTCATTAGGAGCAGGAGGTGCTTAGACATCACCTGGGCTCCCAGAGGGGAAGTGCTGTCCACAATGTCGCAAAGCAACGAGGTGAAAGGTCAGAGCCAGGAGTCCTGGCGTCCTGGTAGCCCCAGTTCCTTTTTTCCTGTGTCAGGACACTTTTGGCTTCAAGTAACTGACCAGGTAACTCACACAAGCATCCCTGGAAGTGTAGAGGCAGGGTGGGCTCTGGGGGGCTTGTTCAGTGGCCCCTGCTCCAGGTTCTCGGCAGAGTCCTATGTGTGCCCTCTTTGCCTTCTGGCTTTGTCCTGGAGTCACTTCCCTCACTGGGCAAACAGCTGTGGGAGTCCCTGGTGTCCACACCTCCCTGCCCAGGACATCCAGGGGACGAGAAAGGGCCGCACCCCAACATTCCAGCAAGAGCCTGAAGTTCACCGTCACGGTGTCACTCACGTTATGTGCCCCGCCCTGAACAGCTCTCGGGGCGGAGCTCAATGTGGGCTGACTGGATAAGGCTGGTCTCCTGACCGGTCACTGGTGCGGGGAGGAGGGGGGAGGGGGGAGGTGAGGCTATCCTGCCCCAATCAGAGCCCCCTGTGGTGCTGGGAATGAGTCCTCTGTCCCTGAGGCACATGGGCTGCCTGAGGGAGGGGGAGATACCTGGAAAAAATGAAATTTTGTTAGGAAGATGGAGGGGAGTGTGGGAAAAAATGAGGGGTGCGTACTGGAATCTTCACACTCCAGACCACAAGCTCCATGAGGACTCCTTTTGCTCTGACGATGGCTGCATCCACAGTGCCCAGCACAGAGGGTTTGGGGTGCTCCTGGGTGCCCTCCCTGTGCTGGTTTTCATTTGTCCCCTGACTCTGTCAACCAGAAAGAGCCTCCTCCACCTAGCTCCCAGCGGCCTGTTGGTGCTGGGCCCAGTGACCCTAGGCTGGTGGTGCTGTGAGGCTGGCTGCTAACAGCAGACAGGTGTCCCCCCATCTCAGAAACTTGCCCTCATCTGATAGGGGGTGACTGACCCAGGAGGTCACACCCCAGACCTCGCATCCTGGGGACCACTGACTGGCCGATCCCCTCTGAAAAGCCAGAACACTTGCTTCACAGCTGAATGCCACCCCGTGCTTCTCGCTGCAGGGCCCGCCCCTGCTGATTGCATCAAGGCCAGCCAACACCCGGAACCAGCCCCATCCTTTCTCGGCTCCTCCCCCTTCCTGGCCTCTTCCCTCACTTCCCCAGGGGCTCCTCCTAAGAGCAGTCTCTCAATAAATGACGCATGAGCACGCTTGAATCCTCAGCTCAGGTTCTGCATCTCGGGAACCCAGGCAAAGACAGCCACGAATAGTCTTTCCGGTTGAGGACAGGTTCAGGTACGAGGAGGTGTCCATTCCAGGGGAGAAGACACAGTAGGTGGTAACAGAGGACCAAGCAAAGAAATCTGCCTTTATCTGGTAGAAAAATCATTGCCAGAAGCATGGCTACCCAGAGAAATCAACACGCTTCTGGGAAGAGCACCCTTTTGGCAGCTCTCTGCAGCATTAGGGCTAGAGGTGGGGGTAAAGAATGAAATTCCTGTCCCCCAGAGCTCACAGCCATGCTGGGAGATGTCGGAGCTGAGCGGTGGTGAAAGGCGCAGCAGCCCGGGAGGCAGGCAGACCTGGCGTGTCCTCTCCGTCACACTGCCCCCTTCTCCTCCCTCAAAGGGGAGCAGGGAAGGAGGATTGGTAGAGACCTGGGTACTTCTGGGGTACATATGCCCCATTTACAGACCATCTGGTCTTAGAAAAAGGGCTTGATTAAGATTCTGGGGATGTAAGGGGAAAAAATCCAACTCAAATCAGCCGACCCTGAAAAGGAAGTTTATTGGCTCATAGTTTGGAAAAATGGAAATGGTTGGGCTTCAGATAAAGCTTGATCCAGGAACTCCAAAGATGATACCAAGTATTTCTCCCCATTCCTCTCTTTCAATCTCAGTCTCTCTCTCTTCTCTCCTTCTACACATGAAAATCCTGGCCACACTCAGTCCTAGGCTACATCATTAAGGGAGACATCTCAGAGTTAACCTGCACATTCTTAAGAGGCTTGTGTATTCGTGGGGAAAGACGCTGATTGATCTGATTTGGGTCAGTCTCACCTCTTCTCCCATCAGTGAGGCAGCGGATGAAGTATTATGGTGGCCTAGCCTGGGTCACATGTCCACACTGTGGCATTTTCTTACTGTCATCCAGTGGAGTGGAGGGAACAGCTCCTCAAAGGAATTGAGATTCTGTCACCATTAGATGGGGAAGATGGTACGAAAACAAGAGCTGTTTTCTACGCTCAGGCCTCTCACTTATGGAACAGGACAATCACTTCTTGTTCCCGGGGTGATCGTATAGGCTAAACGCTCTCACGGATGTCGAAGCGCTACTGAACCGCCATGCACCGCACACACTCGCTGCCACACTACTTCTCTCATCTGGTCTTCCTCGTGGGTAAGATGGGGACAGCGGGGCTCTTCTGTTTTTTCCCGGCTAACCTCAGGCCTACTACTCAACAGGACGATCTCCAAGGAACATGAACCCCACACTGGGCCTGGGCCTGGGCCTGCTTCTGGCAGGCCTCCTCCCTATGGAAGGTCTCGTGGAGCCCCACTCTTCTCCAAAGAACCGTGAAGTGGTGAGCCAGGCCCAAGCACAGAAGGGAAGGATGGCGGCTCAGCAGCTCTCAAGGCAAAACATGGACTTTGGCTTCAAGCTGTACAGGAATCTGGCCTCCACTGGCCCCAGCAAGAACATCCTCTTCTCCCCCGTGAGCATCTCCACAGCCTTTTCCATGCTGTGTCTGGGGGCCCAAAACTCCACGCTGGCCGAGATCAAGCAGGGCTTCAACTTCAGGAACATGCCGGCGGAAGAGCTCCATGAGGGTTTCCATTACCTGATCCAGAGCCTCAACCAGGATGACCGGAACCTGCAGGTGAGCCTCAAGAACACCTTGTTCATTGACCAGAGGCTGCGGCCAGATAAGAGGTTTTTAACAAACGCCAAGAACCTGTATAATGCAAACAGCATCCCCACCAACTTCCAGAACAAGGAAAATGCTCGCAAGAAAATCAATGACTATGTCAGGCAGAAAACCCAGGGGAGAATCAACAGCCTGATCAAGAATATCGATCCCGGCACCGTGATGCTTCTTGTCAACTGTATCTTGTTTCGAGGTAAGGCTTGGGGCAGCTTGGCACGGAAAAGACAGCATGACCAGTAGACTTGGATTAAAAACCAGGGTTGCTTGCTCTGTGACCTTGAGTTCATAAGTGAGTAGTCTCTCGGGGACTCACTTTGACTATGGGCAAAATGAGTATCTTGCTACATAGCTCACAGGGCTGTCATTGGCATTCAAAATGAAAAATGTATACAGAATGAACTTCGTGAAGTCTAGATTATTCTCCATATGTGCATTTCCATTATTACTGATTGTCCTAAGGCAGCATTGGTTGTAGAAGCTGCAGTGACACTCTCTTCCTCATTTCTTAGAAAAGGAAAGTGAAATTCAGGGAGACATTCATTGACTTCCTCAGTTTCAAAGCCAGTTGACAAAAGTCAGGACTAAAACCCACTTTTCCTGGCCCAAGGGCTGTGTGTGTTCCCCCAGTCCAGGTAGATGCCCAGGGTGGTGACGGTGTTGTGGATGATGATGGTGATGGTCACTTCGGTGGGTGCCTCGGGCTCCTGTCAAACCTGGTAGATTCCCAAGTCTGAGGGTAAGAGGCTGGAAAAGAAGGTGGAAGAATATTCCCCAATCCAAGCATCACCACCCCACCATACACACCTACATGTACAGGTACACTACATGTACACAAAGGTCAGCCAACATAGAGGAGAATCAGAGGCAACAGCCCGCAGGCCAGGCGAGACTACAGCTGGATTGTCAGCAACGTGGTTCTGAGTGTGGAAGTTCAGCTCTCCCGAAATCCACAGGGAGACTGATGGCAACAGAAGAAGAAAAGAGTGATAATGGCAGACTAAAATCTCAGCCTACCCGAAACAGAAGGAGAGAGGAGAATCTGGAAATTCCCCGAGTCCCTACACCCCTAGATTCCAACAAGATCAGTGGTGGAAATGATGCTGATGATGACTAGCATCCACCCAACACTTACTACACACAGTCACTAAGCTATGCTGCCGTTTTCCAGTCTCACAGCAGCCCTAGGAGGTGCCCACCAATACCCCCATTCTGCAGATAAGGACACTGCACCCCAGGGATATTAAGTCCAAGGTTATCCAGCTAGAACCGTAGAGCTAGAATTTGAACCCTGGGGGCTCTGAAGGTAGCAAGTGTAAAAAGACCCAGGTCTGGATATATGTCCAACAGCATCAAAGAATCCTCAGGATAGAAAAGGAGGGGTCCCAACACCCAGCTTTGGGGGTTCACCACTCTTCAGCAGGCTCCCAAGGGCAGATTGTCCCATCATTTTTCTTAGCCACATGTGAGAGCAGCCCCTCCAGGCCTGACTTAGAAGAAAACTGAGCAGTTTTGACTCACATCAGACCCCAACAGCCTGGCTAAGTAAGTATAATCTAGGCCCCTCTGCTGAGACTCTGTCCACAGGCTCTCTCACCCTCAGGAGAATCTGGGCTTAGGTCTGTCTGAAGCTCTTGGGCAGCTGGTCACCAAGTCCCAGCCCACCCCACCAGAAGTGTTGAGGGCATGTCACGGGGACAGGGATTCCTGGAGATCTGTCCCGATATCCCAGGGTATCCAAACCCTTTCCACGCGTGCATGTAGACAGAGACCAGTGCTCAGCTGGACTCCGTTGCTGCTTCTCCTTCGGGACACTCATGTCACTTTGTCCTTCGATCTGAAGCCAGGTGGAAACACGAGTTTGATCCAAAATTAACCAAGGAGGAAGATTTCGTTGTGGACGGAAACAAGCCAGTGAAGGTGCCCATGATGTTCCACGGGGGCACGTATGAAGTTGGCCACGACGACCAGCTGCCCTGCTCTGTGCTGGCCATGCCCTACTATAACAACATCACAGCTGTCTTCGTCCTTCCGGAGGAAGGCAAGATGAGGCAGGTGGAGGAGGCCTTGGGGATGGACACGCTCGACAGGTGGAAAAATTTAATGACGCGAAGGTAAAGGTGGGGGCGCTGGGGCATGTGGCTTCTTTCTTCCTCTTCCTCCTCCTCCCACTCTCTCTACTTTTTCTGTCCCAGATTTACTGAGCTCTTCCACCATCCCCTTCTCCCTGTTAGCTCTGGCAATGTCACACGGGGCTGCAGCCCTGGGGCCCGCCATGGTGTTTCACGGTCCACTGGCCGAGCCCCTCTGCAGCCCCCAGAGCTGAGGCTGTCATCAGAGTGCCACTAACGACATGCAGATATTTCTGGGGGACTGTCACCATCTCTCTGGTTTCAGGAAGGGGTCCATACTCCCCACTTTGCTCCTCCACCCAAGTGTGGGAAAGGCCCTCTGAGATTTCCTGCAGGCAGCCCAAGCCTTCCTGGAGGTTTGGTGATAACAGGCCCAGGGACACTGGGCATAGAAGCAGCTTCTCATAGAGTCCAAGTGCAGGCTCTCTTAGGGTCTCTTCCAGAATATGCCCCCCAGCGCCTCCCAGTCAGCCTCCCCCACCCATGAGGACTTATCCCAGCATCTCTGTGCTTGAGGCCAGGCCTCCCTCTGGGAAGACTTAGCAGAGTCCCTCCCACCGAGGCCAGGCCCTCCTCCCCAGGCACGTGTGGCCCTGAATGACTAAGAGCAGTGAAGTCCACCATACCCTCCCCCAGGGGAGTAGTCTTGTCCATGGTCCCAGGGGGAAGTGCATTTCATCAGAATGTGACAGGCCCACCTTCCTGCCCTCTGAGCTCCCGTGGTCTGGGGGACAAGTCGTCAAGTGCAGGCCACTCCCCTGGTCCTTCATCGAAGAGGGCGGGGTCCCCTCCCAAACGGAAGGCCTAGGACAAGCTGAAGAGAACACGCACCCTTTCCCCAGGAGACAAGAGCGAGCCAGCAGACACACACCTAAAAGACACACGCCAACAGACACATGCCCGGCATGCTTAGGAATTCAAGCCAGGGGTGGCCGGCTTCAGCCTGGAGCCCGCGCCCCAGACAGACTCCTGCTTTGCGTCTGCACAGTGAGAAGGCTGCTGTGGCGGGTGCCCCCAGGAAAGGTTCAGTTTCCCCAAAGGCAAATCCAAAGCTCCCCGGGTAGGAGGCACAAGCTGCTGACCACCTTGAAATGGCCATTTTCCTGTTCGAAGTTCCCAGGAACCGCTCTCGGCCGGGGTTCCCCCCATCAGGCCTCTGTCTACTTCAGTAGCCACGTGGCAGCGTCGGCCCCGTCCCCGTTCTGACGTGGGCTAGAGCCATTCTCCCCATCGATGCACTGACACCTCCTCCTCTCACGGCTCAGGGATGTCACCCCAGCGGCTCTCTCCTCCTTCCAATAGCAGCAAATGGTTTGCTCTCTACTGAGCCATTTGCATCAGACAGGAGGATGCTACCATTGCTCCCATCACAAAGCAATCTTCTCCCGCCCCCACGGCCCCCACAGCCCCCGCCATTGCTCCGTTTCTTTGCTCTCCTCTGCAGGTAAGCACCTTGGAGCAGTTGTCCTCTACCCACCGTCCGCAGCTCTCCCCTCCCAGCCTCTCTCACACCCACGAGTCGGCCGCCTGTGCTCCCCTCCACGGAGCTGTTCATCCCCCGGGTCCCCCGAGAGTATCCGTGGGGCTGAGTCTGCTGGCTGGTTTCAGGCCTGTCTTCCTCAGCCTATCAGCAGCACCTGACCCAGTCGACACCCCCACTTCAGAGGTGTCCTTCACCTGGCTCCCAGGTCCCCACTGTCTCTTCACCCCCTTCATGCCCTTTCCCACCCCCTCGGCTGCCCCCCAGCCCCTGCTCCGGGTCTCCGTGGAGTGCCAGGGGGTTCACTGCTCAAGCCTCTTTTCCATGGGCATCCACCCCCCGCATGGGCATCAGGCTCAGGGCTCTCCATGCTGTCCTTGTCACCTGCCACACCCTTCTGTTCCTAGTCTCAGTTCTCCCTCCCAGACTCCAAGGTCATACATCTGTCTGCGTACCCAGGATCTCCGTCCCAGTGTGTCCAGACCAGTTCCCTGTCGGGAACTCCTCAAACTTTCATCTCCTTCGGGGTGAAGCCACCCTTTCAGTTTCTCAAGCTAAAAATGCTGGGGTCCCCCGTGATCACTCTCCTCGCCAGCCCCTCACTCAGTCTGTCAGGGGACCCCACAGTCCCACCTGCCAGTGAATCCGAGGCGGTCGCTTCCCAGCATCCCTAGGACTCCCAGCCTCTGACTGCGGCACTGACTTCCAAACAGTCTCCCAGCATCGACTCTGGTCCCTGCCCTTTACCACCAAGCGTATATTCTTAACAGAGCAGAAAAAATGATCTGTTTAAACCCTAAGCAAGTCCTTGCCTTTCCTCTGTTCAGAACGCTATGGTGCCTGCCCATTCCACTAAGAAAATTTAAAAAACACACCCCAACTTGCCTAATTCCTTTGCCTTGGTCCAAGTTTGCACAAAGGGCCCTTCACTCCAGCGTTCCTGGTTCCCATAGTCGATCCGCATTTTTCCCGCATCACATGAGGCCTTCCTACACACGGACTGCCCGCCTGTGCATCCCTGCCACGTATGGTTTTCGTTCTGTTGGGTTTAGTGTCTGTCTTCCTGCTGAAGTACAAGCTCAGGGCACGGGTTTTTTCCTGTTCCATTCACGGATGCATCTAAGCATCTAGAACAGCCCCTGGTACACAGTAGCCACCTAATAAATACTTGCTGAGTGGGTGGATGAGCGGAAAGGTAAGTTGGGAGTCACTGGGCTGGTCTCTGGTGTTTAAAGCTATGACACTGAACGAGATCCCCAGGGAGAGAGGAAAGAGAAGACCGCGGCCTCAGGCTTGGAGCATCAGAGCACAGGCAGGGGACAAGAGGGAGGAATGAAGGGTGAAGGAGGAGTGGCTGGTGAAGGAAGGAGAGAGCTGGAGGGCATGGACTAGGCTTGGAATGCTTCAAGATGGAAAAACGAATCAGCTCTCTTGGCGCTGGCCTCTGAGTGCTCGCAGTTGTATCCAGCGAGCTGAGGCGGCAGTGACTGTAGGAAGAGCTGCCTCGGTCGGTAGAATGCAGAGGACACCCCGTTGGTGCAGAGGGCTGAGGCAGTGCTGGGGGGTGGAGCTCACTGGTAGATACGGCTTCTGCTCCGAATGAAAGAAGAGATATGGGCTGGATGCCCAACCAGTAATTCAGGGTCAACGGAGATGCCTTTGCTTTTGTGTTTTAGGATAGGGGTTATGATAGCATGTGCTCTGATCCTGAGAATGGCCAGGTAGACCATTTACGGAGGGTGCAGGGCAGAAAGGAAATAGGCAGGAATGGGGTCTTGGATAGACAAGAAGAAACGGGGTTTGGGGCCAGGAGGAGAGCAATTCGGGGCTGCCCAGGTGCCTCATGGACACCTGACCACAGACCCCGGGCAGAGCGGCCCAGCCCAGCCAGGTCCCACCCAGTGCACCTACACCAGCGCCCTCACTGTCCCGTGGTGCTGCAGCTATCACCATCATGTTCACACAAGTCACTTAGAGACCATTCACTGCAAGTCACAGAGCTCAGGAGAGGCGGAGCAGGTTTTGACAGCTCTGCCTGGCTTCAGATGGTGTGGTGCTGCTGCCTCTAGCGTTAGAGGGATCACAACTGGCTTGGGGCTGAGCCTGCGGTGGGGAGACCTCAGTGGCTGCAGCGGAAGGGGCCCTGAGACAGCGGGGACTTGAGGACATTTCTGTGGATGAAGGCTCAGAGCGGGTTTGATAAGCAGCAGAGAGCGTAGAGAGCACGGGGTTTTGGAGGTTAAGGAACCCTCCTCATTCTGTGGATCCAGAGAAAGACCAAGACCTTTAGGGCTGGGAGGACAAACGTCTCATTCACTGTCTATCCTGGAGCCTGCCCTGGAAAAAGGTAGATCCTTGCCGCTCACCTTTGTCACTTCCCACTCCCTAGGGTTGTGGACGTGTCCATGCCCAGGTTCTCCATCCTGGGCACCTACGACCTCAAGAAGATTCTCTCCTACATGGGTATCACCAAAATCTTCGAGGAGCACGGTGAGCTCACCAGGATCGTTCCGAATCAAAGCCTGAAAGTGGGCGAGGTGAGGCTGCCTGGCCTGGCGGTTGCCCCCTTCCACCACCCCCCCACCATGCCAACCCCCCACAGGGAGCCTCCACACAGCGCCCAGGCCAGAGTCACCATCACTGCAGCTGAGCAAGCCGGGATTCTGCCCACCAGTCAGGCCAAGTTCAAATCCAGCTCTGCCCCTACCAGCCACATGACCCTGGGTGAATCATGAACATCCCCAAGCATCGTGTTCTTGGTTTTTAATATTAGAACTGAACTCCTGTAGTGTTTTGGAGGTCAATTCCATGAAACAAACCATTGACCAAGGTCCAGGGCATTTGTCCGGCCCAGAATGGGTCTGGGCATGACCCAGGGCCTCACTCAAAGGTGTCACAGGCCCATCAGGACTAAGGGTCTACTGACTTTAAGAGATGAACAGGCAAAGGGCCTATGGTCTCCAGCAAGAATGGGCACCTGCCTCTTAGGGGCAAGCAGAGAGGAGCACTAGGGTAGGGTCCCCAGCAGACAAAATACAGGGCACCCAGTTAAATTCAAATTTCAGACACATGATTCTTCTTTTTTTTTAGTATAAGTATGTCCAATCATTGCATGGGATATACTGACACTAATGTATCATTTATCTGAAAATTAAATTTAACTGAATGTCCTATATTTTATCTGGCAACCCTACTTTTAGGTTAAAAGGGAATTGAGGGGGAGAGATTTCAACAAGCAGAATTGGGTGTGGGGAGGATCTTCCACTAGGGGGCAGCATGGCCAAAGGCTGGTGGGAGGCCCGGACTGGCTGCCTGCGGAGGTCCAACCGACCTGGGAGTGATCCAGGTTGCGAAGCTGAGCTGAGGGTGTCACTGAGTCAGATTCATTTTCCAATTTGCAAGAGGAAGAAAAAGAGTTAATAGAATTTTCTCACTTTTAAGCTTTCCTGCCAGAGACATCTTGTAAACATTCAACGGCAGCTACCCCTTTCCCGTAGGCCTTTATGGATGGAGTTCAAGGCTTCTCTCCTTCCTCAGCTAGGTGTGCCGACAGCTGTGCGCAACGGCCACCGACCTGCTAGAAAATGGTTAGGGTTTTGCAGACTGGACTGAAATGTGTCAGCATTTCACGGAAGCCCATCAGTTTCCCCAGGGTCGATCCATTAGTCACGGATGTTGAGGGTACTGGGGTGCATCTGGGGTCCAAGCCATCCCCAACAGCTAGCCTGGAATCTGGCTCCCTCTTAACTATCCACCAACCATCGATCAGGCAGGTGAACGGAGAGTGGCGGGGGCTGGGGGTCTAGGGCAGGCCCCCCACCTTCCTGGCCTCTAGCTAGAGCTCAACGGACACTTTCAGCCATTGTAACCATTGACACTTTGCTGAAACTCCCAGGGTGGGCAGCAAACCCCACTCCACCCCCAGGACCCTCGCCCCACCCCCATAGCTGATGCTACCTGGCATCATTTTTTCCTTCATGCTGCATCTGCTGGTTGAGTGTCCTTTAAGAGTGACAGATGACGGGAAGCCCCGGCCGGGCTGGCCCCAGCTGTGACTGCCGTGTGGGGCAGCTTCGGGAGAGGCCGCCCCCTCTCTGAGCCCCTTGTGTCCCCAGCTCACCCAGGGTCCTGGAGGGTGTGGCAAACGCTGACCTCACTCCCCGTCCCCACAGGCGGTGCACAAGGCCAAGCTGAAGATGGACGAGAAGGGCACAGAGGGCGCCGCGGGCTCCGGGGTGGAGACGCTGCCCATGGAGAGGCCGCTGGTCTTCAAGCTGAATAGACCCTTTCTGGTAATGATCTCGGAGAACATCATGTCTACCGTGCTCTTCTTGGGAAAGATCACTAATCCCACTGGCACATAGGGAGGAGTTCCGGTCTGCTGCAGACCCCAGCCACGACCTGGGGCTGGCGACGTTTCATCTCCCTGGGACTGAGGCCACGGGACATTCTAATCTATTCCCACGTCTTGGGCCCCTGCCGCCCAGCGGGCAGCGCTGCTGGGCTCTGGCTTCTGTGCCGAGCCCCCTCCCCGCCTGCACAAATGCTGGGATTAGACGTCCCTTCCACCCCCTTGGCTGCAAAGATTCCTTCCCTCCCCCTGCCCCCCGCAGGCAGAGGACTTCTGTGATTTAATAAATACCCTCCGCAGGTCTGCTGGCTGGTGGTGGGTAATCTGAGGAAGCTGTGAGCCAAGGCGAGCACCTGGCCTTCAGAGTGAGAGAGACCAGGATTCACATCTTAGGGACAAAATGTCTTTGGAAAAGCCACACAGCCTCCCTGAGCCCCCATTTCTGTGTTTCTGGGATCAGGAGCACCGAGCTCCCTTCCAGGGCTCTGAGACAACTAGCACACTGTTTGAGAAAAGCTTGTTCACCTTCATGAGCCCTTGGCCTTGGGTCTTTGGCAGGTGAACTTCACAGGTATCTTCCCCAGAGGATCTACGCAGGACCTCTGGGCTCAGCCAGGCACCCCGGCGGGTGGGGCTGGCCTGGCATGAGAAGGATGCCACCTAGCCTGGCAGCGGCTAGGGTTCAATGCCAGCTTTGTCTGACTACAGAGCACAAAAAGCAGAGCTTGGTCTTTGAGCCTGTTAGCAGGCTCAGCAGCAGAGCACCTGGAGACTATTGTGCTGAGTGAAACAAGCCGGTCAGAGAAGGACAAATACCACATGTATCTGTCAACCAGATTTCACGTATAGGTGGAATCTGATGAACAAAATACCAAACAAAGCAGAAACAGACTCCTAGGCACAGAGAACAGAATGACAGCTGCCAGGGGGAGGGCTCTGGGGGGCTGGGTGAAAAGAGGTGAAGGGATTAAGACACAGACAACAGTCTGGTGATGACCAGAGGGAAAGGGGGTGAGGGAGGTAGAGGAGGGTAAAGGGGAATAAATGGTGATGGAAGGAGACGACACAACACAAGACACAGATGAGGTATTATTGAATTTTACACCTAAAACCTATATAATTTTATTAACCAGTGTCACCCCAATTCATTCAAAGAAAGCAAAAAAAAAAAAAAAGGAATAAGTGGGATCCATGCACCTGCTTCAGAAAACATGGCCCTGCAGTTCCTGCCTATGACCACTAGTGGGCATCAATGCTCAGGGGGCTACTTACATTCTGAGCGTGGGGTATTCTCATTCCCAGTGCAGATATGGAAACTGAGACTCAGAGAGGTGAAGTGTCTTCCTTGTGGCCTCCTGGTTAGTTAGCCTCAGGCCTTCGGGTTGGGGCAGGAAGGGAGGGGTTTCACATGGACCTGGGTGCCTCAGCTCCTCTCCAAGGTTTGCTGCCCAGCTCACTTGGGCACATGTGCGTTCAGCAAGCGCCTCCTCCTCCGTCCTGCACACCCCCAGGGCCCTGGACACCCGACGCCCCCTCCCCCAGGCCAGTGGAGAAGGCAGCCTGGAGAGGGTCAGGGCTAGTTTGGGGGTAAGTGCTCAGACCAGGAAGCACCGGAGTCCTCAGCCCCTCTTAGAGAAGGTGGGAAGCAGGAGGAAGTGGAGACCCTGCACCGGGGACATGCAGGGGGACAAAGGCTGGGAGTCCCCGCAGGGCGCTTTGCTGACCATTTCCACTGCACTGGCCTGAGCAGGTTGCCGTGGGGGTGGGGAGACACCAGACTGACGTGGAAACCCGGAGCAGCTGTCTCAGGCCTGCAACGTGTGCAACTGGGGGCGTGGCGTATCAACTGGGGGCGTGGCGTATGCAACCGGGGGCGTGGCGTATGCAACAGGGGGTGCAGCACAGGCGGGAAAGCCACTTGCGTGGTGGCCAGGTGACTTGAACATGTCAATTAACCCATCTGAGCCTCAATCCCTCCCTCACTGACTGAAAGGGGTAATAGTACCGACCCCATAGGGCTGAGGGGCCCTGAGGGGCCCACGGGGGGCACAGAAGCTGGGCCTGGCACGTGGGGGGCACTCAGCAGGGCCACTGTCCGCATCTCCCACCCCTGAGGCCACCAGCTGTTTTCTAAAGGCTGCGATCCAGGCATTTGCCTTTGCCATTACCAGGAATGCTTGCCCCCTGCCTAACGAGCTCCTACTCGTCCCTCAACACCCCGTCCGCTATGCCCTCTTAATGGAATTGTCTCCACTTTTCTGCATCTTCCAAGCAGCTTTCAGTAAAGCACTCATCATGCACCATGGCGACTCCAGGGTCTGCATTTCCCCTCTACCCCCACGTGGGCTGCATCCAATCCTGCCCGACTCGGTGGCTTACCGGGCAGCAGTCCCTGGACTAGTCGCCCATACCAACAGACTGGGCCCCTCCCTTCAGGGAGTTAATGTCCAGTGGGAGAAACAGCCCTGGAGGGAGTAACTGCGCACACCGATCTGTGGCCAGGAGCCCCAGGGATGAAAGACGATGGTCGTGTGCGTGGAGAACTGTAACCCAAGCGTCTGACCCAGTCTGGGGACTCAGGCAAGGCTTCGGGAGGTGATCATGGGGGAGAACTCTGAATTCGGGGAGCTCACCTGTCGTCAAACTATAGATATTAATTAGAAGTGCATATTCAGGTGTTTCTCCCAGTGTGGTTAATAATATCTAAAATACCGGTTGGTCTTCCACCCTGGCCAGGTGGCTCAGTCAGTTGGAGTGTCATCCCGTACGCCAAAAGGTGCAGGTTCGATCCCCCATGGGAGCGTGTACAGGAGGCAACCCATCCATGTACTCTCTCTCCTTTCTTCTCTCTAAACATATCCTCAGGTGAGAATTTGAAATAAAATACTTCTGGTCACTCAAACAGAAAGTGAGCCTAAACTCTAGTGGTTTGTTCGTCTTCTTTTTAGCTAATTTTATTCAAAAAATGACTGTTGCAAATTTTAAGTATTTTTCCACTGGTTTCCTACTTCAGGGCTCTATTTTCATTCTTCACTACAGAAAGAAATTCTGAGAAAAAAAAAAGAGGGGGGAAGCCCGGGGTGGGAAACGGAGAGAGACTCCACCGAGCAGCGGGAACAGCGTGTGCAAAGGCCCTGGGCTGGCAGGGTGGCTTGGACAGTGACCTGGAATGAGGTTAAGGTTGCCAGAGCAACACAATGAGGCTGGGGGATGGGGGCAGCGAGGTGGGGCCTCGAGGGCCACAGGGACACTGCCAGTCGGTGGCCGAAGAGCTGTGATGAGCTGCTGTGGGTGTTCAGTTGAGGGTGACCCTCTGGCCCCAGTGCCCAGGCCCGTGCCTGTCATGGGGGTCGTGCTCCGGGTGTGTTTGCTGAAGACACGCCTGCCACAGCCATAGCTGACACTCCGCCATGGCCAGCCCCCTCCAGGGCCCTCCTCTCCCCTGGGAAGGAAGGCTGCGTGCCCACTTCGTCACTGGAGTCTGCAAGTCACGCCCTCTGCCCCGCCACCTCCCGGCACCTGTGCATGCCATCCGTCCTCCCCAACCCCCCTCCCCCCAAGAATGTTCTGCGAGTTCCCCACTCCTTCCCACACCCACCAGGCCCTTAGATGTTACTCATCCTCCTCCCTCTGTGAAGCCTTCCCGGGCCACATGTTTGTGGACTGACTGACAGGATGAATGAATGAATGGATTTCGCTCTGGTGTAACCAGCTTACCGGCTGCCTCTCGGAGCCCAGCCCTGTGGGGGTGCTTTCTCCAACCCCATGACCCACGCTTCCTTCCAGTTAGCGTAACCATTCCACTGGACTGGAGAGAAAACTGAGGCCAGGAAGCCACCGAGCTGGGACTCTTTGGGACATCTGTCCATTCAGACAGCAAATACTTGCTGAGTGTCCACTCCCTGCCAGGGACCACTCTAGGGCTGGAGACACAGCAGTGAGCAAGACATACAATGCTCCTTGTTCTTGTGGACGTGCCAGGCAGACAATGAACAGCAGGGTGGTGAAGAAGACCGTTCAGTAGAGCAGGCCAGGGTGACTAGAGGTGCTGGCGCTGCTGCTGGTGGCCAGGTCGCAGGCCTCCTTGGGGACACGACACCCCCCCAGACCATAGATTCCGCGATTCTCCTCGTCTCGGTCTCCGGTGCGGAACCGGCCCCTGGAGTAGGAGCTGCCGTGGCAGGGGTGTTCTCGGTGACAGGAGAGGGGCTGGCCCCAACCAGGAAGGAAAGCACCGACGCCAGGAAGCAGCGTTCAGAGGCCCCTTTGGTGGGAGTCCGCTTGGCTTCCCACGAAGTGCAGAAAGCCTTGGTGCAGAAGGCTCCTCGAGCACACGCTGGGAGTCCGGAGGCTGGTTTCCTGTTTGTCCAGGCTGAGGTCATTCGCGTGGGCACACACCAGAGGTGACAGGCTGGAGTGCTGGTAAGGGTAGTCACAGGCAAGACGTCCTATTTCCTGGCCCTGCTTTTCCCGGGCGCTGGCTGCGTGCCGATACCCTGGGCCAACACCGTCTCCTCTCTGGGCCTTCGCTTCCCATCTGTACAGCGATGGGGCTGCCTGTGCAGCTCAGACAGGACGGGGATGCTTATATTGGAAGTGACGGAACTGGCTCGCAAACTCCGTCTATTCACTTCTCCGTGCATTCATTTAGTCGACAGATATTTACTGAGCACCTACTACGTGCCAGGCATGGAAAACGGTGGCGGGCACTCAGGGTCACAGAGCTGGCTTCCTCCCACTCGGGCCCAGACAGGACAGCGTTTCCCGCCCTGCTCAGTCACCGTGTCCGTGCTCAGGTGTGACGACAGGAGCGCAAGGCCACGGCACCTTGTTTTGGGGTGACGTGCCCTCCTTCGCTGCTCGGTCCCCCGAGTTCCATTCATTCCTGAGCTGCTACCACGACCGTGGCCGAATCCTCGTCAGTTTTGTACGACTATTGGCTCAAGGTTGGTCTTTCCTCAACTTTAGAAAAACAGAAGAAACTTGCTTAAACAGAAAAATCCACACCAAAACCCAGGGCACTTGCCGCAGATGGAAGCTCCCTGTAAAAATGCGCAAAGCAAAACCAGCCCGGCGAGCGAGTCCGCCAGGCCTGCCGCCTGCTGCAGCCCCAGGCCTGCAGCTGGCTCCGCGCTGTTGGGCGGAGCGGCAGCTGTCACGGAAACATAAATAAAACGCTTAAAAAAATAAACCAAAATGAGATCGCGTGCTTTAGCTTAAATTGGCAAAGATCTAAACGTCGAACGGCACTGGACTGAGAGTAGTTGCCGCAGGCTGTATGATAACACCTTCCTGTAAAAACCAAGGGGCCCCCAGCCGGCGGCTCCGCTGGGAGGGGCATCAGCCCAGACACCAAAACAGGTCGTGGGTCTGACCCTGGTCGGGGCGCATACGGAGGGTGGCCCATCCGTGCTTCTCCATCACATCGATTTCTCTCTTTTCCTCTCTCTCTTCCCCTTCCTCATCCTCTCTCTCCCTCCCTCCCTCTCTCTCTAAAATCAATAAGCATATCCTCTAGTGAGGATTTAAAACAACAACAACAACAAAGAGGCAGGGAGACAATGCTCACGGACTTGGTTATACACGCACTAAAAACCCTAACAAGACAAATGAAGAGCTGGCCACACCGGAGCCTCCAGGGACCACAGACTCGGTAGCTCGTAGTCAGGGGCGAGGAGAGGGAGACTTTTGTCTGTCCACCCTCAGTCCTGTGCCTTTCGAATTTTGTATCCTCAGTAACCACGAAAGATGCTACTTATTTTAAACTATTAAATCCACTGAAAAAATTTACCCAGTGACCTTCTTGCTGAGGACCTGAGAGTTTCTGGCTTCGCTGCCCTCGCTGAGGGAAGAGGCGCTGCAGAGACGTCTCCGGGGCTCATCCATCTTCTGTCTCTCCTGCTCGTGTTTCCCGGAGTTGTACCAAATACGTTTGAAAATGAGGTGGTGTTTGGGCTTCTGAAATAAAATCACATTTCATCCTAATGTTTCATTCCCCCCCACACCCCTGCAATAAAAAAGCAAGTTAGCAGGCAGGCAGCACAGTCAGGACTGCTGGCACCAAGCACAGACGTTTTCCTGGAGGGGACCACGGGGGAAGGACCGGGAAGGACCGGGAAGGACGGGGAAAGGCCGGATCTGTCCCTCTGTGTCTCCGCCTCACGGGCAGAGAGCAGAGAGCAGAGAGCAGAGAGCGTCTGAGCCTGCAGACCGTGCGCTCACAGAAGGACCCTGACTCCCTGGGTCTTAGGTCAAGGTGAAATGTGTACATGATTTACGTGCCTCGAGACGGGCCTTTCTTTCTCCTCCTCCTCCTTTCTCTGTTAAATAAATTGTCACTTTTGGGGAACGGTTGAGATTTTCAGGAAAGCTGTGAAGGCAGCACAGAGCTTCTGCAGCCCCCCCCCCACCCATGACCCAGTTTCTCCCGGGCGACAGCTCACGGAACCAGGAGACATTTGTCACAACTTAAAACCAGCGCGCGACTGTGACTAGGAACTGAGCTGGATTTGGATTTCAGCGGTTTTCCTCACTAGCGTCCTTTTGTCTGTTCCAGGCTCGAGCCCACGATACCATGGGTTGCGTTTAGTGGCCTTTCAGTTTAAGGCCTTGGCCGGGGCTTCGGGAGGCTGGCCGCCGTGGGCGGTCCTGCAGTCGGACAGGCGTAAGGGCACATCCCAGCTCCGCCTGGTTCGTGACATCAGGCAAGGCACTTGCCTGATGCACCTGAGCCTTAGCTCTTCCTCCCTGCCAAGTGGGGCCATCCTCTCCGCCTCGCAGGGTTCTGGGGGGATTAAATGATGTCATGCGTTCAAATAGGGACCTCTTGCCAAAACCTACTATGAACAAATGAAGTCAGACAAGAGTCCTTGGGGACTCTACGCCCACGCCCATCTTGACCCCTCCCAGCAACAGAAATGAGCTGTGAGACAGCGAGGAGATGGCGGGAGCTCCGGGGAGCACCCCCCTCCCCCGGACTCGGGCAGGCCCGTCCTCACCGGATGGTGTTGGGTCCCTGTCGGAGGCCCCCCGAAGGGCAGCCTCTGGTTAAGAGAACGTTGGAGGTCTGGCCTGGAGGCTCACAGTCTGCTCCACAGTGAACAGCAAACAGAGGTGACATTTTTAAATAATTTAAAAGAAACAGCTATAATGATGTAGCCAGATTTAAAAGTGGCATGAAGAGTTCCATAAACCAGCAATGGGACAAAAGCAGACAGCCGAGGGACGTCGGCAAGAGATTCTCCATCAGGAAGGGAAGAGTGTGGAGAGGGCTGGACACGGCAGGAGAGGTTCCGTGGGGAAGCAGGAAGATAGGCTCCGTGTTGTGTGACTTAGGTGGACGCCCGGGGACCTGCGCCTGCTTTGTCGCTGTTCCAGCGGGACTGGTCTAATACGTTTGGAGACAAACAGGCCTTGGGTTTCCAGGAGGCCCCAGGACCCCAGGAGCTGAGGAGCTCAGAGTGGGAGATAGTCTTGGAGAGCCTGTGTCTGGGGCAAGAGCAGATTGTGCGGGAGGAAGGCCCAGATCCCATCACTCCCCCGTCTTCTGGTCTTTTCCTAGGAAGTCTGACTCAGTATTCTTGGCGGGGCCTGGGAATCTGAGTTTTAATGAGACCGTAATTTCTCCTGACAATTAACCAAGCTTGGGAAACCCCATACTCATGTAGACTGCCTTCCTGCTTCAAATCCTGGGGGTGGGTGAGTCAGCACAGCCTGGCCCTCGGTTCCGACCATCCCTCCCTCGCCCTCCCACTTCTTTATATTCTCCTTCATTCATTCTCCCTCGTTCCAGCACTTGCGGATCACAGCCCTGCCCTGCAGGAAGCCACCCAAGGGCCAGCCTATCTAATCAGGGGGACAGCCACAGACGGAGGTAAATTGCAGCTGTGCTCCAGCTGCGGTCTGCTCCAGGGAGGGGCGGACTTTCTGCGGGATTCGGGAAGTCTCTGCCACGGGCACCTGGGAGCTGGCGGGATGGAAAGGAGTGTGGCAGGTGGGGTGCGTGGGGAGGGCCGTCTGCGCAGACAGGACCGTGTGCAATCACACAACACAGAGTAAGACAAGGCAGGGTTGCGTCCGTTTTACTGTCTGTAGTCTTTTCTGTTTAGATACAGTTTGCACAGAGTGAATTAACAAATATTTCTGGCCATTATTTCTTCAAGAGCTTTTCTGTTCTCCCCGACCCCCTTTTGCCTAGAGCTCCAACCACACGTGTTAGGCTTCCTGGTTTTGTCCCCAAGACGGCGGGACTCTGCTCTTTTTTCCCGTCTGCTCCCTTCAGTTATTCCTATTGCTACGTTTGCGGGCTGGCTGTTATTTTCTTCTATCACTTTTCCCTTAAGCCTAGCCAGCGAGTTTTTCATTTTGGATATTGAATTTTTCATCTCTGAAAGTTCAATTTGATACTTTTTATAATTTTAAAAATGTACATTATTGATTATGCTATTATAGTTGTCCCATTTTTTTCTCCCCTTTATCCCCCTTTGCCCTGCACCCCCACTCCCACCAGCATTCCTCCGCCCCCTTAGTTCATGTCCCTGGGTCGTACATGTAAGTTCTTTGGCATCTCCATTTCCTACACTATTCTTAACCCCCTCTCCCCCGTCTATTTTGTTCCTACCATTTAGGCTTCTTATTCCCTGTACCTTTCCCCCCATTCTTCCCCCTCCCCCTCCCCACTGATAACCCTCCATGTGGTCTCTGTTTCTTGATTCTGTTCCTGTTCTAGTTGTTTGCTTAGTTCATTTTTGTTTTTGTTTTTTTAGGTTCAGTTGTTGATAGTTGTGAGTTTGTTGTCATTTTACTGTTCATAGTTTTGATCTTCTTTTTCTTAGATAAGTCCCTTTAACATTTCATATAATAAAGGAAGGGCTTGGTGATGATGAACTCCTTGAACTTGACTTTATCCGGGAAGCACTCTATCTGCTCTTCCATTCTAAAGGATAGCTGTGTTGCCACTCTTCAAGGCCAGGCAGGTTCATGGTATTCGTGCAGACAGAAAAATATTCACAGAGCCGTTGGGATGTCTGACATGCCTTTATTCACGGGTGGGTGAGCCACGCACACTGCAAGCTGCGTGTCTGTCTGCATGTCTCATGTCGTGGCCCTTGCTCCCCAGCATGGCACCCATCGTGGCACCCATCGTGGCACTTGTCCCCTTGGTGTCTCTCATCATCATCACCCCTAGCAGAGAGTCTCTACCTGTTTAAGCACTAGAGGGGAACAAAGCCAGAAAACTGCCAAAACTTACATAACACAACATGATCTGTGCATGCGAGCTCACTTCATGTTACGGGAACAGTTATTAGACCCAGTCTCAAGGCTGTGAGAACACTAGTCATCAGGCCCCTCCAAGGCTGTGGGAACACTGCTCCCAATAGTCACCCAGACTGCCTCCACTTACCCTACAATAGCTTTGCTGGAGAGAGCAATCTGGGATGTAGGTCCTTGCCTTTCATGGCTTTGAACACTTCTTTCCAGCCCCTTCTTGCCTGTAAAGTTTCTTTTGAGAAATTAGCTGATAGTCTTATGGCAACTCCTTTGTAGGTCACTGTCTCCTTATCTCTTGCTGCTTTTAAGATTCTTTCCTTATCTTTAATCTTGGGTAATTTAATTATGATGTGCCTTGGTCTGTGCTTCCTTGGGTCCAACTTTTTTGTTTTCAGTGTCTCATTTGTTTTATAAATTTTTCTGTTTGTTTATTTTTATTTTTTATTGTCATTCAACTACAGTTGTCCCCATTTTCCTCCCACCACTCTCCCCCACCCCACCCACCTCCACCTCCCACCCTCGATCCTACTCCCCCATTGGTATCATCCATGGGTCTTTTGTACGTGCTTCTTGATGACCCTTCCCCTTCTTTCCTGTTATCCCCTCCCCCCTCTGCTTACTGTCAGTTTGTTCTTTATTTCAATGTCTCTGCTTATATTTTGCTTGCTTGTTTGTTTTGTTGATTAGGTTCCACTTATAGGTGACATCATATGGTATTTGTCTTTCACCACCTGACTTATTTCACCTAGTATGAGGTTTTCCAGTTCCATCCATGCTGTCACAAAGGATAGGGGCTCCTTCTTTCTGCTGTATAGAATTCCATTGTGTAAACGTACCATAGTTTTTTGATCCATTCATTTATTGATGGGCACTTAGGCTGCTTCTGGCACTTGGCTGTGATAAATTGCACTGCTACAAACATTCGGGTGCATAGGTTGTTTTGAATTGGTGTTTCAGGATTCTTAGGGTATCGTCCCACCAGTGGAACTGCCGGATCAAAATGCAATTCCATTTTTAGTTTTTTGAGGAAATTCCATCCTGTTTTCCATAGTAACTGAATCAGTCTGCATTCCCACCAACAGTGCACTAGGGTTCCCTTTTCTCCACAACCTCGCCAGCACTTGTTGTTTATTGATTTGTTTATGATGGCCTTTCTGACAGATGTGAAGTGGTATCTCCTTGTGGTTTTAATTTGAATCTCTCTGATAGCTAGTGATGCTGAGCATCCTTTCATATGTGTCTGGGCCCTCTGTATGTCCTCCTTAGAGAAGTGTCTGTTCAGGTCCTTTGCCCATTTTTTAAATTGGATTGCTTGTCTTCCTGGAGTGGAGTCATGTGAGTTCTTTATACATTTTGGAGATCAAACCCTTGTCTGAGGTATCATTGGCAAATATATTTTCCCATACAGTTGGTTACTTTTTCATTTTGCTGATGTTTTATTTAACCGTGCAGAAGCTTTTTAATTTGATGAAGTCCCATTTGTTTTTCCTTTCCTTTATGTCCCTTGCTCTAGGGGACCTATCAGTGAAAATATTGCTGCATGGAATATCTGAGATTTTCCTGCCTATGTTCTCCTCTAGACTTTTATGGTGTCATGACATATTTAAGTCTTTTATCCATCTTGAGTTTATTTTTATGTATGGTATAAGTTGGTGGTTGAGTTTTGTTTTTTGGGGGTTTTTTTGCATGTAGCTGTCCAGATCTCCCAACAGCATTTATTGAAGGGGCTATTTTTACTCCACTTTATGGTCCTATGCTCTTTGTCAAATATTAATTGACTATAGAGACATGAGTTTATTTCTGGGCTCTCTATCCCATTCCATTGATCTATATGTCTGTTCTTATGCCAGTATCAGACTTTTTTTTATTACAGTGGCCTTATAATATAGCCTGATATCAGATATTGTGATCCCTCCTACTTTTTTCTTCTTTCTCAAAATTACTGCAGCTATTTGGGGTCATTTATGGTTCCATATAAATTTTTAAAATGTTTGTTCTATATCTGTGAAATACGTCATTGGTATTTTAATAGGGATTGAGTTGAATCCATAAATTACTTTGGATAGTATGAACATTTTAATGACATTAATTCTTCCAGTCCATGAATATGGTATATGCTTCCATTTATTTGTGTCTTCCTTAATTTCTTTCTTCAGTGTTCTGTAGTTTTCTAAGTACAGGTCTTTTACCTCTTTGGTTAGGTTTATTCCTAGGTACTTTTATTTTTCTTGTTGCTATAGCAAATGGGATTTTTTTCCTGACTTCTGTTTCTGATATTTCATTGTTGGTGTGTAAAACTGCCTTCAATTTCTGAATATTGATTTTGTATCTTGCTGTTTTGACAAATTCACTTATTAGGTCAAGTCATTTTTTGGCAGAGTCTATAGGGTTTTCTATTTACACTATCATGTCCTCTGCAAACAATAACAGTTTTACTTCTTCCTTCCCAGTTTGGATGCCTTTTATTTCTTTTTCTTGTCTGATCACTGTGGCTAGCACTTCCAAAATTTTTCTGTTTAAAAGTCACTTGTTTTGGCCAGAAGTGTAAGTCAACTCAAATTTTATATAGGTATATACCTGTATAACTGTCACCTTCATTAATCCTTAAAGACCCTGAAAGAGTCTCTCTTGCTCATTTCCAGTCAATATCAACCTTCAGAGGTAAACTGCTCATTTATGCTTCCATTCATTAATTTACTCATTCATTCATTCACTCACTCATCAAACACTTCCTGAGAACTTAGCACTGACCTTACAGGGATGTACAGAGAGAACAAGATAGGCAACTACCTTGATGTGTTAAATTTTCAGTCACACAAATAAATGTCAGAGTGTGACAGAGATAAGTGTTTCACTAAGAGGTTAATAGTACTATAAAAAACATTTAATGGAAGGAATTTTCCTTATTCTGGGTGGTCAAAGAGAGCTTCCTTGAGGAAGTGACATGAGCTAGGTAGTGCCTAACAATAAATAAAAATCAATCAGGCAAAAAGGTTTGATGAGGGGGGAGGGAAGAACACTCCAAGAGTGGAGAATGGCAAACATCCCATGTGAGGGTCATGAAAACGCGCCGAACGGCTGGACACAACCATCCAGCGCAAGGGCCTCTGAGCTGGGTGATGAGTTAGAGGGGGCAACAGAGGCCATATCATGCAGGTTCAGTGAAAGATTTCACTGTCTGCTCTAGGAAATGTGAGGCTATTGGAACACATCAAAATATTTAAGTGCTGATGTGATGGGTTGGGAAATAAGGAAGGAGCAGGCACAAGGCTGACTCCTAGGTTTGAATAACTAGGTGAGTGGCACTGTCATGGATGGAGATATTGAAAGCATTTTCAGTTTATTAGCAACATTAGGAGGAGACACTGAGTAAGTGGATAGATATATGGAGTTCAGAGGGAAGGTCTGGGCTGGAGATGAAAAATAAGTGATTTGCATTTTTTAGTAATAGAGCAGTGGGCAGTGTGGGATGAGACAGGCTGATGAGAGAAGAGAGATTAAAGTGAGGGGAGCGCTGCAGAGTGCTGGGTGCTGGGGCCCATAGGGGAAGGGCAGGAGAAGAGAAACCAGGGAAAGTGACTACAGAGGAGGAGCAGAGAGAGAGGAGATACCTAGGAGAGTGTGGTGCCCCAGAGCCAATGGGGGCAGGAGAAGAAGCTGAGTGCGGTCTCGGGCCAAGTGCTACTGAGAAGTCAGGTAAGACAAGAGCCTCGATGCACGTCTGTGGGCTGGTCCCATTTCTGTGGACCCAGAACACAGACAAGGGTGGGCCAGGGAGGGCGTGGGAGTGAGGCCACAGACACCATGAATATGCAGCTCTTGAAGATTTGGGCTGCGACAGAGAGAAGGAAGACAGGGCAGCACCTAGAAGGGAATGAGATTTGTATTGTGTCATTGGTGGTTTGTTTGTCTTCATGGGCAAGACTTGAACGTCTTTATAAGCCAATGGTGAGAACCCAGTTAGGAGGGAGCGTTGGAATACAGAAGAGAGAGGTATCAGGGTCCTGAGTTGGAGATAAAGGATGCTTTCTCAAGTTCTAGGAGGAGTATTGACCCTAGAAGGAGGAAAAGAGGGGAGAAGTGGGGGACAGGAGGGGAGCTGGGTAGAGTAGGGCTGTGTCTTTGGTGGAGGAGGCTGGGGAGTTCCTTTTCTGAGGGGCTATCCTTAATGGGAGGTAAGAGACAAGATGATCTGGGGGTTCCATGTGTGTGCATATATGGCAGGGTGAGGAGCCCATTGTGCAGAAAGGGAAAAGGTTGAGATATTCCCAACAGTCAGTGGGGCAATGAGTAGATCAGTGCTATGGTAACGGGCAATGACGACTGGTGATTGGAAATGTGCAATGGACCAAAGAGCCCTTCTTAGGGGCCTTGCTGAAAACGTTTGTCAGAGAGGCCGAGGCCCTAGGGAGTACAGGAGTTTGGAATGAAACAAAGCCTTTTGACCCTCAGGCTGGTAAATGAAGGTAAATGAAAACAGGGGAGGGTGGGTAGACTGAGAGAAACACAACCTTTTCAGGAAACTAGAACAGTTGGTGCCTGAGGATGAAGTTGGGGCCCAATGGCAAGGACCTGACAGGCCAGGTGCTTGGGCGTTCCTCCCAAGGTCAGGGGGAGCCACTGAGTAATCTGAGTGGGAGAGTGACACATGAGATGTGTATCTAGAAAGCTCGCCCTGTCTGCAGGGTGGACAGGTGACTAGACGAGTGAGGAACTGAGCAGGTGAGAGACAATGGAAGGTGGGACAAAGGCCAGGGCAGCTGGGAGAGAGGGGCCCAGACAGGGGCAGCCACAGGGGGGAGCGGGACAAACTGTCCCTGTCACCCTGATCGGAAGAGCTCACTGGCAGGAGTCTTGCACACCCCCAGACTGAATTCGTGACACAGCAGGGAGAGGGCCCTTGTAGGACTGGGAGAGAGACGGGGGGGAGGCAGAAGGGCCTCCACGGGAGGACAGGAGTTTGGAATGGGTCGGGGACCGAGCATGGAAGGAGGTTGGATTCTGAGAGGCGCCTGAAGGAGACCTGAAGCGTAAGGACCTGCCCCCGGAGGCCCACGGCCACACAGCCCAGACCGTCATGGAAGGAAGCCCTTCGAGGCCTCCTCCCTGAGGCCCAGGGAGAACCAGCACCTTGCCTGACACCACAGGGAGGCCAGGCCATGGCAGGACCAGGACATTTACTAGCTGGCTCCCTGAGGGGCAACTGGTTCAGGCAGGTCCCCCCACCCAGCCCAGGCCCCCACTCAGGAGGATTTGGGGTATGGAGTCAGATGTCCTCTAGCAAGGCCATGTCTGCTGATGGGGAGGTGGACCCTCTGGGTGGCAGAGCCGGTGTTAACAGGTTCCCCTTGGAACCCCCGTCCCCCACGCATTCCTCCCCAGAGAGGGGTACAGGCCCCTGGTGCTCTGTGGTGTGCCCAGTCCCTGTGCCTGGCCGAGACTCCTCTGCCCTAGGGCAAGGCTGCCCTTTCCTTCCTTCAACCTCATCCCTTCTCACACAGGGACATGCCTGTCCCTTCACCCCACTTCCTATGCACACTGTGAGCCAGACGCCATGCTGGGTATATACAGACTGTCTTACTTTTTCCTCGGAGCCACCCTCATCCACAGATGGGGAAAGTGAGACTCGGGGAGGTGACACAATGTAAGGGTGATTGCACAAGGCTGCATTCTTTAAACATAATGTATTGCTCTGAGGTTGTAGGAAAAACAAATGGTCTTGCTTAGACTCTGACTTTCGATTGGCTGTCAAGATCAAGTGCTGTGATCAGTCATTACTACCCACGTTAGCACAGCAGACCCTCAGCTCATCACAGGTGTACTGCAGACCCCCCATTTCCCATATGGCTTTCTGAAGACCCCAGCCAGTTCCAGAGCTCATCACATAGGAGACACTCAGGATTGTAGTGCTATGTTCCTCCTTCCTCCATTCCCATCCGCCCTGGGTCGGGCCCCTGGTGTAAATGCTCTTCCAGCCCAGGTAAGAGCACCAGCATCTACTGAACTCCTACATGGTGCGCTGCAACGGGCTGGAGGTGGGAAGAGCAAGGAATGTCACATGTAGCTCCCAGAACAGCCCTTGACAATTCCATTCGGATTCAGACTGGCCTCCGCATCAACCCTTCAGTGGGTCCCACAGCCCAGAGTCCAGTCAGTCAAGTCTATGGCCTCTGCTCCTGCAGCCAGTCTCTCTTGGCTCCCTGTCCCCTTTTCCTCCAGCTCCTTCGCCCTGTTTGCCCACCCCGCCCCAGGGCTGAGATTCCATGGAATCTGTTAACTGTCCTGCTTGTCCCCATTCAATTGCTAATGAGGTCAGTGTTGTAAGGTCTGTGATTCAGGGTCTGCACCCTCAGCTTACCTCTCCACTCAATGGTTCTTTCCTCTCTTGCAGACTTACCTCGTTCCAAAATGACATCTTCCTTTCATCAAGTTTTCTTAGTTGTTAGCTTCTGTGCTTCAATCTATTGTGCGTCCCCGTCCAGTCTCCCCAGCAAAGGATCCCTCTGCCCGTCCTCCACAAAGGACATCCGGTTCTCCACAAAGGACATCCCTTCCTCCCAGGTGTCTTCCAGCAACGCCAACTTCGCCTTCCACCTGTACCAGCAGCTGGTTTCGAAGACCCCGAGCCAGAACATCTTCTTCTCCCCAGTGAGCATCTCTGCCTCCCTGGCCATGCTCGCCCTGGGGGCCCACGCAGCCACCAAGACCCAGATCCTTCAGAGCATGGGGTTCAACCTCACACACACGCCAGAGGCCACCATTCAGCAGGGCTTCCAGCATGTGGTCCACTCCCTCCGAGTCCCCAACAGAGGCCTGGACTTGAGAATGGGGAATGCCCTCTTCATCAAAGAGGGGCTGCAGCTGCAGGCAAATTTCTTGAATGATGTGAGGAGGCTGTATGAGTCGGATGTCTTCCCTACAGATTTCTCCAACACCTCCACAGCCCGGAAGAGGATCAACAGCTACGTGGAGAAGGAGACCAAAGGGAAGGTTGTAGACTTGATCCAAGACCTTGAACCTCACACAGCCATGGTCCTGGTGAACTACATTTTCTTTAAAGGTAAGGTTCTGAGAGGTTGACTCTGATTTTCATGTTCTGTTCCTCCCCACCCCCAGTCAAATAAGGAAGCTAGACAAACCCTGGAGAGCAGACTGGGACAGTGGGAAGGCCCAAGTTCTAACTGGCTGAGTGCTAACTAGCTTTGGAGCGAGCTGGTGCCTGACCTTGGCTACCTCACATTCCCTCTTTTCGCTTCAGTTTATCAATTACAATGGGGGCTCAATCAGTTTCATCTTTTGCAGCCTGATTATGAGTCCGGAGGGGCTAACATGGGGCTCTGTGGATAGTCCATGGGACACAGAAATTTTCTAGAGATCAGTTGGGGAAAAAGGACCTCATTTCTTGCCACCAGTAGCTGCCCCACTGCCCCCTGAAGGTTTTGAAAAGGGACACAGAGCTCTCTGACAACCCAGGTTAAGAACCAGACTGATGGTTGCCAGAGGGAAGGGGTAGGGGGGGCTGGGTGAAAAAGGTGAAGGGATTGAGAAGTACCCATTGGTAGTCACAGAACAGTCACGGGATGTAAAGTACAGCACAGGGGATATAGTCAATAATGTTGTGATAACTGTGTACGGTGCCAGATGGTACTGAAATATCAGGGGGTCACTCTGTACACTGCATGATTATGTCACCATTTCACTGTACACCTGAAACCAATGCGGAATAATACTGAATGTAAACAGTAATTTAAAAATAAAAAAAGCAGCATATCCAAAGGTGTTAACACTTCCATAGATGTGGAAGTCCAGACAGTTCTTTGTTTGCTAAGTTTTAGGAATCCAGTTAAGTTTTAGGAATTCGTTGTACATCTGGGTAACAGTAGAATGGTCGTGCACACCCCCTGTGCATCTGTCTAGAGCTTCACAGTTTACAAAAACACCGTGTTGCCCTGAATGAGCTTAAGCTTTAAAGTTGGACAACGTCAGGGTTGAATTCCACCTTTGCCCTGATTCGCTTCGTGATTCTAAGCGTGTTGCTTTAAAAGATCAACCATGTGTTGAGTGCCTGATGTGAGCCAGGCTTCTGCTAACTGGATGATAAAATCAGCTTCACAGGGTCGTGATTATGGGTGAAGCACCTGGATTCCCCAGAGTTGCCGGGGACACACCGTGCCATTCCTCCCTCTCTCTGCTCTCTCTCCTTCCTTCCCTCTCCCCTCCTCTCATGCAGTCATCTACCCCTTTATCCATCCATTCTGCAAGGCTGGACGAGAGGGAAAATAATAAATATGCGTCAAGTTCCTACTAAGTTTCCTGTATTTAATATATGTTGTTCCATTTAGCTTAATTTTACTGAAATATAATTCATGAACCATAAAAGTCACCATTTTAAAGTACACAGTTCAGTGGGTTTTGGTTTTTAGTTACAGTCACTTGATTTCATATCCATAAGATTGTGTAAATACCTCTGCTACGTAATCCCCAAACATTCTTATCATCTCAGACAAAAACCCACTCACCATTAGCAGTCACTCCTTGCTCCTGCTCTTTCCCCACCAATGAGCCATCTACTCTCTGCCTCCGCACACATTCTGGACATTTCATAGAACAGAATCCTACGGCATGTGCCAGTCTTTCTGTAAACGTCACGTTCAGTTCCTCACACCAAGGAGCATGATTGCGGGATTGTATGGCAAGAAGAGGTTTGGTTCTGAGACCACCAAACTCTTCCACAGTGACTGTGCCATTTTGCATTCCCAGCAGCAAGGAGTGAGAGCTTCTGTTGCTTCACATCCTTGCCAGCATTTGGTGTCAGTGTTCCAGACTTTTGCCATTTGAATAGGTGTGCACTCGTATCTCGTTTTAATTTGCATTTCCCCGATGACATATGATGCAGAGTATGTTTATTTGTCATCTGTAAATCTTCTTGGATGAGATGTCTGTCAAGGCCTTTCCAGTTTTCAAATCCAGTTGTTTGTTTGCTATTAAGTTTTAGGAATTCTTTGTACATTTTGGGTAACAGTTCTTTATCGGATGTATATTTTACGAATATTTTCTTGCTGTCTGTGGCTTGTTTTCTCATTCTCTTAACAGTGTCTTTCCAGACCAGTTTTGAATTTAATGAAGTTCAGCTTATCAATTATTTCTTTTATGTAGTATGCCCTTGGCACCATACCTAAACTGTTACTGCCATGCTTTAGGTCATCTAGGTTTTCTCTGACTTTATCTTGCAGGTGTTTTATAGTCGTGTGTTTTACATTTAGGTCTAGGAGCCATTTTGAGTTAATTTTTGAGATGAGTACAAGGTTCTGTCTGGACTCATTATTTTGAATACGGGTGTCAAATATTCCAGCAGCATATGTTGAAACGACTGTCTTCGCTCCTTTGTATTGCCCTTCGCCCCTTTGTCAAAGATCAGGTGACTGTATTCATCTAGGTCTGTTTCTGGGCTCTCTGTTCTGTTCTAGTGATCTACTCGTCTATTTTTTAATCAATACCACACTCCTGGGATTACTGTAGCTCTATAGTAAATCTTGAAGTTGGTTAGAGTCAGTCTTCCAACTTTGCTCATCTCCTTCAATATTGTGTTGCCTATTCTGGGCCTTTTGCAACTTGATTTGAGCTTTAGAACCAGTTTTCGTTATTTTGTACACTATAACTTTCTAGGATTTTGATAGGGATTTCATTAAATCTATAAATCAAGTTGGGAAGAATTGACATCTTAACAATATTGAGCCTTTATATCCATGAACATAGGATATCTTCCCATTTATTTAGTTAGTTGATTTTATTTATCAGAGTTTTGTAGTTTTCTTCTTATAGATCTTGTACATATTTTGGTAGATTTATACCTAAGTATTTCATTTTGGGGAGATGCTAAATGGTATTGTCTTTAATTTCAAATTCCACCTGTTCATTGCTGGTATATTTAAAAGTGATTGACTTTTGCACAATATAATGATCTTGTATTCTGCAAACTTGCTATAATCACTTATTAGTTCCGGAAATTGTTTTGTTTATTTTTTTGAATTTTCTACATAGACAACCATGTCACTGGCAAACAAAGACAGTTTTATTTCTTTCTTCACAATCTGTATACATTTTATTTCCTTTTCTTGTCTTGTTGCATTGGCTAGAACTCCCAGTACAGTGTTTAAAAGAAGTGGTAAAAAGGGACATTCTTGCATTGTACCTGACCATGGAGGGGTAGGGAAGCTTAGAGTTTCTCACCATTAAATGCCACATTAGCTGTAAGTGTTTTTTGTAGAAATTCTTTATTGAGTTGAAGGAGTTCCCCTCTATTTCCAGTTTATTAAAAGGTTTTGTTGTTGTTTTATCATAAATGAGTGTTGGATTTTGTCAAGTGCTTTTTCTACATCTAAAATATGGTTATGTAATTTTTCTTTCTTAGATTATTTATGTGATGGGTTACATTAATTGATTTTCAAATGTTGAACCAGCCTTGCAAACCTAGAGTAAACCCCATTTGGTCATGGTGTATAATTATTTCTATACGCAGCCAGATTTGATTTGTTAATATTTTGTTGAGGATTTTTGCATCAATGTTCATGAGGAATATTGGTCTGGAGTTTTCTTACAGTGTCTTTATCTGGCTTTGGTATTAGGGTAATGCAGGCCTCGTAGAATGAGTTAGGAAGTATTCTCTCTGCTTCTTTCCATCTGGAGCTGGCGCTTTTTTGCCACTGCCTCAGGCAGCTGCAAAGCTTATCACTGCCTGTTATTTTTTCATTTTTGAAAGTTATTAAATATTGTAGGTTTCTTTAATAAGTGTAGGCCTGTTCACATTGTCTACTACTTCCTATGTGAGTTTTGGCAAATTGTGTCTTTCAAGGAATTGGACCATTTCATCTGGGTTATCAGCTTTGTGGGCACAGGGTTGTTCATAGCATTTCTTTGTTTTACTTTTAGTGTCCATAGGATCTATGTTGGTATTCCTTCTTTCATTTCTGACATTAGTAGATTGCTTTTTTCCTGTGTATGGCCCATACTTTGTTTCTTTTTATGCTAAATATTGTTTTTTTTTTAAATAAAAGCTGGATTTTAACAATAATGTAATGTGGCAACTCTGAAAATCAGATTCTTTCCCTCTCCCAAAAGTTTGTTACTGCTTGTTGCAGTAGTTGTTTGTTTGGTGATTTTTCTGAACTAATTTTTAAAGTTGTACTTTGTCCTGTGCGCCATGACTGGGCAGAGGTTTCTGAAATGCCTGGGACAGATAAATCTCCCAGTCTTTGTCAAGGTTCTTTGTGTGCATCATGGGGTGTGCCATCAACACCCATCAAGGCAGTTTCTAGCTCTGACTCAGCATTCTGTTTCTGTTTGTGCAGACCTTCAAGGTCAGCCAGAGCTGAGAACTAGAGCCTTCTCGCTTTTTTTCAAACATGCATATACATTACACATTCATGCAGCATCTAAAAGCCCAGGGTATACTGGCGCCTCCCAAAGTCTCTATGGACATCTTTCCCCTCAGCTTTTCCTTCTAAATGTTTTGGTTAGTCTATTGCTTGTCCCATCAGTTATCCTCATCCCGACAACCATGAAGCTAAAACACTTGCTCATAATTGTTCCTAACAAACACTCCCTGGCCTGGGGGAGAGATGCTCTTAGCACTGAGTGAGCACCAAGCAGCCTTGTAAGTGGGATCTTCCAGGAAACTATCAGACAGGTCAAATAGCTATAATTCTTTGGGAATGAGGCTTTGAAATTTCTTCAGATCTGTTCTTCTTCCTCTGGTATTGGTAATATAGTCTGCTGTTTTTCAGAGCTGCTGCTGGGCTAGAAAGTAGAGGGTGAGACTAACACAAAGTTAAAATGTCTCAGAGTTGACTGTGCTCATCGAGATTCAGCCACTTTTCTTGAATAGATTCATCCCAGGTGGCTGCAAGCCTTTGGTTCATTTCCAGAGTTCTGAAAAAGCTGACTCTATTTCTGCCAGGGTATTTTTTCTTTTCTTTTCTTTTTTGCCTTTATGACGGGGCAAATATGCAGAGGTCCTCACTCTGTCATCTTCACAGATGCCACCGCCACCCACCCCCCAGCCTGTCCCGTTAAGCTTTTTGATTAGTTGATCGTTAGCTACTTCCTCAGGCAGCTGCAAAACTTACCAGTACCAGCAACTATTTTTGACTAATTTTCCCCAAGGAAATGGCTTTTTGCCTCGACTGAGCAACCAATCAGATCAAATACAGACAGCTTTGAAAGTGATGTCTCCCAGGGAAGCACAAGACAGCTCCAATGAGGACAATTCTTCAGGAATGAGGCTTTAAAAAGGTCCCAGCCCCATTTTTATCCTTCAGGGCCCCCAGGTTGCCGAATTTCACTGCAAATGCAGGCTCTTACTTTTCAAGGACGCCACAGAGCTGGGGCGTTTGGGGGGAGGTGCGGGCGGAGTGGAACTAGGGCAAGTTGAAATACCACAAAGCTGACTGTTCTTACCAAAATTCAGCTTTTTTTTCTTTAATAAATTGTTCCCCACTTTGCTGAAAGCATTTGGTTAATTTCTCGAGTTCTGAAAAAGTTAATTTCAATCATTGTTGGCAGTTCTCTCATTTGTTTATGGTAGAGAGAGTGTTCAGAGGTCCTTACTTTATCAGTTTGGCTGTCGTGACCTCACTAATTGCACTGTGACATAAAGACCTCTCTTCTCCCTTTGTTCTAGCCAGGTGGGCGAAGCCCTTTAACCCCATGTATACAATTAAAAGATACCCGTTCTTGGTGGGCAAGACCACTGTGAAGGTCCCCATGATGCACCAGATGGACAAATTTGCTTTCGGGGTGGACCCAGAGCTGAGCTGCTCTGTGCTGCAGATGGACTACAGTGGAGACGCTGCGGCCTTCTTTGTCCTCCCCGTCCAGGGCGGGATGAGGCAGCTGGAGCAGGCCTTGTCGTCCAGGACACTGAGGAAATGGAGCCACTCTCTCCAGAAGAGGTGGGCACCTGTGTCAGTTTGCTGGGGCCTGAGGCTGGTGATGGCGTACAGCCCAGGGTGGGGAAAGACCGTTTCTTGGCATTGTGGGCAACGTCTAGGGAGAAAGGACAGGCTCAGGGATAACTGTAATTCAAGGAAGACAAAGGCCCATGCCCTGGGGAGGCAGGCGGAGTGCTGAGGAGCCTGTGGACAAAGAGGTCACTTTCAGCTAAGCCTGCAAGGAGGGGGCACCTTTGGCCATGGGTATGGACAGAACATGAAGGTACGGGTAGGACACAGAGGCTTGGAAAGGGCAGACTTGGTGAAGGAAACAGCAGTAGTACAGATGCAAAGGTGGGAACCAAGGGACACGGTAGGATGCTTCGCCGGCTTATGCTTTCCTGAGATTGCAACCGGAGCTCCAGAGAGGCAGAGGCCGCAGGTGGGGGCGGAGTGTAGGGAGACCCAGCCCGGAGAGGGTGAAGATGGCTCAGCCAGCAGGAAGCAGGGAAGAGAGAGCTGTCCATTGTGCTGGATGTCACAGAAGTCCATCAATGAGGTGTCCGTGCAGCACTTTTGTGCTCACATATCTGTGACTCATTAAGTACGTGACCTCGGGCAAAGCACTAACACGAAGCTTCCCCATCACTAAAATGGGGACAGCTTCAGGACTGTGCCTGAGACAAGGCCTGGCCCAGAGCAAATGCTCGGTGAGTGTGGGCTGGTCACTCTCGGTCCAGGGAAACCATCACAGAGGAGGAAGGAGTGTGCCCAACTCCAGGGCTGTGCTGTCTAGCATGACAGCCACCAGCCACATATGGTTATTTAAATTAAAAATAAATAAAATTTAAAGTGTAGCTCCTTGTTGGCACTAGCCACGTTTAAGTTGCTTGGTAACCACGTGCGGACTTTGCCGCTCTCAGAGATGCGCAGGGTCTGTGTCAGGAAGGGTTGGTGGGTGGCACTCTGGTCCAGCGGTGGTCGGCTCGCTTCTGTCACCATCCAGCGCATCCCAACGGTCTCTGCCATAGGCTCCCCTGCTGAGCCCCCTTCTCTGCTCTGTCCCCTACTTCAGGAGGGGGCCTGTTTTTCATCTCTCACGTCTCCAGGGCTGAACTTGCTCATGCAGCGGGCTTACTTCCAGCGCCAGCTGGGCTGGTTGCCTGGGGTGTGTTGACCCTGAAGCAGCAACCAGTGGGAGAAGAGTCTACTGATGTGCCAGCGCGAAACGGAGATGGGGGCCCAGGGCCGTGACCTCACCCCTTCCTTTCCCCTCCTGCACAGGTGGATAGAGGTGTTCATTCCGAAATTTTCCATTTCTACCTCCTACGACCTGGAAAACATTCTCCCGAAGATGGGCATCCGGGACGCTTTTGGCAAAAATGCTGATTTTTCTGGAATCACAAAGAGAGACTTCCTTCGAGTTTCCAAAGTGAGTTGGTCGCTGAGAATATCTGCATGAGAGCCCGGGTCGGAAGGGCCTGTGGAGGCTGACCAATCGCGCGCTCTCCTCTCACTGATAGGGAGACAGAGCCCCCAGGAGGCGAAGTGACGTCTCTGAGCCAGAAATGGGGCCGAATCGCACGGCTGCCTGGCCTGATGCTTTATGGCCGTCATACCCCTGAGGCACGGGCACCCTTTCTCCCTCGTCCAACAAGTGTCCCTGAGGGTCAGCTGCAGTTCTTGGAGAACCAGGCAGGGGCACGCCCGGCCCCAGACCTCGCCTCCCTGGAGCCCAGGTCCTCACGCTGAGGTCATAATGTGGCTGCTCATGGGACATTAGTCCAAAAAAAAAAAAAAGAAAAAACAGGGAGAGCTGACTTCTCAAATGTAGGATATTCGACCTAAAAATTTAGATTTCTGATTCTCTTGCAACAACTCATTGACCCAATTCCCACACAGTGAGTCCAAGCCTCTGCCCAGTGGCCGTCGACTGGGGCCGGGCTGTGAGCACCCCTTTTAGACAGAGGGTAACCTCGGGGTTCCCTGCTGACCCCATGCCCTTACTAGAGGTCTTCTTGTCTCATTGGGGTTACCTGTCTTACCCCTGTCTGCATATGGATTTCTGATCCCTGACCTAAAATTTATCGTGATAAAAGATGATGATGGTCAGGGGTGGTCCTGGGCCACTGAAGGGGACCTCGGTCACGGGTGTCAGGGAAGGATGCAGGGGGATCCCACAGGCAGACGAGGAGCACTGTGGGCCTTTCCCCACTATGTGCTCATGCGCACAGGTGGAAAAGAATGGCCATAACCGTCCAGGGGTCCCAGGCGCCGGAAGCTTCGCGGCCCGTGAACCCCAGGTGAAGAATCTCTTCCGTAGAAGAACGCGTAGGGATGTGATGTTCAGTAGCACCCAACCCGTGTCTCCTGTGCACAGCTGTAGCACTGACTCTGGGGCCCACACTTCGTCTGATCTCCTCTAATTCATCAAATAACGCTGTGGGATACATGCACTTATTACCAGCCTTTTCCTGATCTGGAAAGTGGCAATACCTCTTACGACAATAAGTGGCGGAGCTGGGACTCAGTCCTAGGTCTCCCCGGGCTGTGTGTGTAACCACTCAACTCCATGCCTAAGGGCCAGCTGCCCAGGAGCAGCAACCGGAGCTGCAGCTGAACAAACCTCACGCCAGGGATGTCACGGAACCTTGAGGCCGATTGAGGGAGGGGTCGGGTACCCCCATTCCCGGACACAACACCAACTCTCGGGTTCTGAACGGTGTTAATGTTGTTCTTCCCTTGGCAGGCTGCCCACAAGGCTGTGCTGGACGTCCGGGAGGAGGGCACCGAGGCCGCGGCGGCCACTGCCACCAAGCTCACGGTCCGGTCCGAGGACGGCGCCTTTCACTCCATCTGCTTCGACAGGCCCTTCCTGCTGCTGATTGTCAGCAAAGCCACGGGGACAGTGCTCTTCCTGGGGAAAGTGGAGAATCCCACTAAGCTCTAGGAGGGACCAGGCCTGTGGGCGAATGAGACGTTAACAACGCACAGAGAGTAAACCGCGTGCCCCTTCTGTCCTGAGGCCCTCTGACCCCAGCAGAGCTGCGTTTGCTGCCCAGACACCACTTCTGAGGCTCAGTCACCAAAAGGCAACAGAGATGCGGGTCACAAACCGAAGCTTGGGGCCCCAGGCTGCGCTCTTTCCCACACACCTCCCAGGTGACCGGCTTCGTGGGTGTTTCTGGGTCGGCGCCCCGGGAGGGGTCCCACGTAGGCCAGGCACCTTTACTGCAGAACGACAGGGACAAATTTAATTAACCTAAAATGTGAATTGGGCCAGCGACGGTGCTCCCCCGTGCCTCCAGGGTCCTGATTTTAAACTGGTCTAATGGCTACCTCACAACAGCCAGGTTGTCATTATGTGACATTTTAGTGTGACATTGATGTGACATTTTGTTGATCGAATTTGTCCATTCATTCAACAAAAACGTACTGAGCACCTAACATGCTAGCAATGAATTAGACAGGCAAAGTCCCCAGTTTTTGGATCTGGACAGGGCACCAGACCACCACAATAAAACCAAAACTTCAAACGAACGTGACTTCTAGGGTTATGGTACTTGCTGTGCAGGCGTGGGATGGGATGATCGGAAAGGGGGTGGCAAGGCGTGAGGGAGTGTTTCCGTGAGTCCCCAGGCCGAGGCAGGAACTCCAGGCACGGGGAGAGGCAGTGGTGCAGCCACGGTCGGACAGTGTGAGCGGCCGTGCGCCAAGGAGAGGAGTCTGGGTCAACAGGAGGCGCCATGGGACCCGCAGAGTCTCTCAAATGCACGGTGGTGACGGGTGGTGAAGGCCTCTCTGGGCACAGGCATCGGTTTTCCGTCCTTCTGGGCTCCGACCCTGTCGCGTGCGCACGCACAGCCCTCTGGGTGTGCAGTCTCCGCCCTGCTGCTTTGCAGCGGTCAGGGCCCGGCCCCTTCAGTCTGAGTACTCAAGTCTCGTGGGGGTGCAGCGGACCACAGGGTTCCAAGCAAAGGCTCCTGTGCCACCCTCTCCCCTTCGCCCCCTGCTGAACGGCTGCCTCAGCTCCTTCCGCACCACCTTTCATTATCAAGGGCGACTCTGGCAGCCTCCAGCGGAGCCCCCACAACTACCAGATCCAGACACTCCTGTCCTGGGGGGCAGGCGCCTCGAGTTGGCTTTCCCGAGCTCTTTTACACAGAGAGGAAGAAGAGAGAAGGGAGTTAGGCTAGAGAGCTGGAGAAACCTCAGGGGGTCCCCACACTCCTCCCTCACTCACGAACAGGAGACCGGAGACTCGAAGAGCGAGAACATCTCACCCAGGGCGGCAGAGTGAGAGCCGGGTGGGGCCCAGACGTGGAGGCTGCGATGTCGCCTGGGCCACCTCGCTCTGTGCCCAGGGCTCTGCCCTCGGGCTCGCCATGCAGGTCACAGCGTCTCGGTCGACCGAATCATATGATTTTTATGATTTTCATCCTTCATGGTCGCCAGGTGGGAAGGCAGTGGGGGATGGGCCAAAAGGCCAGGGGAATTAAAAAGTACAACCCGCCGGTTATTAAGTCACTAATCGTGAGGATGTGATGCACAGCACAGGGAATGCAGTCAGTACTAGGGTGACAACTCTGTGCGGTGCCAGGAGTGTGACAACCCTGTGTGGTGCCAGGTGGGCACTAGACTTATTGGGGGATCACTCTGTAAGGTACATAATTGTCTAACTGTAAATAAATGTTGTATGCCTGAAACAATTGTATGCCCATGATAATTAAGAAATGAAAATGAGTGAATAAATCCATCTGTGTTTGGTAGTGGAAAAACATCCGCGTGCAGAAACCAGCCCTCCTTTCCCCTCAGGGGCACCCTGGGTAAGACCCGGCTCCCGGACCAGGGCACGTGCCTCAGAGAAGAGTGTCCCACAGGTGACACAAAGGAGATGGCAGGGGTAAAGAACTGGCTAAAGCCACTTCCGTCAGTCACAATGCTTAGTTCCTCCCTGTAGCCATCGGAGACCCCAGGAGTCAGGGGAGCGTGAGGGCTGTCAGCTTTCCTCCCCACCGCCTGGCTCCCAGGGGCGCGTCACAGTGCCCGTCAGCCTGGGTGGCCCCCCGGGCCCACTCAGACTTGTACTGGCCTCGGGCACGAGAACGTCATGAACGGTGTTCTCAGTGAGATCTCGCCTCTCCCTTCCCTCAGGCAGGTGCCCCTCCTCTGCGTTCGTGTTGAAATGGGCCCGGGGTGTGTTTTGGTCCGGCCTGGTAAGATGCCAGGCAAGAGACAACCGCCTCTGAAAGGTCGGCACTTATTTCTCACGGTTCCCAAGAGGACAGCGTGTCACCCCACGCGGGGCCACACAAGGAAGCACCCTGGCTGGTCGGGGGCAGGCGGAAACGGGAAGGCGTGGGCAGGAGCCTTTGCTGCTGAGTGGTGGAGAGTACGTAGGTGGGCGGGACCCTCTGGGGCGGGAAGCAACAGAGGCTGAAGCTTGTGGTTGGGGGGCTTGTAATGGGATGTTCACAGTCCTGTGAAAATCTACCAAAGGTGTAGATGTAAATAGTTTTGTCATTAGTTTGACCCATGATTTCAAGACGCCAAATCTTCAATCACAGAATATCAAGAATGATTGTCACAGAACTGCATGACCATTTCACTCACAACTGAAGTGACAATATCCTAAAGGCAGATGCAGCTCATTAGAGCCAGGAGGCAAAACCTGCAAAGAGCATCTAAACAAACAGACAAAGAACAGGTTCAGAGCGCGGAGTCCAGCATCCCGCGCACGGGCTATTCACACGGGGACAGAGCTGCCTGTACGACGTCTCTGTCCAACCCGTTCCTCCTACACACCAGTCATTTCATCACTGGAAAACCGTTTACAATCGCCCCTTAGGCCCGTCAGTTCTGATTCTCCAGCTAGAGTTCCAGGTCAGCCTCGTTTGACTCTAGCGGGCTGGAGCTCCGGAGCTCCTAGCAGCCAGGTCTGCAGTCTGGGCTTCCCCGCAGAATCTTTTTCTCTGACGCTAACAAACCCCTGCAGCATCTACTCAGTTGCTTCCTAACTGGCCCTGCGATGTAAACAGGAACAAGTCTGTCCTGTCCGTGGGGGAGTGCTTTAAGTACTTCATAGACAGGCCACCCAGGACACCCTGGGGGCGAGTGCCCAAGGAAAGAGTTAGCTGTTTGTATCAGCGCTTACAGAGGGAGCTCCAGGGAGGACAGGCCTGGGGACGCCTCGGGAGCAGCCTGCAGAAGCAGCGTGGCAGGGGAGCTAAGCTCAGGGGCCGGTAAGAGGGATTGTTCTGGAAACGTGGAGGAAGTGGTGCAGCCGCACAGCCGGACGGAGGAAGGCCTGGAGGGTGTGTGTGTGTGCACATCACATCCAGGCATCTCCAGGTGACAGCGGGAGGGAAGGTGCTCACAGAGGGGGCCCAGGGCCCTGAGCCCCGTGGAGTGGAGGGGGTTCAGAGAAGGTAACCAGGCCCTAGTGTCCCTCCTGCTAAAAGGTGCTTTCAGCTGGCATTCTGTCGTGACACCGTGACACGAAATCACAATGTCCCACATGCTGGTGTGTCCACAGAGGATGTTAGGGGCCTAGTGTCCTGCCTGCTGCAGGGAGGTGGGCCCATGTCCTGTGAAATGAGGTGATTGGCACATTAAGAAAAGACAGAGAAGCAGCAGGCACCCGGCTCAAGTCTGCTGATGTAGCGAAGGCCGTCTGCCCAAGTAGCCACGGTGAGCTGGGCCACGTCACACACTGGGAGCCTTTGCGGAGGTCCAGGGTCGACTTCCTCCTGGCTCTGGCAGTGGAGTTGAAGGTAAGATGAGTTAACATTGACAATAAGAGCGCGTTTTTATGCCTGTTGACACTGGACTGGATGCAAAGGCAAGGCGCCTGTGAACCAAGGTCAAAGACGTCCGCTCTACGAAGGGAGCCCAGCACCCCCAAAGAAGTGGTGCTCCACCCTCTTTCCCACCACTGATGACCTAATTTTATGTGTCAATTTGCCTGGGCCTCGGTGCCCACCTGTGTGGCCAAATATTACCCTGGACCTTTCTGTGAGGGTCCTTTTGGAAGAGATTAACATTTAAGTTGGTAGGTAAAGTTGAGTCTCCTCCATAGAGCTGGTGGGCCTCATCCAATCAGTTGAGGTCTTAACAGAACCAAGACCGACCTCCCACAACCAGAGGGACTTCTACGAGCAGGCGGCCGGAGGGCCTCAGCACTTGGCCTGTAACACCCCCTCTTCCCGATGGATGGTCATCTCTCATAATCACGAGAAGACCGGTTCCATAAGTCTCTCTCTCCCTGTCCTCTCTCCGCTTGCCCTGGGCTGGGCACTGCCCACGTGCAATCGCGTTTAGTTCCCACCACAGCTCTCGAGGTGGGCAGCAGGGTCCGGAATAGAATCTGAAATGGGGTTTCTTCCTCCCCTGCCCTGCTCAGAGTTACTGCAAAGGACCAGGTCATGTGTGTGCCAGCCAAGAGTCAAACGCTTCCTCTCGGGTGAGAAAGACACTCTGGCCACAGGCTTCAATTCTCCTGTGCATTCACACTACAAGGGTCTCTGCAAAACACCCAGGAGGTTCTCAGCACCGTTTTGGACCCAGAGGTAGGGTCTCCAACATTGGATGGCGTAGCAGACGCCACAAGTGGCTAGTCTGAATGTCCTTGGCCTTCACCTCTCCGGCACACACTGTCTGAGTCCCACCTGGAGCATCCACGGCTCCCGACCTGGGGCTTCCCCGTGCCCCACACCCGACAGCCCAGGGCCCGTCCAGCCCCCTTGTAGAATCAGACTCAGCCTCTGCGGACCCTTATGTTTTACAAGTGTCTCGAGACTGGGACCACTGTCTCTTTTGCTTTATGGGTCTGATTAGTCATTCTTCTTAACCATGTTTTGTTTTTCATCATAAATAAGATACGTGTTTTTTGTGAGAAATTAGGGGAATACAAAAATCTATAAAGAAGAACATAAAAGTCACCTCTATTCCATCACCTAAAGATTCACTCGTAAAAAAACACTCATTGAGTTCTAGGCTTTGCTCTAGATCAGGGGTGCCCAACCTTCTGGCGTCTCTGCGCCACACTGGAGAGGAGTTGTTTTGGGCCACATGCTAAATACACTGTGACACGAAATCACAAAAACATCTCATCATGTTTAAGTGAATTTACAGCTTTGTGTTGGGCCGCATTCACAGCCGTCCTAGGCTGTGTGTGGCCCGTGGGCCACAGGTTGGATACCGCTGCTTTACCTCTTGGCTGATAGATACATGGATGAACCCGAGTCAATGGTCCACGTACGGGGCCTTCAGTACGGCCAGGGGGAAGGTTCTGCTCTGTTTTCCGCATTTCCGTCCAGTCCATTTTCTGTGCAGGGACCATGGCTTGTTGGAAGTATTAGAAAGTACCGAATGGTGTGGTGTGGAGGGAAGGGCTTCGGCGGGGGTGTGGCCTCCCTGCTCCCCCACCCCGGGGTCCTCGAGAAAGTCACTTAACCTGGCAGAGCCTCCATTTCCCATCTGTAAAGTGGGGGTGACTGTGCCTTTCTCACATTCTTTTTCCCCAGTTTTACTGAGAAGCGATCGACATGCATTGCCGCAGAAGTTGAAGGCACACAGCACAGAGGCCTGGGTGACTCCTGCTCCGCGACGGTGGCTGCAGCAGGGCTGGGTCACATCTCCCACTGTCGTGAGGGGGGTCCTTCAGGAATGCTGCCCGCAACACGCGAAGCACCCAAAGGGTGGACAGCAGCTGCACCACGACCCCTGCCGTCAGCACCGAGTCAGGAGCTGCTCAGACCCCGCTGGGGGCAGAGCCGCAGCTCTCCGAGCGCAGGGCAGGCACTTTGAAAACACTGGTCCCTTCCTGTTTGCTGCGCGTCGTCTGCACACCGTTCCCGGAACTGACCTGACAAATATTGACTAGGCTGCTGCGGTCTTCAAAGTTGCTCTCCTGTGGGTCAGAGCCGACGTGGTGCTGAAGACCAGGGCCCGAGCCCAGGCTCCTCGTGGTGAGTACCCGCGTACGCCAGGACGAAGGCAGGCGTGGCGGCCGCCTGTCTCTCTCTCTCTCTCCCCTCCCCCCTCCCCCTCTCCAGCTTTGGCAACAGGGATGGGAGAACTGAGTCCCCTACAGGAAAAATGACATGATGCACTGCTTCTAGGGCTTGCAGTAGGAGCTTCAGGTTGTAACTAACCTTGTACAAAAAAACCCTTTGTCTTAAAAAATTTGGGGAGAGGAACTTCCAGTATTCCTGGCAGTCAGACAAGAAAACAGAACAACACAACCCAAAGCAAAATGACAACACCGTTGTAGCAAACTCACTAGAACCTCTGCTATAGGAAAAGGTCCGTCAGAGCCCCGGTCTGGACTTTGGATCGTGCTCCCGCCTCTGAACGGTTCCTCCAATGTACGTACGACGGGGACAATCATACCTTCTCTTACGGTTATTTAGCTAAATGACACGGAGCGAGTCTTTCTCAACAGGTGGCACGTGGGCAGGACCATTTTTCATCACGTACGTCTGTTTGGCATTTCCAGAGCTTTCTCTGCTGCTCAGCTCCAATCACATGCCCTTCTCCCCCCTCACCCCCCGCCACGTGTTAGAGCAACTCTGGCTGCGGTCCAGCGCTACAACAGACCGCATACCCCCACCACAAAATAAACAACAAATGACTTTACAGTCATTAATGGAGTTCTTCATTTCCTTGTGGGATCTCTCTGGAAGAGGAAGAAAGAAAGAAATGGGATAGAATCTCACCCAGCCTCGGGAGAAAGGGGGGAACATTGGTATTACAAGCGTTTCTTGTGCGGGGGGCTCACACGCTGCAAGGTTTGTAATCCCCCACCCCAGGGTAGGCATTATCATTTGCACTTTGAAATGGGGACACGGCAGTCCAGCAGTTCGTGGTGGCAGAGCCTTGCTTCAAGCCCCAGCCACCCCCCCCAGTAGGTAGTAAACGGTGGTGAGCCCAGTGGCCTCAGGGAACCACCTGCGGTACTTTGACCAGAGCCCGAGTTTCAACATAACTGATAGCGAGGTTTCAGTGACCCCTCCTGACAGCTGGGACTTAGAGCCCCGGGCACCACAACCTCCTGCAGAGACTCTCCTCACTTCCGTGGTGTTTGCGACTGGTCCAGAGGCCACTGGTCTGGACAAAGGGTGCTGATTAAGCACAAACATTATCAGGACAGGCGGACGTGGTAGGTGGTCAGCAGTGAACAGCCACCTCGAGATGGGACAGAGGGGCTGTCAGTCCTGAAGGGAGCAGGGGACGATCCTCTCCTTACTGGGGACATCACGGTGCGGGAGTGTGAGTGGCAGTGTGGCAGTGCGTGCCCTGTGAGCACGGGGGGCTGTGTGGAGACCCCGAAAGGGAAAGGGGGCACCAGAGACGGGCGGAGCAAGCAGGGACAGGCCTTGTCTGCACTGCAGCTTCACCTCAAGCTGGGCTGCACCCCGGTCCAAAGCAAGGGGTGTCCCGCTCTGCACCCCTGGACCCCTCAGGGTGGAGCGAAGGCTGTCCCAGCACATTCGTAACTTAGCACAAGAGACATTGTGAGTCCGCTAGGGCTGCCGTGACAACGGGCTGCACACTGGGTGGCTTCCGCAGCAGAAGTCCGTTATCTCCTAGTTCTGGAGGCCGGAAGTCCCAGGTCAAGGCATCGGCAGGGCTGTCCCCTCTGAAGGAGAGGGAGGACCCGCTCCAGGCCCCGCCCGAGCTCCTGGCGGTGCACTGGGATCTGTGGCTTCCTTGGCCCATAGATGTCTGCTTTCATCTCCCGTGGCGTTCTCCTGAGTGCGTGTCTGTCCTCCTGTCCCCCTTTTATAGGGACGCCGGTCCTATCGGATCAGGGCCCACCCTACTCTAAATGACCTCATCTTAACTAACTCCATCCGCAGCCCCCCATTTCCAAACGAGATCACACTCTGAGATAAACGGGACTAGGACTTCGGCGAATGAACCTGGGGTGGGAGAGGCGAGACTCGACCCCTAATAGAAATCTTTCCCAACTCTGCTCCAATTACGATGCAGCTTAAACCACCGCATGTGACAAGAGGAGCTGGCGATAACAAGTCCGATGGAGGCAGAGGTGACCTCTGGTCTCCACCCCTAGGCCCCATCCATCCCTGGCTGTGCCAGCTCTCAGGGGTCACCCTCACCCACAGGGTCCCCGGGACTGACCATCAGGGCCACACCTTCCTCGGCTTCGGAAGACCCCAGTGCAGAGGTCAGGCCTCCCTCCGTGAGGGTCTGCCCTCGGAGCCACACACGTCACCGTCTCGCCTCTGGAGTTTTTCACATCATCCCAATTCTTAAAACTTAATGTGCGATTGACAGAATGACTGGACAGAAGAAAGATAAAAGAAAGGGAGGAAGGGACGGCGGGAGGGAGGAAGGGAGGGTGGGAGGGAGGATGGACGCAGGGAAACCCGCCCACAGAAGCTGTTTCCACAGCCCAGAGGCCTTTTCCAAGCAGCATCTTATAGACCCAGCGATGTGTAAGCAGACACAGGGCCACTGGCTCTGCCTGAAGCCCTGGGGGACGGAGATGAGCCCGGCCTGCTGGCCCCCACACACCCTCTGTGGGCCCCTGGTGACACCCGTGGGAGACAGTCTGCATGTGAGGCTTGTTATGGAAGCAGTGGGGAGCTGCACTGTCATTGAGAGTGACATTCAACGTCTTGGTTTCAGAGGATGGGGCCTGCGTGGCTGTGGCTGCTGGGAGCAGGGATCCTGGCCTCTGCCCGTGGAGATACGAGTCCTCCGGGGCTGCCCCAAGCCCCCAGCGGCCCGCCCTTAGAGCCAGCGCCCGCCTACCGCCGCGTCACACCCACCATCACCAGCTTCGCTTTGCGCCTGTACAGGCAGCTGGCGGCAGGAGCCCCGGGAAACGTCGTCTTCTCCCCGCTGAGCGTCTCCACCGCCCTGGCCCTGCTCTCCCTTGGGGTCCCAGCTGACACTTCGGCTCAGATCCTGGAGGGCCTGGGCTTCAACCTGACGGAGACTCCGCAGGCCAGCATCCACCAGGGCTTCCGGAGCCTCCTCCGCACCCTTGACCTGCCCAGCCCCAAGCTGGAACTGAAAGTGGGCAACTCCCTGCTCCTGGACAAGCGGCTGCAGCCTCGGCAGCGCTTTCTGGACGGCGTCAGGGAGCTGTACGGAGCTCCAGCCTTTTCCTCGAACTTCACCGACTCTGCCGCAACCAGGAGGCAGGTGGGCGACTACGTGAGGAAGCAAACCTACGGCCAGGTGGCGGGCGGCCTCCCGGAGCTCAGCGAAGACACCCTCGTGGTTCTCTTGAACTACATCTTCTTCAAAGGTGCGTGCGGCCCGGGCAGAGTCGCCGTCCCCTCCCCCGCCCTCAGCCCTGCCCCAGAGAGGCCCTGACTTCAGGTCTCTCGGCTGTTTCCTGGGGCAGTCACCCCTTTATAGTTAAACACCGTCCTTATACATGGCTTTGTGATTGATCGACACATGGTTTCAATACTCACTCTCACTTCTGTACTAATAGTTCAATTTTAGAAAAATACTTCATTTTTTACTATTATCTATTTCAAACAGACAGAAATATACAAAGAATAATATAAAACCACCATATACGAATTCAATTTCTTTTTAACGCTCCCGAGTCCCCTGCCCTTCCTTCCACCCCTCCCCAGAGTCGGATTCTGTCCGCGGGCCAGTGCACAGCCTCCTTCTCGTCCGGGCGCGCCCGCCGTTAGCCCGTTAAGTGTGCGTACAGAACCACGCGCGGTGCACGCGGTGTGCTCTGAAACTCTGCACAAGCGCTGTCGCGCCGTGTTACTGTCTGCACTGAGGTCTCAGGGTCCTCACCGCAGCTTGATCTGTACAGACAGGTCGTTTTGACTGTTGCATTGAACGGGTCACACTTTAGGGTCCATTTTTTTCACTTCGGTCATTTCCTGAATTATATGCAAGTTCATACTTTATTCAGTTTTTTTTTAGTTTTTATCTTTTCCTATTCCACGATCCCATCCAGGGTCTACATTACATGTAGCTGTCACATCAGTTTAGGCTCCTTTGGCTGGGATAGTGTCTCAGACTTTCCTTGCCCTTAATGACCTTGACCCCTGGGAGGAGTGCTGGCCCGGTAGTCTGTAGAAGACCCTTCAGCTGGGAGTTGTCTGACGTTGCCCCGTGACTGAGGCTGCAGTGAGAGGGCTTGGGGGGGTTCCTGAGTCATGCACCGTGTCCCACCCTGAGCAGCACACAGCCCCACGAGCGCTGTAACGCAGTGAAAAGGCCATTACAGCTCCTCGGGGAAGCGACGCTCTGCTTGAGGAGGGACGGGTGCCAAGGAGCTCTTCCAGAGACACTGACCCAGACTTGGGTGGGGCGGGGGCGGGCGGCCCCCCAGAGGAGCAGGAGTCTAAGCTGGCCCTGGGGGATGAGGCAACGCAGCTGTAGGGGAGGCAGAGGGGAGGTGGCCAGGTGGGAACGACAGCAGGTGTCAAAGCCCAAGCCGGAGAGACGCCACCACACTCTGAGGGAACAGAACAGGAGTGCTGGGAGCTGCGACAGTACGGTGCGCAGGGGCGGTGCGGAGAACCTGAGACTTTACCTGTGCAACCCCCCAGGATTACCGAACAGCTGGAGGCAGGGCAGTAGCATCGTGGCCTCTGCTTTCAGAAAGATCAGGCTGGCTACAATTTGGAAGACGGTTGCAGGGAGTAAGGGTTGGAGAGCAGAGACAAGCTAGGCGGCCTCGGATAGAGTTGCGGATCTGGAGACAGAATCAGCAGTGCTTGGTCATCGGTTGGGTGTGGGCAGGAGGCACAGGCTGAAACAGGCCCCTCCCCCATCACCAAGACCAGTGCTTTCAAGAGGCCAAGTCGGGGTGGGTTGTGGTTGGAGATTATAAGTAGAGAAAAGATACCACACCCATGGACAAGACTGTGACCACCAAATACTGCATTCCTAACTACGCCTTAGTGGGCTTTTGCATTATATATTACATTTTATTAACTAAAATCTTTCTTTTTTCCAGTTTGAATATTGGGGAGTTGGGAGGTAGAGGGTGGCCCTCCAACCCTGCATTGAAGGTTACTGCTGTGTACAGGCAGCTGGGCAGAGACGGGCCGACGCCGTGTTTGCAAAGACCTGAGGGTGGACCCTGAGTCAGGCCTCCACCCCCGCTCTGCCTCGGAAGGCTCTGCAAGAGGAGAGTGTTTCCAGAAATTCCCAGGGACTCCACTTCTCGTCTCTGACACGGAGAGTGTGACGCTTGCTTACTATTAACTTTGATGGAGATATAAAGAGATGATGCCTCGCACACTGAAGGTGCTTAGTAGAATAGATGAAAATACTACCTTTTCACCTCTGGAAGGCTAAGTTGCTCTGAAATGGGATAAAATCATAGGCCATTAGAGCTCAGATTCTGGAGACTCGCTCCGGTGGCTGAAAAGAAGCTAAATCTGGCCTCCCGATTCTGTGTCTGTGCCACTTCTGTGCCTCAGACGTACAGACCCCAGAGGAAGTCACTGAGCAGCGTGGCTCAGAGCACGTCTGGCCAGAGCGTGTTCTCACGGTTTTCTGGGTTTTGTGTCCTCAGCCAAGTGGAAGCATCCTTTCCATCGCTACCAGACCCAGAAGCAAGAGAGCTTCTTCGTGAACGAGAGGACCCCTCTCCGCACCCCCCTGATGCACCAGAAGGAGATGCACAGGTTCCTGTACGACCCGGAGACGGCCTGCACCGTCCTCCAGATAGAGTACAGCGGGAGCGCGCTGGCCCTGCTGGTCCTCCCTGACCCGGGGAAGATGGAGCAGGTGGAGGCCGCGCTGCAGCCCGAGACCCTGAGAAAATGGGGCCAGCTGCTCCGGCCCAGGTAAGGGACAGGGCAGGAGGACTCTGGCCGGCCGCGTTTGAGAACCAGAGCAGTTCTTAATCCACTCCAATGGCAAGAGTCCAGCCCCTCGGTGAGGCTGACCAGCTGTGATCTCGGGCCACTTTTGTACCTTTGGGCCTCAGCTTTCCTCCCTGCACTGTAAACGGAGGTCGTGATGACCGCCACGTCGGGCCATTCGGGGGACTGATCGAGTGAACATACATGAAGCACGGGCAGGGCTACCTGGTGCGTGAGAAGGGCTCACCAGGTGGAAATCGCCACGGCCTCCCGGCATCTTTCTGCCCGGCCTCCTTTCCTCTGGCTTCTCCCTTTGTCCACACCATAGTTTACCACCGGAAGGCAGTTAAGTGTGGCCAGAAAATCAGGTCAAGGACAGTTATTAAGAACAGTCATGACTCCCACAGGCCAGTGTATATTTCTTAAAAGCTCATCTTTTTTCTCTTTTTAAGATTTTATTTATTTTATTTTTTAGAGAGGGGAAAGGAGCAAGAAAGAGAGGGAGAGAACCATCAATGGGTGGTTGCCTCTAGGGCGCCCCCTACTGGGGACCTGGCCTGTAACCCAGGCATGTGCCCTGACCGGGAATTAAACCGGTGACCCTCTGACTCGCAGGCTGGCACTCAATCCACTGAGCCACACCAGCCAGGGTTAAAAGTGCATCTTTTTTCAATTAAAACATTTCTTAAAGCAATTAAACAAGAAGGGCACTGTGGAATCAAAGCTCCCATCTGATGGGATCGCACTCCTAACCCTTCTCTCTGTCACCTGCATTCCGTCTGTGGTTTTCTCTCAGTAGTTTCAGTCTGTTCCACTTTGCCTAGATCCCCCTTGGTGAGCCAGCTCCTTCTCGGGGTGTATCTTCCTTTACGGGGAGCCCCGGGATGAAATCGGGCCTTGAGTTCTAATGACCTCTTGCTGCATAACAAACCACCCCAGAACGGAACAGCTTGGCCAAAACATCTGTTCTCTCTCTTGATTCTGTGAGCGGACCAGCCTAGCCGGGCAGTTCTGACGGGGCGGGGTGGGGGGTTGCGGGAGAGGGGTGGGGGCTGGTCTCCTCTGTACCTGAGTCAGGTGATGGCTGGGCAGGGGCATGAAGACTCCCCCACTCGATGTCTGGTGCCTGGGCTGGTGGCAGTCACAGCTGAGGCCTGCGCAGGCATCTCTGTCCCCACGCAGCGTCTCCACGGAGCCCGCTGTTCTTCTGCACAGGGACTCAGCATTGCTCAGTCACACGGCAGCTCAGGGCTCCCAGGACCGGTCCAAAGGACAGGAGCTGAAAACCGCTGCTCTCTCATGGCCTCGGCTTGCAAATACCCCTCCGGCCATGTCCCTTTGGTCAGAGCAGCCACAGAATCCACCCAGATTTGAGAGGAGGGGGCAAAGCAAACCTCTGATGGTCATCTCTAATGAGTTTTGTGTTAGGGCAGAAATTCAAGTGCTACAACAGAGATGGGGGTCAAGGGCGGAGGCCAGGATCTAAGGAAGTTTCCCTGTTGCCTGTGACTCTACATCGCTCTGGTCAGTTTCTGATTCGAACCCTGTAGTCTCAGGCTTCCTTGGGGTGAGCCTGCCCCTTCCCTTATGAGGAAGTATCACAGAACCTTCTAGACCAATACATTTTCCTCCAGGAAGGGTCTGCTTTGACCTCTTACTTTCAAGAATCAAAACCAACCCAAGTCACTTTTCTAAACCTTTGATGTTTCTCGTGCCAGAATTTTAACATAATAATAGTGTTTTAATGGGATTTCAGACATGAAAAGCTCAGACCACCAGGTCTCCCTCCCTCCATTCAGCTGTGAGGAAGGTTAGCTGGCCTAGGGAGATCACGCTTCCTGGTAACTGTTCATTCTTCGCTCACGTTGGTTGGACACCTACCGTGTGTTGAGCTGCCCACCCAATACCCTTCTGCTAGACTCTACTCAACAGCCCCTCAAGGGTGGGGCCTGCCTCCAAGGGCTGCCAGTTCTCCACCTGTTTCCTCCCTTTCAGTTTAACCCCCACTGTGAACGGCCCCCACTGCACTCAGGCATCTAGGCCCTCGTACCGCCCGCAGGGGTTAAACTGAGACTGATTCCCTAACCCGAATTAGGGCCTCTAAGCTGAAGTCCTTAGAGGCAGAAGTTTCCCAGCTGGTTATTAACTAGCCAAGCCTGCAGATGCCCTTGTAACTGTCAAACAATAAGTTAGAATAACAATCCCCACGAGAAAAGGACGGATTTGCTCTGTGTCAGAAGAACCTTGGGAATGTAGCCCGGGAAATGGGAGCTCTGATGGTCACGGCACGCCGGGAACAGGAGGGAGTCATGCTAGCGATCCGTGCCCGTCTCTCATCAGCTCCCTGAGGCTCGGAGCGGTAAGAGACGACGGTGGCTTCTGTGAGGGGTCGCCAGCAGGTGGATTTAGGCCAGAGCTAGTAGCGAGGCCAATGGAACTTGCTGACGAGTCTGACGTGGAGGTAGGAAAGCGGTAGCAATATTTACCCCACGTGGTGCTACGTGGATTCAGTCAGTGATGCTCTGTAAAATCCCTAGCCCAGGGCTGGGCATCTAGAAAGCCCTCCCTCAATGTGCCCAAGATGAAGACAGAGTGGCCGACCAGGGGTCTTCTCAGTTCCAGACACGAGAGATTGGAAGGGGTCTCTGAAGGGGTCACAAGAGGTCTGTAAAGTCTGGACACAAGGGGTTTCGGAATGTTTGGGCTGTGGAATGTTCTGGCAGAGCAGGTAGTGTCATGGGAAGACTGGTTTCCCTCACTCTGGGAAACCCTTGTCCCCCCAAAGCTCAGGCCACCAGCGCCAATGGCAGGAGCGTGGATAATGACAGCGGCCCTTCTCTGTCTGACTCTCTCTCCAGCCTGCTGGACTTGCATTTGCCAAGGTTTTCCATCTCTGGAACGTATAACTTGGAAGAAATCCTTTCCCACATTGGTCTCACCGACATATTCAAGCTAGAAGCTGACTTATCAGGAGTCGCTGGCCAGCCCAACATAACCATCTCCAGGGTGAGCTGGCGCGCCGGGTGTGAGAGTGGGAGCTGTCCTTTCTCCTTTGACACGAAGTGTATGTGTCACAGTCAAGCCCCCTTTCTCTGTCCTTTTCTGGTTCTTCAGTACCATAGTCATTAAGGCTCCTTTTCACAGGCAGCACCCTTCTCCCCTCTCTCTGTATTCTTCAGAGCGAGGACAGAGTCCTGAGTAAAGCAGACACCATCTGGGGTCATCCACAAAGCCATGCATCCCCAGGTGTGGGCCTAGCTTGGTTTTCATTCCTTGCACTCCTTCCTAGGACAGGCAGTGAACCTCCACCCGCCTGGGTGATGGCGACGGAGATCAGAGGGCACCACAGACAGCCGGTCCCCTGGGCTCACTTTAAAGGTCGAGGGAGGCTGAGCCAGGCATTCCAGGGAGAAGACTGAGGCTTAGAGAGAGCGAGCGCAGCTCGCAGTGGAAAGTGGCATCGGGCCTGCGCCACACGCACCCGGGGGCTTGAGAAGCGTCCCTAAAGCTCGCTGCTGGGTTTCTGCAGCCTGGCGGGAGCTCAGCAGCCCTCAGCCTCTGCGGCTCACCCGCCCCCACCCCAGTCCCATTCCAGTCTAGCAGCAAACGCACCCTTAGGGTGAGCCCCCAAACAGCACAGAGGAGGAAGGACGGGGAGAGGAGAAAGATAACCAAAGGCTGGAGCTGCTTTCTTGGAAGGCGGGGCCTCGAGGCCTGAATGGGAAGACGCTGCCCCCTCTCCTTAGTGTCGCACAACGTGGAATCTGACCCTTGCCGAAGTGTCCTGAGCTGTCTCTGCCCTCTCTTCTCCTTCTAGGTGTCACACAAAGCAGCAATGGGCATGAGTGAGCGGGGAACCAAGGCAGGGGCTGCCTCAGGCCTCCTGTCCCAGCCGCAGGCTCTGAACGCGACATCGGCCCCACAGGCCCATTTCAACAGGCCTTTCCTGGTGCTGCTGTGGGAGGTGGCCACCCACAGCCTGCTCTTCCTGGGAAAAGTCGCCAACCCGGCTGCAGGGTGACATGTGGCAGGCCCGGGGCTGTCTTTCTCTCCCCTGCCGAACAAACAGGAAGGCCAGCTCCAGCCCCCACTGTGGGCTGATGTGAGGACCAGTTCATCGGGGCAACGATCCTAATAAAGTTGACCTTGTGTTTTGTGAACACTCGGGAACAATGCTTACAAGGAGGGGGGACTCCCTTTTACCCATTCACTCTATGATCTCCTCGAATCTGATTGGCTGGGGTTAGAGAATTGAACATGAGAGTAGCTTCACGGTGTTGCCTCCTGGGAGATGGTCACTACCCCCGTTGCGATGGTGGGTCTCTCTGGAGTGTCCCCTGGGTAAGGGTCCCAGGGAAAGGCACAGAGGACATCAGGAGAAAGAAGGGAGGCTCCCCCTTCACAGCGGCCAATGTCGGCTGTATAGCAAAGTGAGGTTGTCCTGAAATGCCATTGCCTGACGCCAGGGGCTCGATGGCCTTGAGAGGAGGGGGGCCAGGGAAGGAGCTCTGGACCATGCTCCATGAAGAGCAGGGTGCAAGGATGGGCCGATGCACAGGTGAGCCGATCCCACGTGGGAAACTGCATGTCCAAGGCCAACCCCAAGACCAAAGGAAGTGGGAAGGTCAACACGGCCAGGTGGCCATGGGTGTGGGCCAAACACTTGGTTAGTGGGGTGATCTAGGGGCAGAATTTGATTGCTCAGGGCCGGATATGGAAGGGACAATCTCGATGTTCAGATTTGCAAGCAGGATGGCGGTCAGTTCAGCCGTGATTCTCAGCCAAAAGCAGCCTTGGGTGGCAAATTCTAAAACGGGATCTGTACTCTCCCGGCCCAAAGGCTCTGATTCTCTAGCTGGAGAGACCGCGATTCACCTGCGTCTGTAGACACAGAACCGCTCCTGCTTCTAAACTCCTTTTCATTCCGCATCGCATGAACTCTGCAGCCTCCGGCCCCGGCCGCAGCCCGGGAGAGTGCCCTCGTCTCCCGGATGGAGGCCGCCCGTCTGCTCCCACTGCACCGCCAGCCTCTCCTGGCTTTAGCCTGTGTCCCTGGGCAGCCGTGTTTCCACCACGTGCTCCAGCGATGAGAAGCTCTATCTTCTGCCCGGGGTCCCCGGGGTCTCGGGCAGAGCAGACAGAGATAAGCGACAGGGGCTTCCCCCGATTCCCTGTGGGACCTTGTCCAGGCCTGGACTCATGAGAACACCTCAGCGCAGTGTACTGGGGACAGGAACACCCAGAGGGGCCGATGTGGAGAGCTGGCCCCGCTGCTGCTTTGGACACTGTCTCCTCATTGGCTGTCCCCTGTCGGTCCCAAGTCCTGTAGCCAGCACTTCGCATTCCTTTTGCTTTTCATTTTAGGTTCCCTCTTCTCTCAACCAGAGGTGCTCAGGAGCCGCTCCTCCAAAGAGAACTGTTACCTCCCCTGTCCGGGAGTGCAAAGGAAAAGCCCCTGTGGATTGTGCAAATTGTGCAAAGAACAAAAGCTTGAATGGCTTTTTCCTCCAGGTCTCCAAATTTGATAACTACTTAAAAATAACTCTGAAAACCATTAACATTTCTGGGAAGTACATTACTTCAACTTTCCCATTTCCATACTGTGAACGGCCTTTCCAGACAACAGTTTGGGTACTTCCTTGAACTCCAGGGCTTCGCCGTTCTGGGGTTCGACCCCCACAGACGCCATTGCCGCAGACCGATGGCACGCCTGCACCTCTCTGTCCCTCTTTGACGCGACTGGCACAGATCTCCCGTGAGCCTCAAACGCAAGCTCCTCCCTGCCCTTCCCAACTTCCTCCACAGACGTTTTACTCTAACCAGGACTTGACCACGACTCTGCCGATTAGCTCCAAAGAGCAACATAAAGAGGTGGCAGAAAAGAACACGCACACACACTCAAATCCTAGCTCCACTGTGTGACTTCGGAGAGTTACTTAAACTTTCTGAGCCTGCTTCCTCATGTATTAAATGGGGGCAATAATGCCTCTGTTTTATTAATAATCTTAATAACAAACTCCTTTGAGGACTAAATGCGTGTCAGGTACTTTACCAAGCACTTACATCATATAGTTACTTTTCTTTTATCACAACTTAATAACAGAGAATTAAAATCTAGAACTCGAGAGGATACTTAGGGCTGACAATCTCCAAGGAAGGGGGATCCCATCCTAGAAGGGTTCAGTTCTCATTGGAAAGGTGTTACTGCTGCCCCCTGGTGTCAGAACAGTTCACTGCCTCGCAGGGTCCGAGCTGGTCCCCAGTCCCTCAGTAATCAGGGGGGCAGCCAGCCCAGCCACGCAGGACACAGTCAGAGGCTGGCTGTGCAGACACACAGAGGGAGGGTGGTTCTGGTGAAGACAGGAGGACACGTGGTGTCAATGTCAGGCGGGCTGCAGCGTCAGAAGGGTCAGGGTACTCAAAAGTCCAAAGGGGAAGGTAAGGGAGTGGGGGTGCCAGTGTGGACGGGAGGCCCGAAGCTCACGAACTCACGCGGAGGGAGCTGTGTTATGGTGGTCGCCATGCTGGGCCAGGTTGCAGAGGGGCTGCGCATTTCTGGCGTGTCCTGGATGTCCTCACACCCACACCACAGTCCTCCCATTATCCTCCCACCAGCACCAAGCACCATCTGCTTGAGCTGCTAGAAGTGAGAGTGGAAGCCAGCTTCCTCCTGCAATGCCTCTCCTGCGCCCCCTACCGCCTGAACAGCGCAAGAACCCTGCTTCCTCGGGCAGTGCCTCTACAACGCCCCCTACTGAGAAAACTTAACACGCCCACTGTAACAGAAGAAATGCTTAAAGGAACCATGTCCACTGTCACAGATCATGTACTGAAGAGCGAATTTGGAGGAGACTCAATACATTACTTACCAGACCCAGGAGAAAAAGGAAGTTGCACACTGACTTAAAACTCTGAAGATCAAATGAATTACTTGAAGTTTCTAAAGACTTTGACACTGCATATATATCACTGTCCTTTTATTTGAATATTATGTTCTGTTCCTAGATATTAGGCCTTACCTTCAGTATCAGCAAAGTATAAAAACTGTGCTAGAACGCTATTCTGGCTCACAGAATTTCTGAAAAACAGGTTCTGAAATAATGCTCCCATAGTTGCACCCCCAAGTAGCTTTGGTCCTGCTGGTCTAAGCCTGAAAGTGGGGTTTCCCGTAAGAAGTTCAACTCCCACTCAGCCCTCTCTGCTTTCCCTGACCCTTGACCCCGTGGATAGCAGGACCTGGTCGCTCAGCTGGACCTGGATGCTCTTTCTGGCCCCACCAGTCCCGCTCCGAGGACATGGTCCAGAATCCTGGTGTGCTGGCTGGCTGTGGGTCTGGCGAGCGTGTCCTACCCCAGTCACGGAAGTTCCCGTCTAGGTCAGTGTAGTGCAGCCGCTGCCGAGGCACCAGCCCGGCGGCCTGCTCTCCCTGGTCCCCGTCAGCATCTTGAGCTTCAGAGCATCCTCCCTCCGCTCTCTGTTGCTGTCAGCGGAAGAGAGAATTGCGTGGAGCACCCGCACACAGTAAGTGCCGTGTGAGTGTTATTTAGACACCAGTGAATCCTTGCTGTGCCGAGTGAGGACACTGCCTGGGGCTTGCTGCTTCCCTAAAACAAGCGATCCAGAAATGTGCCCCTCCCTTGGCGGAAGAGGTTGCAAAAGCACCTGTGTTCCCCTCTCTGTGGTTTAGAATATTTTTACTCCCGGCTATTTTTTATATGAAAACTACTACCAAATAGGATGAAACTTGAAACTGAATGGAAAGTCCAACTGACTAGCTCAGGTGCTGTGAGGCACAGACGCACACATGCAGGTGTGTGCGGGGCTGGGGCTGGGGCAGGGGCGGGCGTGGAAGGCGTGGAGAACCCTAAGGCGCAATCAAAGAACCCCTCAGGGGCACTCAAAGGCTGGTGCGTGGGGGTCCGTTCCCATGAGCCTTTCAGACATAAAGGCTTTCTAACGTTTCAAACCTTGCTGCTGCCATCTTATAGAGAGCATACAAATGAGAGCCGTGCTGTGGGAATCCTTCCAGGAGTGCGGCAAACAGTTGATAAAAATGTCAGTGAAGCCACGTAACGTGGAGCCGGAGTTGCCCCCCTGGACGAGCTGCCCACCACGTCTCAGGCCTCAAACCTCGGGAGGTTAAAAGGGGGAAACGTAAACCTTTGGACTGGGCCTAAAGCAACAGCAGTGTTGTTTTCCAAAGAGCTGTTTGTAAAGATGACAGGAAAGCAGTTATTATGGCCACTGGGCTGCAAATTAAGAACAGTCATTTTATTTTTAATTGAAAATAAAAAAATTCATTTTTATGAATTTTAATATTCATTAAAAACTATGAATATTTGTATCTCCTTTTTAAAATGTCTGCTTTTGTTTGTTTTATTAAAGCCAATGATGCATCGGGGAGGTTGCCCATGTCTGTAATTTATAAACAAATACAGAAACATACATTGGAGGCATATTTTTTATTAATGCAGACGCATCTGCCCATCAGGCTAATCGAAGCCTCTGTCACACACATAGTTACGAGTCCCGGCGGCCCTTGATTCAGGAGAACAGCTCCAACCCGCTCTGGTCGCCCAGACAACCAGCTCAGTGAATAGTAAGGCAAAGCATCTGAACAAGCACCTTGGTGGGTGCTGATTTTGCATCTAGAAGGCGTTCTTTAGATGCAAGGTTATTGGATTTCCCTGAGTCTTTCAATACATCTTTGGATTTCCCTTGTTCATGAGGCAAACAGGATAAGCCTGCAATCCAGCCACAGCGGTTCCCAGCCTGAGGGAGCCCTCCAGCTCCCACTAGAGGGTCCCTATGGATGCTGACACTGCTCGGGGACAAGTAAACCACAGCGCAGGCCTCCTACCTCTCCAGGCACCAGGCTCAAAGTCAAACACCACACGACCCTCACGTATGTAATGTCTGTATTATAAAGTACAGAGAACAAGGAACACTGCTGCTTTTCCAGGGCAAAACCACACAAGTCACCTAACTTCTCTGAGTGTCCGTTGCCCGCCTGCAGAGCTGGACAGTAACAGGCGGCGACCACTGCACAGGGTGGGGTGGTGGGGACGCCGGAGACAGCGGTCTAACACGTGGCAGGGAGGAATGCCGCCCTTCCACTCGGCGAGGTTTCTGTGTGCTCGGCGACCTCCGGTGTACTGCTGGGCTCACAGGGAGGCGGAGCGATTCGCTGAGGTCCCGCGGCTGGTGAACCCCTGGCTGGGATTTCAGCGGGTGCTGGCTGACTTCACCGGGAAGGCCTCCCCGCGCACCCCCCGCCCCCCCACCCCGCCCCACCGTTGTCAGGCTGACTTCTGAGGGTTAGTCAGGGTGGTTGGAGGAAAGCCAGACACAGAAAAGAGAAAGCCCAGAGAAGCCGGATTTTGGAGGACCCTGCAGGAAGTGTCACGTGTGAATGCAGCATCCTGGCGTTTGGCTGCAACATCAAAAGGAATGAAAGACGCGCTTTTCCACAGACACGGCCATTCTCATTGTGAAAACAGAAACACAGACCATACAGAAGTCAGTCACTCCAGCTGGTGAGCCCTGGTTTCTTTCCTTCCAGAACCTTCTAGGCATATGCTTTGCTTTCTAGCTATTGCCCTATATAGTGTGTTATGAACTGATTTGTTCTTTTACTTCTTCGTGTTTAGGCTAAACCAAAACGCCATGAGAGAAGCGGGAAAGAGGAACCAACGCGTACTAGTGCCCTTGACAGTGAGCCACGGGGGGGGGGGGCGGGGGTTGAGTAACTCGTCCACAGGAAACTGAGCTGCTCCGACTGGCCCCAATCCTGTGTTCCTGCCAAAGTCCACACTGCCTGGGGGTGTCAGGACCACCATTGTTCCAGATTTCTCAGAGTCCCGTGTAGGGGTGCTAAGTCTCTCTATGAAGGATTGAGTGTGTGCGTGTGTGTGTAAAACCTTTGCCGTCAAGCCCCTGCATGTGCCCCCCGACCCCAGCCTCTGGGGGGGGCACCTCTCCTCTAACCTGGTCCCACCACCGCCAGGGCCTGAGCCAGCTGCCCACACAGCCTTTCTGACCGCTTCCGCCTGAGCCCTGCAGAGGCCAGAGGGCGGGGGAAGAGGGCAGGGGCTGCTCAGAAAACACCCTCCCGTTGACCTAGCTGTTTGTTTGCCTTGTTTGCCCAAGGCTGGGGCGGGCGGGGGCGGGCGCAAGGTTGAAACGCAAATACCAGCCCCCCACCCCTACCCGACCTCAACCTGCTTAAGTGGAATGGAAATCACTGACTTCCCACTAAAGTCCTGCAGGAATTTTGTTGTGCTTTTTTTTTTGTTTGTTCCCAGCCATTTCACTGAATTACTTAATTCCATTTGCCTGCTGACAAAACAAGTCACACAGCCTGAGGCAGAAAGGAAAAAGGAATAATATTTACTGAGACACACCTTCCGTGATGGTCCCCTGTGGTCCTCCCTGGAGCCGGTGGCCTTAGGAGTACCACACCCATCCACAGAGGGGACAAAGCCCGGCTCCAGGGTCATCAGCACTCACAGGCAGACCTGCGATTTGAAGGGCTTCTCCACTCCAGGGCCCGGGGCCTCACCGACACCAGGCGGAGGGACGGGAGAGAGCAGCAGCTTACCCCGTTAGCAGAGGCTGCCCAGAACGAGCTGCCCCACCCCGAGAGAGGAGGGCGTGTTCACACATGCACTCCTGAGTGGATGGTCATGGGGGCCGCTATCCTAACGGTCAAAACCGGAGAATGCCCGGACGCCTCTCGGCAGCTTAGCTGGCTGTGGGGCGCCCGCACTCAGCAGGAACCGTGAGCGAGGCGCTGATGCCAGCGAGGACTTCAGTGGACTTCAAAAACGTGCCGTGGAACAACAGAAGCCCGACACAAAAAGTACTACTGTTTCTCTCCTTGACACGCCCTTCCAGGAGCAAAGCTAATCTACGGAGAGGGAAACACAAAGACAAATAGCCCCCAGGGGAGATCAGGAGACTGGACGGACAGAGTCACTCTCTGTATGTCGGTCAGGGTGGTCGTCACATGGACACACACAAATGTGAAAATGCGTTGAGCTATGCGTCCAGGGTTCATAGTTCTGCCGCACGAAGCGAACCCCTCAGTAAAAGGAAACCCACAGAAAGTGCAGGCCGGGAAGCGATAAGGGGAGAGCACCCAGGCGGCAGCAGCGGAGAGACAGGAGGCACAGGGCACGTTTCACAGGAACAGGGCCTCCCTGTTTGCTCCCCCGGAGCCTGGCCTGTGCAGAGGGTATGATAGGACCTTCTCTGCAGAGGTGCTGGGAGGATGTGAGCTGGTGTCCACAGGACTGGCGCGCAGTGACCAAGCAGAGACTGGGTCGCTCTTGCTGGGATGGTGCTGTGGGGTGGGCTGGGGAGGGGAGAAGGCAGGGTCAGCTCCTGGGCAGCGCAGCCCAGGAGAGAGGCCCCTGCACTCACCGCCCTGAGCCACAGAGAGAAGGGAAGGAGGGGACAGCGAGAGTGGTACAGTCCCCTCCGTCGGTGGCATTTCAGCATTCCAGCTAGGCCCTCGCTCTGTCCTCCCATGAACGGGTCCCTTTTCTCGAGGGCAGGCTGAGGAGGCGGATGGCAGAAGCAGCTCTGGGTGCTGGTGGGAGCCCAGGCTGCGTGGGAGGTCCTGGCTGTGAGGGACAGCCTCACAGGATGGTTCATGAACCCCGCAAATGTTTAGCGTTCTAAAGGTTTTCACACCCTGGCAAACACTTTAACCATCTGATTAAGGAAATGCTCCCCTTTCATTCAAACACTACTCTATTTCCTTCATTTCAACACAGCTCAGCAAGCCTCCTGTGCGCACCTGGTTTGTGCTCAGCTCGGAGAGCTGGGAGAAAGCCAACCCTGCACCCAGGTAACTGCAGTCTGGGGTTGGAGCCCAGCCCTGGGGTTCTGCCCCGGCCATGCAGTCACGCAGCCTGGTGCGATCTCCCTTCCGCCAGTACCAGCTCTGTGACCTAGGGCTAGTTACTTGCCTTCTGTAAGCCTCGGTTTCCTCATCTGTAAGTTGGGGCTAACAAAAGAACCCACCTCATCGGCGTACTGTGAGGATGGAAAGATGGAATGTCTCTAGAATGCTCAGAAAGGCATCCAGCACGTGCTGCGTGCCCCACAGTGGCCGGCTGCTGTGACACGCTCTGAAGGGTGGGCCCCACGTGCTGTGGGTGCAGCAGGAGAGACACCCGGCCCAGCAGAGCCAGGCCGTGGGAAGACAGGGGGAAGAAGCCTGCCCAGCCGCTGGCAGCCTGGGAGGCGAAGGTGGGACAGAAAACGGAGGTCTGGACAGATCGTCCTCTGGGGCAGGAATCGGCAACGCTGCTCTGGGAAGGCCGGAGGGCGAATCTGCCCAGCTGTGCAGGCCACAGGGTTTCTGCCCAACCACTGCACTCTGCCACCGTCACACCGAGGAGCCAGGGACAGTGAGCGAGCGGGCGCGGCGGTGCTCCCGCCAAACGTCACGTGTGGGCACCGCACACTGAGTTCCACGTGGTTCCTCGTGTCACCAAATATCATGCTCTTTATTCATTCCTTCCTCAACCATTTAAAAATGTAGAAGCTGTTCTTGGCTTGCTGGCCATACAAACGCAGGCACCACGGTTACTCTCTGCGCCTCGGTTTCCTCCTCTGTCCTGAGGGCATATCCTCGGCACCCACTGCACGGCATTACGCAGAACCTGGCACGTGGTGTGTACTCGAGAAGCCGCAGCTGCAGCATAGGTGGTGAGAGGCCACCGGGTGCGGCCACCTGGGGTTCGGATTGCAAAATGAAAGCAGTGAGAGACTCGTTAAAACCAAGCAAACAGAAATGCCTCCAGTCAACAGGAAAGACGACAAACAAGGGGAAGTGAGCCACTTCAACCCCAGGTCCGAGCTGGGCCAGACCAGAGAGCCTGCCGCTCCCCGTCATTGGAGCCACCCACCCAGGGCTTGGAAAGGGCCTTCTGAAAAACAAGCCCCAAAGTCCTTGGGGACCTCCCACGCCCCGCCCCACCCCCACCCCGCAGAGGGCCCCTGACAAAGGAAGGGCGGCTTTGTGAAAAGCTTGCAAGGACTGCGGCAGGGAGAAGAGAGGAGCTTTAAAGAGCCCCTATCGGCCAAAATGCAACAACCTGACCGCCCGAAAGGCAACACCAAAACTAGCTAAACAGGGCAAGTCTCCTAAGAGCTCAGCATCCACGGCGGCTGTAATAGCCCATGAGTTCAAACGGGCAAAGTTAAAATGTAGACAAGGTTAGTTTTTTTAATAAAAACACTAATTCTTTTTTAAAGTTTTAACAAGTAGGGGATGACGCTAGAGACAAGTGTGCTGTTCCTTCTGTCCGGTACGTGGTCGCTCAGGACGCACAGACTTGCCTCCTTTTCCCGTCTGAGTAAGGATGAAGACCGAAAGCAAGAAGCTGTGAAGTAGCCACTTAGCTCCAGAAAAAGCGAGAATCCAACCACACCCAGGAAGCGGCCCCCGAGGAAGGAGGAAGGAAAGAGGGCCCACCGGGGTGTTGCAAGGTGGTGGATTCGCAAGGTGCCAAGATGAGCCGAAGCCACAGTGCGAACGCAGCCCCTCTGCCGGGCGAGAAAACTGAGGACGTGCGACCGGCCCGCCGACTTGAAGGAGTCACGAGGAGTGGCGTTGGTCACGCTGACAGAGCAGGCTGCCGTGAAACCTTCCCCAGGGTCCGCTCGCTTAAGCCTCACGCCAACCCGTTCAGAAAGGGACTCACGTTACACCCACCGTCCAGGCCAGGAAGCTGAGGCCCGGAGAGGCGGCAGGAAGCCCCGCACTGGACCCCGGTCGGCCTGGCCCCAACCACCCCACACCCCACGCGGCCCTCTGCATCTCAGGGGCGCTCAGAAGGTGCCGGCTGAATGGGCCTTGTACCTTCCAGAAGAAAAATTGCTCCCCCAATCCTCCTCCTGCTCAGCCGCTTACAACGAATCTGAAAGCCTTTCCAGGCCCAGGGACCTGTCCAAAGGTCACATGGTGTTTGGCATCCACTTAGGGTCCATCTGTGACGGTCCCGAATCTTACATGTCATCATCTCACAGTGCTGGTAGAAGCAACTATTCTTAGCCCCCATTGCACAGATGAGGAAACCGAGGCACAGAGAGGTTAAAGTGGCTAAGATCTCACAAAAGGACAGTGGTGGAGGTAAGGGCTCAACTCAGATGCTTAGGTCCCAAGCCCATGCCTGACCCATACTGCCCCCGAAGGAAGCGGGTGCCCAGACAGGGATCCCATAGGGGAACAGGAGAGGGTATCCAAGAGTGGGGGTGCATCTGTGTGTGTGCATGGGGCAGTCAGTGCAGGCTGGTGCCCCCACTCCCCTGGGCGCTGGCCCATTGGTGCAGCGCCCCTGCAGTCACCACCACTCTTTTGACAAGCCTGGGCCTTCAGTCCTTGCTCTGCTCGGCACAGGGCCCCTCATATACCTCGTCCCTCCCTCCCTTCCTGCTGCTGACCCCTGACCCCATGCCTCTCCACCCCACTCCCCTCTCTAGACAGGGCCTATGGAAGGGCAGGGTCTCCCCAGGTGCCCTTTATTTACAACCAGCCCACGAGACCTTACTGTGATGCAAGGGAATCAACCCAGACACTGCAGTCGACAATTCCGGAAGTAACAAGGGAACAAGGCTTCCCCACCATGGCTTGTGGCTCGTGGGACACAGTGCCTTTAAGAGTGGCTCCCGGGATTCTGTCCCTACTCATTTTCCCAGCCCATCCCACCCCTTCTTCCCAGGACGTGTGTCCAGGAGGCCTCTCTGCAGCATGAAATCCTAGGGGAGGGGGAGGATGAGGACAAGGAGGACTGAGCATGGAGCCCTTGGCTCTGAAAGGACAGGGCCACAGCCCTGAGCCCTCACTTCCCCACCTGGCCCGGCCCAGCTCCTTCTCCTCCTCCGCTGCCACAGCTTCCCTGTGCTGCTGTGCGCCCCTCCTGCACCCAGCCGGGTCAGGGACACACACGGACCCTTCGCAGCCTCCAGGAAATGTCCCCCTTGGGCATGTCACAGCTGTCTCTGTCCTCTTCCTTCTGCAGCCGGCCCTGGAAACCTGCCAAGAGGCTGGAGGGTGACATGTGTCACCTCCATTAATCCTCTGAGCCGAGTGCCACTGATGCTCTTACAGAGGCTCAGAACGGAGTGACTTGTCCAGGGTCACACAGGCCAGACACAGCAGGAACAGCTGCCTGAGCTGGGAAGGGTCACCTGATGTCTTCCTGGCTAACGGCAGCTTTGTGCAAGGCAACTTCCTGCCCCAGTTCCCTGCCCCTCCTGAACCCAGGGCCTCCACTGGCCACCCAGAGCTCCTTCCCCGCAGGTGGCAGAGACTGGGCACGGCGGCACTCAGGGAACACTCGGCACTAAGAGCCCCAGAGGAGGAGGAGAAAGAGGAGAGGGGAGGCCCGGGGTCAGACCACAGCAGGAGGTGTGGCTGCCAACAGAGCACCAGGAATTGGAGGTAGAGGGGGCGCCACCAATCCCCAGGCTACTGGGCTGAGGGGCCCGAGAGGCCATGGCCTGGATGGCGGGGTGTTTGCCACTGTCCATTCAGAGCGAGAGTTGGGAGGGGCAACTGGGCTGGGGCTCCCCTGTACAGTTGGAGAAGCTGAGGCACGGGGAGGGGAAGAAAGGCCCGGGAGGTACGGAGGGCGGGCTCACCTCAGCCGCAGCCTGGCTGTCTGGGCTGCCAGTGGACCCAGAGCCCTGGGGGCGTTGCCCACTCGGCCAGCTCAGGGGAGGAGTCAGGGCCCTGAAGCCAGACGTGGAACTGGGGAGTCGGGAGGGTGTGGGGAAGGGGAGTCCTCCCTCTCTGGGCTCAGCTGTGCTCTGCACGGGGTGGGGAGTAGGAGAGCATAGCCCCCTCATGGGGTTACTGAGAGCCCCATGAGAGAGGCCTGGAAGGAAGCTTCTGGAATGCCCCCTTCCCCCCCTGGAGGGATACCAGGGGGCCCACGGGCAGGGATGGGGCGCAGTGGCGGACAACATCCTGAGGGCTCTCTGTGCGCAGCAGCCCTGGGCGCTGAGCTCCCCGTGAGCTGCTGCACCTAATCCTCGCAGCCGTCCCACGAGTAGGTACTGCCGTGACCCCACTTTACAAACGGGGGAACTGAGCCACAGGGAGGCTGGAGCTTCTCGAAACCTCACAGCCAATGAAGGGGGCAGCCGTGGTCCCGGATCTGAGCCTGTGTGCTGAAGGGACCTGTGGGCCACTCACCTGGCCGAGGCCCACAGCTGTGACCGGGGGATGGATGACAGGAGGGACAAAAACGCTCTCGTCCGCTCACGCAGCAGGTATCTGTGACGCACACGTGTGCCAAGCAGGCACAGGGTGCCGCAGACAGTGTGACGTGGTCAGCTGCAGCCTCTTCACGGGGTCACGGTCAAGTGGGGCCTACTGGCCTCAGCCCTGCACCACCACGCCAGCCCCACCTGTGTCCCCAAGGACCCGCGACCGCCCCAGGACAGACCCCATCCCCAGGAACTATTCCAGCAGCATGCGGACCGTACCGTTCTGCGGGCAGCCACAGCCCGTAGCATCAGAAACAGGCCTGAGGCTGCCCAGGCGCTGAGCCTCCTCGGGTCAGAGAGGCCTGGAGGGCAGGGCTGAATAGCGGGCCGCGCAGACCAGAGGGAAGAGCCCGCTGCAGCCAGGAGCTTTACGCAGGTCAAGTCGTATGTGTGTCCTGACGGCCACACCAGGGAGTGGGACTTCCAAACCCGGACAGTGCAGATGGAAACACCTCCTGGTTCAGAGAGGTGAGGCCATGTGCTGAACGCAGCACAGCTTTTCTGTCTAGACTGACTCTCTGACCCCTGACCGGTGCCCATGGCCCCCACGTCCGCCTACAGTGACTGTGTCCCCATGGGTCACACCCCACTTTCTCCACAGGAAGTTGAGAGAGTCTTTGCATCCGAGGCTGGCTTAGTGATTTTGAATGAGCAGCCTCTCTGCTCTGGGCCTCAGCCGCCCTGTCTGCACACGGGCGCAGAACCCCCTGCACCCCATCCCACCCCCGGGCAGCGCCGGGTCTTCTGCAGCAGCTGTGTCGGAGCAGCTCAGTCAGTGGCAGCTCTTGCGACCAATAAGTCAGCCACTGAGCGCTCCCCAGCAGGAGTGTAGCGCCAGGAAAGTGGTGCTGTCCCAAAGCCTCTGAGTCATGCCACCCCACCCTGGACGCAGGACACTGTGGTTTAGGTGCAGGGACTCCCCTTGGCCTACGAAGCAGAGGCCTGCGTACTCCCCGGGCACAGCGCAGGCAGGAAGCGTGGGCGGGCGGCTCAGTGTCTGGCAGATGGACTTGGTCCCCGTTTGCTCTTCCGGTAACTGAGTCGACCTTGGTTAATATTCACCAACAGCCTCCCCATCTGAGACTCAGCCCCTCTGAGCCTACTGCTTAAAACAGTAGAGGACAGGGCCCTGTCCCCTCAGCCTTGGCCATCAGCTGGTCCTGGGACACTAAATCGTAAGTATGCCTTCTGCTGGGGGGCGCCTCCGCGGGGGTCTCCAGGTCCCTGCAACGGCCCAGGCATCCCGGGGGTGGAGCGCAGGGAAGATGGAGCAGGGTGAGGGTGGGCCTCCTGTTGTCACAGTAACAAGGTCCCAGCGGTTCTTTCCTGCTCCCTCAGCTTGCCCAGGGCTTCCCGAGTACTCGCTAGTGAATTGCTGGCCCTCTGCAAACAGAAGTGGAAGTGGGCGTCTGGCCCTGGCATCCCAGGGCCGGGGGGCGAGCATGCTTCTGAGCAGCTCCGGGGTCTTTCCTGTCTGCTGATGCCTGTAGGCCTCACCTCCCCTACTCCCGGGTATGCGTCTTTCCCCCTTCTTCAGATGAGAAAATTAGGGCCCAGAGAGGGACAGGGAGGAGCTCAGGCTAATGGAGGGTCCTGGTGGGGAAGCCAAGCCAGGCTAGAATCCCAGGTTTCCAGCCACCCGCTGGGCCTCCAAACTCTGCAGAAATGCCCTGAAAAGAACAGTGCCAGGCCTCGGCCTAGAGGTATCAGAACGGTTCTCTGGGCACCTTCAGGCACAGTGCAAGATGGGACAACCCAGGAGGGACACCATCACGGGCACTTAGACCTGTGTTCCTAAGCCCTCACTCTGGCCCAGAGGCTTTGAAGTTCCTTATACACAGTCCCGCATTTAAGCATCACAGCCACCTCCTGAGGTGGTTGCCGTGGTTATTTCCATTTTACGGAAGAGGAAACTGAGGACAGAGAAGTTCATAGCCTGCCCCAAATTACACACCGCCCCCCTTCCTCGGTCCAGAACCCACGCTCCTGAAATCATTCTTACTGTCAACATGAACTCTCTCGGGCCTCAGGCACCAGATGGGGAGGGGAAGCCTGGGTTGGCCTCACGGCCTCACGGATGCTGGGTGACCCTGGACAGTTATTCAACCTCTGTGTCCTCTTGAGCAAAGTGTAGATGACCTTTGTCCTCTTTCTTCTCACACCACCCACAGTGACCTTGATCTCTGGAGTGTTAGAAGGATATGATTTTTCTGTCTTTGAATTTTGGAGACAAGGCTACAAAGGCGACCGAGGCCAAGGCCACCAGACTCCCACACAGTGCTCTGAAAGATCCACAACATCGATGACAACTGACATTTCCTGAGAGCTGACTGTGTGCCAGGCACATCTTGACGCCTTGCACATAGTTAATTGCACAACAGCTCTATGAGGCAGTGAACCCTTGTTATTGCCAGAAAATCGAGACTCAGAGAGGTTAAGTAACTTGCCCAAGGTCACACAGCTGACAGTGAATGGCAGTCAGGCATTCTGACCTCAGCCTCAGCTGCTTCCTTCATTTGGCCAGGCTGCCCGTTCTGAGGCCTCTGGCTTCAGCTTTATACACAGAGAAAGGTTAAATGCCAAGTTCTGGAACCAAAATGCCTAGGGTTCAATCCCAGCTCCGTAAGCAACTAACTCTGTGGCTTTCGGTAAACTACCCAATCTCCGTAGTCCTCAATGTCTCCATCCGTAGGAGGAGCTGACCATCACGCTCACCTCTGAGGGTCAGCTCAGAGAGACTGAACCAGGCCGAGCACACAGAACGCCTGCTGTCGACTCTGTGATGATGGTGACAGGGACACGGGGTTTGGCAGCTACTAGGCAACAAAGTGATACTCGGAGAAATGAATTTAAAATTTTCCAGGCTCAGAGGCGGTTTGTTACTGAGCAGGGGCCCCCTCTCTGGTCCTGGGCCGTGCGGAAACCGGCTGCCGGTCCTCCAGCGCGACCCTGCCTGGGGTGCAGGTGCAGGGAGCCTCCACCCCGGTGGGGGCCTGCCCGCCTACTGCCCTGCCCCTCACCTCTGCCTTGCGAGGGAGTCTTTTCTCTACGTTACAGGCAGGAAGCTGAGGCTCAAAGAAGGGAAGTCACTGGCCCAAGGCCACGTGGCCTGAAGACACAGGGCTTATTTAGTGCCAGGTTGTGTGACCTTACGGTGCAGTCGCTTCCTGGCTCCCTCTGGGTCACTCTCAGGCGTTGCTTTTATGCTCCTGAGATCGGGCGCAAGGCCTGGCTCCCTTCTCCCTCCGTTACCTGGCAAAGCCTGCCCCCACCGGCCCTGAGCCCCGGCGGCGTCCACGTGCCATCTTCTCTTTGCTGTAAAGCTCAGTCCACACACCTCTGGGTGCTGCACCAGCTACGTTCTCACCTCCGGGTGGCGTCCCAGCACCAGGCTTTGGGGGGTGTGGGGTGCTGCCTTCCATGGCGTCTCAGCACCAGGCTTCGGGGGGTGTGGGGTGCTGCCTTCCATAGAAGGGCAAGGAGAGAGCAGAAGTCTTAGACCCCTGAAGTTGCAAGGAATGGACTGGAAAGCAAAATGAAGCCAATGGGAGGCTCAAGGCCAACGTCAGTGTCCCTCGGGGCCAATCCTGACACTCAGAGTCTGAGGCCTGAGGACACGGCTGTGTCAGTCTGATGTTCAAGTGGCGGGAAAACCAGGCCTGTTACAGCTTTGTCACTGGGTTGCTGTGTGGCCTGGGCAAGGCCCGGACCCCTCTGGCACTCACACCCCGTACCGTAAGAGAAGGAAGCTGAGTGAGGTGGTATGCCCCACCCCCCAGGAAGATGGGCTAAGTGACAAGTGCCCACCCCACCACCACAGCCCCACTGGCCTCACCGCCTTCTTAGAGACCAGCTACCCTCCGAGGGGGAGGGCACCTCACCCCACCCCTCCCCATGGGGAGTACCTGTTGCTCCCCCAAACGCAGATACCCCTTTAATTAAGAATCCATCCCTAGCACATGGGGACCTTATTTAAGCCACCCCACCTGGACTGACCAGGTGGGGAGAGCAAGGCCTCAGGACAAGAGGACACTTGCCCAAGGCCAAGTAGACAGTAGTGGCCTTGTGAGGGCCAGAAGCCACCACCTCTGGCCCCGAGACCGCTCGCCACATTTAGTGTTCCCACCGCACCGAGGCCCAAATCCCTCCAGGTCTGTGAGTCTGGCTGCGATGGGGAATTTCCGTCAGCCCCGAAGGACCGCACCGAAGCCCAGAGGGCAAGTCAAGAGAAACCAGAGGGGAGAGAGCGCGCAGAACTGATATTAGCGCCGTTTGCAGCTCCAAAGCCACAGGCCAGTTCAAGAAAAATATACACACCCGTTATGTAGCGTGTGGCCTGCTCTGTCTGGGGTCCTCACAAGTGTAAAGGCCAGAAGAAAGCAGAGAGAGAGGCCAGCGTTGCGCTTCACTTTGCTGTTTTATTGGGAAGAAACTTTTAAAAATTCAAGGGGGTAGGGAAACCCAGCATTTATTTCCAACTTTTTCCCCTCAGGTTTTTGTATTCCAAGTTCCAGGACTCCTTATGCCTTTGTACATTCTTAAAATGATGATTTTAGTTATGTGGGTCATGGCTAGTGTGGCTGCAGGCCAATGGGGAAACCCTGGCCTCTGCTCTGGCCTCAGTTTCCCCATCTGTGAAAAGAGCAGGTTGCACCTGGGGGGCTGCGGCCTGGTGACCCGAGGCTGGGCGTGTCTGGAGGAGAGGGAGGGCTCTGGGGCGGGGCGGGCTAGTGTCGCTGTGGGTGGCAGTGGCTTTGCCCGTGGCTGGTAGAGTTTGCTCTTGCTGGTTCAGCCACAGGCCTCGCCACTCCCTCCTGCCAACACGCCACGGAGCCACCCCTGCCTACCGACCCTCAAAAGGTTCCCGCCCCAGCGCCCCCTAGCCTGCCCCTGACAGCTGCCTCCTCAGACCCCGTGGGTAAGGTCTGGTGTCTAGACCTGTTCACTAAACCCTCCCGACAACCTCACGGTCTGTATGAGGCAAAAGGAGGGCCAGAGACACCGAATGACTTGCACCCAGAACCAGGTCTGCCTGAGGAGAAGAGATGCTTTCTCGGTGCCTCTCCCCACCCCCGAGTCACACGAACCCCCATCACCCTACACAGGCAACATCTCCCACCCCACGTCGCCTGCTGGGCCCAGAGCTGGGCCACAGGTGGTGTCCAGGAGGAGCAGACTGCAGAGGCTGGGGCGCAGCCACCCAGCTGAGTGTCCTCAAAGCTCCGTCGTGTAAGGCACGTGTCCTTGCACAAGACCCTTCCCGCTCTGCGCAGCAGCCTCTCTGCTCACTAAGGAACAGGACTCTGTGGCCGCCCCCAGGGCTGTTCCAGACCCACTCACCCCTGGGCCTGACCCGGCCCGCCTTCTGGGTGGTCATCAGCGTGCACATTATGCATCCCCTGCCTCAGTCTCCCCTATTACAAGGTAGGGGCTCTGGCACCGGCACCGCAGGGTCCCTGCAGACCTTAGTGCAGCCATCGAGAAAGTGGACTCTGGGCCCAGACTATCCAGGTGTGTGATTCTGTGAGTCTTTCAGTGACGATGATGTAGGAGAGCGCTCGGCACAGCACTGCACAGAGCAGGCGTTTCATACGCTCTGCGTGCTGTACGCAGTGTCACTCAGACGCCCCTTCTCTCTCTCAGGACAATGCCGTCCTCCTTCGCGCGGGGCCTCCTCCTGCTGGCAGGCCTGTGCTGCCTGGCCCCGGCCTCCCTGGCTGATGGACCCCAGGGAGACGCTGCCCAGGACACGGACGCATCCCAGCACGATCAGGAGGCAGCCAGCCACAAGATCGCCCCGAACCTGGCTGACTTTGCCATCAGCTTCTACAGTCAGGTGGACAAGTGCAACTCCACCAACATCTTCTTCTCCCCCGTGAGCGTCGCCGCAGCCTTTGCCATGCTCTCGCTGGGGGCCAGGGGTGAGACTCACACCCAGCTCCTAGAGGGTCTACATTTCAACCTCACTGAGAGAGCAGAGGCTGACATCCACAAAGGCTTCCAGAATCTCCTCAAGAGCCTCAACCAGCCAGACAACCAGCTGCAGCTGACCACCGGCAACGGCTTGTTCATCGATGAGAGTGCGAAGCTAGTGGCTAAGTTTTTAGAGGATGTCAAGAAACTGTACCACTCAGAAGCCTTCTCCGTCAGCTTTAGGGACTCCAAAGAAGCCAAGAAACAGATCAACGATTATGTAGAGAAGGGAACCCAAGGAAAAATTGTGGATCTCGTCCAAGAGCTTGACAAAGACACCGTTTTTGCCCTGGTGAATTACATCTTCTTTAAAGGTAAGGTTGCATGACCAGCCTGAGCTTGTCCCCATGGAAACCGAAGACTATTCTCAAACTACACTCAGCCCCGAACCTCCCCGGGCAGTGCAGGGCGCACTCCGACTGGGTGTCTCTGCCCGGGCCACTCGGCTCCCGCACACAACCACTGACACGCTCTCCGAGACCAAATGTGCTTGGGGGCCATGGGTCGGAGGGTCAGAGGGGCATCTTCCCTGCAGGGCTTGTTGGAGCCTTTTGTGCACGTGCTGCTGGGCATCGTAAGTCCCCCCAGGGAGGGAGGCCGTCTGTGCAATGTCTGCCCAGACACCCAGCCAGAAGCACGAGCTTTAGCAGAGTGTATGAAGGGAATGGGGTTTCTTGAATTATACATTGAACAGCTCTAGGGTGGTGAAAGGAGAGACAGCTTTAGAGTCAAAAGCCAGGGTTCAAATCCTGCCTCTACCACTGACTAGCTGTTTGACTGCTGGCAAGTTGTTTTACCTCTTCGAGGCTCCTGTCTGGAACGTGAACATGACATCACCCTTGTTGCCGGGTTTCTGTAAGGAGCAAGCATGTTGCAAACAACATGGCACTATATGCTCACAAAGGAGGGGCCCAACTGACCTCGACTCTCAGCCCGCCTTCCTCCCTCTGACTGGTGAAAATGTCAGAGAGCTGTGGGTCCCAGAGGGCATTCTGAGGCCGTTTAACAGCCCACGGAAATGGAAGTAGCCTGGCCTAGGGGAGCTAAGGGTCAAGGTCAGGGGCTACTTCCTGCCCACCACGGGCTCCTTGGTCTGAGGCAGGACAGTGCAATGGAGAGCACGGAGGCCGGAGTCAGCACAGTCGGGTCCCAGCTCTGCTGTGGCACGTCAGGTGGGCCCTGCTCCTTCTCCAGCCCCGGTCTCCACCTCCCACCCAAACAGAAACTGGGGCTCAGGGTCCCTGAGGTTGCTGTCCACTCTGACTTGCCAGGACGGTGACGGTCTCCTGGTATAGCAGAGGGGAGAGGCCCAGGCCTCCGCATTTCACATGCTGGTCCAGGAAAAGGCCATTAGAGTGAGAACAAGAGCGATTTCCCTGAATGGTAAGGGCCACTGATTCAGAGGCAGGGTGGGGGGCACTCACACATGGGTGCGCTGAGTGTGCCTGAGGCCGACAACGGTCATTCAGAGTCTGCTGAGCAGCCCTCAACCAGATGAGCATGGGGCCCACGTCAAGTGGCTTGCCCTGCCCGCCTGACTGGCACCCCCACCTCTGCAACACGGAAAACCCGGGCCCTGCTTGAGCCTGGCGCCATCCTCACAGAAGTGCCTTCAGTGGACCAATGTTCACGTCAGCCCATTGCACAGATGGGGAAGCCGAGGCTCAGAAAGGGCCCGCAGGGGAGGAGGCTCGGGGCTCCCCCTTCTACCACAGGTGCCCAACCCTTCCTGCCCCTGGCTGATATGCACCCTCACCTCTCTCCAGGCAAATGGGAGAAGCCCTTCGACGTGGACCAGACTGCAGAGGGCGACTTCCACGTGGATGAGACCACCACCGTCAAGGTGCCCATGATGCACCGCCTGGGCATGTTCGACCTGCACTACTGCGAGCACATGTCCAGCTGGGTGCTGCTCCTGGACTACAAGGGCAACGCCACGGCCATCTTCATCCTGCCCGACGAGGGGAAGATGCGGCACATGCAGAGCTCCTTCAGCCCGGAGATCCTCCTCAACTTCCTGGAAAAGAGGACCCCGAGGTGATACCCCGCCCCAGAGGCTGTCTTGCCACAGAAGGCCTGGCCAAAAGGGGGCGAGTTGGGCCCACATCCCGTGGGCCATGCGGCTGTGTGTGACCTTGTGCGCCCACACAGAGGCCAGCCTCCGGTCAGGTAGCGTCCCCCGTGAGAGGGACGGTGCCCACAGCTCAGGAAGCAAGTTTCTGCCCTTGGCGACTTCCCAGCATGGGCACTGCCCCTTCCCGGAGCTCGCACCGGGTGCGGGAGCAACAGCGCCACGCGCACCATGAGGGAACCAGGAGGGGAGCCGCGGGCTTCCCGGCAGAGGCGGCCGTTGCGTGTGGACTGGGCAGATAGAATGTCTACGGCTGGGCAGAGGGACCATCTGCTTGGAGAGGCCAGGACAGCAAAGGCCCGGGGCGGGGACTGTCCCTGCCCCTCCGTCACGAGATCAGGCTGGTGTCATTGGGTCCCAGGGTGAAGGGATACTCAAGCATGTACCCCAAATTAGTGTGGACCTCTGTACGCACGAATGCCCACTCCTCATGAATATTCCATCATGTATATTATACAAATATACATAGATGGGTGCAATGCAAACACATATAAGCCAATAAATTAAAATTTAAATAAATGGATAAAATGCATACTATATAAAAGAATATAAAATAAACATACATATAAATGAATGTAGAAATACAGACCACTGTGAAGTCAAAATTAAAAGAGAAGTATTAATACCTCTACCCACCCAACCCTAGTCCAGTGCTCCTCACCGCAGAGGTGGAGGAAGAAGGACCAGGACGGGCTGAACCCAGCCAGGGTCAGGAGAGTCTGACGACCGTCAGCTCCCTCGTGTCTGACCCACCGCAGGGCCACACTCCGTCCCCACGCACAACAGGAGCTGAGCAGTCAGCCCCGTGCAACGCTCATCATCCACTGAGCAGATGTCACTCAGCACCTAACACCACGCCCCACGTTCCCCTGGAATTCCAGCCCCAAAGTCCCAGTCTGGGGGTGACCAAACTCTACAGGGCAGTGTGCACCCTGCTTCCAGAGAACACCCTGGATCTGCCTGGAGGGCTTCTCAGAGGAGGTGGCATTTGAGAGGCTTTGCCGCACAGGAGGACCCACCTCACGCTAACACTCTCTGACACAGGGCTAGAGGACCTAAAAACACAGGAAGTCAACACCGACCTCCACCCTCCCATGGGCAGACAGGCAGGGCGCTAAGTGGCAGAAATGACCAGAAAAGGTAACACTTTCAATGTTGTGAAATTCTTTTGTTTCCTAACCATCTTGACAGGTCTGCCGATCTGTATTTGCCCAAGCTGTCCATTTCTGGAACCTACGATCTGAAAACCATCCTGGGCCAAATGGGCGTCACCAAGGTCTTCAGTAAAGGGGCTGAGCTCTCAGGGATCAGCGAGGAAGTGCCCCTGACACTCTCCAAGGTGAGCTTGACCCTGGTTTCTGTAGGTCGGAATGTGTGGGGACGGGGCTGCAGCTCAGGGCGAGGGGACAAAGGGACACAAATGCACCTCCAGAATCAGGACTCTGAGGAACGCCACTGGACGCACCGAGACTGGGATGTGCTCAGGCGACCGAGTGCAGGAGGTGGCCTCGTGTGCTCTGGCATTTTAGGGTGGTCCTCTGAGGACGCGCCACTGGCCCTCTGCTGCCCTTCGGCCAGGGCCGCCACGGGCCGGTATTTACAAAGGCAGACCTAGGCTCAGCGGTTTCACAGACTTTTGGCCCCACCCCACATCCGGTGGCCCTGGGGGCTACTGGTGAATCAGCAAGTCCGAGTTAATGAGCGATTTTGGCTAAAGAGGCCGTTTATTCAGGAGAGGTAAAGGTGACCAAAAGCCAACCACATTGTATGTAACACTGGCTACGAACTGAGTACCGGGTTGTGGACTAGATGCTATAAGGGTCCCCATCAAAGTCCTGGTCCCCGGGGGCTTAAAATCGGACACTAGAAACAAGAGACGTGGCAGGGAGGACAGAAAGTTCAAGTGATTCTGCCTCCTGCGGGCGGGGTGTTTCCAGGGAGGCTGAGGATGTGGGTCAGGAAGAGTGAGGGTGAGCAGGTCGGGCCAAGGCCCCGACGAGGGGGGTCCGGGACTGCGTGTCCCCTGCCGGTGGTGGGGACAGGCCCCGGGAGCTCCTCCCCGGGCTCCACCGTCCCCGCCAGGTCTTGCCCCCAGGCCTCGCGGACACAGGCAGCCTGTGTCCACTCAGGACAGGTGGTGTGCTCTCTCCCATCCAGGCCCTGCACAAGGCGGTGCTGACCATCGACGAGAGAGGGACAGAAGCTGCTGCGGCCACAGTTGTGGAAGCCATTCCCATGTCGATTCCCCCAACTGTCCAGTTTGACAGGCCCTTCTTCCTCATCATCTATAATACAATTACCAAGAGTCCCCTCTTTGTGGGAAAGGTGGTGAATCCCTCCCAGAAATAACCGCCTCTCCGGTCCAGCCCCCCTCTCCCAGGGCAGGTCCCCTCCCTAGGTGACAATAAAGAATGGCTGACCTGGCCCACGCTTGAGTGTGCTGTGCAACCCCCTCCTCCTCTTTCCCTGAGTCTCCCTCTCCTTCCCCGGGATGTGTGCACTCGGACGCCCACTCTGCGGAGGTTTATCTGACATTTGCATGGTCCGGCACCGCGTGCGACAGGATGCAGTGCTGGCTACCGGCCACGGCTCTCTGCCACATCCCCAGTCACCGTGGAAGAGCTCCAGGTTTCCCGTCCTTCCTGGGAACTGCTAGGGGTGAACTGCACAGCTCACATTCCAGCCCGTGGTCCCCGCTGCACCAAGCATCCACCGGGCACTCTGGATAAGCCCCTACCTGTGCCCTGTGGGAGCCCCCCCGGCAGGGCTGCTAGCGCCCACCACAAGGCTGCCTCCCCAGTGCTCCCAGTGCCGTCAGCTCACGTGGGTCACGGAGCGGCCATACCTCCAGCGTCAGGGGGAGACTGGTGCCCTTCGCATCCCACACGGTCACCTGAGCCAGGTGGGGCCCCAGCTACTCATAGGTACACGTGGCTCTGGCTGATCTCTCCGGGAGCCCTTTCCAATGGGGCTGGACGGGGATGTGTATTCTGTCCTTGTCACTCCATCTCTACCCCAGGACCCTCAGACACGTTCTCCTAGAGGCAGGTCTCTGCTCCCCGGGTGCAGACAAGGGTCTCTGGTGTTGGTGCGTATCACCTGCACAAACTTACCAGGACAGTCAACCCCCCAAGGCACACATCCTACATCCCCTCGTCCTCCCTCGTTATGAGGACAGGATGTTCTGGATGGCTCTGGGAAGTCATTATAATGACTCCCCAGTCATGGGAGGGGGAGTAGAACCACCCATCGACCCCAATGGCCCTGACTGCCCTCCCCTGGCTGAGCTCTGAAGGGGGACACATTCACCTTGTCTTGTTCCTGCCCCGTGGCCCTCCCGGTGGTCTTCAGAGGGAAACCACAGCTGGAGGCTGAACCACAGCTGGAGGCTGGACCACAGCTGGAGGCCGTCCCGGGAGCAGCCCTTCTCACTGAGAGCCACACAGCTCCTTCCCATCCTCGAAGGCCCTGCCAAAGGACCACGGCAGTGGGGATGGCTGGCTGGACCCCCAGCCTGCAGGAGCCAGCTCCCTGGAGTCTCACAGGGATGGGCGTGTCCTGGGGAAGGGCTGCCCCCTCCCACACGAACCTTGGAATCACAGTCTAAGCCACTCACCAGGGGTGGATATGGAAACCTGAAGTACCAGGCGGAGTCATGGAAATTTACACTTGTCAAATGGCCACACAGGTGCAGTTTCACATTCACATAATGGGTGAAGATTCAACTATTTCCCAAGCAAGCCTCATACCCTTTTGAGTTTTCCCTGCCTAGAGATTTCCAACTTCCACTAATTCCAGTACCGGTATGAAAATTGCCAAACAACTACAACGAAGCCAGACCTGAACGTCTAAGGACCTGGGTCAAGTTCAGATTCGGTCACTTTCCAGCTGTGTGACTTTAGAGAGGGCCTCAAGCCTCTCCGAGCCTCGGTGTATATCCCCACATGAATACAAAACCTACCTGCAGTGGGTGTGAGGTTCAGAGTTAAAACAGCTTCTACAGGGCAGCAGAGCAGGGCACCAATGCCGGGACTTCATCTGTGGCATCACAAGCTCTTTCCAGAAGCCTGGCTCCCTGGAGGGGCTCTTCAAGCGTTTTCTCCCTGGACCCTCAGAGCAGCACTGTGATGCCGTGAGCAGGCTGCTGTGCCCTCACAGGCCCATTCTGCACATGAGGACACCGAGGCTCAGGGAGGCTAGCCGTCTTGCTCAAGGCCATGGAGGTAGTAAGTGACAGAACAGGTTTCGGGGGTGAAACTGTGCCTCCAAACCTCACCGCGTCACCCACATCCCCTCCCAGACAGCCCCACTGGGCTCGTGAGCAATCCCGACCTGCAGTCCACACGGGCCCACCTCTCTGGCCCAACCCTGCCGCAGGCACAGCTGCCGGGGGTTCCAGGCTGGTCCAGGTCTGGAGCACATCACGCCACGTGAAACGAGCCAGTCAGAGAAAGACAACCACCATATGACTTCACTTAAATGTCGAATCTAAGGAACAAAATGAACTAATAAATTTGAAACCAACTCATAGATACAGAGAACAGACTGTATTAACTTTAAAAAGCTATTTTTCTTTAGTCCACAGTTATCAGTAGCCTCAAAATACGTTCTCAGTACTATCACTTCCTCTCCCTTCATCCTGAGGTGGCTTTCCGCATTAAAATGTCAGGATAAAAGCGCTAAAGGCAGCGTCGCAAAGCAGAAAGAATTCGGGCATCCCACACCAGCCTGCAGCTAGCACGGAACCGGGAGCAGGCCGCCTGGGCTCTGCGCGCCCAGCTTCCCTCACTGCAGAACGGGGATAATGAGGCCGGACTCATTAAAAGTCCCTTCCATGGACTATACTGCAAAGCCTTTTTAAGTGCCGGCCCTCACCGAATATGAAACATTGATCAAGATTGTAGATTCCAAAAGTAATAGTTCGGGGCAGCTTCCCACTCCCCCGTCTCTTGATTCACCAACAGCATTAACAGGAGTAAATGGCACCGTCTGTCGCCATGGACCCTGATCTGGGAGCCACACAGCCTGGGGCCTACCGCTCACTCCGTGAGCCTCAGTTTTCTCACTAGCAAAATATGAACGTTAAGGTCCCTGAGGACAGATATTCTGCAAGATTCTAACCACATCAGGGGGGCCCAGTGTGGCTCCTTCGGTCGGTGGCTCTGGGCCCTGGCATTTGGCGGGTCCCTGTTACCTTCGCCCTGCGTCCGGACCAATGGGCTTTGGAGTCCAGTCCCGACAGGGGCTGCCCTAGGGCTAGCACCTTGGCAGCCACAGGCCCGGTGACTCCAGGCCCCTGACATTTACTGAAGGTCACCATGTCTCGGGCACGGTGCCGGGCTCTGGGTGTGTGTTAATCGTTGGCTCCTCTCAGCAGACCCGTGAGGTGGGTATCAAAGCGAGACGCGGTGTGGTCGTGCACGCCGGAGGGCTCCCAGCACCCAGCCTTCGGTGGCCCCGCCCCCGCTGGTTCCGCTGGACTGGGCCCCTCGGGCAGGCACAGCGAGGTCCGCGATGGTATCGAGCGCTCTCTGGCCGAGCGCTGCGGGCTCCCCAGCCTCGTTTCCCACGTGACGGGGGTTGGGGGTTACTGGGCCATGGAACTTAGCACCCCGACCCCTGAGGCTGCCCTATAAGTAGGTGAAGCTGCGAGCGTGTGGGACTGCCCGTGGGATGCACCCAGCCCAGCGAGTGTCTCTGCAGAAGAAGTGAGTTCCCCCTGCCGAGTGAGTAATTCTCCAACAGCCCCCTCCCGAGCTGGCACTGGGGGGTGAGGCCGGGCCTCCGTGCCAGGGTTACTGTCGCCACCCGGCAGAGGGGAAGCCTGAGGTGCAGGGTCGGGATTGGGGGCCGGTCAGTGAGCCTTCACTGCCTGGCTCAGCACCGTGGGCGATGGAGTCGCTTCCCTCAGACGCCCCAGCACGTAGTGGATGCCCCAGCACATAGTAGGCCCTCTAAGACAGCAAGTGCGGGCAGACACAGCCACATGCTGTTACTCTCCTCTTCACCCCTCCCTGTGGCTCTCACACCTGCAGAGGCAGGGACGAGCCCGCTCGGCAGCCGCCCTCCTGTGCCACATCCCCCTGCTCTGCCAACGCCTCTCCACCTCAGGGTCCCTCTTTCTCCCCCGTCCGGGCCACAGTCCTCAACCTCACGTTCGACTCCACGTGCTGTCCAACTCACTGCAGAGAGCAGATGCCGTTCAGCTCCCCCAGTTTCCGGGGGTTAGCCCACAGTCTCCCCCTGGGCCCCTGCCCCCCCCCACACCGCAGACCCCTGGCCTTGGCCTCTGAAATGCTGAGGTGTATTCATTAACCATTCAGATAACCCTGCTGTCTTTTCCGTCACCCCTTCCCCGTTCTTATCTGGGTTCACGGCCCACCTCGATATCGCTTGGCCCCTCTGACCCTGAAAGTTTTTAGTTTGCAAAACCCATGACCCCTTCCGCTAACAGCTGACCTCCAGGTCTCCTTCCGGCTGCACATTTGATGACTAGGCTGATTTTACTCCCTCCTCCCAACAATCTCATTTTAAAGGGAAGGCTCGGAGAGATTAAAATTTAGGGACCCACAACCGGGAAATGACAGAGGTGGATCAGAACCCAGGCCTATCCAAAGCGAAAATAAATGCCTCTCCACCACCTCCTGCCCCCAACATCCCCCCTGTCCCTGGAGCAGGCAGCACCTCTGAGGACCTGTCATCCGAGCCCAGGGCTGGGAGGCAGGTCCTGCCCGTGTGGGCAGGTGGGCGAACGGCCAGCCCAGCCCCGCAGACAAGTTGGCGGGTGGGACCTGACGCTCACCGTGGGGCCAGCTTGGACTGGCTCCTAGGGGCTATGGCTGTGTCTGTCTGACTACTCAGTGGGAACAGCCCTGGCACCCAGAGACTGCTGTCACTGAGCCTCTTAGAGGTGCTCGTCACTGAGCACCCAGTGGCAGAAGGCCCACAGGGGTGTCCAAGCTCCCCAGGTGACAGGAGAGATTTGCTGCGTTGCCTGAAGGCCCTGGCACAACACGCCACAGCAGAGTTCTGGGATCCCCAGACGAGGTCCCCACCAAGATGAATGCCCCAAACTGACTGGGTCAAGTGGACACTTTGCCCCCAGTGAGCCAATGCAGCTGGGACGCAGCTGACCCAAGCCCCCTCTGAAATGAGAAGTCCGTCTAACCAAGGCAGGGAGGCTCCCACAGGGGCCTCTTGCTCTGAGCCCTCCTGCCCACACAGGGGACTTCCACAGGGGCACTCTGGACCCGAGGGGATGCCGTGGAAACCTGGAGAATATTTTCTCGTCATACGTGAGGGTCGGTTTAATCTAGGGTGCTGCTGAACACCCTCCAGTCACAGGACAGCCCCCACCACACAGTTCGCAGCCTGAAAGCTTATAGTGCGGAGCCTGAGACACCTGCCTCCTGGGTGCCCGCCCCCCCCCCCGGCATCAGCCCAGTCCCTGCTTGGGAAGACTTGGCAGTGACCTCTCTGGATGCAGGGTACCGGACCAAAGGCACAGAGACCTGTCTGTCCTGGGTCTGTGTGACCAGCCGTGTGGCCATGAGCAAGTCTAACCCTCTCAAACCTCACTGTTGGCGTCCTGAAGCATGAGGACAGCAGAGCACTCCGCGAGACAAAGGACAGTCACCATCTGTGAGGGCCCCAGGTTACGGGCTCTGGCACACCTTTTCTCAAGAGCACTCCGCAGGCTGGAACGGTGCGGGGGCAGGTAGCAAGCCACCCCAGGCTCAAGCAGCCTCTACCTGAGAGCTGTAGCAGCTGCGAGAAGAGGGAAGGGGATGAAGTGTGTGGCGTGATGGGGAGGCTGGGCAGTGTCAGGCATGATGGGTGTCCCCACGCTCTGGGTGTTCTGGCTGTGTGTCCTTTGGCAAGATCCTTCCCACTCTGGGCAGCAGTCTCTCTGCCCTGTAATAACCAAGTTCAATGGCAGCTGCCCTAGGGAAGCTCCAAATCCAGTCATCCCAGAGCCTGATTTGGCTGCTTCCGGGGTAACTGTGTGCAGGTACCTTATGTATATCCCGTGCCTCAGTTTCCTCTTTCGTCAAACAGGGCTTAGCACTGGCACTTCGGCATCACCGCGGGTGTTAGTGAGGCCGTGCAGCACGGACTCGGGACCCACACCACCTGCGTGTGGTTCTTGTCCTGCTCCTTTACTTGCTCTGTGACCTTGCACAGGTGACTTAACCCCTGGAGCTTTGATCTCCTCATCTGTAGATTGACAATTGTCATACGATCGAGATGTTGAAGTTGTTATGAGAGGGCAATGAGGTGAGACGGCGCAGTGCTCAGAACGGAGCTCGGCCTGTGGTGAGCACCGCAAAAGCCTCAGCAATTGCTCTGCATCTTTCAGTGACGATAAGGCACGGAAGCGCTGGGCACCGCGCTGCACAGAGCAGGCGCTTGATAAACTCTGCGTGCTTTACGCGGGGTCACTCAGACGCCCCTTCTCTCTCTCAGGACAATGCCGTCCTCCATCGCGCGGGGCCTCCTCCTGCTGGCAGGCCTGTGCTGCCTGGCCCCGGCCTCCCTGGCTGATGGTCCCCAGGGAGACGCTGTCCAGGACACAGACGCATCCCAGCATGATCAGGAGGCAGCCAGCCACAAGATCGCCCCGAACCTGGCTGACTTTGCTTTCAGCTTCTACCGCCAGGTGGCCCATCAGTCCAACGCCACCATCTTCTCCCCAGTGAGCATCACCACAGCCTTTACCACGCTCTCGCTGGGGGCCAGGGGTGACTCACACCCACATCCTGAAGGGCATACATTTCAACGTGAAGAAGGTACCTGAGGCTGATATCCACACTGCTTACCGCATCTCCTCCACTCCTTCCACCGGCCAGATGACCAGTACCAGCTGGTGAGCCGCAGTACGCTATTGACTGATAAAACCTGAAGCAAGGTGTTTGGACCTCTGGGTAGATCAAACATTAAAACGTAAAAAACTGTTCTGGAGGAAAGTATGGGTCAATTTATTTCTTAATACTGAAGTGCATAAGACCTCTCTGAACAAGATAGTAAACACAAACCCACAAAAGTAAGGATTAGCACATTTGAGTTTATAAAATACAAACTCTACGGCCAAAAAAATGCCAGTGCTATCTGACTCACCAAGAAGGCACAATGAATATATATATATGCACATACCAAGCATCAGAGCAGACACTGACAGAATTCATGGGAGAAACGGGAACACAGTTCAGTAGGAGAGGCAATATCCCACATTCAGTGACCAGTAGAAAAGCCAGACGGAAGACCGACGAGGAAACAGAGGACTGGAACACCACCGTAGAGCAGCCGGACTGACGGCCGTATCAGAACGCTGCGCACACAGGGGCACAGCACACACTCTTCTCAAGTGCACACAGGAAATTCTCCAGGACAGACCACATGTCAGGCCACAAAGCAAAATTTAATAAATTTTAAAGATTGGAATCACACAGAGTAGCTTATATAATCACAATGACATGAAATTAGAAATCAGTGGCAGAAGAAAAACTGGAAAATCCTCAATAGGTCAAAGAAGATATCAGAAGAGAAATTTTAAAATATCTTGAGACAAGTGAAAGTAAAAACCCAACTTGTCAAACTATGGGATGCAGTGAAAATAGTACTAAGCAGAAAAATTATAGCTATAAGCATTTACAATAAACAATAAATAGGTCAAATCAACAGCCTAGCTTTATACCATAAAGAACTGGGGTGGGGGGGGTTGGAGCTGAAATCAAAGCTAGAAGAAATAATATAATAAAGATCAGACCAGAGACCAAATAAAAAAGAAAAGTTAAAAGATGGGAAAAATCAACAAAACCAAGAGGTGATTCTTTGAAAAGATCAACAAAATTGGCAAACCTTTATAGAGAGTGACTAAGAAAAAAAAAGAATCAAATAGTTAAAATCAGAAACAAAGACATTACAAGTGATTTTGTACAAACGAAAAGGATTATAAGAGAATACTATGGAAAAAATTGTATGCAAACAAACTGGACAACTAAATAAAAGTGATAAATTTCTAGAAACACACAATCCACCAAGAATAGATCTCTTATTTTCTCACTTCAAAGCTACAGTAATCAAAACAGTGTGGTACTGGCTTAAAAACAAATCTACAGACCACTGGAATAAAATAGAGAGGGCAGAAATAAACCCTCGCATGTATCAAGTGATTTTAGACAAAGGTTCTACCTTTAGACAAAGATAGAACAATCTCCCCAATGAGTGGGTGCTGAGAAACCTGTCTAGCCACAGGTAAGAAAATAAAGTTGAATCCTTACATCATATACAAAAATAGCTCAAAGTAAATAAAAAACATAAGTTAAGGGCTAAAATTATAACGCTCTTAGAAGCGCAGGGAAAGTTTCATAACACTGATTTAGCAATGATTTCTTACATATGACACCAACGAAGTTAAATATGTGGACGACATCAAAAGTTAAGACACTTATGCATGAAAGAACACAAGCAACCAAGTGAAAAGGCAACCTGTGGAGCGGGAGAAAACATGTGCGAATTACAGATCTGATACGGCCTTAGCGTCCAGGACATGTGGAACAGGCCTCCAGCTCACCAACAAGGAAAACCACCCAGTTAGAAGATGGGCCAAGGACTTGAATGAACGTTTTTGCAAAAATATACAAATACGGCCAACAAGCACACGCAGAGATGCTCAATATCACTAATAAATAGGGAAATACAAATCAAAACCACAATGAGATACCAATTCACACCTATTATTTTTACTTAAAAGAAAATAACAGGTGTTAGCAAGGAGAAATCAGAACCTGTGTGCACTATTGGTAAGAACGTGAAATGATGGAAATAGTATGGTAGTTGCTCAAAAAGTAAAATCTGAAATACCTGGGCTGGAATGGGAATAAAGGATAGAGACTGTACTGAATAAACTAAAATAAAAAATTTAAAATAAAAAGAAATACCATATGATCCAGCAATTAATTTCACCTCTGGATATATATTCAAAGAATTGAAATCAAGGTCTTGAAGGGATTTTGTACATCCATGTTCATAGCAGTATTATTCAAAATAAACAGAAGATGGAAGCAACCTAAATGTCCATCTACAGGTGAATGAATAAACAAAATTTGGTATATGCATACAATGAAATATTACTTAGTGTTAAAAAGGAAATTCTGAGACATGCTATAGCATGGATGAACTTTGAGGACATTATGCTAAATGAAACAAGCCAGTCACAAAAGGACAAATGTTATGTAATTCCACTTATATGAGACACTTAGAGTACTCAAAATAATAAAGAGAAAGAAAGCATACTGGTAAGTACCAAGGGCTGGGGGAGAAATGGGAGGTGATGTTTAATGAGTATAGAGTGCCTGCTTTTCAAGATGAAAACAGTTCTGGAGGCTGGTTGCACAATAATGCAAATGTGCTTAACATTATTGAAAATAATAGTTAACGCTTTTGAAAATATTAAAAATGCTTAAGATGAGAGTGACATCAGCATCACAGCAGAATGGGAAGGCCCTGTTTTCTCTCCCCTTCAATCTATAATTAGTCATCCGTTTGGGTGTTGAGCGTAGAAACAAGGGTTTGTACACTCAACACACTAGCATGCCTGAGACACCCACACATTGGCCCATCTAAACGTGTGCATATGGAACACACCGGGGAGGCAGGACAGTGTCCACAGACGTGTTTCCACACTCACCGTGGCGCAGGCCAGAGACCCAGCTAGCACGGTAGCAATGGAGGAGTCGGTGTGCGGCCCCCCGACCAAGCAGAGGGGCAGCGGCGCAGAAGCGGTGTCAGTGCCCAAGGTCCGCTCCCTCTGCCAGCTGCAGCAGAGCCCGGCAGCAGCAGTGCAGCAGCACCAGCAGCCACGGGGAACCAGTCAGCAGTGCAGCGGGCTCACAAACCCAGCTGCCCAACCCGACAAGTCCCCCCGCAGCACACCACCACCACCACCACCACCACGGTGGTGGTGCCCTGAAACCCAGGCAATCTGGACACGGTGCAGACGTCCATCATCGGTCACCCAGGTGGTGACTCCCACAACCACAGCAATGCCCCCCCACTCCCCCACCCCACGCAACTCTGGGGGTGAAAGTAGTGCAACTAAGAGAAAACAGAAGCTTGAGCTATGGCACCATCTACTGGAAAACGAAATAAAGGCCTTTAATTTTCAACCTGCTGAGTTGCTGAAATCAAAATGGTACCTACACAAGGTAAGTGTTCAAAGGCAGCAGCAAAGAAACAACCCATCGAGCACCACAAACAACCAAGGTGACACAGAATCCAGAAACCAAACTCCAGGTCACGGAGGACTGTGATACAAATGGTAGAGAATCCAAAACAGCAGTCATGAAGAAACTCAACAAGGTATGAAAAAACTCAGGAAGACAGTTCAATGAGCTCAGGAGTAAAATTAATGAATGAAAAGGGTACTTTACCAAGGAGATTGAAACTATAAAAAAGAACTGAACAGAAATTCTGCAGCTGAAGAACTCAATAAATGAGATAAATGGTGCATTAGAGAGCATTGGAAATAGAGCAGATCATACGAAAGAGAGAATTAGCGAGCTTGAAGATGGAAATCTAGAAATAATTCAGGTGAAAGAAGAGAGAGACCTGTTTTTTAAATAAAAGAATTCTACGAGAACTTCCTGACTCCTTAGAAGGGGCAATATGAGAATAATGGGGGTCACAGGAGGAGAAGAGGGGGAGAAGGACACAGAAAACCTACTCAGAGAAATAACCAATGAGACTTTACAAACCTGGGCGAGGAACCGGACTTTCAAGTACAAGAAGCTAACAGAACACTAAGTTTCTCAATGAAAAAAGAACTTCTTCAAGGTATATTACATTAAAACTGTTGAAAGTTAATGATAAAGAATTTTCCAATCATCTAAGGGAAAAAAGACAGTAACCTACAAAGGGAACCCCATCAAATTATCATCAGATTTCTCAGCAGAAACCCTACAGGCCAAGAGAGCATGGAATGATATATTTGAAATATGAATGATAGAAATTACCAGCCAAGAATACTATACTCAGCAAACTTAGCCTTTAAATATGAAGGAGGAAGGAGGGCTTTCCCAGACAAACCCTGGGAATTTACCATCACAAGACCTGCAGGACACAGAATGTTGAAAGGAGCTCTTCTAACTGAAACAAAAAGACAAAAGTATCTAAAACTCCGAGTAAGCTGACAAACAGAAGCAGAAACTACAACTCTATTTCAGAATAGGGGGTTAAACACTTAAATATAAAATAAATGTTATACATAAGAAAAAGTATTAAAAACAACCAGAGCCACTGCAAGTTGATGACAAACTCACAATAGAAAAAGGGATAATTTGTGACAACAGATACCTAAAAGGAGAGAAGAAAAAGGACAGAACTTATATAGGCAAATAATGATAAAATGCTACCAGAAGAAAAAGGACTTTGTAGCTATGAGATATTTTATATAAACCTCAGGGGAACCACAAAATAAAAATTGAGACATGAAACATTAAAAAAAATAAATGCAGAAAAACACCACAGAAAACCAACCAACTAAAATAGCAGACAGAAACACAACAAAAAAGTAACAATGGAGATACAAAACAATCAGAAAACAAAATATTCAATGGCTTTAGTAAATCCTCGTAATCCTGTCAATAGTAGCCATAAAGGTAAATGAACGGAACTCACCAATCAAACGCTACAGGGCAGCTGAATGGGTTAAGAAACAAGACCCAACTACATGCTGCCTTCGGAGACTCATCTCAGCTCCAAAGACAAACGCAGGCTCCAAGTGAAAGGCTGGAAAATGATACTCCAAAAACACTGTACACAGAGAAAAGCAGGCATAGCCATACTTACATCAGACAAAACAGATTTCAACACAGAAAAGGTAGCAAGAGACAAAGATGCACATTTTATAATGGGACAATCCATCAAGAAGCTGTAACACTGATTAATATGCATGCACCCAACTAAGGAGCACCAAAATATACAAAGCAATTATTAACAAACCTTGAGGAAGAAACACACAGCAGCAGCACAACAGTAGGAGGCTTTCACACCCCACTCACACCAGTGGAGAGATCGTCTAGACAGAAAATCAACATGAAAAAGTGAGGACCCATATGATTTCGCTCATATGTGGCATATAAAACTGAAACTTATAGACACAGACGAAAGTGTGGTGGTTGCCAGAGGGAAGGGGGTGGGGGTCATAAAAGGTAAAGGGGGGCAAATAGATGGTGACAAAACATGATTTGATCTCAAGTAGTGAGGACACAATGCAACGTACAGATCATGTATAACAGAAATGTACACTTGAAACCTATATGATCTTATTGCCCAATGTCATCCCAATAAATTTAATTTATAAAAAAGAAAACCAACAAGACAACATCAGCCTTAAATGACACAGTAGACAAATGGACTTAAGATATTTATAGACCTTCCCATCCCAAAGCAACAGAATACACAGTCTTCTCAAATGCACATGGAGCATCTTCACGATAGACCGTATTTTGGGGCACAAAACAAGTCTCAATAAATATAAGAAGACTGAGATCATAGCAAGCATCTTTTCCAACTGCAATGATATGAAACTAGAAATCAATCATAAAAAGAAAGGTGGAAAAATCATAAATATGCAAAAATTAAACAACATGCTATTGAACAACTACTGGGTCAATGAAGAAATAAAAGAAGAAGTCAAAAGATATATAAAGACAAATGAAAATGAAAATACATTTGGGATACAGCAAAAACTGTACTGAGAGAGAAGTTTATAGCAATACAGGCCTTCCTCAAGAAACAAAAAAATCTCGAACAGCAATCTAATGTTGCACCTTAGGGAACTAGAAAAAAGGACAATAGAAAAAACTAATAAAACAAAGAGTTGGTTCTTTGAAATGATAAACAAAACTGACAAACCTTTAGCTAAGTCACTAAGAAGAAAAGAAGGGAGACCCAACTGAATCAGATATTCAAGAGGAGAAGTTACAATGGATACAGAAATACAAATGACTATGACAGAATACTATGAAAGCCAACACACCATCAAATTATTGTAGAAACCTACAAGAAATAGACAAATTCTTAGAAGTTTACAACCTTCCTAGGCTAAATCATGAAGAATTAGAAAACTTGAAAGACCAATTTCTAGTAAGGAAATTAAAACAGTAATCAAAAACCTCAAGCTTCCGGCCAAGATGGAGGCATAGCCTCCTCCCACAACCGAAAGAAGGACAACAACAAATTTAAAAACAGAAAACAACCGGAACTGCCAGAAAACTGAACTGTATGGAAGTCACACAACCAAGGAGTTAAAGAAGAAACATTCATCCAGACCTGCAGGAGGGGCAGAGACGGGCAGCCGGGCAGAGAGGACTCATGGCAAGGCGATGGGCTAGGCAGGCGAGGCAGTGGCTGGCAGACCAGGCAGCCAACATTCACCTGGGGATAAACCAGGAGAAACAACTGGGGAGCGAGACAGACCTCGCAACCCAGAGTTCCAGTACGAGGAAATAAAGCCTCAAAATCTCTGACTGTAAAAACCTGTGGGTGTTGCAGCGGCAGCGGGAGAAACTCCCAGCCTCACAGGACAGTTTGTTGGAGAGACCCACAGGGTCCTAGAACATACACAAGCCCACCCTCCTGGGAATCAGCACCAGAAGGGCCCAACTTGCTTGTGGGTAGCAGGGGAAGTGACTGAAACTGGGTGAGAGCTGAGCAAGCAGCATTGTTCTATCTCTGACCCCATATTCGGCGCCACAATGCAGCACAGCGGGCTGCCCCACCCTGGCTAATACATAAGGCTCCACTCCTTACTATGTAACAGGTGCACCGAGACAAAGAAATATGGCCTACGTGAAAGAACAGATCAAAACTCTAGAAAAAGAACTAAGCAACAAGGAGGTAGCCAAACTATCAGATGCAGAGTTCAAAACGCAGGTAATCAGGATGCTCACAGAAATGATTGAGTACAGATGCAAAATAAAGGAAGAAGTGAAGGCTATGCAAAGTGAAATAAAGAAAAATATACATGGAACCAGCAGTGAAGGGAAGGAAACCGGGACTCAAATCAATGATTTGGAGAAGGAGGAAATAAACCTTCAACCAGAACAGAATGAAGAAACAAGAATTCAAAAAAATGAGGACAGGCTTAGGAACCTCTAGGACAACTTTAAATGTTCCAACATCCAAATCATAGGGGTGCCAGAAAGAGAAGAGGAAGAGCAAGAAATTGAAAACTATTTGAAAACATAATGATGGATAACTTCCCCAATCTGGCAAAGAAAATAGACTTGCAAGTCCAGGAAGCTCCAAGAGTCCCAAAGAAATTGGTTCCAATGAAGAACACACCAAGACACATCATAATTAAGTTACCCAAGATCAAACATAAAGAGAGAATCTTAAAAGCAGCAAGAAGAAAGGAGACAGTTACCTACAAAGGAGTTCCCCAAAGACTATCAGCTGATTTCTCAAAAGAAACCTTGTAGGCAAGAAAGGGCTAGAAAGAAGTATTCAAAGCCACGAAGGGCAAGGACCTACATCCAAGATTACTCTCTCCAGCAAAGCTCTCATTTAGAATGGAAGGGCAGATAAAGTGCTTCCCAAATAATGTCAACTTCAAGGAGTTCATCATCAGTAAGCTCTTCCCTTATTATGTGAAATGTTAAAGGGACTTATCTAAGACAAAGAAAATCAAAACTATGAACAGTAAAATGACCACAAAATCACAACTATCAACAATTGAACCTAAAAAACAAAAATAAAAACAAACTAAGCAAACAACTAGAACAGGAAGAGAACCACAGAAATGGAGATCACATGGAGGGTTATCAATGGGGAGGGGGAGGGTGAATGGGGGAAAAGGTACCAAGATTAAGAAGCATAATTGGTAGGTACAAAATAGACAGGGGGAGGTTAAGAATAGGATGGGAAATGGAGAAGCCAAAGAACTTATATGTATGACCCATGGACATGAACTGAGGTAGGGAGTGCTGGTGGGGGTGGTGCAGGGTGGAGGGGAATAAAGGGAAGGAAAAAAATGGGACAACTGTAATAGCATAATCAAAATATACTTTAAAAAATACCTCAAAAAATAAAAAAGAAAGTAAGAAAAGGTCCAGGATCAGAAAGCTTCACTACTAAATTATACTACACGTTTAAAGCAGATTCAACACCTATGCTTCTCCAACTCTTCCAAAAAAAATTGAAGAGGACGGAATGTTTCCTAGCTGATTTTATGATGCCAACATTACCCTGGTACTGAAACTAGGCAAGGACATCACAGAAAAAGAAAAGTACAGGCTAGTATCTCTGACAAACAGACACAAGGATTCTCAACAAAATAATAGTAAACTGAATACAATGCATTAAAAGCATGTGCACTGGGGCACACACCACAGCCAGCTGGGACCCATTCCATGGAGGCAAGGAGGGTTCGACACCCACAAATGATTGAGATGCACCACAATGACGAAATGAGGGCTGGAAATAATATGCTCACCTCGACAGATGCAGAAAAAGTACCTGACAAGACACAACATCCATTTATGACTAAAACTCAGTAAAATGGATATAGAAGGAAAGTTCCCAGAAGGAAAATGGGCAAAGGATTTAAGCAGACTACCAAAATAATAATAACAATAATAATACAAATGGCCAATGGAAATATGCAAGAATTCTAAATCCTATTCATAGTTAAAAAAACACAAATCAAATGAACAGAATGCCATCGCCACCCATTAGAGTGGCATGAATGTACAAGGTTAACAATCAATACTCATTGCTGGTGAGCATGTCAGCAAACAGGTGTTTTTATAGAACAGATAGCAAGTGGAAGTCTGTGCAACTTCTTAGAAAGGTCCTTTGGTAACAACTACTAAAATCAAAAGATAAGACCCTTCTTTGACACAGGAAGTCCACAACTTCCTGGAAATATTTACAAACCAACAACAAATATTAAAAAAAAGTTTTCTTTTTATCGCAGCATTGTTTGAAGAGCCAGAAATCCTAACTGTCCGTTGATAGGAAATCGACTGTAAATGTGGGTACACCCCTACAAAGGAAAGTCACACAGCCTTTGAAAAGCATAAGGCTGGCTCTGTATAGGCTTACAGGGAAAAGTCTCTAAAAGCAAAATATTTATAATAAAAAAACAAAATACAAAACAGTGTGCATAGCATGATTTCTCCTGTAAACACAAACATCTGTTTATCTAACAACTATTTACTGAGCACCTACTATGTGCCAGGCACTGGTTGTGCAACCAAACAAAACAGACACAATCCCTGCCCACTGGCACTCAGTGGGGATGCAGGCGGTGGACCAGCTAAGTCAATACCATGCATAGCATAGGGGACGGTGATGAGTCCTAGAGCAAAAAAATAACCAGGGACAGGGGATAGGGGTTTCTGGGCTCTGAGACACCACCAGAGCAGTCAGAGAAGGCCTCCCTGAGAAGGAGGCATCTGAAACCTGAGGCCGGTGAGAGGGAAGGTAGTGGGTATCTGGGAGAAGAGCAGCCAGGCAGAGGCAACAGGCGGAGCAAAGACCCTGGGGCAGGGATGTGTGTCTGGTGTCTTCCAGCGGAGTGCAGGGCCGTGTGCCTGGGCCAGTGGAGGCCCGGAGGAGAGAGGCGGTAGCGGAGGCCAGCGATGCGGCTGCAGAGCCCGGTGTGGGGGAGGGGGCTGCTACACTGCATGCTGGGAGGGGTGGCTTCTGCCCTGAGTGACCTGGAGCCCAACGAGGGAAACCAGCACAGGCATGGAGTGATTTACATTTTGACAGAAGCACATAAAGACACGGGTGGTAGAATCATAGACCATCTTGTTTTCTTCTTTAGAGTTTTCTATATTTAAAAAATTAAATATTAATTGAAGGGTAAAAGGAAGGGGATGCTAGGGGACTAGGGAAGGTGGGTGGCATGCGGAAGCTCAGGGAGACAGTTCCAGCCCGGCCAGGGAAGCAGGGGCCTGTCCTGAAGGCAGGCCTTTCCCCCGGGCATCTCCCCGGGGTGTTAGTGGTGTTATGGGGGACAGTCTCCTTAGTGAAATGAGTCTGGAAAATTCTGGATACACCTTTACTGCAGGACTTCTGAGCTCCTTGCAAATAGGACCATCCAAGTGGGAGAGAGACGAGGCTGTGTTTCCCAAACTTAAGTGACAATGGAGCCATTTTTTCACAAAGCACCTGAAGGGTTCCATGAAACGCTTCGCAGGGTGCTGCTGTGGGGGGAGAGGCTCTCGTGTGGGGTGGTGGCGAGGGCGCACCGCATTTCCTTAGCTCCCTGGGGCAGTGGCCCGGGGGACTGGTTGGCAGGGCCAAGGCAAGACCAGGAGACCTGAGAGTTCGCTCTCCTTGGGTCACGGGCTTCTGCCCTGGGGCTCGGTGACAGTGATCCAGACACCAGATGCCCTGCACCCTGGACTCGGTGACACCTGCCGAAAGCCTGCTGATGCCGCAATGACATCTGACATTCCTGACTCAGAGCGACAGCAACACCTGCTGCCGCCCAGCGCCCTGGCCCACCAGCCTCCCCCCGGGCCCGAACCGGAAGGCAGCAGAGGTGCAAGCGGTGGTGGACAAACAGGCCTGTCCACGGGGGAGGAGGTGGCCAGGCCTGTGATTACACAAGCCCCCTTCACCTTGGGCCTGTTAATATTAACTCCATCTCCAGCCCAGGGAGCATCAGCTGTCCCCTCAGTCACGGCCCCGATAAGGGTTATCTTGCTTGTACTGCTGGCTAGATCTCCAGTGACTGTCAGCTGGCCTTCACTCGTGCTCTCGCCTAGTCCCACATAAGCACACAGCTCTAACTCCCTACGGCCACGTGTTGGGGAACGTTCCCCCACAGCACAACGCCGAAGCTGGGGCGGAATGCCTGCGCAGAAGCCCAGCAGAAGCAATATGAACGGTCAACCAGAGGACTTCAGGAGAATTGTCATCTTGAGCCATTTCGATACTTGTGCCATCAGAGCTGCTTCTAGGAAGAACATATTTCTCCCTGGTGGGCACTCCCTGGACTTGCTGCCTGGACACGCTGCCCGGACACGTTAGTGATTCCTAGTCATTGCTCACATAAATGAAGCTTACAGAGAACTAGACTCAGTCAACCAGCCACTCTTTCCTTCAGCCATCTTGTACTGAGAGAATCATTCATTCATTCAATTACCTTGTACTGAATGCCAACCGCATCCAGTCCTGGGATACACACTGTGCATTGTGTGAGTTTCACATAGGTTTGGCACACAAGTTTGAATTACAAGTATCTTGTAAAAAGAGCCAAGGGATTTGTAGGAACTCTATTTTCCTGCTGCTTCGTCAGAGGGCTGTCTTTTGGGCAAATGAGGACAGTGGTACAGGCCGTACCTGCCATGGGTGCATCACAGAGGATGTGGGGTATGAAATCCAGCCCATGCTACACTTGCCTCATGGTGCACCCTGGTATATGCCAACATCTGTCCAGTAGAAGAAGCATTCTTTTTAATTTTCACAAAGATGCTATTACTCCAGAGGACATGTGATAGAACGAACACAGTACAATGTTAGTGGAGGAATTTATGTGGTAGTTTTAAGGTATTCACTGTAAAAATCCTTCTGCTTTGCTCTGTGTTTTAAAACTGTCATAAGAAAACATTGGAGAATGCCATTCTTCATGCATTCATGCATGGGCCAGAGAGGTGCTGTTATGGGTTGATTTGTGCACTGCTCCCGCATCCCAAATTTATACATTAAAGTGCTAGCCCTCGGTACCTTAGAACATGACCTCATTTGGAGATAGAGGCTTTACAGAGGTGATCAATTTAACATGAGGTCAGTAGGCGGACCTTAATCCAACATGACTGATGTCCTCACAAGGAGGGGAAGTTTGGACACAGAGCCCTGAGCAGAGAGGGAAGGTGATCAGAAGACACAGTGAGAACTCTCTGTGAGCACGAAGAACAGCAAGAGGACAGGCCCAGAGCGGACCTTTCCCTCCCAGCTCTAAGAAGGAGACTACCTTGCCAACCGCTCCATCGCCTCCCAAACCATGGGAAAATGGGTTTTGGATGTTTAAGGTGCTCAGTCTGTGGCATTAGTCATGGCAGCCTGTTCCTAGTCTGCACGGAGAGAGGCCCTGGCTAGCAGGGGCCTGACCACCTCCCTGACCTGCCAGGGTGGGCACAAAAGTAAGGAGAGTTTGGGGCAGTGTCTCAGTAGAGAGCCCTCCTACTGCAGGGTCTGGGGAGCTGGGAGCTGCCCGTGGCCAGTGTCTGCCGCAGGAAGAAGTGAGAGGAAGCCGTCGCCCACTGGGGTACAGGCCGGCTAATGTCTGATGATGAGGGCGTAGGCAAAGAGCATCTGCCACTGTCGCCTTTTGACATCCAATGTTATCCCACAAATAAAGACACAAGGACACGTTGTTTAAACGCCCCAGGAACACTGGCATGGAAAAGAGCGGTCGGAGTCCGGGTTCTGATCCTGCACTGACCGTTCACAAGTGGTATCTTCTCAGGCGAGCCACCAAACTTGACGAACGCATTCACAAAGCCACGGGTTGATGGCGAGGATTGAATGAGGTGCTACAAGCGAAGCTCTAAGCACATAGTAGGTGCTCAGGAAATGAGGGGAAAATCCGGAGACAGGGTTGAGATAAGCCTCAGGAGGACTTACAAACGGGCTCAAAGGCGTATTTGTTCAATGAACAGTTAGCTGCAGGTGCAGGCCCGCAGGACTGCGGTGTCCAAGTCAACCCTCGGCCGAGGGCAGGTACTTACCCCCGTCAGACCCTGCGAGCTGGCTAGGATTTCTCGTCAATCCTCAGGAAACGTATGGCAGCACAGAAAGAATACTTGCTCGTGAGGCAAAAGAAGAGATTCTAATTCTCACTTTGCCCCGGGCTGTGTAACCCCTGCTAAGTCAGTCCCTGTTACCTCTCTGAACCTCTATTCTCTCATCTATTCAGAGTGTGTTGGCCTAAACCAAAAACAGCAAGTATGGGGCCACCTGCAACTCTTGCTCTCACATCTGCAGACAGACATCACCAATCAATCACGGCCCCTTCCATCTTCACTCAGACACAGCCTCAGAAGACATCACCAATCAATCACAGCCCCTTCCATCCTCACACAGACACAGCCTCAGAACCCTGCTCACGACCATACTCCAGGAGCCCCCGAGAGAGACCCAAGGCAGCAGCTTAGACAGGAACCACCCACTGCTCTGCCTCTGATGACCTCTACAACGCCTTCCAGTTCCTATGTCTTCTGAGCCTGGTGTCTTCCTTGGCCAGATACGACTTCATTTTTCATCTTTCAAGGCTTTCACGTGCTGATTGTTTGGGACAGCTCACTGCCTGGGGCCTCCCATCTGGGGCTGTCCTACTGCCCACATCTTCTTGCACACTGGCTGTCTAACGTCCTCACCAGGGGCCTGGAGTTTGGTATCTCCATTATTTTAGGTAACCCAGCCCTCTCTGGCATCCCAAGACAGCCAGAGTTAACGAATTAAGGCACTCTCCCACAGAAAGATGGGAGTCTCAAAAGCCTTCCCAACTCAGCCTTCCAGGCAGCCCCTACCAGTTGCTTAAAATTGATGTGTCAGATTAAATGGCCATTGGCCACTTCAACCCAAGAAAGCATGTCCAAAGAAACTCTAAAGCAAATTGTTAAACCAAGAAAAAATAGCTCTGTGTGTGTGTGTGTGTGTGTGTGTTTATAGATATCAGCTTCAAACCAGTGGCATGTGAATAGTTTTCTCTGTGCTCCTCAAGACTAATCCTTCAAACCACCCCTCCACCCCTCCATTTACCTCTGCAGCAACCTCGGAACGTACCTGTTCTCTAGAGGTTACCTGTTACCATAGAACGTACACATGGGCATCTCAGCTTTTCATGCCGAGTCTGCCTCAGTCTCTCTCTACAAGTTGTTAGCTTTTGAACAAGTTAATCTTTCCTGGGCTCATCTGCAAAATAGGACCAATCCCTCCTCATAGGGTCCTTGTAGCACCCAGTACACATTCCATCACCTAGAAGACATTCAACAAATAAAATTGGTGCTCTTCTTGCATGCTTTGTTATCATTATTAGTACTATTTCTATACTGACCTGCCAGCCCTCGGACTTTGGCACAGAGAAATAAGATACCGCTCATATCTTGGAGAAGTACAAAAGGAAGCAAAGCTACATGAACGAACTGGAGGAGAGGGTGAGCACAATGGACTCTGAGCCCACCTGGGGCACTGCTCATATCCTCTTTCCGCCTTGTGCATGCCCAAACTCTGCCCGTCCTTCAGGGCACATTTTGAGTCCATGTACCTATAGGAGCTTCTACCGAGTATCAAGCCTCCACTCTCTCTGATGGAGGCAGCTTAACCTTACTTAATTCTAGTTGATGTCTATTCGTTCAACATAACCTTTGTCAGCTTGAGGTTCTCCCAGACAATTCAGGTTTCCCCATTCCAGAGTTTCATGTACCTCACTACCCATCCCCAAGGTATCTGAGTATGGAAAGAACAGGCACCCACAGCCTCAGGTGAGACATGCCTCTTGATGGCAGCCATATGATTACTCTAAAACCCCCTCCTCTCAATGCATTTGCAAGGTTAAATATATAGCAAGTGCTTCAAAAGTGGATAAATGGGAGGATGGATGCATGGATAGATGGACGGACAAACAGATGGATGGATGGACACATGGATGGATGGAAATATGGATAGATGAACGGATGGAAGGGAGAGAGGCTTGGAGGATGGAAGGATGAGAGGATGGAAGGATGGATGGAAGGATGGATGGATGAATGGATGGATGGGGAGATGGATGGGTGGATGGATGGATGGATGAATGGATGGATGGGGAGATGGATGGGTGGACAGATGGATGGGAAAACACATTCCTCACAAAACGTAGCATCTGTCCTTCCTCCTCAGCCTCTCTGACAGTATAGTGAGGTCACTTTCCATGGCCATGTCAGTTCAGCAGTTCCTGTTCCTCCAGTTCCCCATGGACCAGTAAACACTGCACACCATGCACCCGAAAGATGTAGGTGCAGTGGGTTGAGGGCTGGAACATTTGCTTGAGGAGGATACAACCTGCCCTTCCTGTGGGTTTCTGCATCTCTGACCACCAGAATCAACTGTGGGTGTTGGCTGCCCTCTCTACTCCTCAGCCCAGCACAGCTGCCCACATGGACAAGCCTTGAGGGTGCATCAGACTCCTGGTACCTGGTCTGTAAGCAAAAATCGCCTTCCCCTAGCCCCATATCCAGTCCCCACGGCTCCCAGTTAGTATGTGAGGAGGCAGATCTCTGTATGGCTGTGGGCTGGGTTGGGGACAGGGAATGGTCAGTAAGGGGAAGCATGCCAGGACCTGCAGGGCTCACATGCAGGTGGGTCGTATTGTAGAAAGTCACCTTGTTATCAAATAGGGAGCCCGTGAAGAATCAAATCAACTACTGGAGGCACGCAGACATGGATTCAAATCCTGGCTCAGTCACTGGCTCGCTGTCGACCTTGGGTTAGCCACTTTACCTCCCTGGGACTCAAATTTTTGCAGCGGTTGGTTGTAAGGATTACCTGGAGTATTACTCTGAGTCCCGTCAAGGATTCAAAGGGTGATGCTTTTATGAAGAGACTATGTAGAAAGTTGAGGGAAGGGTTAAAGGAAAACACAGGAGGGTGTCTGGTGAGACGCCCAGAGGTTAGCAAAGCCAGGGAGCTCTCACCTGCCAGAGGGGGAGGAGCAGAGGGAGGAGAAGCAGTAAGAGCAGGAGCTGCGGAGGATGCACTCCCTGGAAGGGTCTGAGGGGGCAGGGGATGCAGCTTCTCCAGGCTGTGGAGCCGAAGCAGGGAAGAATGGGAACAAACACCCTGACCTCCCTCTCCTGCCGCCCAGGACTACCAGCCACTACCAAACCCAAGAAATCAGCGGGCGGGGAGCCTGGCAGTACAGCCCACGGGAGTCAGCCTCTCGGGGCACCGAACATGGCCAGAAAGGACAGTCAGTGTATCTGGGCAGGGGCCTGGCAAAGAACAGCCCGTAGAAAACATATCACTAGTAATAATAGTAACGGCCAATTGTGTTGAGCGTTACTATGTGCCGTGAGCACACACACTATTTCACTTAATTCTGACTCATAAAGAGTCTAGCCCTGAGCACATCAGCACTCAGAACAAAATAAGTTATATCGTTGGTTTAATGCAGTTCCCCACGGATCCAGAAGGCGAGTTCAGATTCTGGACATTTTTAAGAAAAAGGGGATCAGTGACTCCCACCCCTGTCCCTACCCCCAAGGATTCCTTAGTAACTTGCTTAGAATGAAAGTGTGTATTTTACCAAGTCATAAAGCACTGTGGGCAGGGGCTCCAGAGATGGGGAGACTGATGCCCACAGCAGAGAACAGTGGGGGGGAACAGCCTGGTGTCCACCATGCTGGGTCTGGCAGATGGTGGGGTGCCCTGAGCCCCAGCATGAGGTCTAGAACGCCACGGGAAACCCAGGAGTCCCCTCTTTCCCTCTCGCACAGAGCCTGCCTAACCCTTCCCCACTCCTGTCTCTCCAGACCAGCTTGTCAGCTTCTGCCACTCACATGATGACAGACACCACCGCCCCCCCCTCACTGGGCACACAGTCGGCCACAGAGCTGACCTGGGTTGGCTGCCTGCCCCAGGCCAGTTGGCATGGCTGCAGGAGCCGAGCTCACGCTGCAAAAGCTCAGTTACGGTGGCAACAACAACAACAGCACACAGGGACAGTGTACAACACAGAACGTAAGCGTAAAAGGAAAAGGGCAGAAAAGGCTACTTTTAAAACTGATCATTCAGATTGAAATCCATTTGGATTCTTTTGATTTGGCAAACTGACCTAAAATTCATGTGGTGGAATATATCCACAAAAATATCCGAGGACTTTTTGAATAAAAAGATTGTCTTCCAAAATATGACGTGTTTTAAAAGCTACAACAATTAAAACACCGTGGTAGTAGCAGAAAAATGGCAAGCACATCCATGGAACAATATAAAATGTCCAGAAAAACTGTGATGAGTGGATTTTTATGTATGATAGACACGGCTTTTCAAATCCGTGAGGAAGCGCCGGTTTAACACACACACCGATTCAATCCATTGTACATTTGGGGGACGGAGTGCACATTAAATCCCAGATAGACTGAAGAGCTGAGCCTCACATTGTAAAACACAAAAGTATCAAGCAAAGAAGCGTGTGCCTGTGCTCTTCTAGGATCTCGGGATGGAGAAGCCTCTCATTGCCATCACAGCGCGGTCAAGTCAGCACGCGCAATGTCAAAACTCCCTTCCGACGAAAGACGCCTGCAGTTAAAAGGCAAGTGACAGGACCGCAAGAGAAAATATTCACAGCATCTATGACAGACAGCGTTTACATGCCCATCATGTATATGAGACTGTCCTGCCACCCAGTCAAGGGGGAACGAGACCGCAGCAAGGCCGTCCAAGGCTGTCCACCCGTCAGACAGCCCAGAGTACAGCGGGCCAAGGCGCGGCGCTGGGGAGACTGTGGGAGGGCGGGCCCTTCTCCCCAGAGTCCGCGGGAATAAAACTGGTACAGACTTTTTGGGTGGCCGACTGGTAGTGTCTAGAAAACATGCAGGTCGATGTTATATACAGGAATAAATCCTTCCTATGAAATCTATAGAACACCACTAAAATAATGAAGCAATGACCACTTTCTGACAAATTAATAAAATATATCTACCATATACTGTTAAATATATTTTAAAAGTGGTGGAACAATACGTAAGACATAATTCCACTTCATTCTGAAGTATGCATGCGTAAGTATGTAGACATAGGTATGTTCTGAGAATAGATAGTACATATTTAATTCACAGACGTATCCAAACAAAAAGAAACCCAGACCCACGTACAGCAGACTCCAAACACTGCCCTGAGGAGCAGGACTGGGGGGAGTGGGTGGGGAGCCGAATTTTTATATCATAAGTATTCGATTTAAAATACAACATATTATCATAATTAAAATCTAAAGAAGACTACAGGTACAGTCAGGGCTCTTTTTCTAACACCCACAGCTATACTGAATACCCACTGTGTTCGTCCTCTAAGCCTCTCATAGTTCCAGGGTCAGGATTTGAACCCAAGGCTGCTGACTCCAAAGCCCAAAGCCCATGCACCCAAGTGAGCACCGTCCCCTGTGCATTCCCCACTAAAGCTGGCCCCGGGGAGCTTGATGGAGGAGGAGAGCGGGAGGCGTTCTGGGGCACCGTGCCTTGCTGGGCTGGGTGACGGTGCTCCGTGTCTCTGGTCACGCAGGACGGCATATCCCACTCTGTTCTTTTGGCTGCTGGTGGACAGGCTGGGCCCGCAGGCCTGTGGCCAAGAGGCTCCTGACCCAGAAAATCATCCAACCCCAGTGGCCCTGTCAGCCTCCTCAGCCTTCCTGAACAATCCCCACCTTGCCTTCAGCCCGTACAAGCAGAGAGTGGCTGCAAACCCAGGCAGGAGTGCCATCTTCTCCCCGCTGAACTTCTCCACCCCCCTCACCCCGCTGGCTCTCCCGGCCAGTCCAGCAGTGCGCACCCAGGCCCCGGAGGGTCTGGGGTTTAGCCCCACCCAGGTCCCAGGAGGCAGGGTCCATGGACACTACAGTCAGCTCCTTACTGCCCTTCTGCCACCTCCGGGGCGTGTGTGCCGGACGTGGGCAATGTGCTCTCTGTGGGCCAGAAGAAGTGCCTGGCTCAGAAGTTCATTGATGTTGCCCAGAATCTGTACCCCACAGAGGTCTTCCTCGTCCCCTTCGGGAACCAGGCAGCCGGGAGTCAGATGAATCACTTCATGAGGAAGACGGCCAGCAGCAGAACGGAGGCGCTGGCTCCGGAGTTGAACTCAGACATTGCCTCGATCCTGGCCAACCGCATTTTCCTCAAAGTCAAGTCGCTGAGGCGTCCCATCAACACGGCTGACACTGACTTCACTTCATTTACACGTGTGCGGGGAGCTGTATTACATGATACTATTTCAGTTCTGTTTGCTCCCCACATCCCCCTAAATAGCAGGAGGAGGCTGCGTTTTCCAAAATTCTCTTTAGGAACTATTGGCTAGACCGCCTCCTGCCCTCGATGGGCGTCTTGGATATATATTCAACCACCGCAAGGCATCACGGGAGTTTCTCTGCAACTTCTCCCGTGAAGACCTCCAGGGTGAGTTAAAAGCCCCCAGCGTCTGGGCCATTTATAACAGTGCACACATCTTCCCTCTTCCTCATTCATTCGACCCGCAAATTTCCTCTCCATGTTCCACCTGCCCCACCTTTCATTTCAACAGAGCCTTCCTGCTAGTCAGTTTTCGGGAAGGCAGCCGCAGCCTTCTTTTCATGGGGATGGGGAAAGCCATGACCCCCACAGCGAAGGCATGCCTCCCTCCACCCCACCACCCCTCCCCCCAATGCTGAGAGATGCTCTGGGCCCCTGAAGGGAAAGTGAAACCGGGACTGGAGCTCACAGGTGCAAGCTCACAGCTGTGGCTCTATCTCCTGGTCTTCGCACAAACCCCTCTGAGCTACTCGCGTTACTCAGAGGAGGAAACCAAGGTCCAGAGCGGCTGCACAATCGCAAAACCGAATGCACTGCCCCAGGGCCAGCCTTCCTGGGAGAGAAGCTATGGCCCCAAGCCACTCTCCCGACCTTCCACCAGCCACACGTCCTCCGCTGGTTCCTGGACTCTTCCCTCTGCTTCCAGCCTTCTGTACCCTTGCCTCCTAGACTGCAGCAAGGCTGTGTTCCTTTAGAATCAGCTCAGTGAGGCAGCAAATGACAACCCCATCTGAGGGTGTCTTGGTGCCACTGGACAGGCAGTCCTCCGCCATAGGTTTTTGTGACATGGAGGGTAGGTTCGCCCTGTCATTGCTGCCTGCTGGTGTCAACAGGATCAGAGGGTTACAAGGTCCCCTCCATGGGGCCTCAGGTCCCCTGCACAAACGTCTGAGAAGGAAAACATGCAGGGAACTTCTCTGGGTCACACTAACAAAAAAGGCTACTTAAAACTGTTTTGTGTTTGGGAGCATCTGCCTGCCTCAGCCATGTTCCTGCAAAGGATGGCCCCACACGAACGCTCCCTGAACCGTGTCCCTGAAACTTTCCATGTGGGGAATTCTGCTCCAAAAAGGCTGGCAGAGCGGGGACTGAGATCTTCACCAGCCTCCATCCGACACTCGGTCCTGTGTCAGCACCCACTGCGTCCTGGATGGGTGCAAGGCAGGGTCCTCCAGCTTAGAAGGGACAGAGACGGAGGAGCCAGTCCCTGCCTCCGAGGGCTCAGGGTGGAGGTGTGTGCAGCACACTGCTGGACCGCACCCAGTCCCGGTGTGGTACAAACTTAATCAGAGTAACGGGTCCTCTGTTGCTACAGAGAGGGTCCACATTCTTACCAGGAGGCATGACGGGTGGAATTTTACTGAACTTGAGAGCAGTCTAGTACTGTCGGAGCCCGAGCACCGGGAGAAGGGGTGGTCTAGCATCAACCCAGTGCCGAAGAACAGTAGCCAGCGGGGGATCCGGGAGAACTTGGACTGCCCTCAGCATCGCAGACACCGCCATGGCGGCAGCTACTCCACCCACTAATCCGAGCACCACCCCATTCTTGCCAGCTCATTGCTTTGGGAGTGCCAGCACACTCCAACGACCCTTCCACCCCACTGGGATGCGCCATCCACTGAGTCTGCCAGTTTCCACCTCCCCCTCTCCCCAGGGCCTTGCTTCCTCCTTGCCCAGCTTACTTCCATGATCAGCCCCGCCTGTGCTCCAGTGCCTTCTCTGCCCTCGTCATTGTTACCTTGCAGAGCCCTCCAATTCCTCCCCTTTTTATGCCTGCTCTCAAACTGCTGAATGTAGCTAGAGAAAAACACATAACTCAGACTGGTTTCATTTTAAATTCCTGATCACCAAACCCCAACAGAGTCCTCCATCCTGGGGAGCAGTCACTCCACTTGGGCCCTCTCATGCTCCCATCGTCCTCAGTAAATACTCCACATCCTCACTTCTCATCACACCTCCAACACCCCCCGCTGCAAACACTCTCCGCGGTAACCTCTCTTCCGCTGCCCTGCCAAAATACAGGCCGTCCCCTACGCGCCTGCCGCCGGGCTCACACCTCCTCCTTCCCTCCTGTCCCAGGGGAGCCCCTGGCTGTGCCCCCAGCGGAGGCTGCCCCTCCACCTAGGCCCAGGTTGGGTCTTATCTCACCCACTCAGGGGCATCACACCAGCAACCCTGCCCTCCGTCTCATCTGTCACAAATCCTCCCCACCTACTCGACTTTTTCTACCAGGATGCAAACACGCTCTTACTTCTGCTACCATAAGATGGATGGATGGATGGATGGATGGATGGATGGATGGATGGATGGATAGGTGGATGGATAGATGGATGGGTGGATGGAGGGATGGGATGGATGATGGATGGATGGGTGGATGGATGGATGGTAGATGGATGGATGGGTGGATGGATGGATGGATGGATGGTAGATGGATGGATGGGTGGATGGATAGATGGATGGGTGGATGGAGGGATGGGATGGATGATGGATGGATGGATGGGTGGATAGATGGATGGATGGATGGATGGATGGTAGATGGATGGATGGGTGGATAGATGGATGGATGGATGGATGGATGTTTCTGGCACTTTTTCAGGTTACCGACAACTTGTGAGTTCATAGGCCACACTGGACCAATAGGGGGCATTCACATTGCCTCTCCACACCCGGACCCAATATCCCCATGACCCTCTGGACCCCAGAGTCGGCCCTGGGGACTCCTCATGATCCAGACCGGAGCGCCCACTGCCTCTGCTCTGACAGAGGACAAGGCAGGGGAGGGAGGGAGGAAGACAGAGGCAGCTGAACTCTGTGAAGGGTGTGAGCTTGGGTGCCTGGGTGCAAATCCTCATTTCTCTCCTTAGTGGTGTGACTTTAGGCAGGTCTCCTAGCCTCGTCTGCCAGCCACAGAGCACTCGTCGGGCTGTTCTCTGCCCTTCCCACGTATTCCCTCATGGAGTCTTCACAACAACCTGAATAGATTCTAGGCACCAGGATCTCCCTTTCTCAGCTGAGGCATAGGGAGTTTATACAACTCCGCTTGACTTTAACACAGCTAAGGTCCGGATTCGAACCCAGAGCCCATGCTCATGACAGCTACCCAATACTAGATGACAGTAACATTAGGGTCCTGTGAGAATCAAATAGGTCAATGCACTTAAAACAGTAGGTTGGCACCTGGTGAGGGCCAGCCCCTAGGCTCAGTGCTGGTGTGAAACCAGAGCAGAGAAGGAATTGGCAGGTGGGGAGAGGGAGAAAGAGAGAAGCTGTGTGCCAGCCAAGGCAGAACCTTATCAGCAAATAACGGCCCCCTGGGCTGCGTAACTGCCTGTCCAGGAGGAGGGGGACCCAGAGGGGCGACAATCCTGCCTGATACAGGAATGGCCCAAAGGCCGAGCTTACAGGCGGAACGAGTGACCCCAGCCAATGCTGGCTGGCAGGGCTGCAGGAAAGGGAGCCGGGCCGTTCTCCGGACCCCTGACAGCCAAGAGGCAGGCTGTAGGACCACTGACAGCTGACTCCGGCGCAGCTTCTGAAGCCCAAGATTTAGCCCAACCTACCCACGCCACCCATCCGCACACTGGCCATGAGTTCTGGTTGGTGTCCTTCTCTGCCACCACAGCTCATGACTCCTCGGATAAACACCTGGCCGGGGATCAGCAAAGGCCAGTCAAGACCCCCTCCTGGCGATTCTGATCCCTGCAGGCTCTGGCCTGATGGGACCTGTCCCATGCCAGGCAAGGCCTGGGCCCTGTTTCCCTGGAGCCGGGAATCCAGACAGCGCTGCCTTCCCACAGGCTGAAGAAGTTCGGAGACCCGGAGCCACACTGCCCAGCTTCTGTGGTTGACCGAGTTAGAACATAGGAACGCAGACCAAACATCTCTCATAGAGTGATTTCCGACAAGGAGTGGGTAGGATCTAGAGGGCTTTAGCCAGAAGCTCCTCCCAGGATTTGGGGTAAACCCTGAAAGACTGGTAAATCATTCTCAAATGATCCCCAGATGCAGCCGTGACTGTGCCAGAGGGGACAACGGAACTGGGTCTCCAGGTCAGCGGGGAGCAGGTCCCGCTCACCTGGCAGCTGCTCGCAGCACCTGGTGAGCACAGAGCAGTGGCTGAGGAAACGCAGTAAACAAATGAACATCTGACTCAAAAGTGCTTATGAAAAAATGGTGCTTTCTTTTTTAAAAATTATACTTCTATTTTAAGAAGGTAAGAGGTTGATGAGTAAAGAAAAGTTTTTACCAGGCACTATCTAAGCAGAATCCAGGGCTTGGTAGGCCCAAGAGAAGAGAAAATAACAGCCAGTCTGGCAAGGGTTCCCTTGACTGAGGCCCTACCGCGTGCGTGCCTGCTGCTGTCCTAGGTCACACACCCTCCGGTCTCTACAGCAACCCATGTGTTTATACAAGTGTGTGTGTGCATGTGTGTATACTTCAAAGAATCATTTGCGAGTAAATTTTTATACATCATGACCCTTTATCCTTAAATATGGCTGTGGGCATCTCCTATGAATGTGAAATGCTATTTCAGCACTGGTACAACACTTGTACATAACGCACCATCCATACTTCCATTTCATCGCTTTTCCCAACAACGAGCTTCACAGCGCACGTGTCTTCCAGCTCGGGAACGAAGCACTGCACAGGGTAAGCCACCCAGGATGACTCCCCGGTCTTCCAGGGTCATCCCCACTCCCGAGAGGGCATTCCTGTCAAAGGCAGCCGAGAATCATCACCTCCTCCCCGTACACAGCGCCACTGCAGCGGTCCTGCTTCTTCTGTCTCCTCCAAGAGGCGACACGTTTTGTCTTTTAGGACACTGCCAGTCTGAAAGAACACAATCCCTTTGTCACAAAAGGCTGGTGACAGACAGGTGAGAAAGGAGAAATTTGACCCCTGCTCCACACCGTACACAAAAATCAAATCCCAATGGTGTGCAGATCTCAAGGTGAAAACTAAAGCAATAAGAGCTTCTAAAAAATAGGAAAATACGTGTCACAATGGGGAGTAGGCAGAGACCTCACACCGAACGTAAGCAGCACTAACTGTAGAAGAATAAATGGGAGACTTGGACTCCACTGAAATGGTGAACTGTGTTCACTGACAGACTCCATTAAGAAAATGAAAAGCTATGTCACAAACACAGACTTACAGTAGGAAAAACTCAGCCTGCAAGGAAAAGATAACTTGACAGCTCATCTCAGCAAATAGGCATTTCTCAAAAGTTGATATCCCTGCCTAAGGAGGAGAAACCATATTTTTTTTTTGCCCAGAAAGTCCTGTCTCTTTTATATCTAACAAAATGTTTGAGCTTAGCTATCTTCTCTCACATTTTACTATAAGCAACAAGAAAGAGTCAGACCATACCTTCCACAGTTTGCCTAGAAATCTCACCAGCTATAGTTCTATTTTCTATTTTCACGCCAGCACAGGTGACGGTGTTGCTAAACTTTTCACCACGCGTGGTAAGGACGCTCTTTCTCCAGCTTCCCATGACCACCTTCTTCCGAGCAAGCCTCACGGCCTCCGCGAGGGCCAAAGCACCCACTCGCAGTCTTCAGAAGGCCTCCCTGCTCCGCGGGCCGATGGACCCCAGGACCGCTGCCGCGTTCTTGGGCTTTGTCATGCAGCGCTCCGCTTCCAGGTAACAAAATCTGTTCTGAGGACTATGGTCTAATAAATTATCCAAAAGTGCAGTAACTTAAAGTAACCATTGATTATCCCCCTGGGCTCTGTGGGTAGGCACTCAGACAAGGCGCGGGACAGACGGTCTGTCTCGGCTCTGCGGCGGAGCTCAGCTGGGGTGTGTACGGTTCTTTGCAGAAGGTAACCTCCGTAATATCAAAAAGAGAATAAACGTCTTTTAAGCCAATGGAAGAAAATTCAGTTCTTTCAATGCAAACAAATAAAAGACACAAAATGAACATATAGAAAATGAAAAGTATGGAATAATAGTAACTCAATCCTAATTCAACAATAATTAAAACACATGTAAATAGGTTCGCTTTGCCAGTAAAACACAGAGACCCTCTCGTTTGGATAATAAAAATAAACCCACCAAAATGTTGTGTACATAAGATATTCGTAAAACAGGAAGTCACATGCAATTTGGAAGTAGAGCGGGCTATCTCAGGCAAGTATTGGCTGATAGGAAGTCAGGAAAGCAGTCTTCGTAGATAAAGCAGAATTTCAGGCCAGAATGTGTCACACGAAACACAGAAAAAAATGACAATAGAGCAACAGGATAAGGTTGTGGAGAGCGCACGTGCGTCAGCCGTCCGGGGTGCGCCGTTCAGCTGCGGACGGAGACGCCAGTACGCGGCTGCGATGGGGCTCTGCACGTTCCCCGTTAAGCGACGCAAGAGCTCACATGAGCAGAGCTGACACGGATATTGAAGAGTTGACTAAAATAATAAGCTCAAGCTTTTATACGTACACATATAGGTATATGCATATACGATGTGATGTATACATATATATGGTATGATGTATACACATATATATTTTGATATGTATGCATATAGATGATGTATATACATATGCATCATATCAAAAGATAATACCTATTTTTTAAAAACATAAGACATTTACATATGTTATTAGAAAAACGTAAACCACATATGATTGAAAAAAAGCCTCGGGAAGTCCCAAATACTCAATATACATAGATGCTATTCTTGCCCATAATGACATAAAAGTTAATAACAAAAGAGTAGGCTAAAATTCTAAACGACTGAATGACATGTTACTAAATTACCCTTGGGTAAAAATTAAAACAATAAAGGCAATTAAGAAATACTTTGAAAAAATGACAATGGGAATAGTATGAATAATTGTGGAACATAGGTAACTCAGTATTAAGATAAACATTTTTAACCTAAAAAATAAAAAACTTTTAACTTTACTTATATAGAGACTGAAAATGATAAAAAGTAAGAAAACAGAGCATTTAATTTAAGAAAATGGGGGGGAAAGCAATGCAGGAAAACCCAGAGATTTTAAAGTAAAAATATAAAGGCAGAAATCAATGTAACTTTTTTAAAGTAATTATTAACAAAACTAAAAGCTGGTCCTTTGAAAAGATTAATTAGCTAGATGAATCTCCCTAAAAAGACTCATCAAGAGACAAAAAAAGAGGAAATACACAAATAAAATACAGAACAAAAAAATAAAAGTACTTACTGATACAAGATGTAAAATAATAAATTCCTAGATATAATTCCAAAAATGGCTTAAGAAATAAAAAACCTTGAAAAGACCAGTAAGTACTAATAACACTGAAGTCCCCTCCAAACTCTAGCCCCAGCTGTGGGCCCAACTGTGGGCTCAGCTGTCTTCTTTCCTCACGGAAATAGCTCCCCGTTCCCCTGGACAGAAGGAAATGACACTGTCAACCTAGCAGGGGCCACTGGGCCCTCACTGGGCACATTCAAATGCCTTCTTCTGCACCTGTGATCAGTCTAAGGATGGGAAACTATGCCCAAAGTCCTTCTGTGGCCTGATATAAACACTGAGGAAAAAGTGAGTCTCTTTCCTACTGATATATATTAAATAACTAGTTAGAACTACATAACCCAGAGCTGAAATAGCCACCTTTGTCCTCACCACAGAGAGAGAGGAAAGCAGAAGAAAGTATGGATAAGAAAGAATTTTTAAAAAGAGAGACAGACAGATCTGATGATCAACGTGGGGACCCCTGGATCTAACCAGGCCTGCAACCCTCCCCGCCTTACAGAACTCCTATTGAAAAGACCCAATAAATATTCTTTTCTTGCTTTAAAGCAGTTTGTGTTTGGTCTGTCACTGCAATCAAAAGAGAACCGATGACTCAAAGTGTGGGGAAGAGGGAAGGTGCTAGATTTTAGAGTTGCGTGGTCTTGGATTTGAATCTCAAGAGCAGCTCACATAATCTCATGGGCTTCAGTTTCCTCATCTAAAGAAAAGTGGTAACAGTATCTGCTCATGGAGTCATTGTGGAAATTAAATGAGATGAGCCACGGGAAGCACCTGGCTGCTTTTATTCCATGTTTGTCTCTCTTACCAGACTGAGGTCCTTTGAAGGCAGACCATGCCAGCCCCAGCCCCAGCCTGAGCTGGGCACCTGGGTCTTCGCAGGTGTTATGCATCATGCTAATTAAGGGCACCTGTGCTTTCTGTGTCAGCTGCACAAATATTGATGCAAGATTTGGGTATTAAAAAAATAAAACTTTAGGGAATTGAACTTAATTTGGGGCATGGCTGTGTGTACTCAAATTTCCTGGAAAAGCCTCCTATTGGTTAATGGCTGGGGGGCGGGGACTACCACTGGTGATGAAGGCCACTGGCCCCCCTCTAACCATTAACCAGCAAGGAAGCTGGCAAACAAGATTTAGCAGCAGCTGCCTCCCAGGCTTGCTATACACATACAGGACCCAGGGCAGCAGGACTCAGCCAGCGGGTGCAGCCTGAGCTATCTGCAGACCGTGAGTACCACCTGAGGACGCTCCGTCCTCCAGAACACAAGGACTGCAAGTTGCTTATTTGATTTTTTCATTAGGGTGCGGAACACAACAGCCAGCAGGGAGAGGAGGCAACCCTGGGGCAGGCTTCCAGAGCCTGCGTGTCTGCCCACAGGAGGTTTGATTTCCCCTGGCCTCCTGCCTTGCAGGGTTGACACTGAGCCAAGAGCCATTCCCATCTGTCTCATGACTGATGCTCCTAAGCCAAAAGGCCTAACAACCCCAAAGTCCAAGAGGTGGCATGGGCAGCGCCCTGCGGGGGGACGCAGGGTCAGGGGAAGGGGGTGCCCGGCTGGCACAGAGCGTGCTGTGCATTGCACAGAGCAGCACACACCTCCTGGCTCCGTGACCCGGGGCAAGGACACTGCAGGTGAAACAGAACTGCCTGCTTTACACCGCGGGTTGTGAGGTTTCAGTGCAGAGCACCCAGGGCTGCACCTGCCCACAGGGCACTTGCACAGGTCAAGAGCGCAGTGGGTGTTGACTACGTAGGTCACTTCAGAAATGAGGAACAAGGTCATACTTGAAATGAAATTCATGAATCATACTGATACTCTGCATTTTCGGAGAGCTGTTTTGCTCGCCATTTTGCTTTCTGCAGACGAGAGAAAGGCTCTGAAGTCAGACCACACAGCTTAGAACTCCCGCTCTAACTTCCTGGGCCTGTTTTCTCACCTGTACAGTGGGCCCGGGATGACACCGAAGTGAGGTCACGCAAGAAAACACGGACAACATAACCTGATATGCAGGTTATGATATTCACAGCCACCTTGTAGTGTTCCAATCCCCACTTGGAGTAACACCGAGGGGATGGAGTGGGAGACCTGAGACTGCAGGAAGGGAAGGGAAGAAGAGTTGTATTTGGGGCAAGCCCGCCGCAAGCCTGCCCCACACCGGGATGTGCATTGCAGGGGGTCCTTGCCCAAGAGGAGCTGAAAGACAGGTACGAAGGTGACCAGAGCTAAGGCAAAGATTTCACTGCAGTGTGATAGGGGCAGTGACAGAGACAAGCACAGAGGAAGGGCTTCCTGGAGGAGGTGACCTGGGATCTGCATACCAAAGGGCAAGAACGAGCCAGACAAGGCAAGGAGAAGAGGTACCTACACAGTGAAGCCACGTGGGCAAGACGGGGCTGCTCCCAGGCCAGAGCTGGCTCTGCAAATAATGGGGAACCAAAATGACCTTCCCTGCCCTGACCCCAGCAGAGAGATAAAAGTCTGGTGTGTTCTGGGGAAAAAAAAACCCAGAGGTAGCTAGCCAGCCAGCATGCTGTGGTTGAGACTTCCAGCGGCCACATTTGAGGCTGGGAGCTGTCACCAGGGAGGAGGTAACGAGCCCCACCCCCAGCCCTCCGCCCTGGGCCACCTTCGTGAAGATCAACCCTGGCTGGGAGTATTGGAGCTCTTCAGCAGGAGTCTGCCAATCACCTTGAGTTTTACAAGGTGCCTCTGGCTTCAGGGGGAAGAAGGGGTGGGAGGGAGCTGAGCAGGAGGCAAGGAGCCCAGGTGAGGGGTGACTGCTGATCCTAGGAAAGATGATGAGTACCAAACTGGGGCTGTGTACTCCGACCAGAGCAAAGGAGACGAACACCAAAAACTCAGAAGGTCAAATGAGCAACGCCTGGGGTAGGTATTATTACCAAGTTTAAATAGTCCACCCATGTCACCTCGTTCATAAATACGAATACCAGGGTCCTAATCCACCTTGATCTGCCATGTAACCCAGGAAAATTATAGAATTGTCTACAAGGCCAGGCAGCTGCATAGAGGGGAGAAGTGTGGGGGGTGATGGGGAAGGGGGCAGGGCAGCAGGGTCATTAACAAAGCAGAGGGAGACACCTGGGGAAGGTCAGAGGCGAACTCAGGGAGCTCAGAGGGGTGTCTGCATCAGTCTCCACGCCAGGGAAAGGGCTCGGGGTATCCCAGAGCACACCAGTCATTCCCACAGTCTAAGCATGCCACAGTCTCCTGGGGGCACTGACGTCACTGTGGGCTCCCAGCTCTCCCCGAATGGCTGGTCCCATAGGTGGAGCGGTGCAGGGGAACCTGCTTCTCCTATAGGCATCCCTTCTTTGTGGGGATGTAGGTGGCTCCACAGAGCACAGGGCTTGGGACCACCAGCCACACAGACAGAACGTCCACGTACTGATTCTGACCTTGGCTGCATTTTTTTCAACTGCTCTTACCAAACTTTTTAATTTTTTCCTGAATTTTTTTCTTATGGTAAAATATAAAAACAATTAATCATTTAAGCCACTTTTGAGCATCTAGTCCAGTGTCATTAAGAATCTGCACATTGTTGTGCAACCGTGACCACGGCCGACTCCAGAAATTTTCCATCTTCCCAAAACTCCGCCCCATTAAACACTAGCTTCCCACCCCTACCCCAGCCTCTGCTGACCACTATTCCACTTGCTGTCTCTATGAATTTGACTGCTCTAGGCCCGTCATATACATGAAATGATACAGTTCTTTTTGTAACTGGTTTATTTCACTTAGCACAATGTCTCCAAGGTTCATCAACATTGTAGTGTGTCGGAATTTCCTTCCTTTTTAAGGTTGAGTAATACCACATCGTGTGTATGTAACACCGTGAAATAATAGAAAAATAAACATGGCCTCTGCCTCCCGTTCCTGGCACAGAGCTCCTAAAACCCTTGTAATGCTATGAACACTCAGAGCATCTTTTGTTCCAACATTCGGTCTTTGACCAGAGCTCGTAAATCCCTTGGAATTTCCTGGGTGATAGCAGCACCTTCTGTGCGAATGTGGTCACTTTTGGTGGGCTCCTGGGTAACTTCAGGTGGGAGCTCATCACCAGAAAGGTCAGCCCGAGGTTAGAAGCTGGGAACTCGCAGTCCCATCCTTCATCATCCTGAGCTGGAGACTGGGGTAGTCATCCGTCCTGCCTATGTGAGGAAGCCTCCATACAATTCCCAAAGTACGGGGTTCGGAGAACTCCTAGGTCAGTGAACGCTCATATGTGCCGAGAGGCCAGTGTGCCCCCACTCCATAGGAACAGGAGCTCCTGTGCTTGGGACCCTTCTGGACCTCACCCTATTATTAATCTCTTCATCTGATTGGGCTTTTTGTATTCTTTATTGTGTCCTTTATAATAAACTAGTAAACATAAGCAAGTGTTCCCCTGTCTTCTGTGAGCCACTCTAGAAAATTACTGAACCCAACAAGAGGGTCATGGGAACTCTGATTTAGAGCCAGTCAGAAGTACAGGTGGCAATCTGGGACTTGACATTGGCCTCTGAACTGAAGGAGGGGCAGTCTCTCGGGACTGATCCCTTAACCCGTGGGATCTGACACTGTCTCCAGGTAGACAGTGTCATGACTGAGTTAAACGGTAGCACACCTAGCTGATGCCAGGGAATTGGCTGATGTGTGGAAAACCCACACATCTGGTGTCAGGAGTGAAATGTGGTCGTGGGGTGAGAGTAAAGCAAAAACACAGAAGGGTGTTCCTTACATGACCACATTTTGTTTATCCATTCATCCACTGATGGATTTGGGGGTTGTTTCCATTCTTTGGCTATAATGCAGCTATGAATATGGGTGCATACAAATATCTGTTTGCATCCCTGCTTCCAATTCTTCTGTACATATACTCAAGAAAAATTGTTGAATCAAATAATTCTGTTTGATTATGTGAAGAACTGCCATATCCTTTTCCCCACAACTGCCCCATTTAACCTCTCCACAGCAATGCACAAGGTTTTCAGTGTATCCACATCCGGGCCAACACTTAATTTTTGTTCGGTTGTTTTTTGGCTTTTTATAATGGCCATCTTAACAGGTATGACTGATACCTCATTGGGGTCCTGATTGGCATTTCCCTAATGATGGCTGATGTTGAGCAACCTTTCACGTGCTTATTGGCCATTTGTGTATCTTCTATGAAGAAATGTCTGTTCAAGTCCTTTGCCCATTTTCTGAATTGAGTTGGGTATTTCTGTAGTTTTATACTTGAGGTTTTAGTTCTTTTTATATTTGGATATTAATCCTTTATCAGTATGTGACTTGTAAATATTTTCTCCCATTCTGTGGGTTACCTTTTTACTCTTTTGATAGTAGCCTTTCATGAACACACTTTTTTTTTATTTTGATGAAGTTCAGTTTATTCCATTTTTCTTTCGTTGCTTATATCTTTGGTATCATGTCCAAGAAATCATTGCCAAATCCAGTGTCATCAAGCTTTTCCTCTGGGTTTTCTTCTGAGTTTTACCTTTAGTCTTTGATTCATTTTGGGTTAATTTTTATATTATGGTATAAAGTCTAAGGGTCCAGCCTCATTCTTTTGCATGTAGATATCCAGTTTTCCAACACCATTTGTTGAAAAGTCCTTTTCCCATTGAACTGTCTTTGCACCCTTGTCAAAAATCATTTGACCATACGTGCAAGGGTTTATTTCTGGCCTTTCTACTCTATTCTATTGGTCTCTATATTTCTGCCTTATGGCAGTACCACACTGCTTTGATTATTGTAGCTTTATAGTAAATTTGAAAACCAGGAAGTGTGACCCTCCAACTTTGTTCTTCTTTCTAGACTATTTTCATTACTCAAAGTCCCTTGAGACATTACAGGAATTTTAGGATGGATTTTTCTGTTTCTGCAAAATAGCTCACTGGAATTTTGATAAGGATTGCATTGAATCTGTAGGTCTCTTCAGGTCATATTGACATCGTAAAGACATTAAGTCCTCTAATCCATGAACACAGGATGCCTTTCCACTTATTTACATCTTCAATTTCGTTCAGCAATTTTTGTTTAGTTTTCATTGTACTAGTCTTTCACCTCCTTAGCTATGTTAACTCCTAAGTATTTTATTCTTTTTGACTCTATTGTGAGTGAAATTTTCTTGATCTCCTTTTAAGATTGTTCACGTTAGCATATAGGAACAGAACTGATCTTTATGTGTTGATTTTGTATCCTGCTACTTTGCTGAATTTATTTATTCATTCTATCAGGTGTTTTGTGGAATCTTTAGGGTTTTCTGCATATAAAATTACCTACTATGGTAAAGAGAGGTAATTGTACTTCTTCCTTTCCAATTTGAATGCCTTTCATTTCTTGTGCTTGCCTAACTGCTCTAAAACTTCCAGGACTATGTTAAATAGAAGAGGCAAAAGAAGGCATCCTGTCTTGTTCCAAATCTAGATGAAGAGCTTTCAATCCTTCACCATCGAGTATAATATTAGATGTGGGCTTTTCAAATATGGCTTCTATCATGTTGAGTCAGTTTCCTTCTATTCTTAGTGTGTTGAGTGTTTTTATCTTGTGGGTTTTTTCTTCATTTTGATAATGTAATTACATTACATTGACTTTTGTAGGTGGAACCATTTTTGCACTATCATGTGGGTTTTTCTTCATTCTGCTAGTGTAGTTACACTACACTGACTTTTGTACGTGAAACTATCTTTGCATTCCAGGATTACACACCACTTGGCCATGGTGTGTAATCCTTTTACTATGCTGCTGAATTCTACTTGCTAGTATTTTGTTGAAGATTTTGTAGTTTTCTTATAATGTCTTTATCTGACTTTGGTATCAGGGCAATAAATGAATTAGAAAGTATTCCCACCTCTTCAAATTTTTTTTAAAAAGTTTCAAGAGAATTTGTGTGAATTCTTTAAGTGTTTGGTAGAATTCAGCAGTGATGCTCTGTGGTCCCGGCCTTTTCTTTGTTGGGAGGTTTTCAATTACTGGTTCCGTTTTCTAACTCCTTCAGGTCCATTCAGACTTCCTAATTCATTGTGACTCAGTCTTGGTATGTTTTATGTTTCTAGAATTGTTTCCATTTCATCTAGATAATCCAACTTTTGATGTGTAATTTTTCCATAATGTTCTCTTATCCTTTTTATTTCTATAGAATTGATAGTAATGTCCCTACTTTCATTTCTGATTTCAGTAACTGACTTCCCTCTTTTTTTCTTACTCAGTCTAGCTGAAAAGTTGTTGATTTTGTTAATCTTCTTGAAGAGTATGATTATATATTACTATATTAACTTATTGATTAGATATATTTTTAGTTTCATTAATTTTTCTCTAGTTTTTCTATTCTCTATTTAATTTATCTGTGCTCTAATACTTATTGTTTCCTTCCTTCTGACACCTTACCACCACTCTCTTTTGGTGACTATTTGCATGGGATACTTTTTTCCAATCTTTCATTTTAATATTTTTGTCTTTGGATAAAAAATTAGTCTGTTCAAGTCAGCATATAGTTGGATCATCCTTTTTAAATCCATTCTGCTAATTTGTCTTTTGATTGGAAAAGTGTGTCCATTTACATTAAAAATAATTACTAATAAGGAGAAACATACTTTTGCCATTCTATTTGTTTTCTATATACCTTACAGCATTCCCCCTCACTTCCTGCATTACTGTCTTATTTTGTGTTATAGCTGATATTTTTGCAGTGAAACATTATAATTCCCTTCTCCCTTCTGTGTATATTCTGTAGCTATTTTCTTTATGATTATCAGAGAAATTACATTTAACATCCTAAAGTTAAACACTCTCACACAAAAACTCTATTCCTATATAGCTTCATCCCCCACGTCATTTAAGTCAAAAACGACATCTTTATTAATTGAACACCTGCAAACATAAATTAATCATTGCTTTTTATGCTTTGGTCTTTAAAATCATATAGAAAAGTAGAGTTACAAACCAAAATTACAATAAGACTAGTTTTTATGACTGCTCATATATTTACCTTTACCAGAGATCTTTATTTCTTTATAAAGATTCTGTTCACTCTCTAGTGTCCTTTCATGTCCATCAGAAGGACTCTCTTTAGCACTTCTTGCGGGGAAGGCTTAGTGGTAATGAACTCCCTTTTTGTTTATCTGGAGTGTCTTAATTTCTCCCTCGTTTTTGAAAGACAGTTTTGCCACACCTAGAATTCTTGGTTGACAGTGGGGTTTTTTTCAATACTTTGAAAATATTGATTGGGTTGATGTTTAAGCTTTCTGGGTCTATGTTTCTGCCTATCTCAAATCAGAATAATTATCTATTTTATTAGTTTGCTTGGGAGGTGGATGAGAAAATATAGGCAAAACACATAGGTCAATGTTGTGCACTTGGCAGATACCTGATAAATCATAGCAGGTATAATCTATACTTTCAGATGGGGAAGTTGAGGCCCAGAGTCCTCACCGGCCCCAGATCACAAAAGTCAATGTGGAAGAAGAAACTGGGGCTTGGATGGGGTCTTCTGCCCACTGCTCCACCATCCCCCAGAGCCTTGGACGCTCCGCATCATCTAATGAGCATTTCTGATTGCGCAGGGCCGAGCCATCCGGAACAATGCTGCTCTCCTTGTGTGTGTGTCTCCTGTGGCTGTCCACCAGTGGCCTCTGGACTGTCCAGGCTACGGACCCAAATACTGACTTGAGCATGGGAAGCCGCCACCGGAACCTGGCTCCAAACAATGTTGACTTTGCCTTTGACCTGTACAAGCACCTAGTGGCCTCAGCTCCCGGCGAGAACATCTTCATCTCTCCCGTGAGCATTTCCATGGCCTTAGCTATGCTCTCCCTGGGCGCCCGCGGCTCCACAAGGGCCCAGCTTCTCCAAGGCCTGGGCTTCAACGTAACTGAGATGCCTGAAGCTAAGATCCACCACAACTTCCAGTACCTACATCACCTCCTCAAGGAGTTAGATGCCACCATGGGCAACGCCTTGTTCCTCAACCAGAGCCTGGAGCTTCTAGAGTCATTTTCAGCAGACGCCAAGCTTTACTACGAGTTGGACACCTTGGCTATAGACCAGGACTGGGCCACAGCCAGTAAGCAAATCAATGAGTACATCAAGAATAAGACAGAAGGGAAAATTGTGGGCTTGTTCTCGGAGTTGGATAGCCCAGCCATGCTTATCCTGGTCAACTACATCTTCTTCAAAGGTAACCCTACACATCCCATTCTGACAAGATCCCATCTACTATTGCCCAGAGTAGTAACTGCTATCGAAACCCGCAGCACACTCTTGTGCAAAGCCTTCTGCTTTACAAAGCACATGCAGTCTGTGAGTCTCCATCTTCACCATAAGCCTATTAGGAAGGGGGAATTATAAAATCTTACGAAAGGTCAAAATGACAACCTGAATTGTTGAGTGGCTTGCCCAAGCTTTTACAGGTTGGTCTGAGGCCCAAACATGTAACCGTGAACTGTCTGGCTGCCTCGCACTCTACAGACGTAGGCTGAGTCCTGGCTGTGAGTCAGGCATTGGGCGGGGGGCCGAAAATACAGCCCAGAACCAGACAGGCCTCAGGAACTCTCGGATCGCCCCCACGTTGTCGCACACACATTTCCCACGTGCTCACAGCCAGCTCTGACCAGGTCCCGCCCTTGCCAAACTTCAGTCCTCCCGTTTGGAACAGGTTTTCCAAAGTGCTTGACATAAATATTACCAGAGAGACTTGTTGAAAGTATAGATTCCAGATCCCACACCAGACCTACTAAAGCAAAACCTCCCCGAGAAGGTCCTAGAATTTGTATTTTTAACAAAGCCCCCTCTCCTAATCATTCTAACAATGAGACAATTTGTGGATATGTTATCCTTAAGGATAAAATCTAAACTCCTTAGTTCTCAATACCCATCCACTCTCCGGAATGTTTGGCAATGTCTAGAGATGTTTGTGGTGGTCACAACTAGGGGTGGGGTTGGGTAGGGAAGGTGGGGTGTGCTGCTGGCATCTACCGGAATGGCATCTATTGGGTACAAGACAGGGATGCTAACCACCCTAAAAGGCACAAGCCAGCCCCCACAATGATATCTGCCCCCAAATGGATATAGTCTCAAGGTTGAGAAACCCTCACCCAGAGTCATCTGCTTCTCTGTCCTCTGTAGCCTCATGTCAATATTTTCACTACACACAAACACACACACACAGAATGTCCAACCACACCAAATTACTTTCATGTCCTTGAGCATGGCTGTCCCCATAGAAGCTTGTGTGAGTTCCCTATTGCTGCTATAACAAATCATTGCAATTTTGGTGGCTTAAAACAATGCAAATTGATTATATCACAGTTCCAAAGGTCAGAGGTCCACACACAGCCACACCGGGTGAAAGGCACAGTGTTAGCCAGGCATGTCCCTTCTGGAGCTCTAAGGCTCTGAGGAAGAATTTGTCCCTTGCCTTTTCCAGCTTCTAGATGTCGGCTGTCCTTGGGTCATGGCCCCGTCCCTCTTCAAAGCCAGCGCACCACCCCTGCACCTGTTTCTGTCATTGCATCTCCTTTCTCGCTCTGACCTTCCTGCCTTCCTCTGCAATTTTTAAGGTCCCCTGTGATTACATTGGGCCCCCCTGGATAATCCAGAATAATCTCCTCATCTCAAGGTGACTTGATTAACAACCTTAATTTCCTCTCGCTATACACAACGTAACATACTCACAGGTTCCAGGAATTAGAACATGGACATCTTTGGGGGACCACTCTTCCTGCCACAAGCCCATGCCCTTTTGGTCCCCTGAGCCCTCCCTCAAAGTGTCCAACTGCCTAAAACTTCTTCCCAGCTTTCAAATCTTGGCTCAAAAGTCACCTCCTCCATGCAGTGTCCCCTGATTCCCTCAGGCAAATCCTTGCCCGTCCATGTACACCCTCTGAAGTTTCCCCACACCTCATTAAGGTTGTTTCCCACAATCTTCTTGTTAGAACTTGTAACCAGTTGGACCCAAGTAGTTAAGTGTCAGTTAAGCAGTCATATTCAAAGAAGTACAGGAGCAACAGGAAAAAAGAAGTAATTACAATACTTAACACATGCCTGTCACCAACATTAACCGTCATCCAAATCATGATCCCCACTAGCCTCCTCATGCCCCTTTTCTCCCCTCCCTGGCTCTCGTGCAGGGCCCCCCATTAGCCAACTCATCTCCCCGCCACCCCCAGCTCTCTGACCCTGGGAGGTCTTAGCACCGCAGGAAGCCCTCCTCCTGCCTCCGGGGTCTCTGCCCACCCTCCGGCACCAGTCTGGGAACCCACCTGGCAGAGGCCTCCCTCCTTGCAGAGTGATGAGGGTGGCAGACTGACTGGCAAAGGCAGCGTCTTTTTGTCCCCGGCTTCCCTGAGACGTAATTGACTTATCACACTGTGTAAGTTTAAGGCATACGGCGTGATGATTGGATACATGTAATCTACAGGGAGATGACTACCAAAATACGCTACTTAACACATCCATCACCTCCCATAGTTACCTCTGTGTATGTGTGTGCTATGCGCTGAGAACGTGTAAGACCTTCTTTCTCAGCGACGTGCAAGTACACAGTCCAGCTGCTGACTGTGGTCGCCACGCCGCACGTTAGATCCCCAGAACTATTCTCTCACGACCGGAAGTCTATTCCTATCGGCCCTCGGCACCGTTTCTCCGGCCCGCTGCCCGGAAACCATTCTACTCTGTTTCTGCGAGTTCTGTATTTTTAGATTCCACATACGTGTATGTGAGATCATACAGTGTTTGTCTTTTTCCGTCTGAGTTAATTCACTTAACGTAATGCCCTCAGGTGTCATCCACACTGTCTCGAATGCCGGGATTTCCTTCTTTTTATGGCTGGATGATATTCCACTGTGCACACACAGCAGATTTTCTTGATCCACTCGCCTGCTGGTAAACCGATAGGTTGTTTCCGCGTCTTGGCTGCTGTGAGAAAGGCTGCGGCGAACACAGGGGTGCGGGTGTCTCTTGGAGACGGTGATTTCATCATCTTCCGACACGTCCCCAGACGAGGCACTGCTGGACCACAGGGCAGTTCCGTTTCTAATTTTCGAGGAAAGTCCACGCTGCCTTCCATGACGGCTGTGCTGACTTGCATTCCCGCCTGCAGCGCACAGGGGCTGGGTTTCTTCCTGCTCCTGCCGGGTCTCAGCTCGTCTTCCATGTAACAGCCACGCTAACAGTGTAACCGTGTGCGGTGGCATCTCGCTGTGGTGTTGATTTGCACTCACCTAGTGATTAGTAGTGTTGAATGCCTTTTCAAATGCTTGTTGGACATTTTGATATTTTCTTTGGAAAAATGTCTATTCACTTTTTAAACCCCTACCCTTTTCATTGGGTTGAGGGATTTTTTTTTGCTGTTGCATAGCATGAACCCTTTATATAATTTGGGTATTAACTCCTTATCCAATATACACATTGCAAATATTTTCTTCCTTTCCGTAGGCTGCCTTTTCAGTTTGTTGATCATACCTGTTGCTGTGCAGAGGCTTTTCAGTTTGATGTGTCCCACTTCTTTATTCTTTTGTCGCTTGTGCTTTTGGTATCACATCTTAAAAGTCAGCATAAAAACCAATGTCAAGAAGCTTCTTTTTTCCTATGTCTCATCTAGGAGTTTTATGGTTTCGGGTCTTATTTTTAAGTGTTCAATCCATTTTGAGTTAATTTTTTTGAGTGGTGTAACATTCGTTTTTTGGCGTGTGAATATCTAGTTTTCCCAGCACTATTTATTGAAGAGATTATCTTTTTGAGTATTCTTGGCTCCCTTTGTCAAATATTAGTTGACCATATATGACCATATGTGAGGGTTTATTTCTATGCTTTCAATTCTGTTCCATTGGTCTACACGTCTGTTCTTATGCCAGCACTGTACTGTTTTGATTACGATAGCTTTATAATATAGTTTAAAACCAGGAAGCGTTATGCATCCAGCTTTGTTCTTCTTTCTCAAGATTGTTTGGCTGCACCGACCAGTGAGGCTCAGTGGGTTGGGCGCTGTCCAGCAAGGCGAAAGGTTTCCAGTTTGATTCCCGGTCTGGGCGCACGCCTGGGTCGTGGGTTCAGTCTCCCATCGGGTCACACACGAGAGGCAATCAATCGATGTTTCTCTCTCACATTAATGTTTCTCTCCCTCTTTCCCCCTCCCTTCCTCTCTCTCTAAAAATAAGTAAAATCTTAAAAACAAAAGATTGCTTTGACTACTTAGGGTCTTTGCAGTTCCCTACGAAAGGCAGCATTCTTTACAGCTGACAACGGGCGGCCCAAAGACTCTGGAAACACCTGTCTAGACATGTTACTGGGGCTCCCGCACGTGCCACAGGCCATCTCTCCCACTAGACTTGCACTCCTGTGCGTGGCATCTGCACCTCTTTGGTGGGCCCAGTGCCTTTCCATAATGTTTGGCACGCGGAAAGGGCTCAACAGTGGCTGCACTGAGGTTCTGGCCACACAGCCCTGGGAGAGAAGCACAGCAAACCCAAGTACAGGGAGGGTCCTCCTGAGTCTGAGAGGAGCCTCAGGGGGGCTGGCGGGACAGGGGCTGACATGGCACGGCCCATTTAGCTGGGGATTCTCTCTCTCAGTTTCTCTGTGTTCCCACCACCACCGCGGGGCTGAGTTGACGGGAAACAACAGTTCCCGTTGATAAAATCAGAGAGGCTTCGATGCGGGACAGGACGCTGACGGGGTGCGGGCTGCCTCACTGGGCACAGGTTTTCTGTGACGCAGCGGAACTAACTGGCGAGCCCCTGTTTAGGCTGGGGGGGACCCTGAAATGTTCCCAGCAAGCCCAGATAATGGACGCGAAGAGAGGTGCCACTGTCATCACTCGTCTTAGGACATGCGAAGTGTCCCTGGCGTGTTCCTTCCTTAGTGAGCTATCTTGACAGCTCTTTTTTGGAGAACAATTAAAAATATGGTTAAAAGACTCTCCAGGGCACTCGTCCTTGCTCCTCTGATTCCCCCATAAGTTCTTGAGTTGCTCTACCACGAGTTCTCCTGGCCTAAAAACTTCTGAGAAGAAACCCCTTAGAGTGGACCTTAGGCCCCATTCGGTATGCGATTTTGTGCCAAACTGGTATGTTATGCTTGCTTCCGGAAAACAAATATGCAGTAAAAAAGCAAACAGTATACTTATAAGGATGAAAACCTAGCACTAAAAAATATGTAACACACATTCTTTTTGCTGAGAATTGGACAAGTTAGCCACAAAACACCAGCCCCTTCCGTTCTGAGGACCCCAGACTTCCTTTGGAGGTATTTTGAGAACCATCAAATTCTCTTACTGGCTGTGAGACAGTCAGACCATGAGTTCACACTCAGTTGTTAGGGATGGACCAGCAACAGCTCCGGGGTCTCCGGGCTCCGCATCCGTAGCTCTTTCCTGTGCCACCTCTAGCCTCTCCCTGTTGTCTCCATTACTAGCCCTTGCAGAGGGGCTGAGGCTGGCCTTGAAGGAATCTTCTCACCCTGACTCCGCTCCAGGAAAGCGGTGTGGCCCTCTGGGCCACAAGGGAGATCAGGAGCCTCCTGCAGGAGAGTGGGTACAATCGACTAGGCAGCCAGACCGTCTGCTGGGCTTTGGGGGCCAGGATGTCAAGGGGTGGGGATGACATGGATGGTCCGTTCCTCTAAACCTCCCCCCACCCCTGACCTTGACTTTGCAGAGATCCAACACCTCTTCCGCAGCCCTCCAGTCCAGGATCCACTCCAGGTGGGGGGGCAACAAGGCAGAGTTTGATTTACTGAATCTCGTTTACTAAACCTCCAAATCCTAGGGCCAGCATTCTCCCGCCCACACCCTCCTTCGATCTTTAGGGGTCAATCTCAGAAACGGGGTTCATTCTAAATTCATCACAAGGGTAGAAGATGGAAGAGGTCTTGAACCCCTGGGGATTTCCCGTTTTACCAGGAAACTCAAGTGGACGGAGGGAGGCTGCGCTGTGACTTGCTCGGCGGTTACCCCTGGTGTTCCGCTGCCCCCAAGCTCCCGCACTCACTGCTGTCTCCCGCCCTCCCTCTCCCTCCTCTTCCCAGGCACATGGGCACACCCCTTCCACCTGGAAAGTACCAGGGAGGAGAACTTCTATGTGGACGAGTCGACCCTGGTGAAGGTGCCCATGATGTTCCAGTCAAGCGAGATCAAGTACCTTAACGACTCAGAGCTCCCCTGCCAGCTGGTGCAGCTGGACTACATGGGCAACGAGACCGTGTTCTTCATCCTTCCGGAGAGGGGGGAGATCGACACCGTCATCAGCGCGCTCAGCCGGGACACCATCCAGAGGTGGTCCGATGCCCTGACCAGCGGGTGAGCCCCCCAGCCGTCCACGCGCACCTCTGCAATGGATGTGCTCCCAGAGAGTGGGGCGGGTGGGAAGGGGGTGCCCCTGGGTGCCCTCTTGCCCCAGACTCACCCAGGCTCACTGCTTTCCTGTCGGCTAGTCTCCAAAGGCCATGAGGATCCCTGACCGAGAAGTCCTCTGACCTAGACGTCACGCTTACTTATTTATCTGTTGATTGACACGGAGATACTTTGGGGCATTCCAAAAAGGGAGGTCCCTGGGAGCGTAATGGCAGCCTCTGTGTTATCGCATTTTTTGTATCATTTTCTTAAACGGAGTTCACCAGTCACCCAGCCTCCCACTCATCATCCACTTCATTCTCTCATTCACCTGAAACCAAGCACCGCTAAAGACACTCAAGAGATTCCACTGAAGCACAGGTGGCAAACACAAGGCCCACGGGCCGAATCCGGCCCTGCACCTAGTTTCTACCCAGCGGCATCACCAAGCTCTGGCTTAGCTGTCAGGGAGTGGTTACGTTTACACAGTCCTAAAGTTACATTCAGCCCTTTGAAGGCAACCACGAGGCTGATGTGGCCCCCGGTGAAAATGAGTTTGACACCCCTGATTTCAAGATACAATGAAAACGACCACAATATCCACCATGGGATCTAACTGTTCTTCAATCAGTAAATAAGTATAAAAAAAATCAGGAAAGTAGGTAAAAAAAGAAAAGTCAGTAATAAATGAGCAAGGAGAAAGAGAGTGAGGGGTGTCCATGGTAGGCAGGGATCCATTTGCCAGCTCTTTCCTTTTCAGCTGTCCCACCCCCACCCCCCAGGGAAACTGCCACCAGGTGCTGATAATGCACCATGCTTCTAACAAATTCTGGATCCTAACATATTGCAAATGAGGTGGATAATCTTTCTCTTTACACCAAAATAATCTCTTAGCTAAACTACTCTAACTCACAATTCATCAATAGCGCAACATCACCTGGGGTCGAGATCAGGTGACTAGGAAGGTGAGGCACAGGGATCATGCCATTTTTGGTCAAAAACCGCTGAACACGCGATGCGGTGTGGGCAGGTGCGCTCATAAATCACCCACCATGAAATGGGCAAATGCACTGAAAGAGTCTTAAAAATTTTTCACTGAAGCCAAACGCAGCCTCTCACAACGACACCAGCCCCTGGTGCACTGATACAGATGGGCTCCCGGAACACTCACCTAGTGGGGGACGGCTGTACTACAAGGGGCCTGCCCTCTAGAAGATAATTCTGGGTTTTTTGGTTCCCGCCTCGTATGTGACTGGGCATGAATAATTAATTCTCTTCTCCCTCCGAAGGGGGCTTGCCCAGTTCCCGCAGACAGACCCTCCAGTCCCTCACAGCCGTGCTGTGTGACCCCGCCCCGCCCCTCCCCTCTCAGCACCCGCCCCCCCTCCCCCGTGCGCCCCACTCACAGAGCTCGCATGCTCTCCCCTTCCTCTTGCCCCCCTCTCCCGCTGCCACTCACCCACCCGCGGCTCTGTGTCACGTGGGCCGCTCTCCAGGGCTGAAACGTCGGGGCTTTGGGGCGACTGGTCCCGGTTCTCTCACATGCCTGCTGCTTCCCAGTGGGGCACTTGGGGGAGTTCCTCCGCCTCGCTGGAGTTTCTGTCTCTCACTCTGGACACCGAAGACGCGGACCCGACTCGGGGGGTTGTGTGAGCGAGGGCGGACCCGATGAGGAACAGAAGGTAAAGCAGGCCCGCCAGGTGTGCGGTGCAGGGCCGCCTCCCTTTCTGCTGCTGTCTCCCAGTGTAGAGGCGATTTTGCGCATCCCGCTCACCTGCGGCTCCCCCGCAGAGCCTCTTGAGCTAGCTTCAACCCCCTCGGAGCCCCTGGGCCTTGCGGGGCCGCAGTAGCTCAGTGCCGGGAGAGTGCGGGGAGGTGCCTGCCTCCCAGCCTGCTCTGGGGCTGCGTCCTTTACCTGATGCCCCCCAGACTTAGGGTTTCAGGCACCTTCTCTCCCTCTGCAGGGTAGGAAAAGGAAGAAATATTTAAATGAAATTAGTGCCTTGATAGGTAAAAACGGCTAGCAGCCCATTCCCAGCAGGATTCCACTTAACTTTCTAGAAACCCCACCAGCTCTACCCAGTGGGAACTGCAGGCCAAATCACGGAATTCTCACAGAATCAACCCCAGCGCTTCCGTGCACAGGGGCCACGGCAGCGGCCCGGCTGCCCCGCGCTGCCTGGCTGTGCAGACCAGGACGGCGCAGACTGGGGAAGCCCCGGCTCGGTCGCACAGCATTGGCGGCACATCTGCGGCCAGGACGCTGCTCCCACACTTCTCCCCTCCTCCACTTCTGGCAGGGGGACCACAGGGACTTCTTTAGGGACCCTTTTCTTCACTGTCCAGTGGTCCAGCTGTATCATGGGCGGAATCAGCTCAAAGAAAGAGCCGAGAGAAAAAAAGACTTGGCAATTCAGAGGCCCGAAGAGGAAGCTGCCTGTATGGTAGAGGGAGAGGCAGATCTGGCCCTGTCCCTGTCCCTGGCCCTGTCCCTGCCCGTGTCCCCAGAGAAGTGTGTCCAGCTAGGAGCTAGGGTCTGCAGGGATTACAGGAGGTCTGACTGGCCAGGCCCAGCCCTGGGAAGTCTAACCCCATCTGCTTCCCCTGAGCAGCCAGGTGGACCTGTACATCCCCAAGGTCTCCATCGCTGGAGCCTATGACCTTGAAGCCCTCCTGAAGGTCATGGGCTTTGAAGACGTGTTCAGCAACCAGGCCAATTTCTCAGGCATCACCCAAGAGGCCCAGCTGAAGTTGTCAAAGGTAAGTGTCCCCAGAGTCTATCTTTATTTTCCTGAAAATGAACAATACAAATTGTAAGCAACGTGGAGCCCTGTTATAAAAAGGCCTCTAGGCTGAGAGCCCAAGGTCTTGTCCAAGCCCATAGTTCTACAACAGACAGAGTGAAGGCTCAGCAAGAAAATGTGCGGTCCCCAAGGTTACACAGGAAGCTAGTGACAAGGGAGGGCCACAGCCTGGGGGTCCACCCATTCCTCCAGGCCACACAGAGGGGGCACTGTGCGAACGAAGTCGTCGTGGCAGGTCAGAGAGAGACCCCTGCAAAAAGAAACTGGGAAAGTGGAAACTGTCAAACGAGATGACACTGACTCTTCCACCCCATCCCATTCTCGTCTTCACCAGCTTGTTGCTCTGTTATTCATTCAGCCATCCATTCATTAGCAAATATTCCTTGAACATCTACAATGTGCCCCAAACTATGCCAGGCCCTGCCCCTGTGGGACCACACAGTCCCATGGGTGGCAAATAAGAGCAGGAACAGGAGAAGGTGGTAGAGGCAGCAGCCCCTTCGCTGCAGCACACGGACCTTGACCCTTGGGTATTATCCCAGGTTCTTGGAGGAGGGATCTCTGGCTCGAGGCGGGCAGATAACTCACCAGAGCCACAGAGCTGGTAAACAGCAACCCGACATTTGACCGAGGATCTTCCACTCAAAACCTCCTTTCCCCAGACACACTGCTAGGGTTGCTACCCCAGTTCAGCACCTTCCCAGCCATGCGCCTGTGCACAGAGCTGCCCAGGCCCCCAGTTCCCTGCTGCGCAGTCAGCCAGAGTCCCTGCTCCATGGGACGTGGTTATATAATTAGCCAGTCCTTACCCCTGGAGGCTTTTGATACAAGCCTCTCAAGCATTTCTCCAGTTTCAAAATTCCTACTAATTTTGCTCACAACAACGCAAAGATGACCCTTTTCCATACAGCGTAAGCACAAGCACTGTGCATGAACTGACCCCCAGTATTTACCCAGCAGAGTGAAAAGGGATCAAGAGCTCCCTCTACCGGGCCAGGGCCCAGGAAGGTCCAGTTGGGGCCATGAGACCCTTACACCTCCATGTGGTGGGTTTCACCTGCCTGCTTCCTAAGGAGGAAGTCTCGGTGCAGCCTGCGTCCTGGTAGTGGACAGTGCTCAGCTCTAGTCCTGGAGCTGCCACTTAGATGAGGAGACAGCAAGTGACCTATGAACCTCAGCTTTGACATCCATAAAACCAAGTGTGGGAGGAGCCCAAGCAAGAACAGGGTGGAGGGAGCTCCCAACACCACACAGTAGGTGCTCAACTACTGCCTTTGGTCCATCCCAACAGGTGGTCCATAAGGCCAGGCTGCAACTGGACGAGAAGGGTGTGAAGGCCACTGCCCCACCTGTAGTCACCAGAAACACGACATCTGAGCCTCACACCATTTACTTCAACCGGCCCTTCATCGTCATGGTCTTCGACAACTTCACATGGAGCAGCCTTTTCCTGGTCAAGGTTGTGAATCCCAAGCGCCACACTGCAGTCTGACTTTAGGTACCAGGGACCCCACAGACGTGATCTGTGGGGCAGAGAGTCCCCCCAGGCTTCCCCAGGCTGTCCTCTGTAAACTTGCATTGCAACTGGTGACAGTATTGTGGGGAGAGGTGAGACAACTGACAAAATGTGCATAATATCCATATAATATAGCACCAATGTAATCTCTGTCATTTAGCATCTGCACTACAGTTATACAATACTATGTGGAAGCTGGGTGAAGGGTATATAAAAACAATATTATTTTTGAAAACTTTTGTATGTTTGAACTTATTTCTAATTAAAAACTTTGAAAAAAGAAATCAGGTGAGCCGAAATACAACAGGAAGACATTTTTAAAGTGCTAGGGAGATAATGTCATAATCTTTCAAATAGAAAAAAAAAGAGCAAAAACAAGTCTTCACAAATGGAGGCAAAAATAAACACTTTTCTAGACAAAGAAAAGCTGAGAAACTTTATCACCTTCACACACACACAAAAATTAGTACTTTAAACCAAAAAAAAAGATGATTCTAGATGGAAACTTGAACCTATAGGAAAGAATGAGGAGTACTGCAAAGGGTTAATCCATATGTGAATACATATAAAATATTTTTAAATTTCTTTAAAATATAGCACTGCTTAAAGCAGAAAAAGTTATCCACTTACTGTGTCTCAACTCCAAACCCTCCCTTCATTACCGCTCTGCAAAAATCAATCTGGACCTTGTCAACATTTTTGCGTTGCCTGCACAGCAAGATGCTGAACTGCCAGTAGAGGGCAGTAGAGCGACACTGCAAGAGGAAGAGGCGTTACCCCCTTAGTTAAGGGCAAAAAGTATTAAATGAGATAAAGAACCAAACTGACTGACTGACAAAGACACATATAAATAGATATGATGATAGATAAACAGATGGATGGATGGATAAGCATATATCTTGAAAAATAAGAATTGAAGGATACTTCCTTAACTATACTATTTATACCATATGTATTAGGAACTTGAATCCTGAAGCCATCGTCTTGGTAACAAAACACTGAATGCATTCTAACTAATGGCAAGAGTGAGACAAAGCTGCTCATTATGCCTACTACCATTACATCTGCTACACTGTGCTGGGTGGGGTACTAGTGCAATTAGAGAGAGACAGCAGAAGTGTAGAATTGGAAAAAAGGAAGTAAAACTATTCTCAGGTGACATGTAACATACCTGCCTAACCCTGGCGATAAATGATGAAACAACTCAAACAGTGAAAAACTTCAGCCTGATATCAGGAAAATGAATTCACACGCAAGCACAGCAGTCTTCACACGCACAAATAACAATGTTAAGACATATAAAGGAAGAAAAAACCCGGGAGCGACCAGAAAGATACAATACTTAGAAATAAACAAGAAATGTACACAATCAATGTTTAGAAATTACAAAATACTTCTTAAAGATGCAAAATTAGACTTGAACAAATAGAATGATATTCCTGAATAAGGGGCTTCAATATCATTCAGATATCAGTTTTCCCTAATTTGACCATTTAATGGTATTCAAATAAAAATAGTAACAATTTTTTTCTGGAGATAGACAAGATGATACCAAAATTCATACAGAAAAATAAACAGGCAAGATTAGCCAGGAAAACACTGAAAAGGAAAAGATATCATGGGTGAGCGGAGAGGGAAGGGCAGGCGACTAGCCTGACCAGAAAGATACTAAAGCATATAACAGATTCTTTAATTAAATCTGTGAACTGGTATATGAGTAGGAAGACCAGTAAAATAGGTTAGAAGTTCCGAAAATAGATTCCAATACAAATGGAAATTTAATATTTGATCAGGAAGGACTTTTAAGTAAAGGATATGGGGACAAATAATTAGCAATGAGAGAGAGGGATGATATTAGAACCATCCCTCACACTACAAACAAAAATAAACTAAGAATCAGAGATCTAAATAAGAAAAAAAAACCACTACAAGTACCAGAGAATACACTAGCAAATTCCTCTATAATTTAGGTGCAGAAAAAAGTTTTCTAACCATGACTCAAAGTCCAGATGAAATTAAAGAAAGAATTGACAAACTCGACTATATAAAAATCTGTTTAATTGGATGGTCAAAAATTGATAAGCAAAATCAACAGAAATGAAAACTTGAGAGGAATAGTTGCAATATATGTCACTGATAGAGCACGAATATCCCTAATATATGATGCTTAAACATATGAAAATATGTGCAACTTCACTTTAATTAAAAAATGAAAATTAAAACTATACTGAGATGCCGTTTCCTGTCTATCAGATGGACAAAACCTGGAAGCTTCACAACACACTTCTATTTTCTACTGATCATGTGGGAACAGGCGTGCTCACACGTTGCTAGTGGAAATGCAAAAATTCCTCTAAGGAAGGGAATCTGGCAATATATAATGTATTCGCTTCCTAAGACTGATGAAACAAATTAGCACAGTGTAGGCAGTCTTAAACACAGAAATAGCCCCAGCCGGTGTGGCTCAGTGGATTGAGTGCCGGCCTGAGAACCAAAGTGTTGCTGGTTGGATTCCCAGTCAGGGCACATGCCTGGGTTGTGGACCAGGTCCCCAGTGGGGGGCGCACAAGAGGCAGATACACTGATGTTTCCCTCTTTCTCCCTCCCTTCCCCTCTCTAAAAATAAATAAATTAATAATTTAAAAAAAACACATAAATAAATTCATTCACAGTTTTGGAGGGCAAAAGTCAGAGCCCAAGGCGTCTGCCTGCAGGGTTCGTTCCTTCTGGAGGCTCTGAGAGAGAATCCATCCCAGGACTCTCTCCCGGGTCGGGGTGGGGGTGCGGGGGCTGCCAGCAGTCCTTGGGGTTCCTTGGCTTGTAAATACATGCTCCACTCTCTGCCCCTGTGTTCACGTGGCCTTGTCGTCCTCTGTCTCCGTGTCTCAAATCTCCGTCTGCCTTTCTTCCATAAGAACACGGGTCATTGGAGTTAGGACTCACCCCAAACGCAGCATGACCTTATCTTTGGGTCCTTACCTTAATCACATCTGCAAGGACCCCTTTTCTAAACATGGTCACAGTCACAGGTTAGGACTTGGACATACGTTCTGGCGGACCACTCTTCAACCAAATACATATAACAAAATGACAGGGATATTATGTTTTGATTCAGAAATCCCACTTTTAGGAATTTAGTCTAAAGACACACCTCCAACACAGTTAAAAAAGAATCTACTCTGCGTTCTTGAGCAAGTTAACTGACCTCTCTGAGCACCTGTTTCTTAACACCCTCCAAGGAAAACGTCTTATTTCTCTCCTATTCAAAGGCCCTTTGGACTCTGCCCAAGAAAAACCCCATCTCAAGGAAAGCTTTGCTATTTAGCCTACCGGGCTAGGCAGACGGCGAGCGCTAACTCCTCCTTACCTGATCGTTAGCGCCCCCTCGCGGGCCACGGTCCTGAGTACGGCTCCTCGGGGCACCCTGAGAACTAAGGACTTGCCTGGGCCACCAGCTTTGCAGGGCTGGAGACTGAACGGATCTGCCATCTTGACAGGTGTCACTGGAGGTGAGCTAGGCCAACAACTGGGCATTTGCCCCCAGGCGTGCGTGCGTGCATGCATCTATGCGTGCATGCGTGCGTGCGCACTTACGCACATGCGTGCATGCACGTGTGTTGCAAGGACTTGAGAAGTCTGTTCTTTTCTCCCTGCCCAAGTTTCTCTCGCTGTGATCCACGCAAACTAAGTGTGGCTGTCTCACTTTTTTCTAAAGCTAGTTATGCCAGTAGCTGGCCTTAGTCGTCTTTCAGACATTAGCCCTGTAGGTTCCAGGACAAATTTGCTTTAGAAGCCCCTCGATCACTCCCTTTGGGGTGGCTTTCGCCTGCCTGCAAGAAGTTCCGGGAAGGACGGTATTGTCTCCTCTGAATTTACTCCGGTGACCAGAGGCCTTCCTATCAGATCTTTCCCGATCTTTCTCCACAAATACGTGTGATAAGTGCAAATGCAGAGCAAACTGCAAGTCAATTGGCGGGGTTCTGTTCTGGCCAACACTGGCAGGAAAGGCCTTAGCGGGCCTGGGCCCGCATTGCCTCCTCCATAATGCCCAAATCCAGGGTCTGGGCTTACCCCTGAGGTTCATTCTGGCTCTAAAATTATACAACAAATACCATGCATCAGCACTTCCGACCAGGTATCACGCTGTACAGGTGCAACCTCATGCAACCCTCACAGCACTTCCAGCAGCTCCGCCTTGGGAGCCCGAGCAGGAAATGGAGGCAGGGGGAGGTCAAGGAGCTTGTTCCCGGTCACACTGCTGGAGAAAGAGTTTAAGCTACAGTGGTAGGGACTGCACCTGACCTGCTGGGAGCAGTGCGGGACTAATCATTGAAGGTGGAGAGCTTCTGAGCCCCACTTATGCCCCCCCCACCCGGGTCCTCAGAAACAATGCTGTCCATCTCCTTCCTGCTCCCTGGGTGCTGCTGAGATTTTCCTCGGCCAGACGCCCGCTTCTGGCTGCTTTACGGGAGGGGACGCAAGCTCATACAGGTTAGGTTACATGCCCCAGGCCTGGCAGCTAGGAATTGGAGGACTTGGGTGGGGTTCTAGTCCAGGGGTGTCTGACAGGGACCCTCACGCTCTTGCCTGTGCATTTTGCTGCCTCCCATATACAGCTCCGTTTCTGAATGGCAGCAGTTTTAGGAGCCATCCAGAAGGCCAGATGCACCCCGATTACTTTGATGTCACTTCTGAAGCCCCAGTGACTGCCGACGAGCTCCACAGCACTCACCCTGCCGCTTCCTCTCAGGCCCTTGGTGAAGCTCACGTGCCCCCACGCCTGCAGGAAGCAGCCCTGCCTCACCCGGCTGCAGTGCTGTCCATCAGCTGTAGGGGACAAGGCAGGCAGGCCAGCCGGCTCCTGTGCTGTCTGCCCTGAGACCCCTGACCCCGGAAGGCAGGGCTCCGCAGCAGAGCGGACACTAAACGTTTGGGGAGTGTTACTTGCATTTAATGAAAAAGGGACGGGGATGCCAGACGTAGCGGAACGCTCAGGAGTGTCCACCACAATGAAGTGACATCACTCAGATGTCCCACATCAAGTCCATGTGGGTGAAAAACCCACCCATTCATAAGTGATCTGAGCCTAGACCCTTACAGTCCCACGCGTGTTTTATTCCATAGAAAAACATTATTTTCCACCAAGGTTTTAATTTCCACCGAATTTTCTATGACGACAATGACCATGTGAATGGGAGGAAGAGTTGTTTTGGGGGAGGGGTTCCCACTAAACATGATGCACCGTTACCGAAAACCACACGGCCAGCGGTCATTCTGACGGCAGGACTGCCAGCGGTGTGCAGTGCCCAGACTCTCAGAGCGGCCCCACATCTGACAGCATCACCCCGTCTGCTAGTCCCAGAGCCTTTGCATATTAAAAGAAACATTATTTTCTTATACTTTACTTTCATTCTCCCTCCATATTGTAGTTAGAGCAGTATTTTGCTTTTAAAAAATTTTTTGTGGATACCTTATATGAACCACAAATTTCACTTCGGGGTAGCAAAGGGCACATGAACTAGTTATATTACAGTGAGGAGAGTCTTAATAGGTCTGAGAATTTTTGTCTTAAAGGGTCTCCATCAGCCTTGACTTCGGATACTTGAGGATTCCAGGCTCATGACTTTGGTGCAGAAGTTAGTTGACCTTGACGTGGCTTTTTGTTGTTGCCCGTAGCCTTTTACCTGTCTGCCTCTCCCACTTGACTGAAAGTTCCTCGGGGGGGTGGCGGTAGCAGGTCTTAATCATCTCGGCCCCGCCCCCCACATGATGCCACCCCGGGTTGGGGACTCAGGAGGCCTCCCTTTGCAGGAGCTGCTCAGTGCCTGGAACGACTCTGTTCCAGCAGGAGCTGGATCTCACGAGGGCAGTGCCTGGAGTTGAGAAACAGAAGCTCTTGTGGAGGAACTTCTGATTCTCCAGAAGTGTGCTAGCCCGCACTCAGGGCTAGAGGAGCAGCTGACGAATATGGGAAGCCTCTCTCTCTGTCCCTGGTTTTCCAGAAACGCCCCCATCTCCGAGCAGGATGTTAATCAGTAATGGTCCCACGGGCAGCAGCGTACTTTGGAAGAGTAAATATTTGCTGCGGGCTTCCAGCTACTAACCCCAACCTTCTGTCTCTGCCCTGAATGAAGGACCTTCCCAGGCACCCAGGGGACACTCACTGGTAAGAGACCACAGATTGAAGGGGGACCTTCACAGACTAACCAGCAAGGGATGGGAAGTAACCGCTTTGTTCTTTCTGGGTGGGTTCTGAGGTGGTGGTGGGGGGGCCTGGGCAGCACTGAGCCCTCACTGGGCAGGGCAGCGGGGGGCTGAGAGGTGGGTTGTAGACGCGGGGCTTCCTCTGCAGGAAGGAGGAAAGATGATGAGGCTTTTAAGTGTTGAGAGTCTGTGCCCACAGCACTCAATGTCCTGGCTTTCGTCCTGCCCAGGCGAGCGAACCCCCCACTCCCAGGGCTGGGTGGGGGTGCTGCTCCGAGTGCATCCAGGGCTGAGAAGCAGTGAGGGAGCTGTTGATTTCTTACCGCTCGGGTTCTAGTTAGGATGGCCCATCCTCGGTGTGCTTAATGGCACCCTGGTGCTTCAGGGGTGCCCCTGCGTACAGATTCCGTTCCGTTCAGTAGACGAACAGCAAGCTTAGGGGGCAGTGGGCCTGTCCAGGGAGCAACGTGCGGGGCCCCTGTGAATTCCTGGGTGGCCACTCCACACTGAAGGGAGAGCTGCACAGTGAGACTTAGCAACTGGAATGGGTGCTGGGATTGTTCCCTGACCGCTGTCGGGGAGAAGCGATCAGAGTTCAGGAACACACTACCGTGGGATTAATCTACCCACCTACAAACTAGCGCCGAATACTGTATACAGGCGTACCTCGGAGACACCGTGGGAATGAGGTTCCAGACAGCAGTGAAGTGAACAGCGCAGCAGAGCGAGTCACATGGATTTCTGGGTCTTCCAGTGTATACAAAAGCTATGCTGGGCTCCGGCTGGTGTGACTCAGTGGGTTGGGCGTTGTCCCACAAAGCAGAAGGTTGCTGATTTGATTCCCCATCAGGGCACACGCCTGGGTTGGAGGCTGGGTCCCCAGCTGGAGGCGTGCGAGAGGCAACTGATCGATGTTTCTCTCACACATCCATTTTTCCTTCTCTGTTTCCTGCCCCCTCTCTCAAAAAGAAAGAAGAAAAATTTAAGTTATGTTTATATCATACTGTAGTCTATTAAGTGTGCAATGCTGTTATGTCTAAAAATAATATGCATGCCTTAATTTTGAAATACTTTAATGCTAACCGACTTGGAGCCTGCAGCGAGGCACGGTCTTCGTGCCGGCGGAGGGCCCCGCCGCGGTGCCGGCGAGACCGCAGTGTCCGCGCAGCGCGATGAAGGCGGGAGCCAGGGGCCGTTCGGATGTCGCAGGAGGTACTCGCTCACCCAGCATCTGCCGTCCTGGAGTGAGCTACCGAGCTTGGGCTTGACAGTTAGAATCACACAGAGTTCCCTAAACACTAACCTTGGAGAAACACAGCAGAAGCATTTCACTGAGAAAGCAGGGACTTCGGGCTGCATTCTACTGTGTGTTCAGCCTACACAGGAGCAGGGTACCGAGTCCTGGGGCCCCGTGTCACTTTGTACCAGGCACAGACGAGGACACAGCCCCTGCCTCCGGCAGAGGAGGCCTGGGAACTTCACCTTGTCACCACATACGGCTCCAGGTGGCCTGGCTCAGAACGAGGGTCTCTGCTGACAGGAACTCCTGTGAGGCCTGCAGCCTGCCCTGCCTGCTGCCCCCTGGGCTGGCTGGTCCTGCCCCAGCCAGGCGCTCGTGGGGCAGTGGGCCCGGGAGGGAGTGAGGGTGCACCTGTCTCAGTGACCTGCACGGCCCGCCTCTGGGGTGCAGACCCGGTGCTGTCCCCCGAACGCCAGGAGCAGAGTGGGGAGACCGTGAGGTGGCACAGCCCAGCCCTCCGGTGGTCGTTCGGATGGACAACGTGCAGGGGCCCCGGAGCCAGAGAGGTGGTTGGGGCGGGACGGCCAGAGGCTGGCCCCACCTGGGGCGGGGAGAGCGAGCACATGCTGCACGGGCCACTGTCACTGCGAGGGCTCGATGAGGGCGGCTCAGGAGGCCTCGTGAGGAGGAAGCTGGCTGGTCATTCTGTCCTGGGGCTGCAGCTTCACCGAGGGAAGGAAGACCTGCAGGGAGCTGTGTGATGGGCCCGGGGCTGCAGGAGAGGGGCAGGGGGCAGAGTTCTGATCTCCGGGGCGGGCAAACTTCTCGGCTCCGATCGCTCCCTGGGCCCTCTAAATCCCCAGCCAAACGTGCCGCAGACCCAGGTCCCCGAAGCCCAGCTCGATGGGCTGCTGCCGGCCCGGCAATCAAGGGCAATGAGTGAAACTGAGCAGTGAAAGGTCTGTGAACCTCCCGCCCCCAGCCCTGCTCTGCCCCACGTGTAGTGGGGCCGGCACCCAGACCATGGCCACTGTAACCCACCCCTTCTGGGAGGCCCGGGAATGAGTGGGGAAGTCGGGGGAGGCCAGGGGCCGCCCCTGGGCTGGCCCGGGAGGGGACCTGGGGGAGGTTTCACTCTGTAAGAGTCCCCTCCTCCTCAGGTAAACCACTGTCACCCCTCCTTGCTCTGGGTCCACCCCACCCCCAAAGGCAGGAGGCGGGGTCCCTGGGGGGACTGTACCGCCACACAGGGAGGAGTGACTGCACGGGCACTAAAAAACGATCCCGCCCTGTCTTCTCCCAAGGAAGTCTCGCCGCTGAAGAGAAGTGCTCCTGGGCCTCCACGGCTGACCGATGGAGGCGGCGCTGCGCCTCCTGCTCCCCTGCCTCCTGGCCGAGGCGTGGCTGGTACCCGGCTTGGCCCCCAGCTCCCAGTCCCCAGGGGCCCACGCAGGGCCCGAGACTCTGCAGCCCCCCACTGACGGGTATGAGACCCTCCAGGGAGTGCAGGCCCCTGAAGAGGAGCAGGAGAAGGAGCCCTGGCTGACGGCCAGCGAGCACCAGCTGTGTGAGGACACCTTCAACTTGGGGTTCAGCCTGCTGCGCAAGATCTCCATGAGGCATGAGGGTAACGTGGTCTTCTCGCCGTTCGGCCTGTCCTTGGCAATGGCGGCCCTGACGCTGGGGGCCAGGGGGCAGACTAAAGCGCAGCTGGAGAGCAGGCTCCTGCAGACCCGCAACGGCACCAGGCCCGGGCACCTGCCCACCCTCTTCCGGCGGCTCAGGGAGCGCCTCTCCCACAACCGGGAGCTGGGCCTCACCCAGGGGAGCTTGGCCTTCATCCAGGAGGATTTCGATATCCAAGAGACCTTCCTCAATTTATCCAAGAGGTATTTCGATACAGAGTGTGTGACGATGAATTTTCGCAATGCCTCACAGGCCCAAGGGCTCATGAATCATTACATCGACAAAGAGACGCAGGGGAAGATCCCCAAACTCTTGGCTGAGATTAATCCCGACACCAAGTTAATTCTTGTGGATTACATCTTCCTCAAAGGTATTTTGATAATGTTCTGCTCTCCCAAAGCCACGAGTCTCTCCCTCAGTCTCTTCCTTTCCTGTCTGGCCAGCAATGTGCTTAATGCCAAATGATTTTCTAGGACCAGTTTTCAGGACTCGGAAGCAGACTGAAATGGGCGTTCGGTGGACGGTGTACCCGGCAGAGCGCTGGACACGGTCATTCGGTGCCCGTGCCCTGTGACCCACATGTTCCGAGTCCTTAGTTTCCCAAGCACCTCCGCACAGCTCCCCGATATTCGGACACAGTGAACCCTATGGGTCACTGATAGGAGGCAAATGATGGAGAGACTTAGAATTACATCTTTGCTCCTTCACTCGCTCCTTTTGTGACCTGGGGCAAGTGACAAAGCCTCTTGTCCTTGATTCTTGATATAAAAATATGGGGACATTCCTATGTCCTGTACAGATATGACAGTGAGGCTCAGAGCAGTTCACTCGATCAAGGTCACATGATAAATGGCAGAGGCAACCGGGGGTCCTGACACTCTCACGCCAGACCCTCTAATCCTGCCCCCCTAATGGGGGTCACCATTAGGTGGACTTGTGTGGCCACCGCTGCAGCAGAAGGCTGACACTGGGGCCTCGCAGGGCCCTGGAGGAGGGCGTGGATCGGTGGCCGGGCCGCACCCTGGGACAGAAGCCCGTGTAGACCCATGCTGCCACAGGCAGGCGGCCTCCCCTGGACGGCGTGACTGTTTGTGAGCAAGGGGCCCCTTCTCTCAGAACCGCGCCAAGCAGTGGTGGGTGGGGAACGCGATGTCTTCTGTCCGGGTGGCCCTGCCTGTGCAGCAGTAACTGGACAGAGGCGGTCAGAGGGGCCCTCGAGAAGTCGGGGGCAGGGAGAAGCCCGGTCTCCTCCAGGCTGGGGCTGAGCACAGCGAGCGGACTACGGGGAGACACCCCCCGCTGCTGTGCGTGATTCCGGGAGGGCCTGCGGGTGGGTCCGTGTCCTGTCTGCTGGGAAGGGAGCCGGGAGAGGCTGACCTTGGGGGAGTCTGTTTTGCCGGCCCGAGCCGTGGTCAAAACCAGCCTCACCGGGACCGCCTGGCCTGGCGCGGGAAGGGGGCCGATGGCTTTAGCAAGAACGAAGTCCTGCAGGAGGGCGGCTTCCACAGTGTGTTCTCTTCTTACCTGTTCAGGGAGGTGGCTGACCCCGTTTGACCCTCTCTTCACCGAGGCGGACACTTTCCGCCTGAACAAGTACAAGGCGGTGAAGGTGCCCATGATGTTCAGGGTGGGCAACTTCGCCTCCACCTTCGATAAGAACTTGCGCTGCCGCGTCTTCAAACTGCCCTACCGAGGAAACGCCACCATGCTGGTGGTCCTCATGGAGAAAATGGGGGACCACCTGGCCCTTGAAGACTACCTGACCTCAGACCTGGTGGACTCGTGGCTGAGAGACATGAAGACCAGGTACGGCGAGTCCCGGCCCTGTCCAAGCTCCGCCTTCCCATCTTCACCACACTCCCCACCACCCCTCGTGGGAGTAGGGGGCGCTCCCGAGAGCTGGGGCTGCGTTTGTCCCGTTTGCCGCTGTCCCAGGTTCTCCTGCCCCAGGCGCTGTGGCATGAGCCCAGTGAAGTCTACCTTCTAGTGCAGGGAGACAAGCCGAAGCGCAGGGCGGGAGAGACACCAGGCAAGGTGGGAAGCAACCCCCGGAAGGGAAGCAGGACCCTGTGAGCATCCTCGGGCACAGAAGTGCTGTGGGGAGAAGGGGACAGCTCTGGGACGGGAGAGTGCCCGGTGGGTCCGAGGAGCAGCAAGGCGGCCTGGAAGGAGATGAGGTCAGAGAACCAGGCGCCCAGTCACCCAGGACTGTAGGTCACAGGCCCCAGAGAAGGGTCGGGCTTTTCCTGAGGGAGATGGGAAGCCATGGGGTGGCGGCCGGAGGGGAGCAGGGTGGGGGGAGCTACTCCGAGCAGAGGAGCAACATGGCCTGATGTGTGTTTCAAGGGGCCACACGGCCCCTGTGCTGGATAAAGACACTGTTGTGGGGGGCGTGGGGCGGCAAGGAGGGCAGTCAGGAGGTCACAGCAATTCCCTGTGACCATCCAGATTGGGATGCTGCCCTTGGGCTGTGGGGTGACAGTGCAGGGATGAGCAGTGAGGTGACAGGATTTGCTAAGGGGCTGGATGTGGGCAAGGGAGAGGAAGAATGAGGGGGGACAGTGAGCCAAAGGACATGCCATTAAGCTCTTACTTCACAGCAGGCATTGTTGGGGGTACTTACATTTCATCCCATCCCCCAAAGGACGCTGGGAAACTGGGGCTGGAACTTTTGGCAACACTTCGAGGATTAAGAAACAGGTTTTTTTCGGACTACTGCAGGGTCAATTACTAGTGTCCGTGCTTTTTATTTCTGACCCGGAAAGTTCGTCTTTCCAAACAAAATCATTTCAAAGGAGAACTCCAATGTATATAAGTAGATGCTACCAGCATCTCTCTGGCTACAGAGGCAAGGAGTTGCAGGTTCCCTGCAAAGCCCTCTTGCTGTCCACCCCCAGCCCCTAAGGTTCTCCTGGGATCCTGGGGGTCTGCACAATCCAGACCCTGAACGCAGCAGCCATCATCCTGGGGTTCGCCGGATTGCTGGACGAAGCTATTCGGTTTGGGTTGTTTTTAAAATATAGGGAAGTGGATGCAAAATATAGTCTTCTTGGCCACATTTCACCATTATATGTACCTGTACCGCAGAAATATGGAAGTTTTCTTTCCGAAGTTCAAGTTAGATCAGAAGTATGAGATGCATGAACTGCTTAAGCAGATGGGGATCAGAAAGGTCTTCTCCCCCTGGGCCAGCCTGAGTGACCTCTCAGCTACTACGAGAAATCTGAAGGTAACTAAGGTAAGTCAGGGCCCTTCAGCGGGACCCAACCCCGAAGTAGGCATGGGACCAAAACCGACAAGTATTTTCGCAAACCACTCTAATGTTGGTAAAATACCAAGTTGTAGTAGAAATTTAGATTTAAACTCCCAAGACTTGAAATAGCACCCAGGCTGGATGTTTTGCGAGTTTTGAACTACTTGATTGAAGCATCAGTTCAACTAATTGAACTTCTCTTCCGTAGAGCCTTCCCTCTTCTCTCCAAAATGCTCAAGGAGAAATTTACCCCTGAAAAGGAACTGATTCACAGATTCATTTAAAATGATAAAATTACACCACTTGTAAGATGAAAGAAACCCCCAGAGGTCACCTGCCCAACTTCCTGCCCCTTGTTGGAATCCCCTCTATAATAACCCTACAAAACATCCCTCTATTCCGTTGGATCCTCCCTCCCTCCCTCCCTCCCCTTCTCTTACTGCTTCCAGTGACAGGGAAGTCAATGCTTGTTTGAGAAGCAACCCAATCCACAAGCAGCTAACATGTATGTGGGTGTGGGACCTGTAACCCCTCCCTGACTCATCCTCTTTGGCCCTGGTTCAGTCTCTAACACCACGAAGAGCAAGCTTAGTCACCCCCCGGAAGAAGCCCCTTCAGCTCATGCGGTCTCGGTGGGAGCCCTGCTGGTTTTGGGGCACCCACTACCCGTTGTCTGGAGCAGGTCCGGCCGTCGCAGGCAGCTGGTTAGCGTTCCAGGGCCGCTCACTACCGCCAGCAGCAAGCCCCCCGCCGTGATCACGGTGGAGAAAATGCCCTGGCGTTTCCAAATGGCAGCTGCATCTCCCCACATTTGTTCGTAGTTGTGGGGTTGGGTTCGTATTTTCCCATGGAATTGCGCTTCCTATCTCCAAGACACTGAAAGTGGCACCCGCCTACGTAGGACGCAGCAGGGCAGCCGTGGCCTGCGGTCGGGCCTCACACCTCAGGGAAGGGACACCAACGAACGCGCCCGTCCCGCAGACCGGCACCCAGAGAGCGCTGCTGCACACACATGGAGAACTGGGGCGCGGTGCTCTTGTACAGTTCACATCGTGGGTCACTAAATACTCTCCCTCTGTTCACTCCAGATCAGGGAATCTCCAGGTGTTATCACACTGATGTTTCTGTAATCTCTTCTCATCATCATCACATCGGTGTTGTCACCCACATAAGGGTCCTGGACGAAAGGGCTTGCCGCCATGACAGGGGGCCTGAGTACGGGGACCCAGAGTTCAGGAAGACCTCAGGGACCCCAGGGTCTGCCCCAGGGACTCCTCAGAGCAGAGCCAGGTGTGGCGAAGCCGATGCAGACTAGCCACACCCCTGACCCCACCAAGCCCACCAGAAGGAAGGTCAGAGTGTTCCGGGGTTCCGGGTGCTTGAGAACCTTCTGGAGGAGCACCAGCTCCGCTCAAGAATCAGCAGCACAAAGTACATGCTGAGTATTTGCTGATCCGATACATACGGGAACGAACTGGCCGGCCAGAGTCCTTGGGTCCACACCCATTATGTGCTGTGTTTCACGTGTGGGCGCCCGGGTCTCCTGCTACTGTTCCGGGGCTTCTAAGGCGAGCCCCTGGCGCACCCCCAGACCACTCCCGTCAGCACAGAGGAGCCCTGCACGGCTCATGCCCACGAGCCTGGCCCTGTGGGTAGGACCACAGCAAAACATGTCATGGGTGGGGCTCCATTCACTGCCTCCTTTCCACTGCCATCCAAAAGACCTTCCACATTATTTTCTCTCCTAGGTTTTGCAAAAATCAGTGATTGAGGTCAATGAGAAAGGCACCGAGGCGATGGCGGGAACGCTGTCAGAAATTACTGCTTACTCCATGCCTGCCACCATCAAAGTGGACCGGCCGTTCCATTTCATGATCTACGAAGAAACCTCTAGACTGCTCCTTTTTCTGGGCAGGGTGGTGAACCCGACTCTGCTGTGATTGAGGGCGGGCCCGAGCTCGTGGTGCACAGCGGCTGCTGAGCGTGAGCCGTGGGAACCCACACAGGATACCGGCTCCGGGTGGCAGAAGAGAGGGACTCTGGTCCTCTGCGAGTCTGAGCCGTTCTTAGGTAAACCCGAGTATTAAATGCACCCCTATCTGAAGGAGATGTTTGTACAGTCTGCTTGGTATTTTAAGCCTGTTTCTGAGAGCGTTTGTCGGCGACTCAGGACTAGCCTGGTGGAGTATCTTTCCCTTTCTCCGTTTCTCACGTATCTGGACTTAAAAAATGGTAGACCAGGACGGTTTCCAGAGGAAGCCTCTGGGAGGAAGACTTGTCCACATTCTCCAGGAGTCACGTGCTCGACTCTCTTTACTTCCCTCTGGTGCAAAATAAGTGTTTTCTTGTAATCTGGTACAGAATCATTTCTTGCTGACTAACACAGTGGGGGGCAGGACCAATAAAATGTCACTGGTCAGACCAAGACAGCATAAAGCATATAAACCAAAGCGGAGTCACTCGCGTCAGTCGAGATGGCTGCCAGTCAGCCACGATGACACTTTGGTGCAAGAGGGAAAACACCTAAGTCAGCGCAGACACATCTGGCAAGGAGGCCCACCTAAGGTATCTGCCCACGTGCTCAGAACAGCCGTGTCGGCAGAGCGGGACCACCCACAGACGGGCTCCTGGGGAAAGTCTGTGCTTGCCGTGAGGGGTGCCACACAGAACAGCCGTGTACCACCTAGAGGTTCCTGGGCAAATTCCCCACTTAGCCTCAGGGGTGCCAAGACCCTTATCAAGAGACCCAGAAGGGCGGAGTCCACTACATTAAGGGTGTAACCGAAGCAGGCTCCAGACCACTGCCGAGACACCGGAGGGCTGCTCCACGCCACGCTGATCTCCCCTGGCACCGGCCACCAGAGGCTCTGCCCCACTGGACTGAGGACTTCACCTGCCCTGCTGCCCGCCCGGCTCCGGAGACCCTTCCTTACAAGACTTACAAGACGCTGACGACTCCCTCGTCCCCGTGCTGCCTCCCGGATCTGCAGACCGAGACTCTGGGACTCGGGTTCGTGATCCCCCATTGATTGCTGTGTGTGTGTGGGGGGGGGGGTATTTCTCCTGGATTGTTAGTGTGGGTAGGATAGTAACGTGTGTTGATGAACCTGCCTTCAGTAAAAGCTGAGTGAATGGCACAGCTACCCTGTGTGACTCTGGTCTGTTCCTCGGTGCCCGGGCAGCTGCCCAGCTGACTTACGGGAAAAACTGTATCGTGACAGAAATTAGAAAAACATGGCCGTCACCTGCCCTGATCACAGCATCTGCCTCAGGGCGGCCCAGTCTACTCCATGACGCATTCAGTCATTTCGCAGAGACATTAGCTGAGCCACAGGCCCCTCGTTCACTGCCTTCATTTCACAAAGGACGCGAGTGGGGAACCAGAGGCAGGGTTACATTATGACTCTCACGAGCCCAGGCACTTCTGGGGTCTATCCTGCATAAAAAGTGTACATGCATTAAAATTGTATTTTATGACTGCATTGGTATAATAACGAATATATATGCACACACACATGTATTATGGATTGTATTTGTCTTTATACCAAGGCAGTCAAAGTACGTAACTTGCTTCACTGCAAGAAGTAAAACATCCTTATGGGACCCGCAAATATCACACAAATAGCACGGGGCGTGCCACGCCGAACGGGTGACTCACACGGACTCCTTGGAGGAAGGAGCCCCAGGGCAGCACCGGCAGGGAGGCCGGACGCCAGGCCCCGGCCCAGTGCACTTCCCCTCCCTCGGTCCAAAGCACCTGGCCAGGCCCACCTGCGCAGGCAGCGCGCGCTGCCTCAGTTACCCACTGGGGGAAACAGAACATAGGCGTGGACTCTGCGCCGGGGTTGGAAGGAAAATAGCAAATACCCCTGAAACTTTTTTGAACCAGTCATTTTCTGTCACAGAGACAGGAAAATACTTTAGGAGTAAATTCTGAGACCCATGAATAGAGCTGATCTTGGAGTGTCAACTAAATGCTTAATTGGATTTCTATCTGTTTGATGTCCAGTTTTATACCTAAAATCAATCTATTGGCTAGTTAACTAACATAAACCAGAGTGCTGTGTGTGTCATTTTAGTGTGAACAGGTACCAGTGCCCGGCAGCAGGATTAACACTGACTTTTCATCCTTCTAAACCTGGATGTGCATTCACTCCTGTTCCCTCCTGGGGCACCGGTGGACAACTGTGAGGGCAAGGAATTCTAGGGCCTAGAAAGACAGGCGAAAATAGAGGGCTAACTCCAACGGGCATTCCTCGCCAACTAGTTACTATTCAATTTTTGTGGAGAAATACTAGAAAGAAAAATAAAAGAGGGTTCGATCAAACTACCCATTCTCAAGAGATGAAATTTAGAGGAAAAAAGTCTACAAACACATAACACCCTCCGAAATAAATGCGGCCAAACCGAGTTCTGGAAGTTTCACTCTCACTGAAGGATCCACAGAACCCACAGGGCAGACCCCCCCGGTCCCCTACAGGCACGGGAGCGGCGTCACGACTCCATCTAACACGCAGCTCTTCAAGCGGGAAATGGCCTGTTCCATGTTTTTTAAAATATTTTTAATATCCCCCACATATGCTGGGAGAAGCCCCTAAGACACCAGGTTTCAGATTTCCCAAGGATATTCGTATACGCATGGTGAAGAAATGCAGACCAATGAAAAGTGTCATTAATGATACAAAATACATATCAAGGTTTCCACCGAGGGGGAAATCTGCACATTGTAACAAGGCTTCTCTATATGAGTGTGAGGTTTTAAAAACTGTTCCTGCACAGACAGACACCCACACACAGTCTCTCGCCCATGCTGTAACAATTAAGAACAGATTATTTAATTAAGCTAATCTTTTTTCCTCGCTGTAAAACTCCCACTTAAGCTAACTGCCTGTTCATTTCAAGTCAAACATTTCACGCTGGCCTACTAACCGCAAGGCAAAATGGGCCCGGCCCTGCCAGAGTAAGGTGCCTGAGCTCAGGAAGTCAAGTAATGGAAATGATTTCCAAATACATGTGAGGTTGTGGAAGAAAATTTCTCTGGGTTCCATAAATTTCTATTTTACCACTATGAAGTAAGATCCTTTTAAGCTCTCCATTTCTGCCAGTGAAACTGAGTTCTACGCATCTGTTTTTCACTTGTAATGCGGACCTGTGAAATTCAAGAACCTACCCTTAAAAAAATAAGTCTCCAACATTCACACACAAACGAGGCGAGGGCCCCATTTCCCCGCAGTCACAGATGGAGGAGATCTCTGTTCGCCACACAAGTAGTTTAAAGGGACTGTTTGATACGTCACTAAACGAAGGGCTTTTACAAGAGTGTCAGTCTCGTTTCCAGTGTGGATACTCATAACTGTCATCTGTTTGTTTTTTATTGTTTTATGTATCTATTTTTGGACATTATATAATTTTAACAAATGTTTCAACAATTTTAGAAATGATCATGTTCTTCAAAAAACAAAAAGAAAGGAAAACTTCTGAGCATAATTTTTATTGACCGTCTTCACTGACAACTTGGTACCTTTGCAGTAAGACTGCAGCCGACTTCTGTATGTCCCCGAATTCTGTGAGCAGCAGTGACGTTTCCCTGTCAAATCACTTTCCTCTTCGCTCACACGCATAAAGGAAGTAGAAGCTCCTAACTGCTAAACTGACTACTGAACAAATCAACTGAAATTCTCCACTTTATTTAAAATAACAGTCCATGCTGATTATGAATCAAAGCGCTGGGAAAATGGGTGTCACTCTGAGTCCCATACACCGCCGTAAATACTCTCCCCGATCAGAGTTCAAGTCCACGCTAGTGACGCTGGCAGGAGACACCATGAAAATAGTTCAGTGAAATCCGCAAAGAATGTACTAAGCCAGCCTCAGTATATGGTCAAGCTTCCCCTGCCTACTCAGTTTCTAAGTACTGACAGGTGGGTAGTTGAACAATTCCATTAACCTATCCTTAAATGAGACATATTAAAAGAATCACTAAAAGGAGCCCCCCAAAAGGGCCAGCTGTGAGGAAATGGGGGCGAGAAATGGCATAAAAGTTCCACACTGAGCGCCTGTTCCTGAGTAATCTGTAGCTGGTGTCGGTACGCTTCTGTTACTCCTTCCTTAAAAAGGAACTGTCTCACTCTTTAATTGTGGAATAAAAACTGCAGGGAAGTATTTAAAACTTTTTTCACAAACACAGGTATCTCATTAACCTATGTTTTATTTTGAGTAAATTCGCTATTCATTATTTTACATTATAAAAAGTAACCACACACGCATATGCATTCACAAATTAGATCATCTTTATCATACATCAATATATTAAAAAAACAAATATTTTCTAATACCAATATAGTTATATGCTGATTGCATTTTGAAATAGAGAAGCTGACAATAGCTTCATACAGTATATCTCAAGAACTGACATTTTAAAATTATAATAATAGTAAATTATAATAATCATATATATTCCACAGGCAAATTTTGATGGAAATATTAACATCAGTACAAATAAATGCTGTTGACATAGCTTAAGCATGATAGCTTGGAATAACAACTGATTTAAACTAGATTCATCATTTTTAATTAAGGACAAATACAATCTAAAATGTAAACAAAGTATGTATAAAATAAATTTTTCTAGGAAATAAAGGAAATCATCAATCTATTATTTTGAAGGTAGTTGTGGCTAACAGGTATCAGAAAACTTTGTGGAATTTTCATCGCCAGATTTACATTTCAGAACACCCTACAACACACTGTCACCACTGTCGGGCTGATAAAATTGCGGACAGCTAGCTATTTGTGCCCTTTCCGGCGGGACTTTTCAACTGGGCTTGGAGATTCTTGAGAAATGAATGTCTTGTCTAACTCCCAAGTCCCCCTCCAAGCAATTCTCCAGCTAGGGCCATGTCGGTTGGTACAGACTTCCATGTAATTTTTGAATGCTAAAGCTCTAGATCAAGTAAACAGATGGTTTCCTGCACAAATAAAGGCAGACTTGTCTCTTCCGCAGCAGCAGTTAAAGCAGTACTAGAGTTGTTTTTCATTACACTCACTATAACACTGGAGTTCTGCAACCAGGCTAGTACTTATGAACTATATGCTATACCTCCTAGGGACTCTAATTTCAGATACGGAACTGCTAGCAACACCAGCTGCCATAACGTAGCTCTCTCCATTCGTTTAAAATAAAGAAGCCCCAGCCACTGCGTTAGCTTTTGTCCATCAATTATATTGTCTCCACGGGTCTTTGTTTTGCCTCCTTCACCAAGCAGATGGTTTAAGGATTGGATTTCCTGGATTTTCTTTGTCAGGAAGGAAGGAAGAGAAAGAGAGAGGGAGGAAGAGGGGAAGGAAGGGAAGGAAGGATGGAAAGAGGGAAGGGAGAGGGAGGAGGAAAGAGAGAGAGAGAAAAAAACATGAAAAAGTTTATCCATATAATGTTTACAAAGTAAATGAATATAAGTAGAATCAACATTGAATAAACCTAATATATGAGAATTCTCATTAAGTGAAAAAATAAATACACATTAAATATTCCTTGGAATTACCTTTAATCACCAAATCCTGTGAACATAGCATTTGATTCAATTCATCCTTTTCCTACATTTTTTTTATTTTGTGCACAACTACAACAGAAATTAACGCAGCTTAAATATATCAACCGTCTGGCCTGAGGAGACTAAGGTCTGATGCGCTCCCGTGCCTCCTTTAGGACCTGATGTTCCCAACTACAAGGGTGCGGGTCGTCTCTGTGACACTAAAAAGTCGGAGTGTGGACCGCACAGAGTGTGCCGAGCAACAAAAACTGGTAATTTCTGAAATCACTTCCGAGGCTCATTCTGAGCAGGAACGATATGTTTTCACCGGGACACGGCAGGGTGCTGAGCTGTGGACAGCGCGTCCCCGAGATGCAGCGGAACGCGGCCGCACTGGGCGCCCGCTCCGGCTGCGCGTGGCGGGCAGTCGCGACAAAGCCCAGAGAGCAGCGTGCTACGCGGAGACACAGTCTGGACTGGAGACCCAGTCTGGACTGGAGAGCCAGGCGCACGTTTAGAAAGCAGCTGTTGCGCCAACATTCCCTCCTTCAGAGGATGCGGAACAGCAGAGACGAGTGATGTGACTTGTCAGCAGTGTTTGCTTCTAGATTCATTTGTTAAACAATTAAGAATGTAACTGATTGTACAATTATTAGTACAATTATATAGCTATTGAAGAAGAGAAAGTCAGTCTGCAAACAGGAAAAGCGTGCCCACAACGGCAGAACAGACAAAGACAGTAATCTGAAATGAAGGAGAGCGGACGTAAACACACGAAGTTTCGATGGCCTTTATTTTCGAAGAGTGCCCGCGGGACTGAGAAGAACAAGCTGAGAGGGGAACGAACGGTCGGCTGGCGTGACCCGGTGTGCTCTCCGACAGAGGAGCTCCAGGGCCGAGAGTGACGGGGACCTCGGGTCCCAGAACGGGAAGGCCCCTCAGAGGACACACCCGCGGGCAGCCCTGTCCTTTCACTGATGGCACGGTGAGGCCCAGAGTGCCGCGTGGAGCGTCCGCGGCTCTGCGGCTGCCACTGGAACCAGGACACCGGGCTCCAGCTCTGTGCCCTCTACGGACCGTGACCCTGTCCTGGCTCTGCACGCACGGCTCTCAAGGGGCTCGTCCACAGTATAATCCCTAGAGCACCCGCATGGAACAGCCTTCTCTGCAAGTGACAGCACCCTCTGCATCGGCACTACTGATCTGCGATACCAACATTATTCCCTTCTGCTTCCTACCACTTTTTCCATGATACATAGTGCTACCCTTCCCTGAGCTCCTTTCCATAAATTTGTTTAAGTTTTGAATGAATCTGAAATACATCTGTATTTGTACATGCTGATGGCCGACACAAATTAGAGTAAGCTACAACACGGTTCAGCTCCTCAGAGGGACGCCACTGAAAGACGCACGTCAGAACCCTTCCTGGAAAATATCCACGAATTAGGTGACGTGCATCTAAAGAAATCTGAACGCCGTTTAGATCCTGCTCTAGTCAGGAGACGCGGGTGCCCCCACAGAAGAGCAAAGCTGTAAGCACAGCCGGCACAGCCGGGCGGATCACCCCTACATGACAGGGTCTCTCCTCCTGCCGATTCTCACGGGACTACCCCTTCGATGTTGAAATTAAAAGAAACAAAGGCTTCGGCTCCCAAACAAGGTGCTCAGAGCACAGGAACGGGAACGGGGAGCGGGGAACGGAGCCCTCTACAACCTCGACTCCAAGGACGAGCGCAGCGGGTCGGAGTCTCCGGCTCACTGACCCACGACTCCGGACTCCGTGCAGCAGAGGGCGCGGGTGTGGCCGTGTTCTGAGCACTGTGGATGAAACACTGTCCACTTAAGCTAGCCCTCCAAAGGGCTGCAACGGACCTCTCAAATCAAGTCCTGAAGGCAAACACTTCCCAGGACAATTTAGAAAGATCTCGGATGTCAGTGGGAGCCGCTGAAAGCTCCGTGTTGATTCCTACGGATCACCTTACAGAGAGTATTAACGCTCAGAGGCACGTGCGACAACCCTTCCACTTCAAGCACTTTCTCCGTGCGGACACTTCCTGTTCTCTGGAAACCGAGCGGGAGGAAAGCGCGGGGTACTTACAGGGTGGCCTTGCGTGGCTGTGTGTCTTTACTCCCACCGCTCTTGGGATCAGCTGAGTTCCCGGTCCCACGGGAGGTGCTCGGGAGGGGCGTGCTGGGAGAAAAGGACGCGGGCAGGCTGCTGGCGTTGCGCGTCCGGAACGAGTCGTCTGAAAGGGACAGGTGCACAGTCAGACACAGGGGACAGACTGAGGTGAGAAGGGTTAATGGTAGCTGACGTTTTTTCTTCTTGATTCGTTAGGGTGTAATTTAGACACAGCACCTGCACAGATTTAAGGTTTTGACGTGTGCGCACTCACGAGGCCATCGCTGAGATCGACGGTTAGCACACCCGTCTCCACCACACACTGCCTCCTTGAAAACCCTCCCTGCTCCCCACTCACAGGTGACCACGGACCTGCCTCCCCAGTCCCTAGAGACTAGTTTGCATTTTCTAGAATTATACGTAAGTGGAACCACACGGTATGTCCTTTTCTCTGGTCTGGCTTCATTCAGCATAAACATGTTGCGGGTTCCCCGTGTGGTTGTGTGTGTCGATGTCTCACTGCGTCTTATTGCTGACTGGCATTCCATTGTATGGGCATGTCCGAATTTGTGTATCCATTCTCCTACTGATAGACGTTTGGGTTTTTCCAGGTTTTGGCCATTATGAACAAAGCTGCTGCGGACAATCATGTACAAGTCAGTGTGTGGATGTAGGTTTTAATTTCCCTTTGGTAAAAGCCTAGGCGTAGAACTGCTGGATCACACAGTAAGTGTACATTCAACCTCCTTAGAAACCGCCACGCCGCCCGAAGTGGCTGAACCACCGATCTGCACCAGAAGTGTCCGGGAGTTCTGGAGAGCGGCTCTGCGTGCGTCCCCACGCACACTTGGCGTGGTGAACCTTCCTACCCGAGACTTTCTAGTGCATGTGAAGTGGCCTCTCCTCGTGTTTTTTTCTCACCCTGATCTTTTTGCCATTTTAAAATTAGTTGACCAATTACTCTTAAAGATTTCTTTGTATATTCTGGATACAAGTCTTTTGTCAGGCACGTGTAATGTGAATATTTTCTTCCAATCTGTGTCCTGTCATTTATTTTTTATGATTTAGATCGAAGCACAGAAGTTTTAAACTTTGATGAAGTCTAACATGTTAATTTTTTCCTTTATGGTTTGGAGAAATCTTTGTCTATTCCAAAAATTACCAAGACTTCTGCCTGTATTTCCTTCAGAAATGCCATAGTTTTAACTTCTATGCTTAAGTTTATAGAGCACTTTGAGCTAATTTTGTGTATAGTGCAAGAATTGAAGTTCAGTTTTTTTAAAAATATAGACATCCAATAACTCTAGCATCCGTTTAAAATGTGCTGCCCCCCTCGCCACTGACTTTCCTTGGAGCGTCTGCTGAAACTCAGCTGGCCACACAGGTCCGCGCAGGCCACATGGTCTTGGTTACTGGAGCTTTGCGGTGCGTGTAAAAATCAAATGGTTTAAGCTCTCCAGTTTTTCTTTTCAAAATGGTTTTGGCTATACTCATTTCTGTGCATTCCACTGTAGATTTTAGAATCAGCTTATGAATTTCTACAAAAAGACTGCTAGGATCAGCTTATTTTGATCAGCATCGCACTGAATTTCTGAGCCAGTTTTAAAAACCGACATCATAGCACCATGAAGTTCTTCAATCCATAAACACAGCACGTCTCTCAGAACGCCCCACAGCGGCACTCTGATTACTTTGCATCAGTTACTTGGACAGCAGCCACCGCCGGAAGGGCACCCGACCCTCCGGTCGCCTTGCGTGCAGGGACACGCGTCCCACGTGAAGGCACGCTCCCCGCACCTGGCGACACCCTTCGCCGCTGACACAAAACCACTCTGGCCAGAGACTCTGTACAGACAAGACGCACTGCCTCTTCTTATGTCCTGTGTTGGTGGGTTCCCCACCGACAGACGCGACAGATGCCTGTCCTCCTTTCTAGTGAGCACGACCTTTCCCCCCTCTGTCCTGTCAATTTCTTCACAAATTTGCTGTTTCTTTGTCTAAAAAATATTAAAAGGCGCCCAGATGGATCATTCTTTGAGCCTCATTTTGTGATCTGAGTATCATACTGTGACTGTCCCACGCACACGTATTAAATTGGTTTTTCTCCTGTTAATCTAGTCTTGTGTCAATTTTGTGATTTTATTATTAACCCAGCTGTAAGAACGTCTTAAGGAAGGGGGATTCTTCCCCTACTCAACACCACATTTTTTAGGTCTTCCTTAATTTCTTCCAGCAACATTTTAAAGTTTTTAGTGTACATTTAGCAGGTATTGTTAAAAATTAATCCCTGAGAATTTAACGTTTTCGAAGTTGTTATAAATGTTATTTTTAAAATAGACTTGTTTTTTAGTTTTTCATTTTCAGGAATATTGGAAAGACGGTACTAAGCTCTCCCATTTATCTCCTCACCCAGTTTCCCTCCTATTAATAACACTTCACATTAGTGTAGTGCACTACACTTGCTGACAGTGGACGAGCCAACAGTGATGCATTATGAAGTAAAATCCACGCCGTGTTCAGAGTTCCTTAGTTGTTACCCGGCACTGTCTGTCCCAGGATTCTAGTCAGTATACCACATTACTTGTCCTTGGCTCTCCTTGGCTGTGACAGTTTTTCAGCTTTTCCCTGTTTTTGATGACCCTAACAGTTTTGAAGGGCACTGGCCAAATGTTTACTAGGACGCTCCCCTTCTGCCATTTGACGCTTTTCTTACGTTAGACTCGGGTTTGAGGGAGGATACAGAGGTGAAGTGCCATCTTCATCACGTCATATCAAGGGACACACTGGGACACATCTTTATCACACTGTATTTTATTGCTTCCTGAGAGTTCACTAGAAATGGGATTTTTTTTTTAAATCTAGGATTCTTGATAAGCTTTACCAAACTGCTTGCCAAATCAGTCCCACTGCTTTCCACAGCCACTAACAATGGACACTTTGCGGTTTCCCCCCTGAGCCCTTCCTAGCGTCCTCTCCGTACGTCCCCAGGTCTGATGCGCCCGCGTCGCCTTGGCATGTTGTAACTGACGACTGGCAGAAGTCACCGGACAATTAAGGATGGGCTCATGTCAAGTAAAAAGTATTCAATTCGACCTTCCAAGCTATGCCTCTGACCTTTCCTTTCAGCTTCGTTTAACTCTGCTCTCCCTTCCAACCGCTCCATGCTCCACACTGGCCTGCCACTGTCGCTCCCTGAAGACACCCCCCCCACCCGCTGTCATTCAGGACGGGAACTCTGTGCGGGACGTTACTGCACAGCCAGCTCTACCTGCCAGAGCCCGGGCACACCTTAAGGCCCACCTCACGGGACACAATCATCTTAAAGGCTGTGTCTCAAGTCCCACACGTAGATAAAATCTCTTCTCTACGTGAACACCTGGCACATTTTTTTCAATTTTTTAAAATTGTTGTTCAAGTACAGACATTTTGCTTCCATTTTCTCTTTACACCTCATGTGTAACTGTATAGTGACTTTTTCCTCAGTCTGTACTTCACTAAGTAATCAATACATAATAGGCACATTTTTCTAACCAAGAAAACTAGATATTTCATTCAAACTATATTCCCTCTCTCCAAGACATTATTGCACCCTTAAGATAGAATATTTTTCAAATATTGTAAAAGATTCCCCTTATAAATACATGCTTTTATTTAAGTTTTTGGATGTTAAGTTTTAGGGTCTGTAGATCATATATACTCTCCTGATTCTCAAGATAACTTAGGAACTAGCGAAGTACAAACTGAAGAAATTAAGGCACATAATTAAAACTTTTAAAAACCAGTTCAGCCCTGGCCAGGTTGCTCAGCTGGTTAGAGTCATCCCAATACACCAAGGTTGAGAGTTTGATCCCCAATCAGGGCGCACACAAAAGCCGACCAATAAGTGCATAGGTAAGTGGAACAACAAATCTCGCTCTCTCTCTCTAAAAATACAAACAAACACAGAGACAGTCCAGAGTCCATATTCTTAATGATTTAGGCAGAGAAACTTCTGGGCAAGAACTGTTACAAGTCCCTGAATAAAAGTCTTCGTTCACAGCTGGGTGAGGTGAGGAGGCCGGCAGGGACCCATCCGGTTGGAAGAGCCCCCTATGGAAAGCTATAATCATCCGTGCCGTTAGCTCCAGGTTGTCTTTCTACACATATTACCAAATTCCAAAAGCATTCTATATTGTCAATAAAGTTCTCAAACTCTGAATGCTCCTGGAGTATCCCCTAAAGAATTCACTGCTTCGCTGAGATAAAAGTCATCAGCACTCGCACGAGGTATAGACCTAACTTAAAGGAATGCTGGCAACTTTCGTTCGGCAACTTCCAGAAAGGAAGCTCTTCCGGGACAGCTCCGATGCCTGCGGCATAGCCTGTAGAACCAGTCTGTATGCTGTGTGTGAACGTAAAGCCTGAACATCAGAGAGATGGCCTGTTCTGGCACATGAACACAGACTGTTCACAGGACAGCCGGTGAGTGTCTTCCTGAGACACTCTTCCTGAGACACTCTTCCTGAGACTACAGAGAACACAGCAAGCGGGGAGAGGAAGAAAGAACACTCAAAACACAGCCTAAATAGGAAATATATGATTAAAAAGTTCAGAACTTCAGTAGATTTGCTTTTATTTACACTAAAAAGTTGCCATGGGTCAGTATTACCATTTTCGACTGGTATTTCCAGAGCAGAAGGTCCACGTCCTATCACCTAAGCCAGAAGTCAGCAAACTGCAGCTGGTGGCTGAATCTCGCCCACCACGTGTTTTGGTGGGTGGTCTTCCTGGAACAGAGCCCTCCTTAATTACTACGTGTGTCCTCGGCTCCTTTTACTCCACGACGGCCGAACTGAGTGACTGGGACAGAGGCCACCGTGGCCGACAAGCCTAAAATGTTTCCTCTCTGGCCCTTTACGTAAATAGTTTTCTGACTCCTGGTATAGTGTTAAATATATAATATTGCAAATGTTTAGCTGCATGCTATCTGCATAAAAACATTAGTAAAGCCCTAATGTTTTTTTAAGATTTTATTTATTTATTTTTAGAGAGAGGGGAAGGGAGGGAGAAAGAGAGGGAGAGAAACACCAATGTGTGGCTGACTCTCACGTGGCCCCCACTGGGGACCTGGCCTGCAACCCAGGCATGTGCCCTGGCTGGGAATCGAACCAGTGACCCTTTGGTTCGCAGTCCGCGCTCGATCCACTGAGCCACACCAGCCAGGGCAAGCCCTAATGTTCTTAACTAACTAAAAAATACTACAAAAATTTTTAGTCTATGCCTCAGCAGGTCCAGATTATGGTAAAACCTATCCTATCACTTTGTCCTTTTTCTCTTTTCAAAGTATTAAACTCCGAGTCTTGACACAGCGTGAACACAGAATAGTACAGTCAAATGTTTTCTCAGTTGCTAGGAAAAAGTTTCATTTCTTAGGTATTTGATAAAGATATACATTTAGGGAAAATACCGTACCTAGAAATTTAAAAAAATGGTCATTTAAAGAAAATCGTATTTTATTAAATTCAGCCATTTTTTGAGGAGCTCGATGCGTACTTACCAGTGAGGGACATCACAGACGTCTTCGCTAGCCCTGGGACAGAAGTTGTGTACGCCGCTGCAGAACTTTTACTAGAAAAGACCACAATCAAGTGTCAAACACAAGAGCATGTGTGTTTCAATCCCATCATCTAGCACTTGGCCCTTTGGAATCTTTTATTTTAAATGCTTTCCCTACTTCTAATAAAACGTGCTTATTATTTTTACTTCTCACGTATTTTGTCTATTCCATGCCTCACAACTGCTTTGTCTATAACTTAGAAGCACTTCCTTAAACTTCTGCTGTCCTGGAATAACAGTTAGTCTTTTGATGACCAGCGAAGACGGGTAATAGGGATGAAGTTTTCTTGCTAACAACCTGTCTTCTAATCTCTTTTGTCCAAACAGAGATCCCCCTATTGGCTAGGAACTCTATGTAAACCTATTGATAAGGCCCTGAAATACAGCTTAAACTCTGAATAAGCTAGCCTTAATAAAAGAAAAACATGTTTTTCCATTACATATTTTTGATAAATAAATGAATACTTTTTAAAAAATACTTTTAAAGACTTTATGCTTCCTTAAAATCACTTTGCTTGTTGGTTGATGTGCAGCTGTTATACACACTACATGTCTGTAACACATATAAAATATCATGTTCATTTAATTCATTGATTCTCTCCTAGCCTTAACCATTCACACGTTTGTCTGCGGAGCCAAGGGGGAAAGCAGACGTTGTCTCACTGTCGGAACTCCGCTGTGGGCCCTGCACCACAGAGGGCCGTCAGCGGCTTCTCACGGCCAGAAACAGCAGGAAACAGCAGCGCAAAGAGTGAACAGACGCCCACACCCGCTCGGCGGGCGGACCGGCCTGTCCGCACCCACATGAACGCTGTGCGGCACAGGGGACACAGCGCCACCTTCCTCAGGAGGCAAGACGGGGACTCTGGGAGGCCACTGCACGGCTGTCACGCAGTGGTCTCCCAGACCACCGGGACACCTGTTCTGACGCAAACGGGTAGACTACTATTTTTTAACAAAGTCTCTAGAGAAGAAACCTAAAAAATGATTTACCTATAAAAACCCCAAATTAATGCTGCTTTTCTAATACTGTAAATACTTCACATACACAAAGATCGTGACCATAAAATAAAAGTCGAAAAGTGAATAGCTGACAGATCATACCTAGCACACTTGTCTAAGTTGCCGTATTTTGCATGAAAAGTTTGATTATTAATAGACTGGCTCCGAATCAGTTTGGATTTCTTGATTTCTTTGCCTAGGGTAACAAGCAGAAAAAACGTGACCGTTCACTTCCTCTTTAGATGCCCGAGCCCACCCCTCCCCAAGCCCCACCACTCTCAGTGAAACGTGGAGGGGTCCAGCTTCCCCTCCAGAGCCGGAGCCCCTGGAGCGCTCCCACCCCAGCCGCCCACCGAGAACCACCGCAACTAACACTAACGAAGGAAGGCGGTGCTTCGGCGATGGCAGCTGAGAGAGTGACTTCCCCGTAAAGAACGTGGATGGAAGGAAAGAAGGAAACCCGGGAAGCTGTTTCTTACTTGTCGAGGGGGCGCTGGAAGAGGCCCCGGGAGCGGAAATGGGGGTGCTCTTGGGCAGCGTTGTTGGCGTCTTGGCGTCTCTGCCTAAAACAAACTCTGTCTAAGCGCCGCGCTTTCCCGCAGACTCGTCTCCACACACACACAGGACAGCCCAGAGGGGGGCGCTGCCCCTCGCTGCACTCCCCCAGCACTGTTCCTTTGCATGTTTGCAGGCTTCAGTCTGAACTATCCAGTGACCGTTTCATAACTTCATTGCTGTTATCACTTTCCTTTGAAGGAACTGAGGTTCCACAAGGATTCTCATCATGCATTCATGTATTCTTAACATCTATACAACATCACACAGCCAGTTTGAAAACGACTTTTAAAAGTAAAGGAAAAGCAGTTTTTCATGTGAAATTCATAACTCAGCATGGTCTTTCAGCGCTGCCAGGAGTGAACAGCGACTGTGTGACCGAGAGGTGAGGACGCAGGAAAACTACTTACGTTTCTTTTCATAGGTTTTCTCACTCATGGGCCTTCCGTCGTTTTGCTGCTTCTCCTTCTCTAACTGTTCCTGTCAGTGAAACAGCATCTTGAGCGTTACAGGTAGGCGTAGACTTAGAAAAATGTTCTAATGAGAAATTACCCCAAGCTTTAGAAATATAAATCTTGTTCACAAAGATTCCTGAAAGAAGTACTTTTATTGTCCAAATGAGTGCCTAAAGAAGTCCAGTTTCTTTCACATTTGTGTTCTTCTAACATCTACGGAATTGTGTCTTTGGGGATTTGTTAAGCAAAAAAAAGAAAAGGAGTTTCGTATCATTGTGGTAATGGACCTTTATTTTCTTGAAGGTATTTACTGATTTTCATTAGCAAAAAATTGTTACTATTGGTCATTTTTCATTTCTGACTTGTGAGTAGCAAAACAATGTTTTTCTTTAAAAAGACTGTGAGAAAAGGCAATAGTCTTTGGGACATTTTTTAAATGTTTTTTGAGGTATAATATACATAGAGAAAGTGCAAAAATTCTAAGTGTACAGCTCAGTGAATCATCTGAAAAAGGAGCACGCCGATACAGCCACGCCGGCTCACAGATTAGGGTACAGAATACTGCCCAGCCCCGGACAATGGGACCCAGGGGTTAGCGCATCATCTCACAGATCCAAAGATCAGTCACGGGATCGATTCTGGGCAGGGCACACACCCAGACTGGGGGTTCGATCCCCAGTCAGTACACACACGAGAAGGCAACCAATTGATGTTTCTATCTCATGTTAGTGTTTCTCTTCCTCTCTCTCTCTTTCTTCCTTTCTCTCTCTCTCTGAAGCATGACAAAAAGATCAGGCAATATATTATTAAACTGATATAAATTCTAGTTACAAACTAATCTGGAGTGACAGAGACTAGGTCAGTGGCTTCTAGGCACTAGAAGAGAAGATGTGAATCATAAAGTTGCATAAGGAAACCTTTAAGGGAATGAAAATGTTTGGTATTTTGATTGGTAAATGTTTGGTGGTGATGGTTTCATAGATATGTCCATATGTCAAAATTCATCAAATTGTACACTTAAAATGTTAATTGTATGTCAATACTACTTCAATAAAAACAGGCTTTTTTAAAGCCTCTCAAGTGTAGTTTCCCTGCAGTTTATAAAATAACAGCTTTCAAATGATCAGGATTCTTATTTAGTCATTTAGGGAGAAAAAAAGTAGTGTAACACTGAAGTTATTTATTAGGCTTAACAGCAAAGCACAGTTAATACCGGTCAGGGAAAAAGTATGTGTTTGTGCGTGGGAAAACAACATACCATTTCCAAAAGAAGTAGCTCCTCTCTCTCTTTCTCTTGATCCAACAAATCCTTTTCATAAAACTTTTTCTGAAACTAAGTTTAAAGTTTAGAATGAAATTGTGAAACACCAATGACGCGTCTGTGCCCACTGTAAACACCCCTCCCAACGCAGGCAAGAGAAGGCACTTACAGCGTCCATGGACATTTCCATCCGGTCCAGCTCCAACACGGTCTGTGAGGAAAGCGTTCGAAGTTACTCAACGGTAATGAAATCAACCATCGTCTCAGCAAAGACTCCTCTCTGCTGGATTAGAAAACTTTTAAAGTTCTTCCCAATTCTACCTTTTATTTTTAATCAACTTCTATAGGTTAATGCCAGGATCTATTTAAACTTTTTTTTATTTTAGTTTATTCAGTACAGTTTCTATCCTTTATTCCTAAACTTTTAAAAGTGTATAACTTTAAGAAGAGCAAGTCTAAAGAAATATTTTAAATTCTAAACATATGCAATTGAACTAATTTCTAGCAACTCCCAGTGCTGCTTTTCTGAATTTTCAGAAATACAGTAAAATTTTTAAATAAAAAATATTTTGCCCTGGCTGGTGTGACTCTGGTGTGGCTTTTGGGCCTATGAACCAAAGGATCATCGGTTTGATTCCCAGTCAGGGCACATGCCTGGGTTGCTGGCCAGGTCAGGTCCCCAGTAGGGGGCACATGAGAGGCAACCACACATTGATGTTTCTTTCCCTCTTTTTCTCCTCCCTTCCCCTCTCTCTAAAAATAAATAAAATCTTTAAAAAATCTTTTAGCTAAATACATATGAAGCAATCTATCATTTGGCTTAAAATTCTTAATTCCTTTCTGTTCCACAGAAACTTCTGATCATACAACCCCCTAACCAACAGAAAAGGCTTCGATCGCAAAGCATTCTCTCAATTTGGTATTTGTCTTTCAGAGTACATTGGTACGAGACAAATTATTTCAATCTGACAATCGTCCAGGTGCCCCACAGCTCTGCCTCTGACAGAGAATAGCACTGCTCTGCAGAAGCGCCTCAACGGGCCAAAAGGAAGTACACCGACACGGGCCAGGCACAAATGTCGCCCCTCGCTGATTACGGACTCTTACTGCAAAGTCATCAGCATGTAAGTCTGCAGCATAACAGTATCACACTCAAGCACACCACATGACATTTTAGGTGAAGTGTTCAAATTAAAACCATAAATTATTACACCACGTTATCACCCTACCGACCACACTCAAGCAGGTGTTACTTCTGCCGGCCCCAGGGTATGCTCATCTGCCAAAGCTATCCATTGCAAACAAATACTTATTTAAAGCTTTATTTTTACACTGAAATTTATAAAAATTTGAAAATTTATGCCACGAAATATCGCTTTTAAATAAAATTACTTCCCCTCTTACAAAAATGACCAGCGTCAGCAATTCCATTTTTACCCAGCAGCTTTATGCAGCTTCTCGAAAGGGGCCCACACAACACCCCAGTGTGATAACACTGCACTACGGAATCATCACGGGAAAGACGGACTTCGTACTTAAAATAAGAGTCGTACTCCAGAATAATCCATCGGAAGTTAGTAACCCATTGATTTAATTATAGCATTTCTGTATCTACTTATGGGGTTTGCTTATATTATCTCAAAGCAATAAATTCTTTCAGAAAAGTAACTAACCCTCTCTTGTGTATTATTTTGACATGTTAACTTCATCAGCTAAACTTCTGTAATTAAATGCAAGGTCGGAACTATCTGGCAGAAACCACTGTGTGTATACATATATGTGTTTTTAAAATTTAGACGCATGTCCAGACTCTGGGTATTTCTGATTATTTTAGTTGATGGAGAAGAATTCACATTTCAGTAAAATAAAATTATACTAATAAATACTAGGCTATCAATCACTTTATTTAAAAAGTTCCTCATGTAACATCTGGCAATGATTTCTAAGGGGAAAAAAGCAAAGAATTCTTTTTTTCCCCTCAAATCAATGCTGTTATTTAAGACATTAATAAATTAATTTCTCTCACTACAAGTAAATTCTCAAGGACTATGTGTCCTGGAGTTCACATCCAGATTCATAAAAGCAACCACTTTAATTTGACTTAATCTTATAAAAACATTAGTTATACTCATATATCGAGCAAAAAAAGTTCTTGAAGACTAAACTACTTTAAGGTTTGACTTCACAAATCTGTATTGTTTTAGTTTTCCAACATTCCCAAATAATCCATATAAGACCACATACTAAAACAAAACAAAATAAAACAAGAACCATACGACAATGATACACTATTGAAAAAAAGAATGCACTTAAGGTAAGGGATCTATATTCTAGTCTTATTTCTGTCATTTACTAATATGATCTTGAGCAGACACATAATATTTCTAGGTCTAGACTTTCTTTAATGTCAAATAGATGCTGAGTTAACTCAGAGGGCCCCTCCATGGCTAAGTTTCTGTCAAATGTGACTTTCCCAATTTTACCAACAAAGTGTTCCTAGATTATAAATTGCTTGTAAATACAGTCTGATAACGAAGTGTTCGTTATCAGTTAAACCGTGTTTACTGAGCACCTAAAAGGTGCCAAGCTCTCTCTCGTAGAGTTTATATTACTAGCAACTAAAGTTAATGTCTAAGTGTTTCCATATCCGATTGCAGCACACATCAACAAATCAGTCACTAAGTCTTATTACTCTAGCAAGGATATAAATATTTTAACATAGTGCCATCCCATCAAGCTAAAATAGTGAAGATATAATTAAGACTATCTTAATGCAAGAAAGGCAAGTGTGACACTCACTCTTTTCACAATAGCCAGGACGTCTTTATCTTTTTCTTGACACAGAAGTTTTCTCACACACATCTCTAACTGCTGAAGTAGATGCTTATCTGCAGGGATCTTCAGAGTGGCTTTCACTTTGGGTAACAAGTAGCAAAGTTTCATTCTATAATAAATTAAACACTATTTACTTTTGAGTAAATTATGACTTATTTTTAATAAATGATAATAGTAACATAAAACTGAAACAATATTCAAATTGTGGAAAGCCTGAGAGTTCATTTATTATGCAGCAAATGTTTATGGAATGCCTATGATGGTCCAGCATTTATTATTCTGGATGCTAAGATACAATGGTGAATAAAAGCAACAAAATCCTCCGCTGTCCTGGAGCTTACATGCTAGTGTGGGTGCAGGGAGAGAGGATAAACGAAGTAAAATGACTGTTAGATAGTGGTAGGTGCTGTAAAGGACAATAACATGGAGAAAGAGGAGAGGCAATACTGGAGGAGGGGAGTTAATGATTTCAAACAGGCCGTGAGAGAGGGTTTCAGCAAAGGTTTCACTGAAAAGATGACATTTAAGCAAAGACCTAAAAAAAATGAGGGAATAGGCCCCATGAATGTCTGCTCTTTACAGGCAGCGGCACAGTAAGAGCCTACGCCCTCTAGGGGAAGGTAGCCTAGGTGTGGTCCCAAACTGGCAAATCCGCTACAGTGGCTAGAAGGGGGCAAAGGTGAGATTAGCAGAAGATCTCTGAGCAGTAGTAGGAGACCGGCTTTTATTTAAGTGCAACGAGAAGCCATGGAGGGTTTGAGCAGGGGGGTGAAATGACCTGACTTAACGTTCTGAAAGTACCATCTGGCTACCGTGTTGAGATTAGGCAGCAGGCAGCCAGGACAGAAGAAAGGAAACAGCGGGGGAGGCACTTCCGATAATTCAGGCAAGAATGATGGTGGCCTGAGCCAGAAGGCAGCAGTCGAGGTGGTGAGAAGTGTCTGGACTCTGAGTGTCAGAGATGGGGGTGGAATGACAGATAGGAATTAGGGTGACCTGAGCAAGTGGAAAGATGAAATGGTTATTCACTGAGAGGAAGACCTCAGGAGCAAGATGCAGGGGTGTTTCTGGCCGGATTAAGTCAGAGGTGCCTATTAGAAATGCAAAGTGGGCAGTCAGCTCAATGAGCCTTCTGTCCAGGGTAGGTGTCCATGCTGGAGGTACCGAGTCGGGAACCTTCAGCAAACACAGGATTTGTAAGCCAGGGTGCAGTCGGAGAAGAAGAGCTACAAGGACAGAGTCTAGGGCACAGTCACAGTCTAGATCGAGATGATAAGGAAGCAGTATCAGCCTGAAGACTGCCAAGAGGTGCAAGGAAATGCAGTGAAGAGCAGAAAACCTTCCTAAGAGGAGGCGCTTCAGAGGAACGTTCTGCTCCGGTCCGCTCTGTGTGGATCCGCTCAAACAAACTCAGCTGCTTTGCTGGAGCTGGTGGCTTCAGAGAGGGACACCAGGCTGCTGTTTTCATTCATTCACCTGAGTGCTCTCCAGATGTCATTTTTATTTCTGTGCCAAACCCTGTGACAGCTAAGCCCCATGCCTACAGATTTCAGGATGCTTTGTCAGCTGAGCCTTCACTTAAAGATTCTTCTCATACAACAAAATGTGCTTTTTATTCAACCAAAAAGAGGACAG
>CM052538.1:188134882-188190178 GCA_028533065.1 Trachops cirrhosus | reverse complement strand
CAGTCACTGAAATCACCCAGACTTGATTCACATTTAACTGTCATTTCCTTGCCACTTCATCTGAAGTGACAACTCCCCAAATACATCTCAGCCACCCATGCTCTTAGCCAGTCCCTGGACGTTGTCACTCACTTATTCAACCAGCTTTTGCTAGATCCTTCCCTGCATCAAGTACATCCCCACAAATGTGCCACTTCTAAAGTACAAATTTAGAGATCCCGTGGTCTGGTATATTCCTCAATCCTTTTGGTTCACTTCTAGCTCTTCAACCTCAATGTTATTCATTGAGGTTCCCGGTCCATGACACAGATAAAGCTTAGAATCAAAGGACACCATGTCAGTCTTACAGTGTTTGAAACACTGTTGTCCTTTGAATTTGTCACACCAGTGGGAACAACTAACTCTAAATGAGTTCAACCATCCATCTCTACTGGGTTTGGATTCAAGGTATTTATTTACTAGAGAAAAATTCTTAACCAGATATACTGTTGTATCCAGTGTAAGTTCATGTTCACCATCTTGACTTACATGTGCGTATTATAAAATTCAATTCTTGAAGATTCAGATTGTTACAAAGGGGAACTTTGAAAACTCAAGTAGAATAAAACGTTACATTGCTGAGAGAATACTGCCTGCTCCCTCGTCTCATTATTTTATACAAGCTGTTTCCATTGTATGGGGTACTATTCTGTGTGGTGTTTTTAATGTACCGAATGTCACAAGAAAATGTTCTCTACAAGGAAGCACAGGAAATTTAAGAAATACACGTAAACAGAAATACCACTGGAATTTAAACAAACAAATTTTGGATAAAATCATGGTGTTCTATTATTTCATTTTGTGTACACAATAGAGCTTCAAATATATTCTAGTCATATGAAAATGCATATGTTTTGTATCTTATAGTATATAGGATGTTATAAAAAGTAAATGATCTTCTGGGCCAGAAATCGAAGATAAATGCAGTAACATCAAAGCACACAAACGTCAGCCTGAAGATGCTGGGCAGTCTGAGCGCACACAGGACGGCTGCAACTGATGAAAGTGTCATTCAACATAAAAAGTGAGTCAAAAAGACAAAACCAAAAATAAGTCCATCTGTCATACAGAAAGTGACTTCTCCAACTCCTAGCTCTGAAAATCCATAGGGGAAAATCAGGAAGAATTCGCCCTGTCTTTTTAACATTTGAAACGAAAACCAATTTGGGTTTTTGAGATGGCTGCTAGATTTCATTCTCTCCTTTTTATTGAGAACAATGAGAATTTAAAGTACTTCTGAAGTTTCTAAAATGTACACATTATGTGGAAGTTCTTATGCTTCAAAAAACGGCAGGAGGACACCAGGGCACCGTATTAAATGTACAGTGAACTGTGGGTTAAATAATCCTCTCTGGGAATTCTTGTGCACAAGGCAGACAACTTATTTTATGGGGGAGCCTGAGTACAGCTCTTCCCTCACCAGTCACTGCTTTTGACTCTAATTTTAAAGTTATCCCTAGTGAGGCACCCATGTCTTTAGTATCAACTTCATCCGTTACAGAGCCACTCTTCAGGAACTATTTATACAAGTGACCAAACTAGTGTCACAGGGACTACGGCATGCCTTGGCGAGGCGGCCCAGTTGAAGCAGGCCCTGGGGCCACAGCACGGAGACAGTGAGCGTGGGAGGCAAGGCACACTCAGCGGTGGGGACCTCCAACTCTGGGGAGCCCCCCCCCACCAGAGGAGAGCTGTGCCAAGTGCGAGGCGAGTCCGCCGACCCTCTCCCTGGTGGTACAGAAACTCGGGCGGGTGCAGGGGCCACCGCTCATTCCTCCCTCCCGCTGGGCAGAGGATGGTCAGAGGGAAAACCAGGGGAAAGCAAAGGGAAACGTGAGTTCCCTTCTAGGGACCTGGAAGAAAACACCCTTCTGGGCAAAATGGAATGAACTGAGTTTGTTGTAGGAGTTCAGGAACGTAAAAGATTTGGTGGTAACTCCAAACTGAGGTGTGAGTGCCAAAGAACAAGATCAAAGGGTTTGGGCTCACGTTTGTCATCATGATTGTGAACATTCTTTGCAAGAAACGGTAATAAATCTGATCACTTGATATGATGTGCGGCAGACAGGCGTATTTCTGGAGCAGCTTCTCGTGAGTTCTCCATTTTAAAGAGGCCGCAGCTCGCTGCTCAGCGGCTGTGAGTGCTGGAATCAAGTCGGGCAGAGAGGGTAACTGGAAAAGAAAACACAGTGAAAGACCAGGGAGAAATGCATCAGCCGCAGGGTCCGGCCAAATGACTCGGCCGACAACACACTGGGGAGGAAACGCTCTTGTTCATTTCAGAACTCGGGCACCTCAGTTGTCACAGAGCGATAACGATGGCACTAAATCAAACACTTTTTAAAAATCTGTAAGTAAAATTTATTAATTACTGGAAACAAAATTTTGAAATAGAGATTGGGACTCTCATAACCCTTCTAATTAAAGTAAAATCTATTCTATTTCCCTGTCAGCAAACTTTGACCTTCTAAATTCCTACCCTTTTGTCCTCACCAGTTGTTATTCTTGGAATTATAATTAATGTGAATAAAAACTGAAAATAATCATGTAAACGCCAAGGACAGTGGGTAAGAGTCATGGCAGAGTAAGCACTGTAGAGGAAACTCAAGCTGTTCAAACTCCAACAGACACTTGCTGAGCACCTACTATGTGGCCAGCACGCCTTCGAATGTTTCCCATCAGCCTTCCACTGAGTCCTCACAGCAGTGCTGCAGAGAAAAGGCAATGTTTCACGTGCAGAAACTTTCTGATATTTGGGATTTACCTTATTTTCCTGAAGATTGCTTTCTCCACCGGCAGACATAAGTTCCAGGATTTCTGGAAGATGGTCTATAAGAGCATCTAGTACCTTTTAATAGAGATATTGATTACTCTTATGACAACTACAATGTTTTTTTAATGTTAGATTAGTTAACTTCACATGTCAGTTCCTACACAGAAACAGTGTTGTTTACCAAACAACATCTGAGGTAGCTGCTCCTACACAACCACCAGGCTCAAACGCTTTCAAAATGCAGAGTGTAAGCCAGACAACACCCTCAGTGATGTCCAGGTGCTGAACGTTGCACTTGAGCGAGCTAGTAGTCATTTAACTGACTAGAATACACTAACTATGGCACCAAAATTAAGTATTTCAAAGCCTTCACAAGTATACTCCCCAAACAATGCTAAGAGAAAAAAATGATGCAAAATGTGACATAACATATGATTACAATTGGGTAAAATAAAAATCTCTATATAGAAAAAAGTAGAAAATGAACAAAATATAACAAAACAGTAACAGTGATTGGAACTAAAGATACTTTTTTAAAAGTCTGTCTATTTTTTGGCATTTTCAAAATTCCTGAACAAACAAATATACATATATATTTAAAAACTAAATATATCTTTAAACCTAATCTTTTCAAAAGATCTTTCCAGCTGCAGTCTGTGATATACTGGTACACCGACTTAAGGTTTCCAGGGCTGGTCAGCTGAAAGAGTTCATGCAATTCCCCAGAAGTGGCGGGGGTGGGGGGAGGATTGGGGTATTCAGATTTAACATAAAAGAAGTAAAAACCAAAGAGTAAGAAGATATTACCTCCAGTGATTCATCTTGTAATAATGTTATTAATTCTTTATGTATTAAATATACGCCAGAATTCAGAAGTTTAGACACCTAAAACGTAGTAATAAAGTCTCTCAGATTTGAAGACTACTAGACATACAAAGGTTATAATAATAATTTTTCAAAATACACTCCTGTTAATTACCCCTTCTAAAATAAGACCAGGTTAAAACATAAACATAAAATTAGATTCCTAGAAAAATTACTTGCATACATAACAAGCTTTTCAGACTGCTTCATAGCATGCTGAACTGTGCATAAATACGAGGGAGAGGAAACGAGCACACGGCACTGAAAGTGCAGAGAAAGGAATTCGTGGGTCAGAACTTCTGTATCACAAGCAATCTCAAGCGTGCAGATGCCCTGAGCTCACAGCGGGAAGGCTGAGAGCGGCCATCGGGGTGTGGCAGGGGATCTCAGGCTACGAGCATTCACCCCGCTCAGAGCTTCTGAAAGAGGCAGGTGCTCCCGAGGGCCCACGGTGACAGGAATAGGGGAACGCCTACGCAAGCAAAACACGGAAGGCTTTTCCCATCCAAGACGACGGTCAGCCCTGGCTGGTGTGGCTCGGGGGACTGAGCACCGGCCTGAGAACCGAAAAGCTGCCGTCTGGGGCGTGCGAGAGGCAACTAATCTATCTCTTGCACAATGATGTTTTTCTACTTCCCGTTCTCCCTCCCTTCCGCTCTCTCTAAAAAAAAGTAAATAAATAAATAAAATCTTTAGAAAATAAAAATAGATTGCAACCAGCATGAAAAGAGTTGAGAGAGTCTAGACTAATCCAGCGGCTTTGTGAACAGGTGTTTTTTTCCCCTCCAGACAAACACAATGGTAGATACACTGGTCTGCACTTACTTACTTATTTGTTTGTTTATTTTCACATATTGGGCTTCTGAATAAAGTTTAACTTCAAAAAAGGGTTCCTGATTTTAAAAAAAGGTTTTAAAACCTTTGTTCTATAGGGTTGCTCTTGGCTTGTCAAAAATATTTTCAAAATAAACACAAGAACAAAGTTAAAGCATACTGAAGGAATCAATGGAACCCAGTAATAATACCGTTAGGGAAATTTAAATCCACCAATATCGATCAGAATGCCACTATTAGCCCACTTACTTGGTATGATTGGGAGAGTAGGGAAACTAGCTACCCAGCAAATAACCATGTCAGTAATTTCCAAACTCACTTCTATCAGTGGAATATTTTTGTGTACACACTTCCACATATTTATTTTTATGGTATTAACATATTATGTCTACTTTAAAACATAAATAAAAATAAAATATTAAAGGAATGAGGTAAAAATAAATAATTAGAAACTCTCGTACTGCATAAATATTGCATCTTCAGACTCTAATTTCATGCAATCATCTCTGGAAACCACTAGAAAAACACCAGCAGGCATGGTAACCACACCTAAATACCCCCTAAGTGCATATTAGAGACAATATTTCACTCAGCTGGCCCGTGCCCTCTGCCCTCTCTCCCCCTCCAAAAGCATATTTCTGTATGTATACTTACAAAGATGATTTAACTGTGAGACAGTGAAATTACCTTAGTTAATTATGCAATTTAAAGGGAATAGTTCCTAGATTTTACACAATGAACATTTATTTCATTCATATCAGGAAAAAATGTTATTCAAAAGAAGTCAATCTAACAATGCTTTGACGTAGGGACACAGTGCAGGGAAGGGTGTGAAGTATTCACACCGAGGATAAGAAAATTTATTACACCTCTTACAAGGAACGGAAATAATTCATTACGCCACTTATAAAGAGATTTCTCTGTGGCAGTTGTAAAGGTGACAAGTGATCATCCACACGTGTTCACTGCAGCCACCGCACACACATACTCACTGCGCTCATTCAAGAAGCACGCCCCGAATCTCAAGCTCAGTAGTTAAAACACTTAGTTAAAGCCATCAGAAAAGTTTCCATTCACTTTTGTTCTCATATTAGGGAGAGTTGTTACAGTAGCGGAATGTAAAAGTTATGCTCATGAAATATGATACACTTGCAGTAAAAACAATAAATTTAAATAATTAATCTCTCAATTTTCCACGAGTTCTCGAGTTCTTAAGTTTAGGTACAGAGTTAAATGGAAATATTATAAAGCATCTAAAAACTGATTATATTTCCAACTCTGCAACACCCACATCTACACCACAATGTGAGCTTAAGGAAGCACTTGGTGTAAATACTCATATACCGAATGAATGGATTATGTAAAAATATATGATAAAAATATAATGTTTATGTAAATGAATTCTATAAACACTCTAAGACAGAATTACGAAAATTTTAAAATAAGACTTAGGACCAGAATGTGAAATAGATACAGAGCCTGTATTTTACAATACATGTGTAAGTGGAAGTACACAAACACCAGATAATCACCGAGTGCACACCGACAGAATTAACAACAAACGCATCACTTCTTCAGTCTTACCTCATAGAAGCAAATGGCGATGGTGTACCTGACCGGCACTTCGGGGTCATGACAAAGGCAGAAGAACGTAGAATAGAGTTCCATGTGGAAGTTCTTAGGATCGACAAAAACAATCATGGCCTGGTGGAGGCGGGAGGGAGCAGGTGAGTGGGAGGAGGGAAAGCACGCACCCATTCCTAACACCACAGTCCTTTCACTTAAACTGAAGTCGCGTCCTCTGAATCGTAACTTAGTTAGAAATCACACTAGGAAGATCCAAACAGATGCATATGATTCTAATTTATACACAGAAGTCAACATAAATTACACCAATATTTACTAGGTACCTACTGTATATTCCAGACATAATGCTGAACAGCAAGTGTCAAATATGGCAATATTTTTAATGCTGTCCACATAATTTTAAGTAATAATCAAAATGCTTAATCAATACAAATATATAATTTATTACCGGAAAATTGTAAGCGCAGTTCTTGCGTACTGAAATATATTTCTTCTCCTGCTCTAGGATTTGGGGTGGAATCTGGTTTTCATTGTGTCCATTTTCTTGTTGCAAACCTAATGTACAAAGTTTCTTATAAAACTCCAAAAATCTCAAGTGTTGATCTGGAGTAAAAATCCCTAGAAAAATTTAAAATATGTGTTCAACATTTTAATTGAAAACAAAAATTAAAAAGATAAAAGCAGACACAATAAAAACATATCTTGAACCAAATATTTAAATAAATGTTTAGAGTTCATAAAAAAACAGCAACAAGGAGGAAAGAGGAACCACTACAAAGAAATCTAAAGGTTCTTCCGCTTCACCTGAGGTTAATTTTAATAGCGTTTTAATTTTAACAGCCCCAGCCACACGATGGCGGAATCACGCCTGCACTAGTGTCTGCAGCACGCGTCACAGTGCAGACCTGACACGCCGTGTAGCAACAGTGTGGCCATTACTGCTATTCACGTATGGTCAGTATTCTCAAGTGCTGGCAGAAGAGACATGCACACGTGTCTTAGGGGAGCTTAAAAACTGAATCTGAAAGACGGCAGAGTAAACTCAAAATATTTTTGATCAACAGACTGCTTCCACATTCATTGACTATCTTAGGGAGCTAGGAACTCGTTATGAATTCCAATACATTTTTCGGTCACCCATTACAAGTCTACAATCCACATAAAAATATTTTACTGTGCTAGATGGTTATAACTTAATTGATGCTTCCATTATTATAGTAAGCTAAGAACTGAGTAATATATTCAAAATGCCAAGAGTTATGGGTGTTATTCTACATTCTAAGCTGAACTTCTTATGTTATATATTAATTATTCAACAAATGATTAATAAGGGTATTCTTACTATGTAGCAATAGTTAATATATCTGAGCTGCTTTTATTATATACCAACTAAAACATAAAATATTCAGAAATTTAAAGGGTTGCCCTACTTTGCTCTGTCATTGTTCTTTCAAATAGCTTCTATTAGTGAAAAAGTCATCCCTAAATGTTTTCCTAATTATCCTACCAAAATTCTAAGATCTCTTAAGATTTTACACACTAAAAGGACAGGTTTTACAACTGAATAGCTGAAGTTTAGTGACTAAGGTAGAAAAAAAGGGAAAAACTATCTATAATCTTGAAATTTTTAGGGTACATCATACCGTATAGTCCATGGCATAGCTTTCCTAAGTGGAAAGATAAGGAAATAAGAATTGATTCATCGGCTTTGAAAGATTTTTCACAAAATGATTTCACTAAGGGAAGTATAGTTTGACTTCTGTCATCTGGAAAAAAAACAAAATAAAACACACTTTACATCCATTGTGCACACTATGCACTTAAAATTAATACAGATCCACAAATTCTGGAAAGAACTATTATGATGTTAGCCACACAGCAATAGGAAATACCTGAAAACAATGATGATGCAGGTTATCGTGAAGAAGGGGTCAGAAGAGCATTAAAATTATCAAAAACTTTAATACCAGGTTGAAGAGGTTGGGCTTTATATTGTGGGGCATAGGTGACATAGGGCACATAAAGTGACTACCAATTAAAAAGAACACATGCACCCCTATGTTCATAGCAGCGTTGTTTACAATAGCCAAGATATGGAAGCAGCCCACGTGCCCATCAGTAGATGACCGGACAAAAAAGCCGTGGTACATTTACACAGGGGAATTCTACACAGCTGTAAAAAAGCAGGAACCCCTGACCTTTGCGACAGCATGGACGGACCTGGAGAATACTGTGCTAAGCGAACAAGCCAGTCAGAGAAAGACAAATGCCATATAATCTCACTCTATGTGGAATCTAAGGAACAAAATAAAACCAGAGGCGCAGATACAGGGAGAACAGACTGACAGATCTCAGAGAGGGGAGGGTGGGGAGCCTAGAAGAGATCAGCCAGAGAACAGACACGCACACGTGCAGAGCCCACGGCCACAGACAACAATGTGGGGAAGGCCGGGGAAGGAAGCGGGGACAGGGGCTTGGTGGGGGGGGGAAAGGGGGAGAAATGAGGGACAACTGTAATAGTGTCAATTAGAGAATTTTTAAAAGAACAAAAAAAGCTAAGACAATTGAGGTTTTGAGTCTGAATAACTGAAAGAAATCTAACACCACTAATATCAATAGATGAGGAACCGGCACAGAAAACTCTTCCACTCGCTCTTGCATCCTTCTCCTACCATTCTGCAGCTTGTTAACCGAAGTTAAGTTAGTTCATAATATGTTCTAGACAGTGAATTTCTTTACTTTTACTTCTTAGATAACTCTTGTAATCAATTTTTAAGTGTGTCTGCTTAAGTCAGAAGTTTCTGATATGTTAGTAATATTTGTCTTGATTCTAAATATACTGAGTTTGCTATGGTTCTCTTAAACTTTCAGAAGTGCATCACTGTTTTGTTAAGGGTCTGACAATACGAAGTAAAGTGCTGTAACTGGCCTCTTTGCTTTATTGTTATTACGGTTATTATAATCACATTTCAGAACCGCATCTGTTTTAACTAAATGACATTCTTTCGACAAACATTTATTGAATTTTTATAGAACAAACATTATATTAAGTAGAAAGATGAATCATAAATGATCACTGAACCTGAGAAACTCAGAGCAGAAAAGAAGCCAAAAATAAAAAATATCATAAAGCAATGTGATCAGTTGCCCTCTTTGTAAACTTTCTAGGCTTTGCAGTTTATCTGTCAAAACTACTCCACTCTGTCACTGTAGCAGGAAAGCAGCTATAGACAGTCCATCAACAAGAGGGTGTGGCTGTTCTATGAAACTTCACTTACAAAACCAGGTGGCAGCGGGACCTGACCTGTAGGCCATCGTTTGCCGACACTGGTATGACGGATTTGGAATGATGTCAGAGAGGAAAACATATTAGAACTGGACACTGAAAGAGAAGAAGTAGGCTAGGAGGAAAACAGAGGGAAGGGAGAAAAAGTAGGAAGAGAAAGAGCATGTGGAAAGGCTGAAGGTGTGAAGGAACTTGGGGTGTTGAGGTGATGGCAAGTGGGCCGGAGCATCGGGAACCATGAAGCGAGAAGGAATGGGAGGCAATAAAGCCACGAATACAGGTTAGGCCCAAACTGCAGATAACCGAGAGCCGGGTGGAGAAGGGGAAGAGATCAAAGATGACACCGAGTTTCTAGTCTGAACGCCTGGGGGCGCCCCATCATTAGACCAGGGAGATTCACTTACTCAGTCACTCACAGTGCAGTACGGTTGTTACACTGCTGGCTCATCACACAGCCTAAATGATTATTCCATAACATTCACACATAATTATTGCCCACATTGCAGTAATCTTTAAGAGGCTCTCACAGTTCAGATAAAATTTTGTTAATCCAAGTAAATATAATCCTACAATTACACAACAGTTTCCCACCTGAGTACTTGACATTTAGCCCTCCAAATTTCATCCTATCAATATGGTTAATGTTTACTGAAAAACTGAAGTCCAGCATTAGTCAAGAGCCTAGTCACACACGCAAGAGAGAAGCTAATTTGCCCTCGTGATTTAATTTGCATGACAGTATGAAGTACCTCCTTACCCATTCCCACTTAAATACCCCATCCCAAATATCTCCTGTGGGCCATGAGACTTCTAGCATTAAAATATTAAGGAGTGGAAACTAATTTAAATATTGCTTTAATCAAGATCTTTCTTAGGGTCAATTAGCTGAGCAAGTGAAAGACTAATGCCCAAGCGAAATTTCTAGTCCTACGTACAAGCCAGTTAAACCGTGATGAGAAGACAGGTGTGGGACAAGGAGCCATGGCGCGTGTTGTGAGAGTCGAAGGGGCAGCAGAGAGGAAGGACAATCAAAAGAGAGATGGGAAGGGAAGTTTAACAGCCGCCATGAAACCTAAGAAACTGTCCCGCACGCACCTTCACTCTTCGCTAGCCTTACAGAAGCAAAGCCGTGCCCATGGGAAGGTTACCTGTATCGAACACGTCCAGCAGGTTAACCAAGGTCTCAAACGCTGCGAGACGCACGCTGCAGCCTTCGTCCCGAGAGAGCTCTATCAGTTCAGGGAGCACCACGCTTTTTGTCAGGTCTGTCCTGCACAGCAAGCGATGGGGGAGAACAGAGCGAGTCAAAGAATCTGTAGCAAGAACTTAACTAAAACAGGGCACTGGGTTAGATGTTGTAGAAAAAGGAAAAATCATGAAGATACGGCTCCTGCTTTATGGGTACTTGCAGTCTGGTTGGGAAAACTTCACATAAACATAAGAAACGTTAACAGTAAATGCAAAATTATTTAAATCAATTTTGGTTCCCCTGACACAATATTATTACCTACAGAGATCTTAAGACTGGTTTATATTAAACTATGAATTATAATATAGTTTTCTACTGTAAGCAACTTCGGCACAGCAGGTCCACGATCGCCTTTGCCAGGCAGGTTGCGGAATTTAGATTTGATGGGGCCGATGGCTGGCTCTTGTCCCCGGTCCATGCTTTTGTCTTCTGTCCGATTGGAAGGCTGCTGATGAAAGGGAACCACGCAGGAGAGGCTTGCGTAAGAACGCTGGAGGCAACTTCCTCTCGTGAAAAGAAAGATGGAGGTAACCGGGTCCCCAGTCTCCTTGGAACAGGCCAATGGAAAAGGCACAAACAAATGAGAAGGGTGCTTGAAATGGTAGTGCTCTTCTGCTATCTTGGCCCACCCAGAACGCAGGATCATCTTCGTCAGCATTTGGGCTGGAGCAGACAGCTGACCCTCAGATGACAACAAATCCACAGCCAGCACCTGGGTGGACTTGTATCACTCAGCCAGACCCCAGAATTCCCGGCTGGCCATCAGGGCATGCCTGCGTGTTTCATTCATCTCCTTATCACTGACCCCGAATCATACTCCCTTACGACATCCTGCAGGGTTAGACTGTAACTACTAGCATCTAGACTGATACAACTGGGCTTCTACAGAGGTATTAGGATCAGGATGTCCTCAGATTTCTGTTGCATATACTTAAATGAGAGATGGGGTTTTAGTAGAAAGGATCATAATCTAGAATTCTGCCCCAGCCGGATGGAACTTACATGTGAAGGCAAGAGAAAGATGCTCTCATAATACACTACCTCCTCAAAAACGTCACTCAGCTATAGCCCAGTGTGCTAAACACTAAAGCAGGAGGGAAATACTTGCATCCCATCTGTGCAGGTCCGCCATGACGCCTTGTTTCCCATCGACTTTCACAATGTGACAAAGGGGCAAAGACAATGACCATCTACTTTATAAGGAAGAAATACAAGCGGCTAATAACCATATATTCAACCTCGTTAGTTGTCAGAGAAGTGTACTCACTTACTGAATATGCATGAGCAATGGCCTTACGTAAGCACTGAATTACACATGTGCGCGTTAACAATAAAAAAGACATCATCCTCTCTTCCAGGTGCTTCAAGTTCAGAAAGAGATACAGTCAAGCAGACAGACAGTTACTGAATACTATGTTTGCAAAACCAAGAGTGAAGTGCTACTTTTGCCAATGGAACTGGAAAAGTTAATGATAAATCTGAATTGTTGGTAAAGGTGCACGAAACATTTTCGTGTCCTCCTGGGAGGTGCATAAACTTGGTCTTTTTGAGTTATACAAAATAAATAAAATTTTTGCTTGTTTTTACCTATATTATTCCAGTTTTATAGATAAGTCTAAGAAATTAGTTGTCTATATCAGAATTTATAAAATAATAATAGAAGTAAACAGCGAATGTTTATGAGGTGTTAGACACTACTCAAAGCATTCTATGTAAATAGATTCTTTCCAGTTTTGCTTTTATAAATTAATCCTTAAGCAATAATCCTAAATTAACTTCCAGAACACTAATGTGAGCCCACAATGACCTGTCCAATTTTAACAGCAGCCAAATATCAGGTGACAAAAAACAGAATACAAAACCCCCAACAATAACGTATATTCTCGTAGTAGGATTGATCCTGGTTAAAAAGCACAGATCTGGGCGAGACTGAATTAATTGTGGCTCGCAACGATCCGGAGTCAACCTAGACTTCGAAGACCTATCACAAAAGGCTGGTTCTCAGATCAAAACTAGGGAACTGATTATTCATAAGTACAAATGCACACGCAGTTTATGCCGGTGCCTTCCCCCGCCTAGATTTAGGCATTTGGAATGATAAGTAAGTAACTCAAGGTGAGAAGGAAAGAAATTAACACTGACTGAATGCCTATCCCATTGCTAAGCACTTTCACTTTTACTTCTTTTCATACAGACTCATCAGGAGGCACTTGTTATGGTCCTTCTTACAGACACTATAAAGCTGAGCCTTTTAATAGCATGTTTCCATGGGATACAGGACTGAATATGCACATCTGACTCTCCGGAAATAAGAACATGACATAAGAAATTGAAAGCATACTTACCCAATGCCCTGAGCTATATTTTCTAATTGCCGACACATACAAGATCGAACTTCATATTCTACATCTTGACAGAGTGATTTTACCAAGGGAAGTATTTCTCTTTTAATGCTTAGAAGGGAGGAAAAGAACATGCAAATAGGTGAGTGTTTTAGAATAATTAATATTTTCAAACAACTATTATCAAAATCTTAGCCTAATAACAAATTGACTTTAATATAAAGCTTTATATTTTCTAGCATAATTTTACATAAGTGATTGCATTTGGATGTCATCAGCTACTTGTACATTATGTGTATGACTGAGTGTCTTTAAAACAATGGTTAATTTTGGCCCTGGCTGGTGCAGCTCAGTGGATTGAGCACTGGCCTACAAACCGAAAGGTCACTGGTTCAATTCCCAGTCAGGACACATGCCTGGGTTATGGGCCTGGTCAATGTATCTCTCAGACAATGATGTTTCTCTCCCTCTCTTTCTTCCTCCCTCCCTCCCTCTCTAAAAATAAATTAATTAAACCTTAAAAAAATTTAAAAAAATTAATGGTTAATTTTGGACTGACAGTTACACATTTAGCTAAGATAAAAAGCTGTAGGCAAGTGGACTAAGTCTAGCAACCATCAACCAAAATATTCTTCAATTTTACATTTTATTGCTGTGTCATAAGTACATACCATTGCATCTTTCCATTTGGCAATTATCACTTGGGCAGAGGATAGCATACAAATTATAAACGTTCTCTATAAAACCTCAAAAATAAGATGCATTGTTCAAAACAATGGATTCGTAACAATAATGGAAGAAAAGAGAAAATCTATCTTTATGTTATATTTACCAAGTTTTGAAGTCTATACAATAATGCCATTTTAATCTCAGCACTACACTAGGTATGTGACAGGAGAGATTAAGATGGGAAATAGAAGAAAAGTTAACTTTACTTTTGAAAAGCCATGAGATCAAGAAGAAACACATCTGAATAAGTAGACTTCCAAGAATTCTATAAAGTTAAAACAGCTAAATTTGTAGGCAGTATGGAATAATACAAATCTAATATAATTGTTAGTCACACAGTTATTACTCAGTTTCATCAATTTACTGTAATGAAGTAGACAAAAAGTTAATACAGATACTCACGTATGGGCATCAAATTTGTTGGTCAATTTTCCTAAAATTTTACAACTAACTAAGCGAGACTGGACTGTCTGGGAAAGTTGTGCCTTGGAAACAAGTGGATTCAAAATCTGAGGAGAAAGATCCAGAGAACAAATTCACAACGTTTCATATATCCTTGACACTATTATCAGCTATGTTCTTCAAAGAACATCTTACTGGTCTGAATGTTTTTAGAGAATCTGAATTACAACAGGAGGAGCGTGGCTGTCATAGCCTGGATCGCCTTGTCTGTCTTCTCGTTTATTGTATGTTCGGTAAGGAGGATGGTAAGTTATGTAATTGAAAAATGATTATGCACAAAAAAGACTGAATTAAAGCTCATGGTGAATTCTGCCATGATCTGTAAGTACGTAAAGTATAATTGTGAAATACACATTTTCAAAAGAAAAAAGGGCAAATTAATTGCCAGTTATCCTTAAGTTTATTTTTATTCCCATACAGATTTTTGCATTTATCCTAACGGGATGCAAACATTATAAATTATAGCTTCAGACAGATTCTGTTAAGAAATTCTGTCATCTGAATATAGTGACCCGAGCCTTAGACGGTATTATGTATGTGCTCAGCACTGAAGAACGCAGCAGCGCGACAGACTGCGGAGAACTACGAAGATCCAGTCCCGACTCTAGTCCCAGCTCTCTCATTCATGCAAGCCAGCCTGCTATTTCTGATCCCAAGGCTTCTCATTTACTTAAAACGGAGATCAGAATATGTCCCACTGAGATACCTCCAAGTTCTAAAGTTCTATGACTAATAAAAACGTCCACTGGTTTTATTCTTCTCAACAAAGTAGCCAAAATTACTGAATGCATAATGTTAAATATAATTTGAAAGTGAAATATCTGAAATAAAATAAAATGCATACATAAAATCTTAAAAATCACGTGAAACAACAGAGGGCATTCTAGAGTAAAAACCGCATTCTACCCCATATCACTCTTCACAAAACCATGAATAACACACGTCGACGCTACAGTCAACATTTCAACACGGGCCCTCAGCTGGTCGTTGCGCATCGAGTACCCCAGCGTCCTGAGAGCAGGGTCGGTCTTCCCATTTCCAAGCAAGTGCTGTGCCCTTGAGAAAGGACCCTGAACTGTATGAGGGCAAAGGACAAAGAGACTCCATAAAATCCTCAGAGGGCATTCCACTGATAGACAACTGTTTTTTTCAACCATGACACATTTGAAGAGAAGTATATATAGGGTTCAAGTTCACAGGATGAAAAACCTTTTCATTACAGAAAAAAAATTTCTAATTTGCCTATTCTCTCATCTTAATCTACTAAAACGTTTTGAGAAGGGCATATTGAACAAGGTTGGAAAATGAAAACCAAATAACCAACTGGCAAGAACACTGGCAACAAACATAGTAAGGACTGGCGCCCCGGTAGACAAACAGCACAGACAGGCGCTGACCAATGACGCTGTCAGGTAGCGCCGAAAGAATAAATGAAATCGATATAAATATAGTGTATGAGAAAATGGACAATAGCCTTACAATTTTTAAAATTCCCATTAAAATGTAATTACATGTTTGGCTAATCAGATTAAATTGGAACACTATTGCCGATAAAAGTCCAGGGAAAAAGGCATTTTCACATACTGCTAGTTAATATCCTTAAGAATATTAATGCCCACTGACCCAGGAATTCTACTTTTCTGGGAGCTATAGTTAAGGAAATCATCTGAAAAACAGGAAAAGCTCTACAGAGATGTTCAGTACTGCCTTGTTTTGATAATAAAATTCTTAAAACAGGCTTAAATGTCCAACAAGTAAAATTTTTTGTAGCTACTACTACATGCGTTTAAAATAACATAGGAAAATAATGCTAAATGATCACTATTATGGCCAAACAGCAAACAAACATAGGCAGGAAAATCTGCAATGAAAACATATCAGAATGTTAAAAGTGACTAAGTACAAAATTATGATTTAAGTACTAATTTCTGTATTACTCAGATTTTCAATAACAAGCATGTGTTGCTTTCAGAGTGGGAAACAACTTTATTATTCTTTAAATACCATTTTGATTTTTAAAAAACCCCAAATCTTAAAAGTGACTTATGACTATTTACCAAAAAAAAAAAAAAAAAGGAATTACCTCATGCCTTAGGGTTTCTTTGGGCAACACTTCGATCACAGACAGAAGAGTTTCCAGCCATGCATTGCTGACACCTGAAACACGCCAAATTAAATGTCTCACAAGTTTAGTTTCAACTCAGCCACTAATAGTCCCAGTGTTTAATAATAAAATGGAATACTTAGTTCACTGATAGTGTCAAGTTTCTCTATTTTTCATCTTAGCCAATATCTAGGAAGCATTTATCTTTAAAAATAGTACTGGGGGGATCCTGGCCAATGTGGCTCAGCTGGTTGGACACCGCCCTCCAAAACAGCGACCTTTCTTTCCGTCCCCAGTCAGGGCCCATGCCTGGGCTGCGGGTCCAGTCCCAAGCCAGGGCACACAGGACAGGCAGCCAATCAACATTCCCTCTCACATCTGTGTTTCTCTCTCTCCCTCCCTCCCTCCTCCTCTCTCAAAAATAAATAAATAAAATCTTTAAAACATAATATTGGGGAGATATCTTTAATTGTGTGTTTTTGCTGATATTATAATATTATAAACACAAATGTTCTAAAATGTTTAAAATCTAAGAAGAAAGGGTAAAGCATAAGATGAACTAATGGATCTTCGGCTTTCAGGGACATGGAATTTTGTAAGGAAACAGCCAGGGCTATTTTTAGTCACACTGAAGACCAACTCTTGGGCAGCATGGCCTGACTCAGTTGTCCTCATCAGACCAGCAGACTCGAAGAACATCACGACCACGTGCGAGAAGCAGCAAATAAACACGCAAAGAAGCACGCCAGCCCCTGACCTGCATCCCTGTGCTCCAGGTGCAGAAGGATGACTTGCAGGAAGGAGTGGGCGTACGTGTGAACTGACACTGACTCCTCCTGGAGAATGGCCAAAAACGACCCTGCAGCCGTCAGCTGCATCTCCACACCTGCAACGTGCAGGGCGTCCTGCACAATCAGAGAGAGTTAGCCGTTACACATGAGAGATCACAAATGTACGTCCTAAAAACCCAGGTCAGAGAAAACACGGCACATTCCCCAGTGACTGCATATGACTTTTAAGAATACGTATGACTGTTTTAGTTACGAAACTATATTAATTAATCTGCTCCTGATCACGTAAGTCATCAGACCACATAAAGTTTAAATGCCTTGGGAAGTTATAACTAAAACAACATTCTATTGCTTTATGAATGAAAATTATAAAAGTACATAAACCTTTAATTAATAGAATAGGCATTTTTATAAGATTCCAATTTATATTTTGCTATTTGTATTGTACAGTTTGCTATCATACCTAGAACAATAATGTCAAAGCTCAATCACACATTTTCATTACTTATAATTCTGCTGCAAAAATAAACATTATACATTTTACTATAAAAAGAAATACACTTAATATTGTACAAATGTATTTCCCCTTTAAACAACTGACAAGAACAAAAATTACTATAAGTAAACTGCTTTTCAAAGTAGAAATTATAAGATATAAGAATGTTTTTAAAAAGTAATTATATTCATTGCCATCTCCATTCAAAATTCAAAATTTCTTAAATGTATATTCAAAGTTGAAGCCTACGTGAGAATTTTAAGTTTCAACACAACTAAAAGTCAAAAAAAAAAAAAACTCACAAACCTCATCAAAGATATTACCTATTCTTCTCTGGAAGAAAGAGTGTGTGTGATGTAAAGGTAGCTAAGAGAAATACTGTACTTTGTCTAACCAATTATGGCAATGATAAGACTGAATGCCTATTTTATAACTAACATAATAAAGTTAGCAGAACAATGTGGAACTTGCAGCCACAAAACAAATTTTATACCTGTGATCTTAAGAAAATTAATCTTTCTGCACCATTTCCTAATTTATAAAATATGAATTATAATGCCATCTTCTCAGAGATTCAAACCACTTAAATGGAACCTTTATGACTTCCCACTTTGTGCAAACTGAGCATTAAATAATGACCACTGTACATGCATCCCCCCATCTCCTCTCTGCCCGAGGCCATCCTAGTAGGATCTCATCTTGTCCACACCTGAGATGCTATCCTCCCAAAACGTCCACCTTCAGTTTTCACCTCGGCGAACAGCGAACGACAGCTCTGCCCTTCCAGCTGTCAGGCCAAAAACTCTGAGGCGATCCTTAACACCTCTTCGTCCCCCCCACACCACAATCCAGTGGCCAGCCAATCCTGACCCAGAATCTGACCACTTATCACCTCCACTGCTCCACCCGGATGCAGGCCACCATCATTTCCAGCCTGAACTATTCCGATCGCCTGTTGACTAGTCCCTGATCCCACCACTATACGGCGGCCAGAGACATTTTGTAAGTCAGATCAGGTCACTTCCCAGGTCAGACCTCTCCACTGGCTCCCCATCCCACTTAAAGGAGAAGTCCAAGCCCATTTAAAGACTTACAAGATCTGTTCCCCAAGTCCCCCCTTTTCCCAGATTTCCACGTGGTTGGCTCCCTGATCTCTTTCAAGCCTCTGTTCAAATATCACCTCTTCAATGAGCCCGAATTTAACCTGAAAGCTACTCCCTTGCCCCAGCTCCCACAACCCCCTTTACAGGGGCACCACCTAACACAGTCCTTCGCGCATGGTCTGTCTCCCACATCTGGAGCGTAAGCTTCATGGCTGCCAGCATCTGTGTCTCTTTTGTTGACTCTCATGTCCCCGAGCCCTGGCACACAGCAGGCGTTCGGTGTCAACGGCTGGGTGACTGAACATCTCTTCCCCTGTCACCTCAGCTGTCTGCTCCTGATGCTCTCTCCCTTCACACACACTATCGACACCTCCTAAAAGGTAACTTCAAGAGATCTTCGAATCTTCAAGAGATTTTTTGAGTCCTCAAGATGAGGGGTTGGTAGAATTAGACACAAGGCAAAACAAAAACGGGTCTCACAGAAATGCATTCGCAACCCTTACTATCATGTCAATGAGGAGGGGTTCCTGGCATCTCCCACCCCAGCATCTCCGTAACCACGGTGTGGACCACGTGCCCAGTCTTCCTGACTCAGCAGGGCCAGGCCACCACCAGTCACCGCGCTCGAAGACATTCTGTAGCATGTCCTTCCACAGCATGACAAGCAAATCAGATCCTTGAGTACGGTGCTGTGACCGGCAACTCAAAGACTTAACCCTTGTCTGCCTGACTTGTTAACCCAAGTCTAAGCACCGAGTGCTTCCTCGCAGATCCTGCACTTCCGTCCGTCACTTACTAAGGCACAGCTTCCATCAGCGCCAAGCCCCCCGGGGGGCGCACGGGAGGCCGGGCAGTGGCTTACTGTGGCGTGTGTTCATGTGGTCTGGCTCCTTCCAGAAAACCTGTGTCACACGTGGGTGGCTCACTCCAAGCGGAGACAGGAATAAGGGGTGTGGTTTGCTGTTCTGTAAATCTGCATTTCAGTGCTCTGCAAGGTTCATGAGGAGGTGCACATAAAAACACCCCAAAGGCCTCTTCCCACTAAAGAAACACCAACACCAGCAGTACTATCGTATTGCCAGGTAAGTGTGCAACGCAGCAGCCTGCCACGCAACATCAGGACCACACCGAACACAGAAACACACTCCAGGACAATGATTTTGAAACTGAACTGCTAGCTAGACTTAGTCTGCCAAGTCATTTAACATATAATAACTTAGAATCATGATTTCAGCTTAAAATGGCAATTAGAAGCAATTTAAAATGTTACGAAGATGTGCATATCAGAGGAATATCTATTTATTGGGTACAACAGCAATGAGCAACCACTTCAAATGATCCATTGTAGCTCCATTTCATTAAATATGTTTTTTAAGTACAAACTGTGTCGTCGTGGGTTGGGGGCAGAAATGGAAAGTATGGCAGCTTCCTGTAAGCAAGAGCAAATAGGGCTTCCTTTCCAGTCAGGCAGGGCAGTGCACTTTTCCCTCCCATCATCTTTCTCTAAAGTAGCCCAGTGAAAATCTAAGTCTGATAATATAATTTTAATTTCATTGGCACCTCTTTATTAAGTACCAGAATCATACAAAGAGCTCCGGGGAAATGGAGAAAAGTCAAAGACGTGGTTGCCTACCTTTGAGGCACTACCGTTGCTTGTGTTTAAACATTCAACAAATATTTATCTAGTCACATTCAAGGCTCTGTGCTAGGGGCTGCAGACTGAGCGATGAACAGGACCAGCAATGTGCCTGTTACTGCCGTAATTAAAGCTGGACAAGAGCTACGGGTGAGAAGTGCAAGATGACATAAGAACTTCTAACGAGTGACCTGATCTCTTCGAGGAGGGGCATCATGGAGAAGTAACAATTGGCCCATGTAAAGAGAAAGAAATAACTAGACAAAAGTTGGCACAGGGAGGCAGGAAAGCAGGAAGAGTAAGAAAGAACGAATTCCCAGCCCTGAGACGGGTGGAGCCCAGAAGTAGGTTCAGGAAGTGAAAGGGGGCCAGAGGGTGGTTGGGCAGGGGCGCAGGCTGGTGCGACAGACGGAGCCCAAATAACCTAGGGCCTTGGGTGAACATTCACGCAAGCAGAAGAATATTCACACTGCAGTCATGAATGCTTTGAAATATCATGCTGATTATAAAGAAGAAAATGAAATCAGAAAGTAGTCAGGTGGGGTGGGGTGGGAAGGAGGGAGGGAGGAGTGGGCAAGAACCACTTGAGAAGCTATTACCTTCTCTGAGCAAACCCTCACAGTAGCTTGGACTAGGGCGGAGGTAGTGTGGTTGGAGAGAGGTGGATGGATTCAGAAAATATGTAAGGTATGAAATAAGAGGATTGTCTAAGCAAGTAGTAAAAGAACAAATGGTATCTAGGATGACTCCCAAAATCCTGGCTTGAAAATCAGATGAATAACACTGCTACCCATTAGGATAGGAGACACTGGGAAAAGGCCCAGGTTAGGACAGGGGACACTGGAGGAAGCCCAAGGTTAGGACAGAGGACACTGGAGGAAGCCCAAGGTAGCATAGGAGACACTGGAGGAAGTCCAATGTCAAGGGGAAATACCAGAAGCTCAATTTTAGACTTGTTAACTTGGAGATGCCTTTGAGGCATCCAAGTAGAGATTACAAACAGGAAATTGCATTTACTGATCTGATACTCTGAAAAGATCTGATATAAATAAGAGAATTTATATAAAATAGACAGAAACTATATGGATGATACTTAAAGGCTTGGGTGTTGATGGCATTGCCTACAATGAAAACATAGGTCAGAAGTGGCTATCTGGTACTGCAGACATAATTTCTGCTCAATAAAATGGGACATTGAAGAACTCAAAGTTTAAATAGAAAGTTCTGGCGGAATATTTAAGTTCTGGGCTATTGCTAACACAGTATTAGAAAACAACCCACTGGTCTGTGAAGGGCAAGGGTGATAACAGGGTGTGGCGAGAGGCGGGGGTCATATGCAAATGTGCATACAGAAACATTTGGGGTTAATACTGTTTTGATATTAAATCAAGAAGGAAAATAAAAAGGAAAGGTAACTCCTCTTTTCAGTAATGGCAGACTAGGTAATTCTAACCAGCTCTCCTGGAGAAGATAATTTAAAAAGCTGAAAAAATGTAAAAATCATCTGCATACAAGCAGATGGAAACTAACAAGATCACTCATCCAAAAGTATGAAATTACCCATCCTAGATTACCCATTACTAGAAAAATTACCCACCCAGGATCTACCAGATAATGGAATTCCAGAAAGGTGAGCATGTAATTTGGAGCCTGTTTTTTCTCTGAGAACACTTGCTGATTCTGGAAAAGGCTCCCGAGTGGCCAAGAGCTTACGTGACTTTTTGACAGCCTTGCAGAGGCCCCGGTAAGCCCCCCAGGACAGGAAAGGGCGATCCTGCAGCAGACTAACCTTTGCAGGGAGATCAGCCCAGCTCCCAATCATCCAACACCTAAAACGGACTGAGACTGGACTGCTAGCGCGGTTAAGTGGCTGCCAGTAGACAATGTGTTCCTTTCTAGAGAAAGATATCATCCTGGGCCTCAGACTATTTCTACAGATAATTATAAGATCAAACACACAACCAATAATATTCAGGCGCATGAAGAGATACAGTAATACGAGTAATAACCAGCATAAGCAACAGAAACTTAAAATGCACCAAAAGGAGCTCCAGGCACATTGGTGTTATCCGATACACACCTGGTTCAAGGTGATAGAAGATACAATTGAAAAATTCAACGGAAAATTCTAAGATGTAAAAGAAAGGATGTGGCAGACCTTCAATAGGGCTAAACAAAAATTCTATGCCAGAAAAATATAATAATCAAAATCAATAACAGAATGAATCACAAACAGAAAAGGATGGAAAAGATAAAAACATATAAGATACTATGGAAAGGTCTAATATGTATGAACTGGGGAGTCCTAGAAGGAGAGCAGGGAGATCAGACAGAAGCAAATTTGAAAAATGTCTAAAAAGGTAATTGTCATTTCTTTAGTATAGATATTCTAACAGGTGTATGGATTTGCATTTATCTAATGACTAAGCATGCTAAATATCTTTTCTTATGATTACTGGCCATCCACAAATCATTTGTGGTGAAGCATCTGTTCACATTTTTGCCTGTTTTTAAAAATTGGGTTTTTTTTATTATTGAGTTTTAAGAGTTCTGTATGTAGTCTGAACACATATCCTTTATCAGATACATAATTTATAAGCATTTCCTCCCATTCTATGACTTGTCTTTTCATTCTCTGACTCTGAACAGTGTTTTCTGAAGAGTAGAAGCTTGTGTTCTTTATTTTAAGCAATTTAATCATGCTGTGCCTAGATGTGTGTGTGTGTGTGTGCGCGCACGCATGTGTGTTTATCCTCTTTGGGATCCTCTGGGCTCCTTGGATCTTGCTTTGTTGTCATTCATTAATTTCAGAAAAGTCTTGGCCATTATTTCTTCAAACAGTTCTTTCCTGATCTCTCTTCGGAGACTCCAATTGCACATATATCAGTTCGCTTTACACTGTCTCAAAGCCATTTAATGCTCTCTCTCTTTCTTTCTTTTTTAAGATTTTATTGATTCATTTTGAGAGAGGAGGGAAAGGAAGGAGAAAGAGAGGGAGAGAAACATCAATTGGTTGCCTTTCACACGCAACCAACGGGGGACCTGGCCCACAACCCAGGCATGTGTCCTGACCAGGAATCGAACAAGCAACCTTTCAGTTCAAAAAATGACGCCCATTTCACTGAGCTGCACCAGTCAGGGCTCTCTTCTATTTTTTTTTCACTTTTTTATCTTTGTGTTTCAGTTAGGATAATTTCTACCTTCAAGTTCACTGATTCTTTCCCCAGCTGTGCCCGGCAGTGTCCAAACTGCTGCTAGGCCCATCGAAGGAATGTTTCATCTCTGATATTATCCTTTTTATTTGGTCATTTCATAGTTTCCATCTCTGCTGAAATTCCCTATCCATCCATGCTCATAGCTGCAAATAAGTGGGCAGTGTTGTGTTCCTGCCCCCAGCAGCACCCAATCATCACCAGCCTGCCCTGGCAAGGCGGACTGTCTCCAGGCCCCTGCGTGCAAGTGAGTGCAAACTTCCCTGGTTTCTGGAGCTCCGACTTATTCTACACTGAGATGCTACCCTACAGTCAACCTACAAAAACTTTACAATATTCACTAATTTTCTTCTAACAAGCCTTTGTGGTGGACACTTCTTCCTCCCGCATCTGTCAAAGGCAGTGTCCCTGAGTCCCATCCTTCCTTAGAGAAGCTGTTGCGCTTTCTAATTCTAATGCTGGTTGTCTTATAGCCACCTCTGACAGGCTCCAGAAAAATTACAACTGTATGGATTTTGTGAATAACCCACTGTTGTTAAAATGAGAGGGGTGTTTTCATGAGTATCCCTGCATCCTCAGTGGAAGTGGAACTGGCTGATTGGTATTCGAGCCCTAAATAGTCCTTAAACTGTCACAAGTTTAACTATTCATTTAAAAGAATGCTTACTGTACTTTATCTCATTTCCAGATGTTCTACTTTGGGAAAATTTTCTAGGATATTTAGTTCACCACACTGCCAAAATGTTAGTTAATCCATAAAGTTCTAAGTCAAATGTTATAGACCTTTATTACAGTAGAGAATGTTAATAACTTCTTTGTTTCATAATTTTGCAAGGATTGTAAGAAAATACCTATAAATGATCCTTTGTATCACTCAAATGCCTAAAGTCAGAAACAATATTCAGTAGTAACAGTGAAGTGGCCCCATTACCATGGAAATAAGAGAATTTTGATTTAAGAATTTCAGGGGCTCCAGTTCATTTTTATTGTAAGTAAGGGGAAAGTAACAAATGACTGACTGATTAAGAAGCACACGTGAGAACACTGGTCTCCAGCAGGAATTTATTAAAAGGCATTATCTCTAGGTCTATTAGAAATATTAGCAAGTACAACATTTTATATATGCCCCCCAAAACTATTTACTCAGTAAATGTTCCCACTGAATTTAATTATTATTGTAAAATAATTAATGGTGTTAATCTGTTTTGTCCTTAAACACAAATAGATTTACATAAAAAAGAAAAAGGCATAACAGACATTATTTTCAAAATGCGTTGTAGTCAATGTACTTTTATTTGAGCTGTAAACAACAGAAGAAAGTAATTTGTATCATCTGTTCATGCTCTCTAATTCCTCTAGTTAATACTACCTCTTCTTTCTTTTTCCTAGTTAGTGAACTAGAAAAACAGTTATTTAATTTTATGCTTCCTAGCCCACAGAAATCTCCCACCAAGGTCAATTCTGACCCTAATGATTGTTTTTCATCAACTTACATCATGGAAAACATTTCACTTTCTTCCGCACCTTCCTTCACCCCAGGCGGTCCCTAAACACTGAGCCTGCGGTAGAGCACTATTCTCTACTGTGGGCTTTTATGATAGGGTGTCTGGAACATCCTGTTCTGCCTATTATGTATAAATGTGTTGCTTTCACAAAATCTTTTTGCTTTTCTCAGAACTTTTAACTTGAAAAACATCACCTACAGTGAAGAAGGCAGGTACTTTTATTTATGAGCTGCAAACAAAAAAGAAAAGCAATTTGTGTCACCTGTTTATGCTATTCAATTCCTTTAGTTGAGAAAATTTTTTTTTGGTGAACCGTAAGAAGAAATCATAAAATGTCATGTTTTCTGGAAACCTTCCAACAACATATTCACAGTCAAGCACTAAACTTTTTAGGTCTAGATTTTCTCAACTGTAAAATAAGAACATGAATACATCACGTGGAATTGTTACAAGAAGTTGAGAAGGGTGTGCCCGAAGCACTGAGCAGGGTCCCTGGCCCAGGGGAAGTGCTCCTCACACTGCTATCGTTTATCCACTTAAAATAGGACTCAAGGGGTCAGAAAAGTTAGGCTTTTATCCACAAATATCTGTATTTACACAGTAATGGCTATCTATAAAAATCTGAAAATAAGACTGTTTTTGAAAATAGCTGTATCACCAGTAGATATGAAATACTCTAATAAAAATCACATTTGAAGAAACCTATGTAATTTTGTCCTATGATTCCCAGAAATGAAAGTGAAGTACAAAATTAATAAAAGTAGAATGAATCTTTTCAGAATCAGAAGATTGGTAGGCCATATTTACTAATCTCAAATGATCAAATTCCACGTTGATTATGTCTCTTTTGTCCCCTCCTTGCTATGTTTTCTCCACTCCCCCACCAAAACAGGTCTCTCTAGGAACACAATCAGCATTACATCACTCCACTGAGACCCTGTTTCTACTTCTGACCCCAGAAGGCCAGCAGTGGATCAGGCCAAGGTGCCACTGGTCTCTCAGGTACAGACACTGTCTCAGAATATTCAGTTGAATTCAGGCTCATTTTTGTATTATTTTTGAGTGCCTACTACTTTGCCAAGCACTGTTCTAGGTTCTGGAGATGCTGTGATAAACCAGACTGACAACGAGTCCGCACTTCCATCAGGCCGGGAAAGGAACGGGAGTGATGAGGTGAGAAAGCTAGACGGGCTCATTTAGGGGTCATTTAGGGGTACGGCAGAAAGGTTTGTTCTATCTGAAATGCAAAGCCACTGATGTTAATTTCCTGTGGCTGCAGAAAGTAACTTGCCACAAACGGAGTGCCCCATCACATCAGAAATCTATTTCGCCAAGTTCTAGATGCCGTAAGTCTAAATCAGTATCACGCAGCCAAAATCAGTGTTGGCAAGGTCACAGCCCCTCCGGAGACACGAGGGTAAGCCTGCTCTTTGCCTTTTCCAGCTTCTGGCAGTTGCTGGTGTTGACTTGTGGTTGCACCCCTCCAATCTCCACCTCGTCTTCACACGGCCTTCCCCGCTGTGCCTGCTCAGCCTGCCTCTGCTCTCCTCTTAGGAGGATGCTTGGAATTCAGGGCCCACCCAGACAATCTAGGATAATCTCTTTATCTCAAAATCCTAAACCACACTTTCCAATAATGTAACATTTATAGGTTCCAGGGATTAAGGCCTCGTTATCTAGGGGGGCCAAACATAATTCCGGTGACCACAGCACTGAAGCAATTTACATGAAAAAGGTATGATGGATGCTTTTAAAAGATCTCTCTGAAGAAAAAACAGGGAACTATGTAAAATGATAGACGTATGTATTAATTGTGGTAACCATTTCACAATGTATACAATATTCAATTATGGTGTACACTTTAAATATACACAATTCTGTCAAAATATTTGTGGTTGTTCGCATACAAATAAGTAAGTAAATAAATAAATAAATAAACAAACGAGCTCTCTGGCATAGCAGGCTCTGGGGGCAAAGCAGAAGCAACAGGCCCAGGGAGGAGTCTGCTGGCTTGAGAAGTAAAACTACGCACCGTAAATCCGCAACAGCCAGGACTGGCTAATGAAGAGCTTGCACCGTAGTCAGAAAAAGCACTCGGGAGTCAGACTTCCCGTGCAAACTAAGTGCACCACTGCCAGCTTTGTGACTTCGGGCAAGTCACTCAACTAAGCTGTTTCTTCCTCTATCAAGTGGCCCTTATGGAACTGCTATGAGCGCTCACAGACAAAACGTGTGAAACGTTTGATCACGTACAGCACCTGCCACACAGTAAGACCTGAATATATGTTAGCTACAGTTATTTTTGTCTGTTCCCAACATTGCACATGTTTCTTTTTAATTTTTTATTGCTGTTTAATTACAGCTGTCTCCATTTTCCCCCATTACTCTCCCGTCCTACCCACCCCCATCTCCCACATTTTCTACTATATAATTTTATACCATATATCTTAATTTGCAAAATAAGTTTCTAAAGAAAGGATTCAATAACTCAACAGGTGCAAACTTTTTTTGCACTCCATTACAAAGGAGTCACCAATATTGTGTAATTATATCATTACCACTTTAAATTTTATAAAAGACCATAATACTTCAGAAATTTATCTTGACAATCAAATTCTTTCACTTCTCCATAACTAGAAGTTCAAATCAAATATTGAAATCTAACATCTAAGACTTCAATTTAATATAGTGTGGAAAAGAATGCAAACTTAATAAAGACAACATAAAAAGTTTCTTTTTCATAGATAACCTAGGATTAAAATCATATAACATGGATATATTATAACAACCATATTTAGAAGTGTCTCCACATCTAGGAAATTTAGAATAAAGTTCAAAATATTTCCTTTCTGGATTCTTCTTTAAATTTAACCTTGAGATGTGTGACCTAATTGCATTATCATCCACTGTCCACTTCAGATAAAACTGAGAAAGTAAACTGCAGAAATTTTATGGCTTAGCTCAGTTCTAATCCTGACTCGGTTTCTGCCAGTTTATTTTTAACCTTAAATTCCTTCATCTCTAAACCAGTGAAAATTGGGCCTTATTTACTTATTTATTTATTTTAATCCTCACCCGAGAAGATATTTATTGATTTTAGAGGAGAGGAAGGAAGGGAGAAAGAGAAGGTAAGATCTATCAGTTGTCTCTCGTACACGCCCCAAAGAGGGATCGAACCCAAACCTAGCCATATGCCCTGACCGGGAATCAAACCCGCAACTTTTTGGTGTATGGGATGATGCTCCAACCAACTGAATCACCCAGCCAGGGCAACATAGTAACCTATTTTAAAAACCATTTTTTACTTAACACCTTATTGTAAGCATGCAACACAAATGTAATAAAACAAAAAATAAAATATCATTGGTGAAATTTCATCTAGTGTTCTTTAAAGTAAAGGGTGAGTTCTAAAAGCTGCTTATACTACTATTATAGACATGATAAGAATCTTGGGAATGATTAGCTTCTTACATAAAATGCTTATTGTTCCTATCACTCACAGAATGATCAGTATTGGTAAGTACTCAAACTATTCTTCTCCATGGTTTTAACAAACTAGTAACCCAAACACTCAAAATCAGCAGAACCATATAGACACTCAAGCCTGGACTCGGGAAGTCAACGCTCACTTCCCACATCCCATCCATTGGGAAGTTTTGTTCATTCCACCTTGATAAATGCATCTCAGATGAATCCCGCTACTCTCACTGTCTCAAACTGGCTGTCCTAATCCAAGCCACCTTCAAACACCACAAAGACCAGTGCTGTGGTTCCCTAGTTCTCCCACTCCAATTCACTCTGCACACAATTATCAAAACGACCAACGTAAATGGGAAGGAAAGGTCACGACTCCGCTTAAGCCTTCAGTGGTTTCCCACCACCCGAGGAAAGAACAGCTCTCGCGCGCTCTGTCACGGACCATCACTCTAACATCTTTGCAAGCCACACCTTCCCCAGACGCACGGGCTCCAACCACACAGGCATCTTTCAATTCTGCAAAGCTCTTTCAATTTAGGGGCGTGCTGCTGCTCCCTCTGCCTCCGCACTCATTCCTGACCCTGCAAATGTCTGCTTCCTCCTGGCCTGTCAGTTTTTAGCTCCACAAGAAGGCTCTCCCTGACCTTCCAATGCTCCCCCTGTCACTTTATCCTGATCTTTACACTCACTCGCTTGTTTTTTATCTGTTTCCCCTCTGGACTGCCACGTCCTTGAGCACAAGTTCTCTGTTTTGATCACTCTATTTTCTCAGCGCCCAGAGCAGTGCTCGGAACTGGGAGGTATTCAGTAAACATTTACGTATGGATGAAAACGCTGTTATAACTAAATAAATGCTCACTTGCACTACAAGATTTCTTTTTTATAAAATTAACTAAGAAATTATGACTGTGGCAAAAGTGCATACAGTGGCTATGTGTGACTTTCGTCAGCGTTTTAGCGTTTGGAAATACCCACTCACAGGAGCAAGGCAGAACCGAAGAAGCTGCTGACTGTGCGTACAAAGACATCCTGACAGTGCGTGAACGCAATGATTCAAAAGTGGTTTGCACATAACATAGGCCTTATGATTTGACATGGGGTTGTTTACATGTTTAGCTGCCTACATTATGTAGTGAACCCTCTACAAAAATCATTATTATTGCCTCCATAAAGTCTGACCGAGTTGCTTAATTCTTTAGCATGTTTACACAAAGTCAGAATCGCAAGTCTCCTATGCCTGTTCTTCAATTGTTTCCTGGAGGTTTTAGGCCTGTCTGGCATGGAATCTAATCTGGGACTCAATTTCATCTTTTTTGTATGCTTGATGATTAACTCAAGAAATGAATGAAATCATTTCATCAAATAAAGGTTTTTCTTAGTACATATTCATTAGTACACAGTACACAATTTCTTTATAGTATTGTAACTCTTCATTCAGTTAATTTTCTATATTATGGATTAATTTTTATCACTTAAAGGTTATTAAAATCATCTTTATAACTCAGTTATATAGCACATATAGTATATATAGTGTATATTATTGTTTACACATTCTCATGAAATTAAGGTTTGGGGGCTATTATTATTTAATAAACTTTACTGAAACTTCATTAGCAAAAGAATTTTTTCAAAATAATTCAGAGACCTAAAGGTCACTGTCTCTATTCTTCATCTTTTATTTCTACTTTATGAAACTTTGGAAAGTTTGGACACCAGACTTAGCCTGCTCAACACATGTGTGTATAGCGCGCTCAGCATTTTTAGCTTTAAATCTAATTCACTTGCATAGAATAACTCTTAACTAAGAGGACCCACCTACTTGTTGCCTTCTAATGTTTAACTGCCACTTGGAGGTGTTAATGCTGACAAGCTAGGTCAGTTAACATCACTGAAGCTGAATGTAAAATTAAAAACCTAGACTGTATAGACTTAATTCCATTTAAATTACAGCATGAATCTGGGACAATAGATATGAAAAAATTTGATTCACTTTTGAATCACATACAGTGCTAAAATAAACATCTCAATTCACCACTACAACTATCAAAAAAAAAAGAAAACCCTCATATTGCCTGCATAGATGTGGCTATCTTGTAAAAACAACATAATACTAAATCACAGTAACTGAAACCATGCTATGTGTATCTAAAAATAATACTCAAGGACACACTAATAATTACAGCATCTTAAACACATATTAATCTAAAAGTTATGAAAAAGTTATAACCAAACAGAAAGCCAAAGAAAAGTACACAAAACTATTAGCAAACAGAATTCCCATTAGTAGGTAAGTTCCCTAAGGATACAGACTGTTGTCTGTTTTGTTCACTCAAGTTCTTAAAAACACTGCTTTGCACATAGGTACAAATAAATAATAAATAACATGTATTAAATATTTAACATTATATATTAATAATCAAATATTAAATAGAGGAAAGAATGTTCTAGTAGATCAAATATTTTTGCTCTTGGCTAGAAAACTAATTCTGAAGAATCTAGGAAGCAATAAAACAAATATAAAACTAAAATTGTGATGGCTACAATTCAATCTCTATTTGATGATTCTTTAGACGTCACACCACAGGGCTATTTTAGGAATGTAAGTACAATTGTATATTATCAATGTCGTAGAATACTATTCATATAAATTTAAGTCAACAGAACACCAAATAAGACAGCTATGGTTTTGTAGGACTATTTAAGAGTCTTTTGAGCTACTGAAAAGCTAACTTTATTAAAAAGTCTCTGCTCAGAAAATGACTAAAGAAATCTTTACAATTTAAGGTCTGGATTTCTCCATTTCCATCAGCTAATTTCTTTAAATATTTTCATCACAGTTCAAAATGTGCACCAAAATCCTCCTCCTCTCAATAAGTACAAAAGATCAGCCATCAAAAGCTCTGAAATTTTCTCTTGATGATAACATGCTACTGGAGGAAAAAAAAAGGTCAATTCAAATCTTATTTTGCACCAACTTACTCTAACTTTTGGCAAGACTCTCCGAAGTGTTTCAGCAGGATTCTGTCGCATCAAAAATGGAAGATTTGCAATCACACTTGTTCCCTGGATATCTTGACCAGCACTTCCAAAGAAAAGACAAATTTAAAATGTGTAATTATAAGCTGAATTCCTGGTTTATGACTATAAAAGTAGAGATTCATCTGAAAACAACTGCTTTTAATGACAAATACTCAAACTTTGAAAAAGTTGTAAACTTTAAAAATATCATTTCAATATAAAAATAAAGCCAGAACTAAAATTTTGTTAAGTAAATCTTACAAGTGCATGAAGATATTAATTGTGCTAATACTAAAAACAAGATTATCTACATACACGTCTTAAGTCTAAAAGTCTTTAAGATTATTAAATACTTACTTTAAAATTCTACCTCATTTTTTTCCTGTGACCTGCTAATTTGCTGTATTTTATAAAAATATACATGGCAAATTTTCATTCCAGTAAACTATTAATAATCATAACAACAGCAGGGACAGTGACAAAATCCACTGTAACAGAATCATACAACAACTTGCTTCTGCTATGATGACATGACCTGTGGCTCTAAACAGACTCAGTGAGTTGCCAGAAACTTCTTAAAGCAATATTCAGTATTCTGAAAGGTCAGTAGGGCACATTTAAACAGTACTTCTTGCCATATTATTCATCAGGTCACTAAAGCTTTACCAAAGTAACCTCAGTGATACTCCAGTAGTCTAAATACCTTAGAAAAGGTATTTAGATTCTTCTGAAAAAAGCTGTTCTCTATAAAAAATTCTTTGTTTTTAAAACACAAGCTAAGTGACCTAAGATGTCCAAGCACTTGAAATATATATATATATATAAGATGCTAGTAAATGTAGCACTGGTATTCTGATACCAATTTAAATGCTAATCACTGATGCCATATTTATTTATCTTAATTAAAATAATTTTTAGTTAGCTCTTCAAACAGAACTATTGTTATTATATACGTAAGACTTTAATATGGTTTTTAAAGATTTTTTTAGCATTACATTTATTTGCTTCAGCTTTCTAAGTTCCGGTGGTAAGAAGCATATTCTGATCCTCAGCAAAGCTGCCCTCCTAATGGAGAAAGTCGCTTTCCCTGTTGCAGTAAGTGGGCTATGAGCTACAGGCCAGAACAACCTTCCACTAGCATCACCGCTCTCTAAGCAAATACTTTAAAAGACAAATCAAGAAAGAAAGGAACTGAAATAATGGACGCATGCCAAGAGGGGGAGAAGATCAAGAAAAGGAAATTAAAGTTGCATATAAAATTACTACTTCTAGTAGGTCGAATGGTGCCCCTGCTACCCCATAAAATATATCTATGCCCTAAGCCTAGAACCTGTGGTGTTATCTTAATTTGAAAAAGGATCTTGAGATGCAGAGATCACTCTGGATTACCCAAGCAGGCTCCAAGCCCAGGAAGAAGTGTCCTTAGAAGATGCTCAGAGGAGCAGGCAGACAGAACGGAAGGCACTCTCACCGCAGAGCAGAGACTGGCGCGCCGCCGCCACTAGCCGAGAATGCTGACCGCGGCAGAAGCGGGAAGAGGCCAGGACAAGGTGCTCCCCGAGAGCCCTGCTGACAGCTTGGCCTTCACTGTGACACCGCTTCAGAATTCTGCCCTCCAGAACTGCGCGAGAACAAGTTTCTGTTGTTTTAAGCCATGCAGTTTATGGTGATTTGCTATAGCAGCCACAGGAAACAAATTCACTACCAGAGAACTGAAAGAGAAGAGCAGTATCTGCAAAAGTAATGGCTCCTATGACAACTTCTGGGCCAGAGCAGAAGCTCAGAAAATGTGTCTGGAAAGGATGAATGAACGGATGGTTCACTGGGTGAATCTGTTCCCTTGATAGTTAACTGATTATTAATGGGGAACGGGAGCAAAGGGACTTAGACATTGAGTCTGATAAATGGGGAAGCATAAGCCCATTTGCTTCACCAGGAAGCTACGGCTTCTCACACTCCAGGGGACCACAGCATTGCTCCACCAAGGTGAGTACACGCCTGCGTTCCCTCCTGCAGAACCAGACCACCGGGCGACACAGGGGTGGTGCTGGACCATAGAGGTCTGTCAGTCCAACTAGGGGGTGTAAACCCATCCTAAGTCTGTGAAAGCTTGGGAAGTTGACTGGTTCTTTTGAAAATGCACCCAAGCCCTGGCCAGTGTGGCTCTCGGTTGGGCATTGTTCCGCAAAGCATGAGGTCACAGGTTCAATTCCTGGTTGGGGCACATGCCTGCGTAGCATGCTTGGTTCTCAGTCGGGGCACATGTGAGAGGCAACTGGTCAGTGTTTCTCCTCCTCTTTCTCCCTGCATTCCCCTCTCCCTAAAAAAATAAATACATGGGATCTTTCTTTTAAAAATGCCAACTATACTTAAAAAAAGAAAAGAAAAGAAATAGAAGCTGGCCCATCCCAAGCCCAAGCTGATCGTATCCAGGGGAACAGAGGAGCGCTGGCTCTTGCTCTCTCCCTCCCCCGTCTCCTGCCCCCCACCCCCGATGATGCACTCCCCAGGTCATTCGTGTGCTCGCTTGCCTGGGAGCACGTGACCATGAGGGTCTAGCAGCTACCCGGCCTGCAGCAGATGGCACCAGCTCCAAAAGGACTAAGCTCTCTCTTGCTCAGGACCCGCACTTGCACGGCGCACGTGCCTGTTCTCCTCACGGCCATGTGGCCCCAGAGGTCACAAAGCCCACGGCCGTGGGATTCCACACACAGGCTGCAGGAGAGAGCCTGCATACTGCAGCATGGCAACGGACGGCAGCTGGAAACACATGCTAAGTGAGCCGGATGCTGGACTGGGCTGGACTTTAACATGGTGCAGAAACTCTGGACACTGGCTTTTGTCTTGGCCTTGGTGAGGACACAGTTGGACTTTTTCCATGGCCAGATGGATAGAGATAGGGCATTGGGAAGTCAGGAGGGGAACCCTCTTAATTTCACATTGTCGATAAACCATCCATCGGAGCCCCACCCTCCCGTACAGGTCTCAGGAAATTCTCTTCTTCAAGACATGGCAAGAACTCGTTTTCCACTGATAACACATTGAAGTCATTAAAATTTAGCACTGAACATTCAGTGAATTTTATTCACTAACTTTGCAGTTAAAAAATATATGAGAAGAGAGAACCCAGAAATCAGCCTCCACAAATATACCCAACTGATAGTAGACAGAGTTGGGAAGGCGATTCAAGGAAGGAAAGACAGCCTTTTCAGCAAATGATGCTAGAGCAACTGGACACCCATAGGCAAAAAACGAACAAACAAAAACCTTGACCTAAGCCTCATTAACTCAAAATGAATCACAGACTTATGTTTTACTGAAATGTGAATCTATAAAACTTTTAGAAAAAAACATAGGAGAAAACCTTCTAGATTTTAGGGCTAGGCAAGGAGTTCTCAAACTTGACACCAGAAGCATGAAGAAAAGAAAACACTGATAAATTGGACTTCATTGAAATTAAAAACTTCTGAATTGTGAAAAGCCTACTAAGAGCATGAAAAACAAGCCACAGATCGGGAGAAAATGTTTGCAAACCGTATGTTTGACAAAGGACTAGTATTTAGAATATTTTTTCAAAACCCAATAGTAAAAAAGCATGCAATCCAGTTAGAAAATGGGCAAAAGATATTTTACCTTAGGCGATTTACATTGTAAATAAGCACATGAAAAGGTGTCCAACACTGTTGACCATTAGGTACACGTAAAGTAAAGCTACAATAAATATCACTACACACTTATCAGAATGGTTAAGATAAAAAATAATAATACCACCAAATGCAAAGAAACCGGACCCCTCATTCATCATCACTGGTGGAAATGGAGGCTGGTATAGCCACTCTAGAAAACAACTTGGCAGCTTGTTAAAACTAAACATGCAACACATACAACCAAGAAATTGCACTCTTGGGCATTTATCCTGAAGAATTAAAGCATATATTCATGCAAAAACCAATGGATAAATGTTCATAGCAGATTTATTTGATCTAAAAAAATTAGAAACAACCTATACATCTTAAATGGGCAAATGGTTAATCACACTGTGGTACGCCCATGCCATGGAACGCTACTCAGCCGTAAAGAGGAGCAGAGTATCGACAGATGCAATGACCTGATGGAGCTCCAAAGAAGCACACGGAGTGAAAAAGCCAAGCCCAAAAGGTTATATACGCATAATTCCACTTACATGGTGTGCAGCAAAAGTAAGTTTACAGTTGTTCATATGGAAAATAATACAATAGTTAATAAGTAACCATACAAAATAAACTCTGTGTTTCATGTACTCACAACTGTAAACCTGCTTTTGCCCACCCTGTATAACATTCTTGAAATGTCAAAATTATACACATGGAGAAGAGAATGATTTCCAGGGGTTAAGATGGATGGATGTCAGTGGGAGAAAAGGGGAATAGATGTGACTATAATGGTATAACCTGGGTAGTGAAAATCTTAACTGTCTTGATTGTATCAGTGTCAGTAAACTGGTTGTGACATTGTACTATAGTTTTTAAAAAATTTACTATAGTAGGAAACTGGGTAAAGAGAACATGGGTATCTACACAGGGGAGACCCAAGAAAAACCGGAATTATCTTCTGGAGGGCAGGCCCACTGTAGTATGGGCTTCCCCCACTAGGTGAGTGTTCTAGGAGCCCATCTTTATCAGTGTACTAGCTGGTGTTGTTGTGAGAGGCTGCGTTTGGATTCACCGAATTTTTTTTTAAGACTCTTTCAACGCATTTGCCCATTTCATGATGGGTGATTTACAAGCATACCTGCCCACACCGCACTGCAGTTTTTGACCAAAAACAGCACGACCCCTGTGCCCCACCTGTTCTCACCCCAAGTGATGTTTTTTTGTTTTCCCAGATGAAAAAAGTCCTCAAAGAGAAACATGTTGCCAATGTAAAAGAGGTGAAACAAAAAATGGCAGAAGCACTAAAAGGCATCGAAATCGACGAGTTCAAAAACTGTTTTGAGCAGTGGAAAAAACGTCTCCACAGATATACTGCATCCAATGGAGAGTACATTGAAGGTGACTTAAGTTTAAACATATAAGAATAAATACATAACTTTTTAATAAATAAATTCTGGGTGTTTTGGGTCTCCCCTCGTATTATTTCTTAAAACTGTATGTGAAACTATAATTATCTCAAAATACAAAGCTGAATTAAAAAAATCAATATGGCAGACTTTTAAAAGAACACATATGAACATCTCAACAAATGAAGAAATCTGACAAATCCAACACTCATCATGATTCAAAACTATCAGCAAACTAGAAATAGAAGGGAACTTCTTCAACCAGACAAAGGGCATCTATGAAAAACACAGAGCTAACATCACACACTTAGTGGTGAGAGAATGAATGCTTCCCCCGACCACGAACAAGGCAAGGACGTTCACTGTTACCACACACGTGCGAAAAAAATGAACAAGCAGGACAGAAACAGACTCAGACGGAGAGCATCTGATGGCTGCCAGAGGGGACTGGGTGAGACAGGTGATGAAATTAAGAAATACAAATCGGTGATTACACAACAGTCACAGGGATGTAAGTACAGCGCAGGGAATACAGTCAATAATACTGTAATAACTGTGTACAGCGCCAGGTGGGTACTGGAAATATCGGGGGATCACTCTGTAAAGTATTTCTAACCACTATGCTGTATACCTAAAACCAATACAAAGTAATATTGAAAGGAAACTGCAACTGAAAAATAATTTTTTTAAATCTTACTTTAATTAGTATAATCAATTTATGTCTGGCCCTTCTCCCACTCAGAGAAAAAAGCAGATGCATTGGGGTGGTACACTGGGTATTAGTGCTTAGAAGGGAAAGCAACGAGGTTAGCTAGTGGTTCTCTGCCGGAGTGCTGCTCCCACCACCAGGGCGCACATGACATCTGGAGACATTTTTGATCATCACCATTTAGAGTTCAAGGGATGCTGCTAAACATTCTGCAAGGTACAGGACAGCTGCCCCTAACAGAGAATGTCAAAGATGCACCAAGGAAATGTTTTAAGAAATCCTGGTTTGCACAAAGCAACTATTAGTTGAACCGTATAAAATTGCCAACCTGAGAGAATTATTGACCTAAAACAATGCAATTTCACATTTCCAACCTATACATCCAGCCTTGTGGGAATATATTGCCACTAAGATAGTCCAGAGACTTCAAGGAAATGTGTACACGTTGGTAAGCACGGTCTGCTACAGCAGAGTTGTCACACTGGAACGTGAATCGGAATCACCGGGGCGCACTTGTTAAAGCTGCGCCTCACCCCGGAGATTCTGGGTCCGTGGATTTCGGTGAGGCCTGAGAACTTGACCTTTAACAGGTTCCCAGGTGACGCTGAGGCGACTGCTCTGAAGACCACACTCCGAGGCCTACCACGACAGAAGAAGAGTCGAAACAAAACGGAGGCGCCTGCAGGTTCCTCGCGGTTTTAGACCCCGTGCGTACGTGAGCCAAGGGCATAGTAACAGGGTGTCCAGACGAAGCACAAGGTCTGTCCGTCCGTCCGTGCCATCACTCCTGTTTGTCCTAGCAACAACAGGGCTCCCCTTCAGGATTACGATGTTAACAGTGACGCGGAAAAATCTGTCCGCAGAGCTGGAGGAACGTGTCACGTCTTCAGGGCACTCCGGCGCGGAAAGGATGAGCAGAAGCTCAGGCCGGGTCGTGCGTCAGACAGAAACAGACACGCGGAAGAGCAGACTTGGCTGTACAGTAAGCTTGCACGCCCGGGAATGTCCTGGGCGCCGTGGACCCACTGTTACCTCCTGCTGACTTGATTACAATCAGTAGAAATAAACCAAGTATGTGTGAATCTATGCGACCGATCGCTTCATGGAAGAAACCCAAAACAATCAGCAGAGGTTTAAGTCAACAGTAAAAAATTTACTTTATTGCTATTCAATATGGTATATGTCATTTTAAAATAAATGTTTAGTAAGTATTTTATTTATATTTTTAATTTTTGTTTTAATTTAGTTGTTTGGTTTGGTTTTTACAAAATAAGCTTCCTGGACTTCAAAACTTACAACTTGCAACTAAAAGGCAAAAGGATTAATCATCCTGGCTATACCACAAGCTGTTCCTTTCTGCCCTAATTGTGCTGTTCTGTGGGACACGTTCCTTTCTGGGGTACTCAGGCAAAAAAGACACAAGCCCACTCAGCAAACCATTCCTCTAAAACTAAAAAGAACTGGGTTAATCATCTAATCTGTGCACTAGTAGCTAAAAAGGAAAGAGGAAGGGACTAGTTAGATCAATGAATTTAGGACAGCTATCATTTGAATTCTAAATTAATGTTACTAATTATTTTATTCCCACTGGGAGATGCGCCTATTTAAGGAGCCATTTATAGTGATATCTTAAGCCCATGGCAAACAGTCCAATCAGGCACTTTTTGCGATAATAAAAAGTCTCGCAGGCTTCGCTGTCATCTCAGCGGCAGCGGCTGCCACACTCACTTCGTCATCCCCAGGAACGGTGAGTGGCTGGTTCCTGACCCCTCTAGTCCAATGACGTTTTGTCCAGATTTCACATTCTCCAATGCTTAGCACAGTACCTAGCACGCAGTAAGGGCTCTATACATTTTTTATTTTAATGGAATTTGTCTCCACATCAACAACCCTTGTCAAAAGCTGGACAATCATTACCTGGAAATGCTCCACTTCTAGAATCTCAAATTCTGATCTCACTTGCTGCCTATAAACGCTCATCTTTCTATTTTTTCACTGCCAAATTCATTTTTCTTTACCCTCATCACGTTGCTAATCCCTCAATTCCTTCTTATTCTCCAGGTTCTAATATTCCTCCTACTTTTACTTTCTTACTTGCCAGCCTGAACCTCCTATTACTTCAATTATGGTCCCACCAATGGCCTTACTTTTTCAATTTCCCTCCTCCTGATAACAATAAAAGTAGTATCTAATATACTATATACTAGGCATAATGATAATAAACACCGTGCTTGCAGTCATCGTGTTGATTTTCACAATAATCTTATGAGGCAGATTAGACGTCATTACCAGCTCCATTTTACAGATGAGCAAATTAGGACTTGGAGAGCCGAAGGTATCTGCCCGAAGTTACCCAGTCTGGACGACTCCAAAACCCACGTACTGACCGTCACGCACACCGCCTCTCTTCCAAACGGCGCGCCCAGCCAGTGCCAAACGCACCCATCGGCTTTTTCCTTCGCACTCCTGATCCTGAGCTAGGTAGCGCTGCTAGAGGAAAACGTGTAACTATGCTGCTTAATGCTTTCAAAAACATGATTTCAAAAACAAGAAAGCTGGTTCTCAATGATGCTGGAAGGAAAGAAAATGAACCCTTTGTGAGAAACCAAAAAAAGGACCAGAGACTCCTGGTACATCGTATTGTCTAACGCGCTTCCAGAAACGTTACCCTGGGTCTCTGGAAACAAGGCTCTGTGCTGGTTCATGAAACCCGTGCCCTTCCCCGCAAAAAGGGTAAGCTGCGCGTGTTACACCAGGTCTAGACAGATACTGACAGCACTCTCTTTCTCTATTCTTATGCCTTGCTTCTAAGAACTCAAAATCTAATGAGAGACACAGATTCGCACGCTAAAAATCCTGACTGTATAGCAAAAGGCCCTTCTCTGTTCCTAGCCAGACACGCTCATAGTTTCTTTAATCCTAAAACGGGAAAGGGAGAGGGGGAGGAGCACATGCTATCCAAAAATGACAACATAACGCAGTCAGAGAAATCGATCCGAGAATTCTAGCTTGCTGCTGCTCACCAGTGTGCGGGATGTGAAATGATTTGTGTGTGCAGAGCCTGCGATCCTAATTCTAGCAGCTTTCATTTCGAAACCCAAAATATAACACGTTCAGTTGCTGACACGGCTCGAATTTAGAACAATGGAGCAGATGCCGAACACGCCTTGCCACGGGTCTGCAATGAAAAGTCAGCTTTAAATAGTTGATATTTAATCCTTTCTTTACTCCAAGTAGATTATTAAGCAGTTTATTTTAATGAATAGAATAAAATTAGTTAAATAACTAGCTTAGAGAATTATACTTCCAAGAAAGACAAAAATTTCTTTTAAGACACAGATGACTCAGGAATAATAAGCAGAAGTTACTGAATACCAACCCAAAATGTCGGTAATTTTTCAAATGTGGCTTATTTTCATATCAGCACTACAAAATTGAATCCTTAATAATGTTAAATCTTCAAAACATCACCTTTAAAAGGTTTGCATACTTAGAGAGCATTCAACTCTGCTTGTAGTTATCATGCTTAGAATCACAGAGAAACAAATTACATTTTTAATACCACCAAAGAAAGAAAAAAGAAAAATGAAGATTTAAGGGTCTACTATGTGCCTGGCAAGGCACTTAATACACATTTATTTTCACAGTAATCCTGACTTTATATATATATATATATTCTATCCTTTACAGCTGAGGAAACTAAGTCCCAGGACAATAACATGAGATTTACCCAAAGCCATCCAAGTACGAAAGGTGAGAGCCAGGATTCTAACCTACGATTCTAAGTTCACCACCGAGGGCTACCACAGAACCCAGGGTGACAGTCCCATCATAAGAAGCGGCTGAACTACAGGCCTAGAATGTCTTCTAGCCCTGACCAGTGTGGCTCAGTTGGTGAGTTCCACAGAGCAAAGCGTCACCAGTCTGATTCCTGGTCAGGGCTCATGCCTGGGTGCGGGCCCGTCCCCAGATGGGGTGCATACGAGAGACAACCGATCAATGTCTCTCTCACTACAATGTTTCTCTCCTTCTCTTTTTCCTTCCCTTCCCCTCCCCCTAAGAATAAATAAGTAAAACCTTTAGAAAATGTCTCTAGTTTAATAACTTTGCAAGAGAAAAGTTTCCACATGAATTACTTAGTAATGTTCACGCTATGATAAATGCCTTTATAATAATTTCCTCTATGTATCTTTTGCTATTCTAATTCCATGTCAACTTAAATGCAGAGGTTCCAAGGTCATTGTGAAGAAGATACAAAAGCCCCTTTTCATGAAACCAGCATCACCAGTTATATAGAGGGCATTTCCTTCTGAATGGCTCTTCAACTTCCTGTAGCAAAAATTGAGCTCACTTTCCTCCTCCCTCTTTTTTACCAGCAGAGGTACAAACAGCCCTGTGATTCTCCAGGACACACCTTAGAAATGTATTACCCTCTTTCTTCTCCCCGCAGCCCACCCCCAATCTCACAAGAGCACGCGAGATGAGCACTATCCTTACTGGCTTGGAGCGGAACGAGCCTTTTAAGGGGCAGACACACCTGTTGCGTCAATGAATCTTTCCTTATTTTAGTTTTTGTACTGTTTATTTGGGATTTTTCCATATTCTACTTCAATGTTAAGATATTTGTTGTTAACGTCTGTGATTTTAATTTATTATACCCAGAAGGATAATGATTAACGATTAGTGTCAGTTATACATACTAGTACACGTACACAAACACATGTGTATATTCAGGTCACAATTTGAAATATATTCCTTATGCTAAGCACATGCTAAAGTCATGCTAAAACACTTGAAAATCATATTTTTACAGTATTTTCAAGGAATAAAAGGAAAAATCACAAGAATATTGAAAGGTATATAAATCACGAGTTCAGGAATAACTTTACAAATTTGGGAGATGTCTGGAAACACTGTAACCTCTCCCATTATTTTTTTAAAACCAGCCTTTCTATTTCCCCATTAACAAACAGCAGTAATCATTTTAAAAACACTTATTAAAAATACAGAAATATAGAACACAGCAGGGGCAAGAGACTCTTAAGAAGACTGGGTTTACATAGCAGCTAACCTAGGAAACAAGGAACCTAGGAGGGAGAACAGAATAGTAACTGACAGCTGTATACAAAAGAGAGAAAATCAGGCCAAATCCCTGGAACCTGCAGGAAGAAAGGATGTAAACAGCCATGATAGGAAGGGGAAGGGACTGGCAATGACCTAGCCTGTAGAAGACAGGTGGGCTGAGGTTCAGGTAGGCTGCATCCAGGACCTGCTGCCTGCCAAGCACTGGTCCTGGATTCTGATAATGCTTTATGCCTAGCCACAGAATCTGTCAGGCAACAAATATTGACCACGTGCTTATTACATATTAGGCACTGAACTAAGCCCTGAGCAGGGATGTGGTGGTGCATACAGATAAGGCCCTGCCCCATCAAGAGCTTCACCGTCAGGGAAGACACATATTAAACAACAACAAAAATCAATGAAACCATCCTAAGTGTGCAAAGACCTATAAAGGAATAGCACACAGCACTATCAAGAACATCGCCCACTTTGAAGGTCAAGGGAAGATTTCTCTGAAGAACTGAGATCTGAAACATAACCAGGAATCGGTGAAAACAAAGTGTAGAAGGCACAGTATCGATGGGATTTATTCAATCATTTCATAAAGATTTATTGAACAGTTATGAATTGCCAGTCACTGAGCTCTGGAAGTAGAAAGAAAATAATAAAAACAAAGCCCTCTGCTCTGTGTATCTGAATTAGAATAGAAAGGAAGAAGTGGCATCTTGCAGAAATAAAATCAATAGGACTTGATACAAAACTAATTTCTGAAAGGAAAAAGAATTATGCAAAATTATTCCCAGGTTTCCCTCCAGTGTAATTCAAAAGGATAGATAATCAGGCTTCCACACTGAGAGGGGACACATTTAGATTCAAAATGAGGAACTCAGGTTCAGGCACACCGAGTTGGGAAAGCCAGTGAGGCATCATGGTGACGCCCCCAGCAAAGCAGCTCTGGGCCAAAGTCGGGGAGCAAAGCCCGAGGCCGTGGCCACAGATCTAGAAATTACGTCATGGAGACAACACTGAAATCTCGGAGTGGATATCTGACCCAGAAAGAGAGTCCCTAACAGCGTACTGTGGCTCCTCTCTGCTCATTTGACTATTACTGTAACTGAGCCACTGAATCAGAAGAAACACAACACTGTATACGAACAAATCAATAATAAAATTTCAATGTTCATCAGTCAACCAAAAGCCAATCTTGTAGAAGCTGTGTGAAATGATGATTCTTTTTCTCTCATGCTAAAGATAAGCTATGAGGGGAAGCTGGAGATGAACAGGGCCTTGGGCCTGTCATTCACCTCCTCACATCACGACGGTGAAGAGGCCGAACGATGTGACCAAGGTCACACATATTCTACTGGCTCTGCTCCACGTTTCCTAGCTACAGATGTAAAAAAAAAAAAACCATACATTATACAGCTCTCACTGCCTAGTAAAAAGAAATATGAAATTAGTCTACAGACTGATTATAATATACATATTTCTTAATAGTGAATAAGAGACTAGAGCTGCAAATGAAATATATGCCATTTTGGAACATTAAGAGAGGAGGCCGCATCTATTTGCCCACTAGTGTATCCAAAGAAATGAGTGTTTTCCAAAGTAAAAACACTATAAATTTGGCCCTCCAGCAGGTTTCTGCTAAGCAAGGATTGAATATCATCTTGACTAAACCAATGTGGGGTTTTTTAATGTAGAGCAGAATACAGAAACCCTGTGAATGATTCTATTTTGTAAAAGAAAGATTTAATCTGTTTAAGTAGCAGAGATGAGAAACAGGGAAGAGTGAGGATACGCCCAGGTTTTTAAGCAGTGACAGTAAGTAGTACATGGCGGTGCCACTTACCAGAGACAAGCTTGACAATAAAGATCGGAGACAAATGAGGGCGCTAGCAGTGTGAGTGTCTGAGGAAACACTACCAGCAGCAGGAACGGCACGTGCAAAAGCCCTGAGGTCGATGCGAGCTCGGCGTGATTAGTGAGCAGCAGGGATGGCTGCAGTACACGCCAGGGGAGAAGGGGACAGTAAGAGGTGAAATCGGAGCTGCCGGGGGAAGGAGGAGGGAGTCCCAGAAACCAGACGGAGCCCGTTCTCAAACCGCGATGGAACCAGACATAAGTAACCAAAAAATCTGGAAAGTCCCCCAAGTTTTGGAAATTAAACAACACACTTCTAAATGACTCATAAGTGAAAGAAGTCCCAAGAGAAAATTTTTATTTTTTTTAATTAAATGATAAGGGCATAGCATATTAAAATGGGTGGGATGCAGCTAAAGCAGGGTCTAGAGGGAAACTTACAACATTATAGTGCATTTATTAGAAAGGAAGATCTAAAATCAATAACCTAAGCTTTTACCTTAAGAAACTACAGAAAGAAAAGAAAATTAAGTGCAAAGCAAGCAGAAGAAAAGAAATAATACATGTTAGAATGAAAATCAATGAAATGGAAAACAAAAACATTAGAGAAAAATAATGAGACCAAAAGCTGGTTCTTTGGAAAGATCGGTAAACTTGGTAAACCTCTAGCCACGTTAAACCGGGAAAAAAGGAAGAAGGTGAAAATTACCAATATCACGAATTACAGAGGGGCTGCCACTACTGACCCCGCAAACATTGAAGGGGAATACCAGCACAGCACGACTCGGTGCCCACAAATTCAGTAACACAGACGGGGCAGGGTTAAATGTCGGCACGCCTAGCGTACAGAGCAGGTTCAGTGCCAACCCCTGCAGGAAAGCAAGTCATACACTTTTGGCTGGTGGAGGGTCCTGTCTTCAGTTTGTAAAAAAAGCAACACATATGAAGCGCAATAAAATGAGTGTGCCGGTACTTGAAAGACAAAAACTACCAACACTCACTCGAGAAGACACGCGTGATGGCGCCCTGGCCAACGTGGCTCAGTTGGTTGGGTGTCATCCTGCAAACCAAAAAGTCGTGGGTTCAGTTCCGGTCAGGGCACATGCCTGGGTTGCAGGTCCTCAGGTAAGGATTAAAAATAAGTAAGTAAGTAAATAAATAAATAAACAAATAGCTCTCTTTTAAGAGAAATAAATACATGACTGAAATAGCCCTATATTTATTAAATAACTGAATTTTAGTTAAAAACCCTTCCAAAAAATATTCAGGCCCAAATGGTTTAACTGGTAAATTCTATCTCACACTTAAGAAAGAAATACCTATTCTACATAATCTCTCCAGAAAATTGAAAGCCACATTCCAAGTCATTTCATAAGCATTCCCCTAAAACCAAAACTGGCAACGATATTACAAGAAACTAAGAATGCAGACCAAAATCTCTCATTAAAATGAATGCAAAAATCCTCAAAAATATAGCAACAAATGGAGTCCAGGAACATAAAAAAGACACATACATCATAACCAAGTAGATTTTACCCCAAGAATGCAAGGTCAGGTCATGTGAAAAATGATCGGTGTAATTCACCATATTTAAAAAATGAAATAAGGAAAGGCATATATCATATCAATAAATTCAGGGGAAAAAGCAGCTGACAAGATTCAATATCCATTCAAAACATTTAAAAAAGCTGTCAGCAAACAGTAATAGAGGGAACTTTGTTAACTTAATGGTCTCTATGAAAACCTACCACCAGCATCATACTTACTGGTGAAAGACGCAAGGCTTTGCTTTCCCCTCAAGACTAGGACCAAGGTTAGGGGTCCTCTCTCACCACTCACACAGAGGAGGTACCTGGCAGATACTGCTTTAACCCCGAAATCAAGATTAAGATCACCAGTGATAAGTCATGCTGACAGCGTGTACCCCCTAAAATGATGGGTATTAAAGGCACTTCAAGTGTATGGCATTCTTTCCAAGAACCCATAACCTGATCTAATGAGGAAGAAAATATTAGACAAACACAAGCTGAGGGATATTCTACAAAATACCTGACCAGTATTCTTCAAAACTATCAAGATCATGAAAAGCAAGGAAAGACTGAGAAATTGTCACAGCCAATAGCAAACTAAGGAGCCATGACAATTAAATGCAATGTGGTATGCTGGATTAGATGCTGAAAGAGAAAAAAAAAGGGCACTAGTTTAAAAACTGGTGAAATCCAAATAAAGTCTGGAGTTTAGTCAATAGTGATGTAACAATGTTAATCTCTTAAGTTTTGATAAATGTGCCATAGATATGTAAGAATTTAGCTTTAGCCCTTGCCAGTGTGGCTCAGCTGGTTGGAGTGTTGTCCTATAAACCAAAACGTCGTGGGTTCGATTCCCAGTCAGTGCATATGCGTAGGTTGTGCGTTCGGTCCCGAGGTGGGACATATATGAGAGGCAATCAATCAATGTTTCTCTCTCACATCAATGTTCTTCTCTCTCTCCCTCCCTTTCCCTCTCTCTAAAAATCAATAAACATGTCCTTGGATAAGGATTAAAAAAAGAATTTAGCTTTAGGGTAAGCTGGTGAAAGACATACAGGAACACCATGTAGTATCTTTACAACTTTTTGGATATGTAAAATAATTCCAAAATAAAATTTAATTTTTTTTAAAAAAATAAATTGGCCTGAAAAGACATACTATGTAAACACTAACCAAAAGAAAGCTGGACTGAGTATATTAATATCAGATAAACTTCAAAACGAACAATATTTCTAGGGGTAACATCACATAACTACAAAGGGATTAATTCACCAAGAAAACATAATAATCCACTAGAATGGCTTAAACTCTATATGTACCTAACTACAGATATCAAAAATATATGAACTGCTAGTAAAAATGATAGACTTAAAAGAAGGAAGAGACAAACCTGCAATTATAGCCTAGAGACGGCACTGTTCCACTCTGAGTAGTCAACAGAACAAGTAGACAGAAAACACCCTTAGAGACACAGAAAGTCTGAAAACACCATCAGCCAGCTTGACCTATCTGACATACAAAACATTACACACGACAGCAGAACGCACATTCTTTTCCAAGGTACGTGGAATATTCACCAGAACGACATGTTCTAGCCAAAAAAACAAACCTTAGCAAATTTAAAAGAACTGAAGTCAAGCAAAGTATGTTCTGTGACCATTTACAGAATTAAACCAAAAGCCAATTTAACAGAAAGACATCTGGAAAAAATTCACCAAATAATTGGAAAGTTATATGAGAGAACACTTTTCGCCCAAAAGTTATTCACATCGAATCTACAGTGTGCAGAACTCTTTAAAGAAAATATTGTTCAACTCTGATATATTTTAGTTCAGCAAAATGAACAGTATTTTTGGTTTGATTATATTATGGCATCCAATCCTTGCACTTTCAAATTATGAATATCTGCCTTACAAGTGACCCTTTTATAAAAAGCTCTGAAACGGTTTACTACTCAAGGACTTTCTGCCCTTCAGGGATGTCCATTAGCATCTCCTAGTGGATGAAATAAGAAACTGGGGTTCAGTATCTCCTTCCTTTCTTAGATTCGGAGATAGCCTCCTGAAGCAACATGGAGGCTTAATTTCTACTGGACAGAACCCCTTATATCATGTGGAGGAAAGTGGAGAAAACAGAGCCTGAAAAACTTAAGGGACTTGACTGTGATCACAGAGACAGGTGCCAGGTCCCCTAGTTTTTACAGCAGCAAACTGGCTGTTCCTATCGCACAGTATGGCCATGTGGGGGCAGGGAGAATTAACCTAAACACAAAGTTTAACTGGAGGCAGATCATGGATCTAACATTAAGAGATAAACCTTAAACCTTCTAGAAGGAAATGGGGAAAATATCTTAATGATCTAGGACTTGGCAAAAATTTCTTAAATACAATATTAAAAAGTACTAACTATAAAGAAAAAAGCAATCAATTAGACCACAGAAAAGCAAAAAAAAAGAAAAGCAAAAAATAAAAAACTTTGCTCTTTAAAAGATATGACACTCGCATAAATATTAAAAGGTAAGCCACAGACTGGGAGAAAATACTCACAAAGCACACACCCAACAGATGGGCGACAGACCTCCCCAAACAAGCTATGTGGCTGGCTAGTAAACACATGTGAAGATGCTCAACATCCACTGGTCATCTGGAAAATTCAATTACAAATACACTGAAACACTGGTACGCTAGACCACGAGAAATACCACTAGAATGGCTTAAATAAAAAAGTCTGATCATACCAAGTATCAGCGAGCATATGGAGCAACGCAATCTCTCACTCACTGCCGGCAGAAACGTCAAACTGCACAACCGCTTTGGAGACAGGTTAGCCGTTTCTCGAACATGCAAACATACACCTACGATATGACCCGCCATTCCACTCCTAGCTGTTTACCAGAGAGGGGGGAAAGCACGTGTCCACACAAAGATTTGTCCATGAAAGTTTAGAGCCATCCGGTCTGTAATAGCCCAAAACTGGAAATTACGCAAACACCCATCAACTGATGAATGGACAGTCGAAATGTATTATATCCTTAAAATGGAATAATTATCAATAATAAAAAGGAATAAACAATTGACACATGCAACATCATGAATGAACTCCAAAATAATTACGCTAAGAGGCCAGACAAAAGGGTAGCTCTTACATGGTTCATTTGTATAATATTCTAGAAACTGCAAACTTATCTATAGTGACAGAAGACAGATCAGCATTTGCCTGAAATGGAGGAAGGGATCAGAGAAAGGGGAGAGGATATTCCAAAAGGGCACAAAGTTACTTTTGGGGGTGATAGATATGTTCACTATCGTAATTGTTATGATGGCTTTATGGGTGTGTATATATATCAAAATTCATCAAACTGTACAGTTTAAATATGTGCAGTTTCTTGGGTATCCGTTATACCTAAATAAAACTGTAAAAAATAAATAAGTATGTATACACATACACACTCACCAGATAACCTAGCATTCTATCCTTATACATTCATCCATGAGATAGGAAAATACATGTCTACATTCTAGACAGGAAAAACTAATCCACAGCGACAAAAGGCAGATCATTGGTTACCTCGGGTCAGGGTGGAGGAGCAACTGCAAAGAGGCAGCATTGGAGAGAAAACTTTACAACCACGTGACGTTTCTGGATGGGAATGTTCCTGTACATCCAAAGTAAAATAGGTTCTGAACTGCAAGCAGATGATTTAGAAGACCAGTCATAACCGTCCCCTACTGAACACAACTCTGCACCAAGCACTGTGCCCTCCACATAATCTCCTCCGCCCTTCCTAGCCATCCTCTAATGTAAGTACTACTACTCCCAGTTTAGATTAGGAGGCCTGGACTCGGGAAAGAGAAGGAACCTACCCCAGGTCTCTCAATAAGTAAATGAGCAAGACTTGGCCCCAAGAATCAATCTGGATGTGTCTTAACATTTCGGACACAGAATACGCCTTCTCAATGCCCAACACACTCGGTAATGGGGGGTGAATTCTATACTACTGAAATTTAAGAAAAATACATTTGCTTTCTTAAATGAGTACTTCCTTGAACACAAGTATCCGCAGGTACAACGCCATTCATTCTCCCCAGAGATGCCTAACAAACAGTAACACTCAACAAATGGGTAAGTACTACTCTACAGTAACTATTAGTTGAGTTACGAATATTTCGCATTATTAACATCTCTGACCTGGATGGAAAGTCACCCTGTAAGTCACATCCACACATGAAGCTATAACAGATTTTGCCATTATTTCTGACATGATTACCACGTACCAAAGGATAAAACCAAAGCAGTGACCGTGAAGAACTAAGTCCTGACCCTTGCTCCACACCTCCCACACCTCCCAGGGCTGGATACCCTTCAGGGAACCCTATTCTAAGAAAGTTAGGGTTGTTACCGCTTGATACAGTCAGACCTTAACTTGTGCTTATTTCCAGGTTCGGCTGTGGAATTCTCGCCCTGTGATAGCACTAGGGGGAGCACACACTCCTTAAAAAAAAATTAGGAACAGAAAGAAAAGGGAAGAAGTTCTAAAGATGCACTTTCATCCTGACCGTCCCTGGACAGTAAAGTGCAAAATGTTTTTAAATTCACAGTGCAAAGTGAAAACCAGTTTAAACGTGACAAGGGACCGCAAATGCAGGCAACATAAATGTCAGGTTTGGTACATGAACCAGTCAACACATTTAACACACAGTGTACACAGCAAATACTGCTTCAGGTAAGAAAGTCTACAACACAATCTGACCTTAATTCTAACTCAGTTCAAAATGCTGTAATTTGTGAAGATTCTGGTTCCTGATAAATACTACTAGCAAAGAGACTTAATAGATATTTATCACAAACTTCAGCTCATATACTTCACTGTGTGACTTTATTAAATTACTGGAAGGTAAAATTAATACTGTTATCCTCTTTTGAAGTTTGAAATTTGCCTTGAGCACTTGAGTGGCAAGGAAGTCGGGAAAGGTGACAAAGGGAATTAACATTAATTAGGTGCCTAATCTGTGGCAGGGGCTCCACACATAACGAGACAACCTCAGGGAACAGAAATTATTTCCATTTACAGATGAGAAAACAAGGGCTAAACAACCCTAAGAAACTTGCCCATAGTCACACAGACGGTAAAAGCTAGAATAGGGTGTAACTTAAATCTGTCTGATTTTACCGCATATGATACAGAAACGTCAGAAGTTGCTTAACTCACCTCGAATTTTGGCCATCTTCAAATAAACACACTTTATTCTACCAAAAGGTACATATTTATATCCCAGCAAAGAACAAGAAAGAACCAGAACAGCAACAACACAAAACATGGCTCACCCTCCAAGAGCTTGCAATCTGTTAAGGAAAATGTATACACACACTCACACATGGTAAGGAATACAAAATAATAATTAATTAATTGCGGGATACAGCCAGTAAGTGATATGGGAGCTCAAAGAGACCCGGGATCCGTGTGGTTTCAGCAGTCGAGAAAGGCCTTACGAAAGATGCAAGATTACGGCCGGATCCCGGGGATGGAAAACGTCGGAGAGACACAATGAAAGGGTAGTCCGGGCCGGGTGTAAGCAGAGGTGAGGACGAGCACAACATACCGGAGGGTCCGGGAAGCGGCCAGCCCCCCGGTTTCAGAAAGTGAAGGGCTGAGAGGGGACAACCCAAGTCTCCCCCAGCTGATGAATGAGTAACAAAATGGATGGATGTACCCACACAACAGAACGCTGTTCACCAATAAAAAGGAGTAAAGTACTGATTCTTGCCACAACACAGATGAAACTTAACAACTTGCGAAGGGGAAGAAGCCAGTCACAAAAGGCCGCATGTGATTTCATTTACATGAAACGTTCAAAATAGGCAAATTTATAGACACAGAAAGTAGACCAGGGGTTCCCAAAGGCTGGGAAGGTTGGGAAGAAGTAGAGGGCAGCTGCTAACGGCTACAGGGTTTCTTACTGGGGCACAGAAATGTCCTAAAGTTGACTGTGGTGACGGTTACACTACTGTGAATATACTACAAACCACTGAACACTACACTTTAAATGGGCGAACTGTATGGTATGCAAACTACATCTCAATCAAGCAGTTAAAATAAAGTGAGGACCTAGTGGGACACCACACTGCACAGCTAAGATGGAGTCACCTATGCCAAGGTTACAGGTCTGAAATTATTTATCTTATGCAACTAGAGATATGAGTAAAGATGTACCTCATGAAAGCACAGCATACATACATATCTCTAACAAAGTAATTCACATGTTTTAAGTACATTCCTAAAATATATGCCAAAACTACAAAGAAGATAGAGAACAGGGAAAAGATGTTATAAGTATGATTTTGACTAATCCACAAGCTGTGACTATTAGGAAAGTTGTTTTGCTTCAGCGCTGAATGCCACAGATGGGTATATCAGCATCATATTTATGCAAAACCACAAACTCATCTGTGTCAAATCTTTAAATACCATAATGTTCTACACTTAATTGTGAAAATAGCATTAATAATTGATCTGCCATACTTCAGGGTAAGATAATAAACAGTGTAATTTGTTTTTCATTGGATGACAGTGCTGTCTATATAATGAATGCTTTTTTAAATATCAGATTCAATTTAAATGCTATCAGAATCTCCATTAATATAAAGTACTTCCTACTGATGTCTACACATTTGACTGAATAGTAATTTAACATAATACTCCAAAATAGTTTTACTATACAAAATAAGAGAGCTGGAGAAACAAATCTGACATTCAAAAGCAAAGAGAAAAAGAAATCTGGATATTAAAGATCAAAAATAAACCTGAAAATCACAGAGAGAGGGAAAAAACACAAAACAGGACTCAGTACTAGGTTCTACAGCATTGGGGAGTGCAACTTTTTTAAAAAGGAAAAATTTACATTTAAAATAGCAGGCTCATTAAAAGGCTCGCTAGCTGAGAGCAGATGAGGTTCTAACAGAGGCCACGTTTGGAAAACGCCTACAGACAATCCCACAGCCTCCCCCGAACCCAGGGAAGAAAGAGCCTTTCAGGCAGTCTTGGTGTTACCCCTTCAGAATCTGGCCAGAGGTGAAACCCCACTTTCCCCCAGGAGGTGGTGAGATGTCAGGAAGACAAAAGACGCACTCGGCTGGATACCCAGACACAACCAAACCAGTGTTCGCCGTCTCAGTCACCTTGCAAACCTCCTCAAGGTAGATGAGCCGCAAGAAACTGAAGGAGATATCAGATCTCTTTAAAATTCTCTTGTCTGAGAATGAGAGGACCCGTCTGTCTCTATCAGGGCTTTGTCAGTCGCAGGACTGGAAGAAACTTATGTTCTGTGTCTCAGAAATACTGACAACTCAGGAGGCCGGGTTCGCTAACAAACAATGAGAGTAAAATAGAAAACAAATAAGCTATCCTAAAAAAGCAGCCTTGTCGCTGATATCTAGAATAAGGTATCTGCTGTCACGAGTTAAGTAGAGCAAGACTCTCCATTTCCTAATTGTAAGCCAGCATTCATACAAAGGAAAGAATTCAGTAGGAGTAAGCAGGAACTTATTTCAAATCATTAACTGCTGTACGTTAAAATACACTTATCCAAACTTTTACACACTGTCTACCTACCAATCCAAAGAACTGTGGGAAAAGACAGATGCTTGTAACTACTGTTCACCATGTTGGACAGGTTAATTATTAAGGAATAAAGTACTCTGAATATAACAATAAAATATCAACATAGGTTAAATGTCCAGTTATCCTCTATGCAAACACCAAAACAGATACTGTTGATCTATACATCAATAACACAGTTATCTGTTAAATAAACAGGTGAAAAAGATGAGAGCGTGCTAACAATAACAACAGAAGGTCCGAGATCCAGAAGCCCTTTAAAGTGACAGAATTATTAGAGGAGACAGTCTAAATTGTAAGCATGCTGACATTCTGACTAAACTAAGAACAGAACCCCAAGATGCCACTATAGGCTACGGAATCATTTTTATCATGGACGTCATGGACAGGGGATTTTTTTTACAGCATCCTTGGATGAATAACACGGGATTAGAAACGTGATCTATAGACAAGAAAGAAGAACAAGTGACTTGCCAGCTCCTGAAACAGGTAAGGCAGACCTAAGCTAAGCAAACAAGGATGACAAGCACGGGGCGGGGAGGGGCGGGGAAATAATACCACTTTTCAAAATCTGATTCTGAAAAACAAAAGTGAAAACTAATCGGCTAAAACAGGCAAAACATACTGTTCTAGTTAAAGGAAAATTTTAAAAGGTACACAAAAAACCTTAGGAAACTTTCTGTGCCTGAAGTATTTTCATAGATATGTTCATTAATGTTTGCCGCGTTAGCTTCTAAGAAACTAATCCCACAATTTTTAAAATCGTGGAGAGAAATCTTGTATTTGCAATAAACATGTGCCTTCGGCAATTCTGTAGAGCTTGGGAGATGAAACTTAAATGAGAGTAGATGCAATCAAATTTTAAGATCTCTCAAACATTATTATAAAACTCACATAGCAAAAGTAATATGAACAGTATATTCTGAGCAACAAATTGAACTTGCAGAATTTTTTCTATATAGTAAATAGTATATAAGGTTCACCCTCTATGATTAACTTAAATTAATCCCTGGATATCCTTAAGTCTCATCTAAACTTATTGGATGTTATATGAGAACCACCAAAGCTGGAAAATAAAAAAAGAATGAGATTCAACTCAAACCATTAACTCTATTCCTCCCCTTCCAAGAAATATTCTTTAAGTTAGGTATCTTATTTGATTTCAGTTCTCAAATGTACACGCCCATACATTTGGGGTCTTAATTTGTAACATAATGAAGTGCCACGCATGCAAAAATGCTCTCGTTCGAACGGTTAAGTAAACCTGAACAGAACTGAACAGGGCATTTCAGAAGGCGTTCATCTGCGCAGCCGCAGGGAAAGGGCAGCAATTTCACAAAAGGACATTCGGAAGTACCTGAGCAGATAAACGGCCCTTTCAATATCACTGAGGTCTTCATCAACTGTCAGTCTTTCTATTTCCTCTGGTGTCTGTCAAGTGTGAAACAGAAATTATGCACACAACATCCGTCAGTTTTGCCTCCCCCCTCCCAAGGCTGCTCCAGCGACCCTCTATAACCACTACCGACTAATGCAAAAGTTTCACCACTGATTTAAGCATTATCACTGAAAGCTAATCAAGGGTCTGAGGGCTCTAGGGGACTACGCCAACCAAGGAAGTCTCTCTAATTGTCTCTAATCGTTGAGTTTGGGTTGTGGAGGTTTGGGGTTCGGTTTTTGTTTCTTCTCTCTCTCTCTCTTTCTCTCTCTCTCCTCTCTCTCTCTCTCTCTCTCCTCTAGCTTCTAGATTGAAGCTTGAGAATCACATCGTGGCTTCAGAACATTGCTGAAATCAATTTTACATGCATATATAGAATGTATACATACTTTTTCTCCCTAATACCCCAAGGCTGTTTCTCCAGCATTTTCCACCCCAGGAAATGCTGAAAGGGTGATGGATGAGGACTGCAGCCCAGTGGGAATGAAAAAAACTAAATCTGCGGGGGGGGGGGGCGGGGGGCGGGAGAGGGA
>CM052538.1:188101060-188134382 GCA_028533065.1 Trachops cirrhosus | reverse complement strand
CGTAGCTCAGTGGATTGAGCGTGGGCTGCGAACCAAAGCATCGCAGGTTCAATTCCCAATCAGGGCACATGCCTGGGTTGCAGGCCAGGTCCCCAGTGGGGACCACATGAAATGCAACCACACATTGATGTTTCTCTCTCTTTCCTTCTCCCTCCCTTCCCCTCTCTAAAAATAAATAAATAAAATCTTTAAAAAAAAAAAAAAGAAAAGAAAAGAAAAGGAGAAACAAGCCTGGCGGGATGCTGGACCCCGCCCAAACACCCACGGAGACTTTGGGGCCACACTGACCCACCCACCTGGCCCCACATGCCATGGCCAGCGAGGCTTCTGGGGCAAGAAGGGTGATTATTGGCCGTATAGACACAACACAATTATGGGACCAATAAAACATGATAATATTCATCCTGTAAACCAAAAGGATGAATAAACGTTATGAGCTGTTCAAACCCAGGGATGTTTTCTGAGCACACGTGTTTCGGACGGGACCATTCGGCACGGGCCAAATGTGTTCACGGGTGGTTTTGACAGAACCAGACTTCAGAGACCTGACGGCATGGCCCACACGTCTCCGTGGATGTTTGCACAGGGCCAGATATCCACTCACCAAAACAACGTAGACAAACAATTAACAAGTGCAGCTTCATACAATAACCATGTGAGTGTTTTAAAACTAAAACCGACTGTAGTTACTCAAAAGTGACTTTTAAGCCAAAGCGGGGGGTGAGGCATGGAGGAGAAAAGGTGTGGTATAATTCGTGTCCGTGGGTAAGTTAAATTTTTCAACTGCTCACTCCTTCCCCTGACGAGAGGTAGAAGAGGGAGCAAGACCTAGGATGGAGGCTCACTGTGAAGAGAGTGCACCAGCGAGCCTTCAGCCCTCCAAGGCGCTCCTGAGTCAGAAATCAAAGGCTCCTCCCTGGAGAAAAGGAGGGGAGAGGAGAGGGCCAAGCCCCCCCCCCAGGGACGGAGGGGTGGGAAGACTTTGAAACTCATGTCGAATATTCAATATTAAGTTGTTGGCATCGCTGCGTTTTAAAGGCTCCTCCTTTGCCAGTAAATTTTCAACAGAACCTGAGCCACAAAGACACCGTGTCCTGTGAGTGGGGCTTCTCCGCCATGAGGAATGACATTCATGTCACATCTCCTGGTTTATCTGGCACTTGGCAATACAGTGATGAGTATTCGTCATAAGAGAGAAAACAGAAGAAGTGCTTAATGAAGAGACACAAAGGAGAACACGAATGAGGGTCCGCTCGCACAGGGTTTCTCTAGCCCTCCCATTCGGGTACCGCTCGGAGATCCGGGTACCGCTCCGAGATCCGGGACGCGCAGCCAGGTGCTTGCAGAGGCCGTGGGCTGGACGGGGAGATGAGGCAGAGCTTTGTTAGTCTATATTTGCAGGCCCAGCTATAAATAGATGCCTTGGCCCAAAAGACTGAAAGCACCTCAGAAGGAAGGCTGTATCAGAATGGCCCACATTCAGGATGAAACGAACGGGTATCAAACGCTTCCACGCCGTTTCTCAGCAAGGCAGAGCAGGGATCTCAGCGCCCTGCGCTGCGGCAGCGTTTGTCTTGGCAAACAGAGCCCCAGGCGGTCCGTTGCCACCTGTTTTGCCACAACACCTGCTAACGCTCCCTCCTGACTCACGCTGGCTCACTGTTTCATAAGAGGGGGCAGCTCCGCTTCTCTCCCCGTCTCAATAGTTATCAAGAACAATAATTTGAACAACGAGAACTTCCGATTCTTTTCTAACGTGCCAAAGTACTGTCGTTTGCAGCAAAATAATCTCCTGAGTAATGGGTGATGGAAACCATTATGTTCTGCTTCAGTTGGCATGGCAGGGGTAAACCTTGGCTATGAGTGGAATTAGAATCACTCACTCATTCATTCATTCAGCACATACTAATAGGGTACCTGTGACGTGGCAGGCAGAGTACCCCATGGAGCCTAGAATCTGGCTTTATTCCACACCTTGATCCAGAGGAAGGCCGTGCCCAGAACAATAACCATTTGATGCTGGGCCCTAGGGGAGTGATAACCTACCTTGCAGACACCCAAAGACACTCTGACTACTGTCTTTAAGAAGACACCATGTGAGGTCACCGTGCAAACCAGAAACCTCCTCTACGTCCCACAGACATGACGTAGGATCCGCATCCCAGTCCTGTCTCTCTCTGGCTGAGTGAACTAGAGCACGTTTCCTCTCCTCTCTGAACCTCTGCTGCAGGAGGTAAAATAGAAATTAGGTATCCTGAGATCATTTGAGCAACAGAAAAAGGAGGGGCTGATGGATTTAGAAACTAAAGCAGACCTTTAAAATGGATATTCTATGCTACTCCAAACAAATTGCTGTGACTCAAAGCATAGCTCACATGAAATGATTACATGAGCAGGTAAGATGCTTCTTTAAAATGAGCTCCAGCCCTGGCTGGTGTGGCTCAGTGGATTGAGTGCTGGCCTGCAAACCAAAGGGCTGCTGATATGATTCCCAGTCAGGGCACATGTCCGGGTTGCAGGCCAGGTCCCCAGTGGGGGGCATGCGAGAGGCAACCACACACTGATGCTTCTCTCCCTCTCTTTCTCTCTCCCTTCCCTGCTCTCTAAAAATAAATTAAAATCTTTAAAAAACAAAAATTTAAAAAATTAAAAAAAATTAGCTCCAAACCCATGAAACAATTTCAAGCATGCTACAGCCTTTCAAACTCTTTGCACTAGAATCTGGAAAAGAAATCAATGCACATCCACATTCAACAGTGACGACAGCTCTCGATACACGTGAACCCAGACACAAACGGGACTTACTTCGCACAGTTTCTAGTTTGTTGCTAAGAAACCGCGGCTGCCTGGCATGAGTGTGACCACTCTGTGTCTTGTGTCAACTCATTATGCTAACATAATTAGAGAGAACCTCACACTGGAGAACGAAATGCAGGCTCGCGTTTTTCATCACCTAAACAGGCAGTCTGTTATTGTGCACGGGCCCAGAGGCCGTTTCCCAGGGCCAGGCGGAAGAACAGAGAGGTCAAGGAAGAATTAAGATCACGTGGAGGGAGGAAGGAAATGCGATTCTTTACATGACTGCCCACAAAGGCCCCCACTGGGTGACAACCATTCATCTTCGGTCCTTTATTCCTTTCTAATATGGTGCTGTCATACTGTTAAGCATGGACAGCTAGGCCCTGGCACCGTGATGTAAGCAGAAGAGTGAAGGCCAATATTTCCATAGTTAATGGTCATCATCACCACCCTAAGCCACTTCTCTCTCCTGTTGTAGGTGAGCAAAGGCTGGCGGGAACCTGGCTGCATTCTCCTCCCCAGGAGTGAGAGGGTCAAAGGTGACGGGCATTTCTTCCTAGTGGCTCTGCCCCACCGTCCAGCCTGTCCCCAGTGGCTGGGCATCCATCCGCCTGTTGGTGGCTGCTGTTTCTCAGAACTCCAGTTACCCCGGAGCCCAGAAGAGCATGAGATGGGTTTTTTTTTTCAGAGCTCCTGAAGGACATTTCATAAATCACTTCTCTTAGGAAAGTAAATGGTCTCAAGATAACTCAAAGTTATTCATTCACCTCCTCGGCTGGACTGAAATTCACTTACCTCGTTTCACTGGTTGATCAATTTTTTAAAAACATTGATCCAAGCAATGCCACGCTAGCACTGGAGAGAGCGCCGGGGACAGTTAGCAAATGACAATTCAGTGTGGCGAGCAGTGGGATCAGTACAAACTCTGGGAGCTTTGGGCCCCCTGGTAAGGCAGCTGTTCCTGAACCAGGTGGTGTGTGTATGAGTGTGTGTGTGTGTGTGTGTGTGCGCGCGTGCCAGAGAAGGGTCCTTGAAGAGGCGGCGTCTGAGAACTTGCATCTGTGGCCTCAGTTGTCTTTGCATCTACCCAGTGCCTAGCACAGAGCCTCACACTTGGTGGCTGTGCCATGACCATGCCCTTGAACTATCACCTACTCAGGCACTTCAGATGAGCCCTTCCTATCGCAGCCATGGGCTTCCCCTTTCTCTAGCTTGCTCATTCCCTAACCCCTCGGTTAAGTTCCTTTATGCCGGTTTAACTTTGATTTGGCAATTTTATAAAAACCAGCTCAGAGCCGTCTTCTAGGCTCTCACCACGTCTGGGGAAAGGAGCTCTTCCACTCTGGGTCTCAGCGGAGCCCGGCACACTGGGCCCACGGGGCATCATCGCCCTACAGGTCCACAAGCAAGCCCTCCTTGTCAGCCCCTGCTGACGGCTCAGCGCAGTTGGGGGCCGATGGCAGGGCTGGCTCCGGGGGCCCACCACCCTCCACTGCCAAAGCAACAGGGCTCCTCTCTCCGCTGCGTGGGCACGCACGCGCTCGCAGGTTTTGTTTGGGGGCAGCAGTTTTCCAGGAAAGTAATACAAGTGTCAGTTAAACTCATTAAGTCAGAAAAAGGAAAAAAACACCTACTTTCTGTGTTAGCCACATTTTGAATGACAGCCCTTTTTAAAAAATGACAATGTGTTTAAAAGCCACTTGTTATTAGCACCTAATTTACAGAGCTGCATTGCAGGCGTTCTTCCAAGTTTTGACTGTGGGGGTCACTGTGTACCTTGGATGTTAATCTTCCTTAATCTCGGCTTTCATCGTGTCACTTTTCTGTTTAAGAGCCTGACCTCATGTCTAAGTCCCATTGCAGCCAGTCCAAAGTCTCGGCCCCCATAGTCTTTTTAGCAAAGTCCCCCCACCTCCCAGCATAGCCTCCAGCTCTCACCGGGATTGCTGCCCCTGCGTGTGCTGTAAACCACCCTCTCTCCTCCCCCCCTACGCCTGGTGAAGGTGTCCCCGCTATGAACACTCTGTCCTTTTTCTCTACGAATACTAGTAATTCCCCTTGCCCTCAAAAGTTAAACTTATGTCTGCTGTCCTCCAGGAACTGTCTTGGATGATCTTGACCCTTGACTCCTCCATGCGGATGCCCCGTCATGTACGCCCATGGTCTGCTCCAGCCCCCTGCGCCCCATGGGTTTGCTGTCTGCCTTGCAGACGTGGAAGGCACCACAGTGTCCTAGGAAACTCACTGGATTTGGAATTGAGCCTCGGCTCTGTCACCTGTTACCTGTGTGACCTTGGGTAACTTACTTAACCTCTCTGGATCTCAGTTTCTTTGTCTATTAAAAAGAAGACAGTAATATCTACTTTGCACGAGATAGTGTTCATTGTTAGAAGCAATGCATATAAACACAGATAATGATGGCCGCCGTTGGTGTTAATGATCTCCAAGGCCTCTTTCTTCTGGCCTGGGTTTGTTTCTTAAAGGACTGTGATTAGAGGGAGCTGGCTGGCTGCTGCAGGGGCAGGAAGGCCTGACTTCTTCCTGATCCCAATCTTGCCTGAACACGCAAACCCCTCCTCCCTCCCTCCTCCCTCCCCTCCTCCCTCCCCCGCTCACACCACACACAAAATGCCCTTGTTGACTCGGGGACAAATTGTGCATTTTGATCCGGGTGTGTTGACTGCTCCTCCTTTGTGCCTCCATCTGGGAGTCCCACCTGCATGCGTCCTCCCGCAGCCACTCCACCAACCACGGACGGCCCGGCTCCAACCCGCCTCCTTTCTCATCTCTCCCGTGGAAAGCTGCTGGGAATGCCTCTGAGTCCCCTCACCCAACTTCCTCTGTTCTTTGCTCACAGCCCTCCGAGGATTACAGGAGTCGACCCAGAAAAGGCCCTTAGAACAATCCCTGACTCAGAGCAATCGCCGTGCAAGCGTTCGCTGCTGTACCTGTCATCCTCATCCCCCGTCACCTACTGTGCTGTGGGCCTCTCCAGACCCCGGCTGTCCTGTCCATGGCAGCTGACTCCCAGGCTCCTGACTTCTACTTCCTGTTAGGCATGGCTAATTGAGGAACCCTGAGGGGCTTAGGAGGAGGGAGGCGAGTATTGTCAGGGTATCATTGTCTTCTCTGTGGCTGCTGACAGCTGAGGCCACAGAAGCCCCCCTCTCCCCAGCTCTCTTCCAGTCCAAACTCTGACAATGGCTTCCTCCCTTCACCCCCTTGGGCTCCCTGGTGTTACTAGCCCAAACCTCCATCTGGTCCCTTTACTCAATTCTCCTCAAATTATCCAAATTGGCTAGGGCACCTGTTTCTTGCCAGGACCCTGATTGAGACACCTACCTTATATAACAATGTTTGGTTCAGTCAAATGTCATAGGTCAGTCAGGTTCCTGGAGGCTCTTCTGAAGTTATTTTTTTTTAAAAAAAACTATCATATACCCTGACCTGTGTGGCTCAGTTGGTTTGGCATGACCCCTCAAAGCAAAGGTTGCAGGTTCGATTCCCGGTGAGCACACATGCCTGGGTTGTGGGTTCAGGCCTGGTCAGGGCACATTCAAGAGGCAACCAAATGATAGATGATTCCCTCTCTCTAAAAATAAAAGAAGTCACCCTGGCTGGTGTGGCTCAGTGGATTGAGCACTGCCCATGGACCGGAAGGTTGCTGTTTCTGTTCCCAGTCAGGGCACATGCCTTTCGGGCAGGTCCCCAGTTGGGGGACTGTGAGAGGCAATCAATTGATGTTTCTCTCTCACATTGATGTTTTTCTCCCTCCTTTCCTTTCTCTCTAAAAATAAATAAAATCTTTAAAAAATAAAATTAAATAAAACCTTTTTTAAAAGTATTGTAAATACATACGCATTTTAAGGACTGCTTAAAATTTGACCTTGAGGCTCCTGGAGACTATGCCAGGCACTGCTGGGATCCGGAGGGTTCTTCGAGAAACCCAGCAGTGCCCTAACGGCCCTGGAGGAGCGTGGCTGAAGCATGGTAGGAGGCCACTCTGTAAAGGCCAGAGCTTGAGTCCTGAGGCTGAACCCTCAGGAAAGGCTACTTCCTGTGGCCTCCTCAGAGCCACAGTGCCCCTCAGGGAACAAAGCAGCAGCACCCCCACCCCACCAGCAGCACTGAGTGGCAGAGGGCCTCTCCCCAGGCTGCTCTGGACCGCACAGCCCGGGTGTGCTAGAGGGAGCCCCACAGAACAACCGAGGGTCAGCCTGTCCCAGTCCTTGATAAAGGCCGCTCTGAGCCAGGATTGACTGGCTTTAGAAAATAAGGAAATGGGACATTCCTTGAGCCTCATTGTTGTGGCAGAGACTGTGATTGTCGCCCCTCTTATTTCGGGGAAGGACTCCAGACAATGGCCCTGCAGAGAACAAAGGCCTGATTTCCCAGAACCCCTTGCAGTTAGGTGTGAGCAGTATGTCCAGGTTCTGCCCGTAAGGAAGGGGGCACGATGATAGGAGTTTGTCCTCACTCCACTGGCTCTGTGCAGCCCCTGCGGGTCCATGCCCCTTCCATCCCTAGGACGTCGCCTTCATCTGCGGGGGTTGCCAGGGCTTCAGGGTGCAGGAAGAAGGCAGCTGTAAAGGGAGAGCAGGAGGACATTTATTGGGGTGAAGGATCTGTGATGGATCTCGATTACAGTGAGGGCCACACAAACCTATAGACATGTTAAAATGCATAGAACTATACACCAAAAGAGGTGGAAAGTAAATTCTACTGCATAATTTAAAGAATGAAATTAATACGCATACATACATGCATGTGTGTGTATGGGTGCACATGCACTATTTATACACATAGTGTTGAGTTGTGCGCCTGATGCACAGAAAGTGCTACTCAACGTGTGTGATGCAGACCAGCAGCCACAACTATCACGAGGGTCCTTATAGGACCTCTTGCTGGAAGAGCAATCAACTGCTTTGCTAAGCCCATGCTTTCGGCTGTAGCCGACTTTTCTTGTTGAAAGGGAGACTTTCTCAGTGAACAATGGGTTGATTTATGTTACGATGCAAGCTCCTTTTGTAGAGGCAGATAGGCCCTTTGAGTAGCACTGCTCTAGGAAGTGTACTATGCTAATATCCATGTTATTTACATACGACCATGACACTGATCTCTGGGTGGCCAGCGCTGGGCACAGGACCTGGCTGGCAGACAGGAGATGTCAAATCGTGTTTGTCGGAGAAGCAAATAAGGCCCTGGAAGGAGAATGACTTTCACACACAGCTCTCTCATTCATTCCACTGATGAGTTTATTGAGGGGCAGACAGATAAACAATATACTCTAACATGACACCTACTGAAATGCCAGCTGAATAATGGCCCGGGAAAAGTCCTGCACAAGGACCAAAAGGGGTGACAACCTGTTTAAACGTATATCTTTCCCTGAAGCCAGAAATGTTGCCGTTTTCCTTGTGCGCCCCCAGGATGAGTCCTTTTGTCCAAGGCTCTATAGCCTGCTACTCTGCTGCCCCCTGTTTAAAATCCAGAGCCCCTTGTCCTGCTTGAGAAAAGGCAGACAAGACCTGGCCCATGAGAAGGCAAAGAGGTGAAGCGGGGGAGAGACTACAGTTCACCAGCCAGCACCCGGGCCCCACTGTCGCCCACAGCAAGCAGGCTGCCCTGAGACAGGAGTCCCAGTCTGAATGCCTCGGTTTTCCAAGCTGCCCGGTCTGAATGCCTCCATTTTCCAAGCTGCCCAGCCAGCCAATGAGCTGGGCTCTCAGACTTCCTCACCTTCACCCCTCCTACCTCACTGTCTCAGATTCCTTGGGGCTGAAATTGTCACTCATTGATTAGACCCTTTTCGTCCTTCTTTTCCTGCCCTAGATCTGCAGCGCTGAGTATATTGGTTCTTTGCAAAGGCCAGCAAGCTTTGACCACAGAGAACAGCATGTGTCCGTGCGGATAGGAAATCCAGACGCTGAATGCCTAGCCTCAACTTCGCCTCCCTCTCTGAGTTCTCTCAGTGCCCTTGGCACAGCCCACAGTCCCCGGGCCAAGAAGCCCGTCATCTCTACCATCACAGCCCTCCTGGCGGATTGCAGCAGCCTCTGTTATTTCAATGTATTATTTATATGGCCCATTTCCACTGCCAAGGACAGCCCGCAAAGCACACTTGATCCTGCACACAGAAACCACAAGCTCTGCCCTCGGAGATGTGTGTGCTCTCCACCTACGTCCACACACAACGCCACCGAAGTCTTTCACTTTTCTGAGGCACCTCACTATGCCAGGAACAATGGGACATCAGAATAATAGGACAATCCCCGCAGTTTCAAGGCTGCTCCGAGGCGGGGGCGTGGGCGACGTGAAACACACAGGGTGGTTTGCAGCCGCTGCCAAGTTGTACCTGGCAGGCTGGAGCCCACGGCTTCACGCAGTTACATCTTAGAGTCGGCAGCGTGGCGAACCCGGCATCAGGTTCCTAACCAGGAGCCTGGGTCCCAGTTCCTTGCTGCTGCCTGCTACCCAGAGGCTTCAGACTTGTCAGGCCAACTCCCTGGATTCAGCCTCGTCACCGGTAAAATATAAGTGTCCTAGCTCCGCCCTGCCAGCGTCACAGGGTTGCAGCAAGGACCAAGAGGGACAGCGCGTGTAGAAGTTCACTGTAAGACACTCTACTCGGGCTACTCAGTGTGGTGCCTGGATCAGCAGCATCAGCATTACTTGCGAACCTGTTAGAAATGCAGGATCCCAGGTCCCGGTCCAGACCTGCTGAACCAGAATGTTTCTTTACCAAGACCCCCAGGCGATTTGTGTGGGAATCATCACCATATGCAAACACAGATGTGCTTGGGGGTGGGGGTGGGGGCGGGGTGTGCAGTGTAGAGCCGGGAGCTCTGAGTTCAAACTCAGCTCCGCCACTGACTGCCTCCATGGCCTCAGGAAAGCTGCTAGAGCCTCGGCTCCTCAACTGGAAAACACTGTCAGCCGCTGTAGCACAGGAACGTGGGATGAGGAAGAGAACGGGAAGAGGGCAGAGTGCCCCGTGTTCCTGGTGGGGCACAAGGAAAGTAAGGGGTCAGGGAGGAGCTCGGCAGCCTGATGGGAAATGGAGAAGATAAGATGATGGAGATGAGCAGGAAACAGATCAGCGCTTCCTCTGCCTGCCCTGTGTCATCTCTACCCAGTCTCTTTTTCCGTCACCAAAGCCACTTGACATGGATTCTCAAGGTAGCTACTGACCAAAGGAGCTGAAGAGGGGACAGCTCGCACTGCTGCTGTTGGACAGCCAAAGGGACAACCACTGCAGAGGGAAAGAAAAGGCCCCGGCCTACAAGAGTCCCCGGTTTCTCCAGGAGGGCTGGCGGATCTTCAGCCTGCCCCCAGGCCTCAGAGCATCTCCTGTGTGGCACCTGGAGACCCAACACTGAGGTCAGCAAGTGACTGGGGGGTGGGGAAACCACGGAGCAGACCCCCCCTCCAGGTGGCAAAGGGCACAGCCAGGGGGTCTTGCAAGCTGTCTCGGAGGCATTGCCTGCACATTTAGTGAGCGACGTTCTTTTTGCCTTGGATTTCCTATTGAGCAAACCTGACACAACCGGAAGCTGAGCGTACTTGACCTGTGCTTCAAAATTTCCCAGGAATGCTGGGAAATGGACCGCGTCATGCTCCACAAAATTCCATTCAAGTAATCTCCCCGGGGAGGGGTATTAGCATCGCACAGATGCAAGCGCTCCCTTCGGTGGGGTTAAAAATACCCACTTCCAGAGCTGCGGCGAGCTCTCAGGGAGATAACGCATGGGCCGCTGTTCGAGAAAGCTCCTTATTAGTCTCTTCCCCGAAGTCTGGCGAGTGAACTGAAAGCTTCCCTCTGGCCCAGAGGCCTCTTGCTTGGCCTCAGTCCTGCCAGCAGCACTTTAATGGCTCTGCTAATCAATGTTCCCAGTCCACGGTGATGGAGTCCCAGGCCCTGGTCCTAAAAGCCCCCGACTCGTTGCTGGTGGAGTGTTTTTGGTGGCTGGTATTTGTTTTCAGAAAAAGCACGTCAATTTTTTTTTCAAGGTCACAAGCAGCAGGCTCCTCTGTGCTCTCTGCCCCCGAAACAGATCCCTTGAGGAAATCAGGTCAAAGAAATCCTCACAGTCAGTAGTTTTAAATGCCCCTGAGTGCTCCTCCCAAAACTAGAGAATGCCCGGGTCAGCATGTGGGTCAACGGGACAGGTACGCACCGAGCACTGACCAGGTGTGGGGATGGAATGACTACCCCCAGTTCTTCACCCCTGCCTGTGTTCACACCCTTGCCCCAGCCTCTTTTTGGGCAGAGCAGTTCCACACTTCTTGATGTGGGGCTTGACCATGTGGCTTGCTCTGGCCAGTGGAGTGGAATGCCAGTTCCAAGCCTAGGCCCTAAGAAGCCTCCTATGTTTTCTGCCGTTGCCATAAAAGAACTCCCCCTGGGTAGCTGCTGCCCTACCATTCTGCCACCAGAGGGTGCTCACAACCCAGAATGGAATTCTCCCAAAATCCGGTCCTCAGAATTGCGACTGCAGTAGGCCCAGCCAGGTGAGCCCCCGGCATTCTGAAAGGCGGACTGAGGCTAGGAGAGGCTGGAGTCCAGATCCCAGCATCCCTGGCCTGCTGCCCAGCGCTGAATCACATCTACTTAGCATTTAAAGAACGTTTATTTTTTGGGGGGTTTTCTATTTCTTCTTGGGTCAATTCGTTAATTTCTCAACGAATGTCCATTTCTTTATGTGGGCAAATATAGGCATAAAGTTGCTTATAACACTTCCTTATTATCCTGCTAACGTGATAACTACTCTTTTATTCGTGATGATGGCGATTATTGTTTTCTCTCACTTTTTTCCTTCATCAAGGAGAACTCCCTCGAGGGCTCTAAAAAGCGTTACTAAAATGAAAGTTAAGATTGTTCACTTTTTTGTCATTGTGTTTGTTTTTTATTTCATTGATTTCTGCTCTTATTTTTTATTTATTTTCTTTCTTTATTTATTTTATTTATTTTCTTTGGATTTAATGTTCTCTTTTTAATTTGGAATAAGATAATTTATTTTAAATCTTTCTTTTCTTCTAATAAAAACATTTAAAGCTACACAAAAACATTTCTATACATGTTGGTGTTTTATCTTCATTCATTCAAAAATATTTTCTAACTGCGAAATTTCTAATTTCACTTGTGACTTTTTTAATTTGCCCCATGGATTATTTATTTTTTTAAAGATTTTATTTATTTTGAGAGAGAGGGGAAAGTGGGGAGTAAAAGTGGGAGAGAAACATGGATCAGTTGCTTCTGGAACACCCCCACTGGGCCAGTGTTCAACCCAGGCACGTGCCCAGACGGAGAATCAAACTGGTGACCCTTCGGTTTGCAGGCCAGTACTCAATCCACTGAGCCACACCAGCCAGGGCTGTCCCAATGATTATTGAGAAGTATGTTACTCAATTCCCATATATCTGAGGAATTACTGTTATTGATTACTAACTTAATAGCTCTGTGGTCAGATACTGCACTGTATGTTTTCAATCTTCTCAAATTTATGAGACTTATTTTGTGGCCCAGTCTATGGTCTATCTTGCTGAGTGGTCTATGTGCATTATTCAGTCCCACGACCTCTGCTTTTTGCATAAAGCATTCAGTTCATTGATATTTAAGTAATTATCAATATGATCAGGTTTAAGTCTACTGTCTTGGTTACGTTTTTCATTTGTCCCAATGAAAAACTCGTCCTTCCCTGCCTTATTTGGGGTGAATCAAGTAGCATGTAGTATGCCATTTAGTTATTTAATTAACCTTTTAGCAAAACTCCTTTGTGTTGTTTCTAGTGTTTTTTCCAGAAACTGAAACTTTTAACTTATCACATTCCAATTTTAACTAACAGCATTCTCCATCACGACCACGTCGGAAACTTACAATACTAAGTTCCATCTATTCCCACCCCCTCTTTGTGCTCCTGTCACATCCTGCACTTCCGTGTGTGTTACAACCCACAATACACTGGCATTATTTCTAACCATTATTTTTGAGATTACACTCATACATTCGTATAAATATAACCTGAAAGGTCTTTTACATTAACCCACATGTTCACCCTTTCTTACGCTCTTAGTTCCTTTCTGCACACGCAAGCCTCAATCTGGTATAAGTTTCCTTCAACCTGGAGAAATTTCTTTTTTTTAATTAATTTATTTATTTTTAGAGAGAGGGTAAGGGAGAGAGAAAGAGAGAAAGAGAAACATCGATGTGTGGTTGCCTCTTGCATGCCCCCCAAAGGGGACCTGGCCTGCAACCCAGGCACACGCCCTGACTGGGTATCGAACCAGCGTTGCTTTGGTTCACAGGCCTGTGCTCAATCAATCCACTGAGCTACACCAGCCAGGGCTAAGAAATTTCTTTAGAATTTCTTGAACTGTGTATCTCCTGGCAAAACAATTCTCTAAACTTCTGTTTATCTTAAAATGTAGTTGTTTCTCTTTTAGTTTTGTAAGATATTTTCCCTGGATATGGAATTGTAGATTGATAAAGTTTTTTTTCCTTTCAATATTTTTAAAAGTCATCAATCTCTTGTTTTCTGGTCACCACTGGTTTTGATTTTAAAAGTTTGCTATTAATCTTGTTGTTTCCCTCTACAAATGTTTCCTCTGGGTGGCTTTTAATTACTTTCTTTCAATATCTGATTGTCAGAAGTTTGACTATAATGTGTCTAGCTGATTTATCCTCTTTGGGGTTCAATGGGCTTCTAGGATCAGTGACTTACTGTTTTTGTCTTTATCAAATTTGTCAAAGTTTTGGCCAATAAGTTTTCAAGTATTACTTTTTACCTATTATTCCTCTTCTCACCAATTACATGTGTGTTTGGCCACTCAATACTATTGCACAAGTTATTGAAGTGTCGATCATTTTTTACTTCTTGTGCTTCAGTTGGATTATGTTTATTGACCTTTCTTCAAATTCGATTCTCTTGTTGTATCCAGTATGCTGCTAATCTCCTTCCATAAATTTATAATTTTATATATTATATTTTTCAGTTCCACAATTTCCATTTAGTTCAGTTTTGAGCACCCAATTCTCCTTGAATTTTCAATTTTTTAATTTCTTACATAGTCTAGATTCTTACATATATTTATCAAAATAATTTTAAGGTATATTTCTGATCATTCCAACATATGAGTCATTGTGGAACTGTGTCTATTAACTGATTTTTTCCTTTAAAAAAAAGATTTTAGTTATTTATTTTTAGAGAGAGGGGAGAGGGGGAGAAAGAGAAGAAGAGAAACATCAGTGTGTGGTTGCCTCTTGCACGCCCCAACTGGGGACCTGGCCTGTAACCCAGGCATGTGCCCTGACTAGGAATCGAACCAGAAACCTTTCAGTTTGCGGGCCAGCAAACTCAATCCACTGAGCCACACCAGCCAGGGCTGATTTTTTTTTTCTTGACTACAGGTTACACTTTCCCGCTTCACTGCATGTCTTATAATTTTTTTTATACCTGACATAAATATCTGGGAAGGGTGTATCTCTGGAGTTTAGGTATTTTATATTTCATTGTCCATGGCTCTTTGATGACTTTAAAACAGGGGTGGCCAATGACAGCCCACAGTTCAAATCCAGCTCACAACCTGTTTTTGCACAGATCATGAAATAAGAATGCCGTTTACATTTTTAAAGGACCCGGAAGAAGGAGGAGGAGGAGAATGGAAGAAACAAAGACCATGTGTGAATTTGAAGTGTTTCCGCTCTGATTCGTGCAGAATATTTGTCAACAGTGGAGTTAAAGAAAAAATACTTGTTTATCCATTGATTGCTGGCTTTTCAGCAAGTAACAAAGGTCTTTCACGTCCTTCCACTTCTCAGCCAGAAGCAGAACTCATGTTGTGGTTTTAACTTCTACTTCCTGATTCACTGAGACTGCGCATCCTTTCAGACATGTATTGCTTATTCGAATAGCTTCATGTTCTATTTGTTTAAGTCTGTTGCACGTTTTCCTACTAGACAGTTTGACTGTTTTGATTTGTAGAAGTGATTGATATATTCTGGATATCAGTCCTTTGTTAGTTATATTTGTGACAAATACTATCTCCCATTGTGTGACTTGACTTTTCATTCTTGTCATGGTGACCACATTGAATAGAGCCTCTTAATTCTAATGTATTCAAATTAACATCCTTTTCTCTTATGCTGAAGGGTTTAAACTTGTGGTCTTCATTTGCAAATTCCAGAAAACCAGAACCGACCCAGTTGGCCAGGTGGGTGGTGGGCATTGATTTTGAGGTTATCTCGAAAGCAGCTTTTATAAAGAGCAAGGTCTATTTGTGGCTTGGGTTTTTGTTGTTGTTAATATTGAATTTATTGAAATAAAAATTAAAAGCTAATATTCTTAAGTTTTTAGGCTTAATTAAATCCTTAATATTCTATGTATAAATCTGAAAGAGTCTTTACAATCTAGTTAATCAAATCCCTTAAATATTATAGGTTGAATATATATTAACATAACCCATTTTCTTTATGTTTGTATCCACAATTAATTTTATTCTTAAACCCTGCAGTTGTTTCTAACAAGCAAAAGCCTTCTCATGAACATGGTGAATTTTATAAATCTAATAAAATAAGCTTATATAATTTTGAATGTTTCATCTTTATAATCACAAGATTAAATCTCTTACTGAAGCACACCATTAAAAGTAGAATAACTCTAATCTGTCACATGTACCAAATTCTTATGTACAAATAAAATATTCAATATACACAAATTATTCTAAAACCTTCAAAAATAATAACACCATTTATTTTATATATTTTCTCTTCAAATAATTATAAACATGCCTAGGTTTTTAAAAGTTACCTTCTAAGATGGTAGTTTTTAACAGGGATGGTACTGCCCCCTAGGGGACCTTTTTGAAATTAGATGGTATGTTTTCAGTAGTAAGTGATGGAGGGATGCTCTAGTATTTAGCCCATAGGGGTCAAGGTTGCCCGACCTCCCGAAATGCAAAGGACAATTCCACACAACTAAAAGTTATTCCATACAAATTTCCAAAGTCCCCTCATGTAAGTGAAGAATTCATAATTGCCTGTGCTTAGAATTTCACCACTTTTTACATAAAGTTTTTGCATAGTTTTCATATGGATTCAATTTTGCAAGAACTGCAATTATTTTGCAAATCATGTAGAGACTGTACTTTGATATGTTCTGAACTTCACTGAGAGTTACTGACCGTTTCAGAAAATTGTGTTGTGAGGAGCAATGTCGCGGTGCCTGAACCGGTCCGTCTGTGAGGGGTCACATTCGTGGTGATTAGATATGGATCTATGGATAGGGATATATAGATATACTTCTTAACCCCTTGTTTTGAATGATCAAGTATTTTATAATCTCACCATTTCAGTTGGATATTGTATTATCTTAAATCTAAACTTAATAAGCGACTTATTATATCTTCTGCTAAAAGAGCACTTGAGCATACAGTATATGCATTGAAATTTATACTTTCGTTATAAATAACTTCCTTTTATTTCTCTTTTACACTGCAGTTTGAGCGGTATATTGTGCGTAACTGAATAATGTTATGTATGAATTCCATTTCAGGATAGGAGAGATTATTACAGAGTGTTTTTAAACCTTAAAAAATACGTAACCCTGGGTTAGTCGTTATGATACTGCTGTGCTGTACACTGGAATTGAACAATTAGGTAAGTGGATGACAGGTAAGGGGAGCACGTGTTTTCCTTCTTGAGTGGGAATTAACAGGTAAGAAAGGGAGAGAGCTACAGTGACCTATGTGGCGATGAATTAGAGTTGGAGACATCAGTGTGAACTCATGTGTAGCATAACATCAACACAGGTGGTTAGAAATATTTACAGATATGTGTGTGTACAGGGGTGAGCACACATCCGAGTGTTTCCTTGGTGAGAGGAAATGTGTGCATGTACATTCGTAGGTGAGAGGGCCTAGAAGCAACAACACCCCAGTAACAGTGAACACGCCCAGTATGCAGATGTTGATGTCAAGTACTGTGCTCTAATTAAAGGGACCACGCCCTCAGTTCCAGGACTGGGACAAGACACAGGCAAAGTAAGCCTGCAGCATCATATAATGTGAAAAGGTAAGGAAATCCTAGACACACACACACACACACACACACACATACACACACATCATGATGAGAGTGTGTCAGAGAGACACAGGAACCAACAGAAAGACTCACAATGGCCAAAGCCGAAAAAACTTGAGCAACAAAATAATTAAAGTACTATTGGATTAGACACCAAAGTATACAATAAGTATCAGTGAGTCCATACTGATGTAAACAAATGATTAAATAAACAGGAGAGAGGAGAGAAATGTCCCATGCAGAAGAATTCCACATAATTTTTGAAGGTTCTCCACCCTCAAAGAGGCGGAGTGTAACTGCCCACTCCCCACACGTGGGCAGTACACAGTAACCTCCTTCCAAAGAGGACAGTGTGGAAAGGAATGTGGGGCAATCACTTCACAGTGGACACACGCAGCCTCAGCCGGGTGATCAAGTTCAACATCGACAGTAACAAGTCATGTTGACAGTAGGCGCCTTGGACGTGACGTGATAAGAATGGCACTTTACCTCTGCGGTCTTCCTCCCCCGAATCCATAACATTGATCTAGTCATGAGAAGAAATTCAGGCAGATCCCAGTGAAAAAACATCCTCCAAAACACCTGACCAGCCGTCCCCAAAACCGTCAAGGTCACCAACATCAAGGAAAGTCTGAGAAACTGTCACAGCCTTGAGGAGCCTCTAGCAAGATGACCAAGTGTTATGTGACATCCTGGATGGGGCCCTAGAACAGAAGGAAATTAGGTTAAAACTGAGGAGATCTGTGTAAAGGATAGACTTCACTTAATAATAATGCGCCAACGGTGGTTCATTAATTGTAACAAATATACCCTACTAATAAAAGATATCAAAAAGAAACTGGGTGTGGGGTACACTTGGACTCTGTACTATCTTTGCAATTTTTCTGTAAATATAAAACTTTCTTATCCCTGGCTGATGTGGCTCAGTGGATTGAGTGCTGGCCTGTGAACCAAAGGTTTGCTGGTTCAATTCCCAGTCAGGGCCCATGTCTGGGTTGTGGGCCAGGTCGCCCGTTGGGGGCACATGAGAGGCAACCACGCATTGATGTCTCTCTCCCTCTCTTTCTTCCCACTTCCCCTCTCCCTAAAAATACATAAATAAAATCTTTTTTAAAAACTTGCTTAAATAATCAAGTTTATTTTAAAACATGTAGTTCTTATAGGCAGACAACTACAAAACTTTACCAAGAAAATTTGAATAAGTTATCATGTTCCTCAATGTAAAGAATAGGTTTGTAAAGATAACACTCATTAAAGATAATATTTGTAAATATTTTGGAATATTTATTCCAAAATTTAGCTCAATTTCAATCAAAATAGCAAAGAATTTTGGGGGAAATTTAAAAAATATTTTTAAAGTTCATCTTAAGAATTATTAGGTAGGAAGAACAGGATTTTTTAAACCTTAATCAAAATTGGCACAGTCAGATCGTAAATCAAATATTAAATTAGTAAATATTAAAACAGTTAATTATTGTTGCAAGAAGACAGCACTCATTAGAACAGAATAGAAAATTCCAAAGTAAGTATACTGATACCAGTATACAAATTTTGAATATAAAGTTGGAATCTCAAAGCAAAGAGGAATTGAAAAATAATTTAATAAGTGATGTTGGAACAACTCGCTAAGACATACAGGAAAGGTGTCCTATATGTACCCCATTAAATTCCAGATGGATTAAAAGTTCATTTTAAAAAGTGAAACCCCAGAAGAACCTAAAGAACAAACAGGTGATGACGAATCTCATAACTAGCAGAAAGAGCCTTTTTACACACAAAATACAGTATATGCATTGAAATTTAGCCCTGGCTGAATTTCACAAAAAGACAAAAATAATAAGCTAAAATGACAAAAAGACAAAAATAATAAGCTAAAATGTAGACAAATGTGCATAAATGGTAATACTTTTCTGTGTTTTAAAGAAAACAATCTTCCCCCCCAAAGAAACAAGACAGCGATGAACTGGGAACTTTGCAACATCTGAGAAAATGGATTAATACAGTTAATACATGACGAATTTCTATACACCTGTAAGGGAAAGAAATACTTCAGTGGAAAAAAGTCCAAGAACATAAGAAGACAATTCATAAAATAAGGACTGAATTTTTACAGAGGGTAAGGGAGGGTGAGAAAGAGCCAAAGAAACGTTTGACCAGTTACCCCAGCTGCTGCTCCTATGCACCCTGGCTGGCCAGGGACCAAACCCAGACCCCAGGCATGTGCCCCGCAGGCATGAGCCCTGGCCAGGGACCCAGCGGGTGTCCCTTAGCTTTGCAGAACAAGCCCAACCAACTGAGCCACACGGGTCAGGGCAGCAGAGGTTTGGGGGGTTTTTGTGTTTGTTTTGTTTTTACAAAGCTAATAGTTAGGAGTTAAAAAAAAAAAGGAAAACATAGATCCTCCCACATACTTTTAGGGGGGATGTAAACTGATACAATATTCTTGGAGGGCAACCGAACAGTAAGTAACAATTGCCATAAGAAATGCGCAGTTTCTGACTCAGCAATTCCGCGTCTGGGAATATAGGATCGGAAAATACTGTGCACCACGCCATAAGCACTTCATGCCAGGATAACTCACAAAAGCAAGTATTAGAAAGAATTTAAATTCAAAAAGAGGAGCTGAGACACTGAATTACAGGGCATCCACAGGACAGAATGTTTGATAAGTGAAAGTCATGTTGAAATTCTGGAAAAGGCAAAGGTGCAGGGAGGGAAGGAAAACAGATCAGTGGCCCCAGGGCCTGGGGTGCCCCGGGGAGGGGCGGACTCAAACAAGCAGGGGAACGCTGGGAGCTGGGGGAATGGGTGGTGAGAATGCCCTCCGCCTGAGCGGACTGGTGCAGGACTGTACCTCCGTCCGGACTCCCAGAAGCAGGCACTGAAAGGCTGAGTTTTACTTTGTGTGAATTACACCTCAATAAATGCAACTAAAACCTGTTGACGAATATTAAACAGCCTGGGGAATAAATGAAATAGAATCAAGACTTTGCAAAGGAGTGTGAACAGAGAGATTGGAACTTGGTGGTGGGGGGGTTACACATTCAGAGAGTGACAGGGATGGGGTGGCCTTGGCGAGGCAGACTGAAAGGAAATGCACTCAAATGAAGTTAAGTGAAATCAAATAATGTTTTTCTCTTTAAGTTTTGCGGGGGGGGGGTTGCTTCTTTTTAAGAAAAAAAGAAGGGGGAAGAAGAGGGTGGGAATTGGGGGTGGGGGGGTGGGTACAACAATTTGGAACCACAGCCCACTGGCTTTGATGTCCAGGTGCTTTAAACTCTTTTCGGTAGAGCCATCCAGCAAGAGAGAAAGCCACCCAAGGAAAACCGCCAGGGCGCAGGAGGGCAGGAGTGGGCGGACCGGCCAGTGGGGCGGGGATTAGGGGCGGGCAGAAGGCGCACTCGTTCCTGCGTTGTGCCAGGGATGAGGAGCTGCGAGGGACGAGCGGCGTCCCCATTGGTTCATCTGGGAAGTAACGTCCCAAGAAGTAGAGTCATTTCCTGAGCGGAGGCCGGACCGGGAAGGCCTCGATATGATAAGTGAGGCTTGCTTTGCCCCGGGGGTGGTGGCCTGGGCAGGGGGCTGGCCTGGGCATGGGGCTGGCCTCCCCAGCTCCAATCCAACTCGCGAAGGCCCAGAGGACTAGCTGGCTACCTCCCTTCACTGCCTCAAACAACTAACTGTTGTCCCCCTGCCCCACCCCGCCCCACCCCACTTTGTCTCCCTAGAGAGAGCGGCGGCTGCTGCAGTCGGAGGAGGTGAGTTACCTGGGGCCCCCATCCCGGGGTGGGTGGGGGACTTTACTGGCCCGGCACTGCAGGCCCCGGGGCACTCCTTCCACTCCCGCAGCTGCTTGCGTGAGTGAGTTTTAGGGGAGAGAGCACTGCTCTCTCGGACCCCTGACCTAGCTGCTCTTCTAGTGCTTACAGATAATGAGCATGCAGACAAGACTTCACTTGAAAGGGGGGTCGCCGCTGAAACTGCATCGGTTTAATTCACCCTCCACATTCACACACACACAGACACACACAAACTTGAGCCCAGGGACAGAGGTCGTGACTTCCCCAGCCTCACAGAGCAAGTCAGAAATCCAGCCAGGGTCTCTAACCTGGACCGCCTCTGATGTCTCTGCCCATCCCCCTCCTCCTCTTGCCCCACACCCCCACCTTCTTCGCCTTGGCACCCGTCTCCAAGCTGCTGCCTCCGGATTACTCAGAGTAGACACTGTCAAGGAATTCCTAAGGGGGTGCACTCCCCTGAGCGCACGTGCTGACCCGGGCCCTCCTCCCCGCAGCGGTGGCGGTGGGCGCCGTGCCCGTGGTGCTGGGCGCCATGGGCTTCACCGGGGCAGGCATCGCAGCCTCCTCCCTAGCGGCCAAGATGATGTCAGCGGCCGCCATCGCCAACGGGGGCGGGGTTGCCGCCGGTAGCCTGGTGGCTACTCTGCAGTCTGTGGGTGAGTGTCCTGAGCAGGAGGGGGAGGAGGGGAGGATGGGGCCAGGGCAGGATTCAGCCCAGAGGCGGAGCCTGAGGGGAGGGCCTGCCCTCTCCCTCCAGTTCTGTGTCCTCCGTGCCCCTGGTCCTTTGTCTCTCCCTAGCTCTCTTCTTCCTGGCTCCTTCCGAGTGAGGTATGGGGTGGAGTGGAGGGGCGAGGGGTTCAGGGAGGGAGGGGAAGGAAAGGAGCGCAAGGTGAGTGATGTCCAGGCTGTGGGTCCAGATCTACCCAAATCTGACACCTGGGGAGCCTCAGTGGGTCCCCTCACTCTCGGGCCTCTGTGACCTCCTATGTAAAGTGAGGGGACCTGTAACTCCAAGCCTGTGGCGACTCTCCTCTGCCTCCCACTTCCCATGAATTCACCCTGTCTCTTCTTCTCTCTCTGCCACCTTCAGCATCCTCTCCCCAGAGCAGCAGAGCCCTGGACCTAGGCCAGGTTTCAGGACCTAGAGAAGGGATCCGACTGGGATCTCCCGGCCTCAGACCTCCCGAGGGTCCCCGGCCACGGGCCACTGCATGTTGCCTGTGCTCACCCTCTCTCTCCCGCAGGGGCTGCTGGGCTCTCCACAGCTTCCAACATCCTCCTGGCCTCCACTGGATCAGTTTTTGGAGCCTTGCTGGGAGGTTCAAAAAAGTCACCCCCTTCTCCTCCAGCTGGACCCAGAGCTGAAGGGGACAGGCCAGGAGAAAATGCATCCCAAGTCAAACCTCTGAAACCCCCACTCGGGTCAGAGAGGCATGAGAAATAAAGAGCACCTGCAAACACACCTCCCGTCTCCACTGCTTGCAGCCCTGGCTGGGATGCTGTGAGTTAGAGGGCTCTGGTTCTCCCCATCCTCCCAGCCTGCCTTGTCGCAGAGGGGCAGTGGGGGTGGCAGGCTGATCAGGCACAGAATCAGTCATCGGGAGGCTTTGGCTGGTCCTAGTCTCACAAGGGATGGGCTATATAACCCAGGGCCATTCATGGCCCTTCCGTGGGCCTCAGTTTACTCCTCATTCAATGGTGGGGTTGATAAAGCTTCCTGTTGGGAAGCTGGGCTGAGGGGTAGCCAGGATGCATATTGAGCCACTGACCTGGGAGCCCCTGGCCCTTCCTCCTGAATGGGCACTAGACATCCAGACATGAGAGACACCGGCCTCCCCCATGAGACCTCAAAACTCCTGTGGGGGAGCTGGCAAGCACTCTGCCAGGACAGTGCAGTGCGCCAGCTGTTACATGGGCTCTGGCACTTCAGTGGGAGGAGACCGAATCACACGCTACCACGCTGTGCCTGGGAAATCAAACAGGAACTGACCTCCATCACCTCCTTCCCTGGTGACAAGGGCTTTTGGGTGGCCCTAAATCTCTATGCACCTCCAGGATGAGGTCTTTTTTCCTGCTAGAGAGGTGTCATTCTGTTTTGTTTTTAAGGATGAGATGTAAAATAAATAAAAATAGTTATAAGACTTCTTACACGCAGTAGATGGTTTTGAGGAGCCTCAGGCGCACCCGCTGCATTTTTTAGACCACTCCATGGCCTCGCGGGGAAAGGACTGCTTAGAGTGTAAAAATCGGCAACAAGAAAAGTCCAGACGACGCACACAGTCACAACTTTTCTCGAACCCCTAAGAGAGCACACGTGGCAGGGCCCCGGATGGCCTGAACTCTCAGGAAGTCAGGTGCCTGCAGGGACAGCACTGTGCTCACCCTCTGTGCTCAGCCACCTGGGGCAGGACACAGGGGGGAGGGGGCACCGCAGTGCCAGCAGGCGAGGATTCGGCTAACCATCTTAACTGATTGCTCAAGGCCAAGTATGAGCTCCTGAGGAGCTACAGGCCAACCTGCAGGTTCTTCTCAGAGGACCTGCTGGGTGCTCCCAAGAAAGGTTAAGGGCAGGCAGAGACCCAGAAAAAACTTACCACATTGAGGCAAGACCTGAGGCCCCCACCTTCCTTCTCCCGGGGAATAAGCCTTTCACTGCTGAGGGAAAGTCAGTAAACCCTGGAACCCACCCCACACCCCACAAAGCACGGGTGAAGATCATGGCAGATGGGAAAGAAAACAAGAAAAAAATCACCCCTGAAGTTGGGCTGCAGAACCTTCTTGCACCAGACAAAACCCGCCCACCACGGGGCGGGGAGCTGTGGGGCTATGGAGAAAGCCCCGCCCCCGGCCCACTGCGCCTGCCCAGACTGATGGGCCCACCCAGAACCCCAGGCCCGTGCAGGTGTGCAGAGAGGCCTGCTCCAAGATGCACACACAAAATGGAAACCTAAAGCTCAGGCTGGAGCCAATACCAAAGAAGAAGCAGGTAGCACAAGGCATGCTCATCTGAAGCAGGAAGTGCAGGGGAGTAAACCAGAGCGACGACAATACCTGATCCCACCTCATTCGACCCAGATGAGATTAGCCGGGCCTCCCACGAACAAGCCCAGCGGTCGAGGCACGCCTACTTCCTCCATAAATACCGCTCTCCTCTATCCCTGACTTGTGCTGCAGACACTGGTGGAGATCCCCCGCCACGTACCCCCAACACTTCCAGTACCCGCCTGCAGCCCCCACCTGGGACTCCCTCCCGGAGCAGGCCTGTGAGGCCCACAGGGCTGGCTTGGAGTATGAGGTGTTGGTCCCCGCGGGATGGCCCCCCGCCAATGATGCATTTTAGGCGGGAGATAACCGTCCTCGGGCGGGACAACTCTGAGGCCAGTCCCACAGTGTCTCCCAGAGGTCAGGAGGACTGAGCCTCAGTTGCCCACAGTGCAAACTCACTCATTAATGGGCCCTTTCTTGGCTGCCTGTCTGTCCCTGTCCCATCCTCTAGTCCCGCTCCCTGGACTCCCCTCCCAATAAACCATCGCACTCAGGTCCTCGTTCCGGCGTCTCAGCCCAAGACGGCTTCTAGCCCCACTCAGCCACAGCGCTCTGCCGGATTGCGCCTGACACCCGGCTGGGTTTGGGCCTTACCCGCCTCCTTCCTGCAGGAGGGGGTGCAGACAGGGATGGCTGTCTCAGAGCGGCCTGCCCGGGGCCCAGACCCCAGGGCTATCAGCATCCCGGCAAGGAACACGGCCCAGCTTAGGGTCTGGCCCCCAACCCAGGCAACCCTGCACAAATGCCACATGCCAAAGGCCGTGGGGTAAATTACTCACACTAGTGGGCTGTCCCCAAGTCCTTGCAGTTTGTCGGGGGAAGTATTGCCCAGTTCCGGTTTGAACAATGTTCCTTCTCAGTTGCTGGTGCCCCTGTTACCCAAGGTGCTCGAGAGCGTGGGCCTGGCTGGGTCTGGCCCGCAGGCGGTGGACCCCAGTGACCCACTCCACCCACCCCTCACCCTGGTTATCTTCCTCAGCTGGATGCTGTTTGATTCGAGATGAAAATACTCTTATCTCCCTGAACGCAGGCCATCGCTGGAGGAGGCGGCTGGGAGGGAGCCGGTGGGTACAGGCCAGGTCGAGGCTCCAAACCTGGAAAGCACCCGTGAAGTGTACCATTCCCCGCCTGTGGAAGGATGGCCGTCTTCAGGGGCGGTGGGAGTTGGGAGCTTTGGGTCACTTCTTACAGGTTTGTTTGTTTTTTAACAACATCTATCAAACAGGAAGCTCCCCCTTTTCTTAGAATGGTATGCAGATTTTCTGTGAGGAGCCACGGGCAGGGTCTTGACCGCAGTAAATAACCCTTTAGTATCATTTTTATCCTCTTGTTTCCGTCTTTTAGAGTCGCTCTAGACGCCACTGTCCAGGGTGCCCCAAGTTGCCGTGGACCCAGGAGGAGGGGGGTGGGGGCAGGGCTCCTGGGGAACAGAAGCCCTCTCGTCCCTCCCCCAGTCCAGCAGCTGTGGGGGCCATGGCGCGGCCACCCACCTCAGGACCCCTTTCTGTGCCCGCCGTTGTCCGCAACCACGGACCAGCACCATGGCTCACACATCGGGTCCCTCTCAGAGGGCGGATGCCCAGGGCTGGTTATCGGTGAAGGGGCCTGGCTTCCCTGACATTGGGGGCTCCTGCAGGTGGGCAGGGACTCCGGAATCCCGCAGGGGCAGGTCCCTGAGTCCCAGGGGTCCTCAGAAGCCAGGAATTGCTGTAATCCTGGGGCTGCCAGAGTACATTCAGCCAGCTCCTGAGTGAAGGACCCTCAGCCTGATAAAGAGAGAAAGGTATCAAGGCTGTTTCCTGTTCTGCCTAAGGAATTATTAAACATTTAGGAGCTTAGCCCTGGCTGGTGCGGCTCAGTGGGTTGAGTACCAGCCTGCGAACCAAAGGGTCACTGGTTCGATTCCCAGTCAGGGCATGTGCCTGGGTTGTGGGCCAGGTCCCCAGTTGGTGATGCATGAGAGGCAACCACACAGTGATGTTTCTCTCCCTCTCTTTCTCCCTTCCTTCTCCTTTGTCCAAAAATAAATAAAATGAAATCTTTTAAAAAGTTTAGGAGCTTAAAATAACACCCATTGATTGCCTTACAGTTGTAGGTCAGAAGTGCAGGTGGGCCTGACTGAGTTCTCTGTTTGGGTCAAAATCAAGGTTTCAGCCAGACTTCCTCTTCTGTGATTGTAAGGGGGTGGGGGAAGGGGGAGGGGGGTGCGGGGCAGGGGTCTGGCCAGATTGCTGGGGAGCAGGGGATCCCTGATCCGGGGCACGAGGCTGCACTTCCCAGAGAAGGGCCAAAAAAGAGAAAACACAGAGGTGGTGATTGAAATAGCAATCACACTGCGTGGCAGGTTTCCACAACCCAGAGACAGGTAAACAACGAATATGGCCTGTGACGCGGCTTGCAGAGCCTGCGTGGGCCGAGAAGGTCACAACACCTGTGCGTCGTGAAGATGAGCATGGCGACGCTCCGCCCCAGGTGGAGACGCTGTGTGTGGTGGACGCCAGCTGAGACTGGCTGGGGAATTTGAACACTTCCACCTCGTGTGGGATTTGGGGGCAAAAGACTTAAAACAGAGGGTGTGCAGAAACTTGGCCCTTCCTGCGTCCCCCTCACCCCGCCTGGTGGGCGGGAACCGCGGCATTTGTGGGACCCAGAGGGCACCAGGCTCCTCTCGGGGCTCTCGCCCTGCCCTGCTTGCAGGGTCGGGACGTGACTCCCCAACAGCAGCCCGCAGGATGCTGCAACCCTGCGCCACATGGCCGCCCGGCACACAGGTCCCGGACCACTCCCGTTCTCGCTTTGAGAGCAGCACACAGATGCACGGGCCGGGCCCCACAGACGGAGCCCCTAGCACCCCGACCCTAGGACCGGGAAGAAGCGGCTGCTAGGCGATGGCGACTCTGGAACGCACAAGTGCGTGTGCACCACAGAGAGACAGACTGAGGATGGAGACCCGTTTGTGTAGTTGTCTTGAGCTCCAAAAGGACAGATAAGTGATGATGGGGAACTTCTGGGCATGGGTTTGGATTTTAGTCTTTCTGAAAACAAGGGAATTTCTGTGCTTTGTGGAGGAGGTTGGCTTGGAGCAGGGATGCTCTCAGCCCCCTCAAATCAGGTACCCTGTGAATAAAAGCCTCCTTCCTTACCCACGAATCTCTGTGTTCTGTCTGTACACACTGGCATGTGGCAGGGCCCCAGGCTGCCCAGTGACAAGAGTGCAGATGACACTCAGGCTATCTGGTAAACGGTTCCAAACTGGATGCTCTCCCATCCCCCTTCTCCGGACTCTGCACAGGACTGAGCCAACACCCACCCTGGCTGGGATCTTGGAGGTCATGTAGGTCAACTCCCCACTGAGAGAGGAGCAGGCCTGCCCAGGGTCACATTCGGAGTCAAAAGCTGGGCAGGGGCAGCTTCCAGTCTTCTTGTTCACGCTCCTCTCCGCGCACTGCACCCTGACCCCGTGTGGCCGTGACCACTCGGTTGGAGAGAGAAGTGAGCCCCTCCCCCGCCCTGGACTGCGAGTGAGAAGCAGGGGATCCGGGAGAAGTTGCAACAACTAACTTTTATTCCTTATTTTCCTTTGGGGGTAGAGCATGGGGCACATGGTCACCCTGGGTCTGGTCCCCACTGCATGAGGCGAGTGGGCAGCGCCCTACCTGGCCCTCTTCTCTGCCCGGGGGTGACGGGGACCTATACCATGAAGGACGCCAGGGCCGAGCCGGCGAAGCCCAGGATGATTTTGGATGATGTGGACAGTCCGGCTGCTCCTGAGGGAGAAGCAGAGGGTGAGCAGAGAGGGACCAGCAGGCAGGGACAGCTCTGGGGGACAGGCCCATGGGGCTGGAGATTCTAGCACCTCTCAGGGGGGCCCGAGGTCCAGACACCGCACTCAGTGCCCCCCTTGGTTTCCCCAAACCCTCGGATCTCTGTTTTGGGAGGGTTGCTGCAGGCAGCTACCCAGTGGCACGAATTCCAGGGGTTAAACCGTGAGCTGGAAGCTGCCTCACTCCCCAGGGAGGGAGGTTGAGCCCCAGGTGGGCAGAGATGCTCAAGTAACCCAGCAACCCACTTTGGGCAGGGTCCACCTAACCCCGCGCGCACCCCCCCCCCCGTGCACACCCCAGGCTGGGGTTCCTTCCCTGCCTCCTCCATCTCCCACAGAGAAACCCAGAGAGAGGGCATAGAGGGTGGGACTGAGGCAGAGAGAGATGAAAGATCACTGGGGTGAGGATCTGGGCTGGCCCCTCTGCAGCTCCTGCCCTTCTTGTCCCCACAAGGACACTCACCCACAGACTGCAGAGTAGCCACCAGGCTACCCGCAGCAACTCCACCTCCGTTGGCTATGGCGGCTGAAGACATCATCTTGGCCCCTAGGGAGGAGGCTGCGATGCCTGCCCCGGTGAAGCCCATGGCGCCCAGCACCACGGGCACGGCACCCACGGCCACGGCTGTCCAGGGAGAGGAGCTAGGTCAAGGTGACGCTCAAAGGAACAGACTCCCCTCCCCCCACGCCCCACGCCATTGCTCAGGCTTGGAGGACCTCAAGAGGGTGGAGAAGAGGATGTACTTGGAACTTGGGAGAGACTACGGACCTGACCAGCAGTCACAGGAAGAAGGGACAGCTGGAAAGGCTGTGGGGTCACTGGGGACAGGGCTCTGGGCCCGGCTCTGGTCCGCAGCAGAACCTCCCTCGGCAAAGCCATTTGCCTTCTGGGTCTCGGTTTCTGCACTAGGAACACGCAGCAGCCAGGGCGCGGCTCCCAAGCTCCTCGCCTTTGCCGAGGAGGCCTGTGATACAACCGGGCTTGCCCTCCGAGGGGCCTAGCGTGAGCAGGGAGCGCATCCCGAGCTCTGCGTGAATCCCAGTGACCCCCAACTTGGGGGCTCCACGGAGTCACCACAGGGCTATAAGGAGACGCTGGACAGGGTCACCAAGCCGATGGCCTCTCTTTAATGCCCTGCCTGTTCTGACTCTGTAGTGGCCTCACGATAATCCTCAGTGGGCAATATCGGCCCATATGTCAGAGGAGAAAATGGGAGCTCAGGAGAGTTCAAAGACATGTCAAGGTCATACAGCCAATGCTCTGCAAAGAGGAAACGGGGCTCCTGCCGGGGCTGCCTCCACACCAGAGTTGCCATGACCCTCCTTGTCTCAAGATCCATTTCTCACTTCCAGTCCCTTGCTCCTTGCTCATCTCCATCCTTCCATCTCCTTCCCTACCATCCACGTGAGGCCTGGGGCAATGTGGCCACGCACAAGGCCAGTTACTCCCCAGATCCCAGCGGCAGCTACTTGAGTCCCTTCCCTAAAGAGGCTTACCTCCTCCGAGCACCGCTGCAGCAGTCTTGGCTGGAAACCAAAGGAATGTCGTGTGAGTAGAGCCACACTGGCCTCCCCCCACTCCCCGAGCTCATGACCCACCCACGGGGACGAGGCTGTCCGCATGCTCCCCGCCACTTCACTCAGAGACCTGGGATTTCCAAGAAAGGGGGCTTCACAGCCCTGGGTTTGGTGAGGATTGCTGGGGAGTCTGAGTGCAGAGGCAAGACTGGTCCTCAGTGAGTGTGCACCCTTGGCCTGAAGTTATCTGGAGACAGGGTTTGAGGTCCTTGCACCCAAAAACTCAGTCATCAGTTACAATTTTGGTTTGGTTTGGTTTGGTTTGATCTGTCTGCTGATTGATTGGTTGGGGATTTGTGGGAAGATCGGAAGTTATCCTTTTCTTTCTCTCTGTCTTCCAAGCCATGTTTGGTTGGCTAAAACCAAAAACAGAACGAAAACAAACAAAACCCAAGCAAACCACTGTCCCATTCCTTCCCCAAAAAGGTGGACTTCTTGGCCAAGTAATTCAGGGCGTGGTCGTTTGAAAGAGGACAGGCGAGATGAAGGGGATGGGGGTCATGCTCTCCGAACCAGCATGTCCGTTCATACAAAAGTGGGTCACTGTTTGCTTAGTGGGGAACTATAAAAGCTCCTTACACAGCAATCCCACTTCATGTAGAGAGAATGTGCTTCATTTGCACTGCGTGGCTGAAGTCAGGCAAGCACTGTCGAATGCTTGAATGCTACTTGGGAGCCATGCCTGAATGAGTCAAATGAATGCTGCTGATTCTTCAGGGCCTGACTTGTGGCCTCCTCCTCCAGGAAGCCCCCCAGATCCCCCCAATCAAAGTCCATCCTTGCTCCCCTGTGGCTGGAGCCACTCAAAACACTGAATCAGACTGAGGTGTGCATGGGCCTGACTCCCTGACACTGTGGGTCCCTGGGGAGCAGGCAGAGGTCTTGGTCTGCTGCCATCTAGTGGCCAGGGCTACAGTCTTTGGGGCTTGTAGGGGGCTGGAGTTCTAAAGACAGCAAGATGTGCAGCAGTGAGCTCAGCCAGCTCCCCAGGGAGACAGCCCTGAGGGGTAACAAGAGAGGAGTATGTAAACCAAAACTGAATGGTCAGAGGGGCCACCTGGGTGGGCTGTGACCCAGAGACTGGAGAATCGAAAGCGTGCTGAGAATGTGCTTGCTGACTGACGTCACTGCTTGGCAAGCGAGCAGAGCCAGGCTGGCTGGCGGCTTGGCGTAGGGAGGTTCCAACGTCAGAAGGCCAAGGGCAAACGCATACTGTGTGACAACCTGCCTGCTGGACGGCCCCCAAGGTCACCCCGGGGGTGGGGAGGGTGGCCTGTTCCCCTGGGCTGTCGCAAACCTGCTGTCCTGAGGCCTCCTCTCAAGGCCGAGCCACAACATTTCCTTCCTACTCCAGCTCCCAGCTACCTGACCCTCCCTTCCTGCCCGAGGCCCCTGCACACCAGTGTCTGCCAGTGTAAATAAGGGACATTATCCTCCTCTGGGGTTGTTATGAGAACTAAACCCACTGCTAAGGGCCCACTGCTAAGCCTAGTGACCAGGACTTCACAGCATTTTGAGAAAAATCTGGATGTTTTCTAATCATCTGCTGAGGAGGGATCTGTGTTTCAAACAGGAGGAACTGTTGGCTGTGGCCCAGACCCTAACTTTCCGATCACACTTCTGTGCGCTCAGTGGGGGCCCACGGAGGGTGTCTGTTACCCAAGGCCAGTTACCTCCAAGTAGGGAAGCAGGCAGGGCCTTGGCAAGGGCTTCCGAAAGGCAGGAGATACGCAGTGTCCCCAGCAAGGATCCCAAGGCCGAAGCAGCCGAGCCCAGGACAGCACTGGCCGAAGCAGCCGAGCCCAGGACAGCACTGGATGGCAGGATGAACCCTGGGGCGGGAGGGTCACAGAGCGGGAGCACCGGGGCCTGATGTCAGGCTGTGGTCAGGGTCCCGTTCGCTCCCCCCACTCCACACGATGCTATTTATGCTGGTGGGGCAGGAGGACGCCTGGGCGTCCACCGGGGGACAGGGAGAAGTCAGTGGTGGTGAGTCACTGGGTGAGTACACATCCGATCACTTGCAGCAGTGGGAGTGAGGATTGGAGGCTCACCTAGCGACACGGGCAGCTGTCAAAATCTTAGTTTTTCAGGCAAAGAAAAGCAACAGATTGAGACAGACAACACACTAGTCTGGAAGGAAACGAAGACATGCAAACAGAAGACACTCACTTTGCAAGAATATATATGAGACACAGATACACATTAAGATATTAGAAAGGCTGGCTTTGGGGGTGGGGGTGGGGGCAAAAGAACAAAAGAGAAGATAAACGGCAAACGAAAGAAACGAAACCCAGGAGGGTGCTCCCATGAACTAACAGAGAAAACAGGACCGAACTGAAGAGTTTGTCACAATCAAGGCTCTGGATCCAAGCCCAACATGACAAAGGGCCGATCAGGGCACACGGGCGAAACTCGAAAGGTAGTGAGCTCTGGAGGTGAATCCCGGGGCGACGAGCGCCAGGGAGCAGGAGCCAGGCCCGGTGCCCGCAGTCTGGGGGGCAGGGTGGGGAGCAGGCCTCCTGAGCTCCCGCCCCACTGGGTCCTGTCTCCCTCTGGCCCTCCTCCTAGAAAGAGCCAGGACAGATGCCCAGGGCAGAGCAGGGCAGGGGAGAGAGGCCGCAGGGGAGGAAGCCACCCTCTCTGTCCCTGCGGGTCCCGGAGCGGGGCCCTCCCTGTGCCCCCTGTCTCCAGCCGCCTCCTCGAACCCCCACCAGCCCTCCCAGGAGTACTCACCTACTGACTTGAGTCCGGCCAGGACACTGCCCAAGACTGCCCCGCCGCCTTTGGCCAGGCTCGCTTCAGACATTACCTTGGCAAGGGAGGAGGCTAGGACGGCTTCCATGGCGCACAGAGCGATGGACACCCAGCGGAGCCAAACCTGCAGGAAGGGAAGGCTGAAGCTCTGACGGGGGTGGGGAAGCTGCACCTGGGTTCCCCCTGGTCCCCCTGCCCCTCCCCCGCCCCCTGGCCACCTCCAAAGGCGTCCCAGTGGAGGACAGAGAAGCTTCTCGCAGCTTGTGGGGCAGCAGGTCTGGAAAGGGTCCAGGTGGGGGAGTTGGGGTTATGGAAGGGCCTCAGTGTGGGAGGTGGATTTTATTTCCCACGGAGGGCTGCTTCGTTCCTCCGGGAAACGCCAGCATCAACTCCTTAGACACTCTTGGAACTCCCTAAATGTCCACATGGCAACTTCGTTGCACCAGCATAAGGACCAATTCCCTTTTCCAGGTTGCTCCGGGTGCCCGCTCTGATGCAAGCTCCTCCCTGACACAGTGACGAAGAGGAGATTACTGTCTTCCTTTCACAAATGGGAGAACATTGTCTGGTACAGAGCGGGTGAGTGCTTCGCCCAAGCGTCAGCTGCTTGCAAGGCCCGGGCTTGGGATGGCTCTGATCTGGTTCCCCTGAAACCTAATTGGTCTCCTCCCCCTGCCTATCTCACCCCCAACCCAGGAATGGACCAGACTCTTTGTCCCCAGAGTCCCAGAGCCCAGGGGCTGGTGGGGGCTGGAGTCCCTTCCCTCCGGAGACCCACTTTCTCTGACAGCAGATGCCCTGATGAGAAACAGAAGTGTTCTGTGAGCGGATCCGTAGGGGCCCCCCCTCCATTCCTTGAGCCTATCACCACCCCAGGCTGGGGGCCCCGGGAAGGAGCAGCCCCTGTCAGCCTCCCACCCAGACCCTCGTGTCTTACCAAGGAGGGAGGATTTCCCGAAATGTGGAACTGAGCCCCAGGGCTTGAGTCTGGACAGCACCCTGGAGGTGTGGCTCTGGATGTCTGGAACAGCTCCGCCCCCTAGCAGTACAAGCAGCAAATGTGGTCGGTTTCGTTTCATAGGAAACTGAAACTACATTTGTTTTACAAGAAACTGAAACTACAGCCCTATTGTCCTCCTTTCCCAGTCAACAGGAAATTCTAGTGGTCGGGATGGAACCCGGCCACTGCATCCGCCACTGTGGGTTCATGGAAGCCACGTTGTCATTTAAATTGGGGATGGAGTGTCCTCTCTCTGCGTGATAAAGACCATGTGAAACCTGATCAAAGTTATATTGTAAAAGGATAAAGATGAACTTCTAACGGAGACCAGCAGGTGGTTTTCAGAACAGCCTCAGTCCAGGGGTGTCCAGCCTTTTGGCGTCTCTGGGCCACGCTGGAAGAAGAGTTGTCTTGGGCCACACAGTAATACACAAACACTAACG
>CM052538.1:188045081-188100560 GCA_028533065.1 Trachops cirrhosus | reverse complement strand
TCTACTCCTGGTCCTCTTCAAGCAGGAGCCTGCTTCTTAGGTACTGGGAGCCCCTGTCTTGACCTCAGGCTTGTCCAGGCCTTGGGCTCTGTCTGCAGCCTCCAGAATTGAGCCCAGGATGACTGAAACCAATACTCCCATCACATCTTCGGGCCAAAGCCATTGGTGTAGGGGTGAACAGAACAGGAACCTTTACCAGAGGCTTTTGGGAAAGACACTTTCTTGCTCTGCAGCTGCAGGTTCAAGGAAAAATGCTCTTTTGGGGGAGACATGAATAAAGGAGGAGGAAGCCTCCAGAGCCTGCTGACAGCCAGCTTGTAACCATGAGACTCGGCAGCCGTGGGATGAGGCTGGTAACTCAGAAGCAGGGGAGGGACCGAAACAAACGGGCCCTTGGCATCAGGGTTGAGTTGCTGAATCCACCTTGACTGAAGCCTATTTACCTTTGTCTTTCACTTCAGGAAGCCAATCAAGTCCCTTGAACTCAAGCCAGTTGTAGTCAAGTTTCTATTACTTATAACTACATAATCTTCAATGAAATGGCACCTCCTCCAGGAAGCCTTCCCAAATAGCTACAATTAGAATTAATCGCTACTTTCTCTGTCTTCCACACCATATAGCTCGATCCTCTGAATATATCGCACACATTGTGTGATCAGTTAGCTCTCCGCGAGGAACAATGGGCCACAAAATTTAGTGACTTAAAAATATTGAACGCATGCTTCAGGGGGCCAGCAATTTAGACAGGTGGTTCTTCTGGTCACCGCTGGACTCCCCTGTATATGCAGCCAGCTTTGGGCTGACTTTTAAGACCCTAGCAGGGCTCATTCACGTGTTCGGGGTCTCGCCCTAGATTTGACAACAGCCCACGCAACACAGGGGCCAATTCCAGTAAAGGAAGAACGGTGTGGAGGCCAGAGGTGGGACCCGCACTGCGGTCCTGGAGCCAGTCGGCTGAGATCCGAGACTCAAGCCTAAGGCAGCAAAGTCCTCCCAGAAGCTGGGTGTGGGTTATCTGCACAGCAGGCAGTGGCAGACGCCGGGGCAGTGGGCACAGATCGCCTGGCACAGGAGCCGGGGCCGGGCACGCGGTGGGCCCCGGGAAATAAGTGGTCTGCACTGGCCCACCTCTGGGGAGCCCCACCAGGGGAGAGTCCTGTCCGTCCTTCCAGGCGCTGGTCAGTCCCTTGTGGGAGCCCATAACCCTGGGTTCTGGCCCGAGAGGCACAGAGCTCCCTGGAGAAATGCAACGGCTCCACATCCCCACAGAGCCCCAGGGGCCACCAGGCCAGGCAGACACAATGTCCCCGAACTTTAGAGCAACGATCTTCGACCAGTGTGCTACAAGAATTTTTATTCCATTTTTAAGTGAATTTATTGGGGCAACACTGGTTAATAAAATTATAGAGGTGTCAGGTGTAGTTTGTAACCTGTACATGATGTTGCGTGTTCCCTCCCCCAGAACAAGTCTCCTTCAGGAATCTTTAAAACGCGCGGGGCCTGACTACTTAGTGGGGGGCGCCGACCTCTTCCCCCACAGACTGGCAAACTGACGGCAGCCAACACAGCAACGGCCATCTGGTGTGCATGAATCAAAATTACACCTAGTTCTTTTCTGTTAGAGCGGCAAAAAACACATGTTTTGCTGGGCTGCAGAGTTTTAGTAATTAGTTTATGTGGGCCCTGATGCAAAAGGTTGGAAACCACTGTCTCGAGTCACCGGTGGGGCAGGGAGGGGTCGATAATGCCTGAGGTCGGTAATGCCTTCGCAGCTGAGGGTCAAGGGCTCAAACAGTGACCCCAGAGCCACGCTGTCCTATCACGTTGCCCTGGCTGAGACCTTCAAAGGCACTTGGTCCGAGGCCCCACCTGAAGAGCAGCAAACTGAGGCTTAAAGGGGAGACATGACCTTCTCAGGGTCACAAGCGAGTGGCCGGACGGGGACCACATGTAGCTTCCAGTCACGGAGGACGTCAGTGCTTGTCCTTACGGAGTCCCCACTGGCCTGCCCTGCCCCGTCCATGACAACACAGTGCGGACACCTGGGGAAGGTCACAGCATCTCGTCTTTATTTCTCGTCCTTCTCTGAGCAGTTTTGGGAGGCAGGGGGCTTGTCAGTGGGGGGGTTGCCATCCTGAGAGTCACCTCCACTGGGTCCAGCTGGTGGAGAGGAAGGGTCTGCCTTTTTTGAACGCCCCATCCAGGCCCCAACAGACGACCCAGTGAAGCCCAGAAGGGCGTTGGATGACAGGGAGAGACCAGCTGCCCCTGGGGAAGAAGAGAGTTTGACAGCACACGGGACAGGTGGCCCTGGTGGCTCCTGGCAAAGGTGTGGGGTCAGAGATGCCAGGGACCCTCAGGAGGCCAGAGGCCCCAACATCCCAAGCCTGCTTCCTCCCCTACTTCCTAAAACCCCAGGACGCCTACATTGGGCGGGGGGCCTGCCCAGAGAGGACACTTGAACCCTGGTGGTGAGTCCACCAGTGACAGAGGGCAGACCCTCTGAGAAATGGCGGGCACTTCCCCTTCCGCAGGACCAGGCTGGGGCCTCGAGAGAGGAGGGGGCCTGCCCAGGTTTTGTAGGGTTGACTGGGAATGCAGACCTGCCAGGCTATACCCCAGACCCACCCTCCAACCCTCAACCAAAAGAGGGAACAGGGAGAGAGAGACAAAGGACCAGGGGCACAGAGGACACAGAACTGGAGGGAGAGGGCGGGGCGGGCCCTCCCCTCAGGCTCCGCCTCTGGGCTGAATCCTGCCCTGGCCCCATCCTCCTCTCCTCCCCCTCCTGCTCAGGACACTCACCCACAGACTGCAGAGTAGCCACCAGGCTACCGGCGGCAACCCCGCCCCCGTTGGCGACCGCGGCCGAAGACATCATCTTGGCCGCTAGGGAGGAGGCTGCGATGCCTGCCCAGGTGAAGCCCATGGCGCCCAGCACCACGGGCACGGCGCCCACCGCCACCGCTGCGGGAAGAGGGGTTTGAGGTTGGCCATGGGACAGACTCCCCTCGATCTCCCTGACATCTTCCCGGGGGATAACCTGGAGTCTGCTTTGTCCTTGAGAGGGTCCCAGGGCAGGGACAGGGACCCACACAAGGGAAGGCTGCAGACGAGGACACAAGGAGCGGACAGGCTCCCAGGAGAATGGGACCCCAGGCTTCTTCCTGCACCCGTGCTGCTCTCACGCCCCGGGACTCGAGGCCCTGGCCTCAGCTGCACAATGAATTACCCTGACAGCAGCAGCGGCCTCCCTCTGGCAGGGAGCACAGAGGGGACGCCAAGCACAGAGGGAACACCAGAGCTGCTCTTTTGAAGGAGTGATGGGTGGGGGCTTCTGCCTGCTGCCCTCAGGGCCCTGCAGGCAGGGGTGGGGGGCAGTGCTTTTCCCTCCTCTCTCACATCTTCAGAGCAGAGCAGTCACAGAGCGCTCTGCAATGACGAAAGTCTCTGCACCAGCTCTGTCTAATACTGCAGCCATATGCGGCTGTCGAGCGTTGAGATTTGGCTGGTGTGACCGAGACGTTTTTATTTTCTTTAATTCTGGCCACTGTGCTGGAGGACGCTGCCTTAGAGCACAGCTGAAACCTCTGGGCTCACCGGATGAGCTACCAGGTTCACAGAGCAGTTGCCGGGAGCCAGACGGGAACCAGACGCAGCTCAGCTTACCAATTCGGGAACCAAGCGCCCTGCAGGGCCCTGAGAGCCAGCGGCCCTGCTTCCTGGGGACAGATCTCCTGGCTTGCCCAGGGCCACAGGTTTACACCTGGGGCTTGGTCAAGGTAGGCTCCTCCCAGGGGCCTAGGGCCAGGGGCAGGTGGGGGCTGGGGCTCCTTCCCAGAGAGACTCACCTCCTCCAGTCACAGCCAGACAAGCCATTTCTGGGGAAACAAAGAACATGCGTGAGTGCACTGCGCTGGCCTCCCCATGTTTCCACTGCTGCCCGCAGGGGAAGGGGTGCCCTGCAGCTGGTTGGGAGGAGAGAACAGCCTCGCCCGCATTCCCCGGGAAGTCGGATGCGATGAGCAGGCAGAGGTGGGTGCAGGGTGCCCAGAGCTCTGAGAAGCTCCTGGTGGGGAGTGCACTGCCTTCAAAAGGCTCCACCCTGCTTTTTGAAGCCAATACCTTTGGCATCATTGTCTCAAAAACACAAAAACAAAGTGAAAAAGCAAGAAAAGCACACTGTTTATTACTTGTTGTGGGACAAATCGACCTGTCTGTTCTCTCCCTCTTCCACAAACCCTGTGCCTGTCCCAGGGCCCCAGGGCCCCAGGTGGAGGGAGGGAAATCCCTCCATCCTCCGGGGCTCAGCCCACTCGCCACATTTCAGCATAGGTGATATTTCCAACAAATTCACTTCCAAACAGTCTTCGTCTCTATACCCCACACGGTCGTACCCTAGGCCCACGCTGCCCTCTAAGGTAACCACTAGCCACATGTAGCCACTTAAATCTTAAGCAATTAAAATCAAAGAAAATTAAACACTCAGTTGCGCTAGCCACACCTCCAGTGCTCAAACATCATTGTGGGGGGAGGGGGGCTTCACCGGCAGAGCCCCCTCCCAGCCTCAAAGGATGAGAATAAGTCTACCAAGACATGATCTGCTTGGGGAGGAAAGATGGCCGATCTCTCAAGGGAGAAGGGCCTTGAGCCTGTTCCTAGGTGGGCTTTTATTGGGTTCAGTTTGCACAGGAATACAGCTAAAGCTCATCATCGTCAGGCAGTAAGGATCAAACAATAGATAGCATACAAAAAACTCTGAGGGCCTATTCTGAGTCAGGGTCTATCAGCTAAAGGGCTACAAAACTTTGGGAAACAAACTCATTTTAGGCTTGGACCCTTATCAGAAAATTGAGGGCATTCCTAGCAAAGCAGGTTTCACGGGATTTCATGCATTCTATCCTAGGCCTGATGGCCCCGGGGAACCGCCTGTTCCTGTCCAGGGCTGTACCGACATTGTTTCAGGCTTAAGTCAGGCGGGGGAAGTAAGGCAGCCAAGAGATTAGGAGACTTCTCACAGACAGAATGAGGACTCAGGCTACGTCAAAGCCGAGGGGTGAGGGTCCATCACCCCCTTTTTCTATAGTCCCCCAAGTCCTTCCCTGATGGCCCCATCGTGACTATGCCTGTCTTGGGTCATCCCTCCCTTGAGGAATCTTACCCGTCATTGGCTAACCAGTCATCTGCCCGGGGCCAAGCTGGGTGAAGTAAAGGGGGCAGAGGAGGCACCCCTGCCAGGAAGATAAGCTTTGTCTCCTTAGTGGCTTATGGTCCCAAGGTCTTTTTAGCCATGGGGGTTACAGCTTCTGAAACCAGGCAGGGCAGTTCCCAACACGTCACCTGTGGCTACCACATTGGACGGTGCAGAGAATATGCTCATTATTGCAGAAAGTTGCCCTAGACCCTGTCGTTAACAACAGTTGCCCCCTCCCTACTGTCTGCATCCAGCAGCCCCCCGGAGCCCCTCACCTCTTCCCTTTGCGGGCTCTGATCCTAACACAGCCTGGAACAAGCCTTCACACTGGCACTTCCAACATCTGTGTTAGTTTTCTGGGGCTGCTGCACCAGTTACCACAATTCTCTCATGTTCTAGTTGTGGAACCCAGACGTCTGGGTCCAAGCTGTCAGCAGGGCTGCGCACTCTCTGAAGACTCTAGGGGAGGTTCCTTCTCTGCCTCTTCTTAGCTTGCAGTGGCTGCCAGCAATCCTCGGCTTATGGCGCATCACTCCCATCTCTGTCTCTGTCTTCACGTGGCCTTCTCCCTGCGTCTCTTGTCTTCCCAGAGGGACACACATCACACCCTACTCCAATGTGACCTCCTCTCAACTTACATCAATTGAAAAATATTTTAATGCCTTTCAATGCTAACTACTACTTTTTATTTATGGATGAGATAGAAAGAGGGAGGGAAGGAGGGAAGGATGGAGGGAGAGAGAGACATCGATTTGTTCTTCCACTCACTTATGCGTTCACTGGTTGTTGCAGGTGCCCTGACCGGGATCGAAACCACAACCCTGGCGTATCAGGACCACGATCTAACCAATGGAGCTACCCACCAGCACCTCAGCTGACGTCTTTGTTACAGCTACAGTCACTTGCACAAGTACTGAGGGTTAGGATCGCATGTATCTCTTTGAGGGGACTCAATATAACGCACAACACCGGCCCTCATTCATCCCACGCCCTCCATGTCTTCCTCACCCACGTGGATTCCATCCCCACTCACCAGAAGTGCCCCTCGCAGACCCTTCACGCCCTCCGCTCCTCTCCTGCGCTCAAGCCCTCCAGGTTTTCCTGTTCTCTTCGTTCCCCTGCTCCGTGGGAATGCCCAGCATTCACAGCTTCTCCCCCCCATCTCCAAACCTACTGCACCTCCACCTTCTTGCATCCCCCCACTTCCTGTTTCACCAAGAAAATCAAGGCAACCAGAAGAGAGCGTCTGCGTGCTCCCTGCTGTCGCCACGTCTCTGCCCTCTCACTCCTCTCGCCTGCCGGCCTCTGTGTGGAGCGGCGCCTGCTCCTGGCCGCCTGTGTGCTGGGCTGGCCTGCTCTTCCCAACTCAAGGAGGAGCTCCTACAGTGTTCCTCCCTGGCTTCTTCCCCATCAGTCTCCCTCTGCCCTGGACCATTCCCAGCAGCATCCACCCAGGCTCTGCCACCCCCCAGCTGAAAAATGAAGGCAGCCTCTCCCTCTGCACCACGTCTTCCTCCAGTGGCCACCTCGCTTGGATCCATTCCTTATGGCAGAGCTCCGCACAATAGTCTTCCACATGGAGGGAGAGGCGGTATGCACAGAGGTTAGGCACCTCGACGTGTGAAGACAAAGACAGCTTGGAGTGACGCAGCCACAAACCAAGGGACATCCAGGATTTCTGGCAGCCACCGGAAGCTAGAGGGGGCGTAGGACAGGTTCTCCCCTCAAGCTTTCAGAAGAGGCATGACCTTGTGGACACCTTGATTTGGGATGTCCAGCCTCCAGAGCTGTGGGAGAGGACATTTCTGTGTTTTAAGCCACCACGTTTGTGTACGGCCGTCCTAGGAAACGTTTTCCTCGCCTGGCCTTCAGGGATGATCCTTTCCCACATCTCTTCCTGCCTCCCTTGCCTCGCCTTCTCCGTCCCCTCTCCTCTCGTCCGCCTGATCTCCTGCTCAGTCCTCAGATTCCCGCTCCACTTCCGTTCCACCGCTCGGCTGCCCTCGCCCAGCACCGTGATTTTCGGGGCCACCTGCACTCGGACACGGCCAGCCCAGACCTACTCAGCAGGTCCCCCGGGTGTCTGAGAAGCACCGCAGACAGACGCAGCGTGAGCTGGGCTCACTTCCCTTCCACAGCTGTTCCTCCGATGGCCGCTCAGCCCCAGGTACTCAGCAGCCCCGCACACGCAGCCAGGGGTCGATTTTCTCCAGTTTCCCTCTCTGCACTCCAACCTACCCACAAATCCTGCTGACTAACCTTCAAAAATACCCAGTCCGACCATTATTTGCCTCTCCCATCACAGGCCAGGCCACCACCGGATTCCTGCAGTAGCTTCCTCACTGGCCCCCCAGTTCCCACGCAGCCCAGCACCGTCCTCACAGCAGCCAAAATCGTGCAGTCATCCTAGGCCCCCCTCTTTCCATCTCACGCCACCTCCGGTCCGTTAGCAACTCCCGCTGATTCCACCTTCAACACAGGTCAAGGATGGGACCGCCCCTGTTACCTCCACCACTGCCACTCCGGTCGGCGTCACCCCCCACTGTCCACGATCGGCGACATGGGCATGACACAGAATGAGACATATCTGCTCGCTGCTGGGTTACGGGAAGAGCCATGCTGTCGGAATCCCTCCCCAGTGCCAGGCACAGGCCTGTGAGCGAGGAGGAGCTGGGTGAGAATTCCAAAGAAAGAAACACAGACCAAGAGGGCACCTTTGCGCACCGAAGGACACGCTACAGTCTGCACGTTGTGTTCCCAACTCACAGAGTGAAACCCAACGCCCAATGGGACGGGATCAGGAGGTGGGGGACCTTTGAGCAGCGACTGGCTCTTGAGGACAGAGCCCTCACGATCGGGATTAGTTCCCTTACAAAAGACCCCAGAGGGCCCCTTTGCTCCTTCCACCACGTGAGGTCACCGCAAACAGATGGCCGACTAGGAAGTGGACTCTCACCAGACACTAGTCTGCTGGTGCCTTGACCTTGGACTCCCCCACCCCCCTGCCCCCAGAACTGTGACAACTAAACTTCTGTTGTTTACAACCCACCAGGCTGTGGCATTTTGTCATAGCAGCCCTGGCTGACTGAGACAGGACACAACCGACAGAGGGGAAAAGTGACCTCCAAGGCATGTAGCTGATAAGGAGCTAACATTCAGAATATGTAACGAATCCCTCCAACAACGGCATACCCAAACAACCCAATTAAAAAATGGGCAAAGAATTTAGACAGACGTTTCTCCAAATAAGGTATACAAATGTCCAGTAAACATAGGAGAAGATGCTCGGCATCCCTAATCATTAGAGAAATACAAATCAAAACCACAATAAGATATCATTTCACACCCATTAGTGGCTTCTACCTAAACTCCCAGAAGATGCCAGTGTGGGCTAGGATGTGGAGCAATTGAACCCTAAGCACCGCTGGTGGGGATGTAAAATGGTGCGGGAGCTGCAGGAAACAGCAAGGCGGTTCCTCAAACAATCGAGGCAGAATGCCCTGGACCCCGCAATCCCACTATTGCGTCCATGCCCAAAGGAACTGAAAGCGGGGTCTTAAAGAGATACCTGCACGCCACATTCACAGCAGCATTATTCAGGGCAGCCGAGAGGTGTGAGCAACCCAAGTGTCCATAGGCGGATGAACGGATACACAACTGTGGTGCCTACACACAATGGCACACTGTTCAGCCTTAAGGCGGAAGGAAATTCGGACACAGGGCTGAGCGGTGGGACGTTATGCCAAGGGACGTAAGCCAATTACAGACAGACCAATACTGCAGGATTCCACTGTGGACAATAAAAGGGGTTCTATGGAAAGCAACCTCACAGGGTGAGCTGATCTTAGATCCCTAACTGGGCAGGTCATGGTGGGGAGTCAAACCCCAGGCCTGTAACTTCTCTAGTGAAAGGTTTTAAGCTAGCCGGGTCCTTTATTCTGGTGCAGCTAGGTTAACGCACCTTCGAAATACCAGAAGTGATACCCCGAAGGGAGTACTAACCCTCAAGAGAGCACATGATCTTGTTAACTATCCTCAAATCCAGTCCCCACTCGGCTTTCTACAGTCCTTCTTCTGTCCCCTCCTTGATTTCAAAAGCTCAAAAGGTGGTTAAAAAACTGTTATTCTCGGCACCATCTGAGATCTTGCTCCTGGGCATAAGTCACCAGTTTGACTCACACATTCTTGTGAAATTCTCCTCAGGTTTGGACACGTCTTACATCAACACCACTCACATAAAATCCCTAGGGCAGTCAAATCTGCAGGGACAGAAGGCGGAACAGTGGGTGCCAGGGCCTGAGGGGACGAGGGAGTGGGGAGTTAGCGCCGAATGGGGATGGGGTTTCGGTTCTGGGAGGTGAAGCGTCCTGAAGACCGGTCACGGGACAGTGCAAACACCCTCAACAGCATGGGGCTGCGCACTTAACAACGGCTAAGTCGGCAAATGTCACGTTACGTGTGTTCTGCCACAGTAAAAAAAAAAAGCAGAGCGGACCTTTTGCTGGCCTGTCCCTGGGCTGGCCGCATCTCAGAGGTAAGACTGCTCTGCGAGAGTGTGTCCTGGGAGCAGGTTACCAACTGCGCCCCGGTGCGTCGGGGAGGAGCCGTGGGAGAAACGAAACTCAGCCCGGGCTGGGCGCTGTGGGGCCCACAGGTCAGGGCACTGGCTGTGGACTTTAACTGGCAAAGCGCCAGGCCCGGGCCGTGCCCCCTGGCGGACCAGAGCCTGAGCAACAGACCTCTGCGAGGAGCACGGGGTCGCTGCGCTCAGGCACAGACGGATCGGGGCTCAGGGATCGGGGCTCAGGGACGGCGGGTGTCTGGCTCGGGGCCACTCAGCAAGTCGGCCGCAGAGCCAGGACCCGGAGGGCACTTACTTCCGCGCCCATACACACCGTGCCCCTTTTCTGGCAATGTGGGTGTACCGGAGACTCCTTCAGGGACATGTGCCTTAACGCCGACCACTCAGAAGGCTGAGCTGAGTGAGTGGCGAGGGAGCGGGGAGGCTGGTAGACGGGCCCCCAGGGAGCAATTACTTGCATGGCGGAAGAACTCTCTTCCGTGTGTGGGCGCGTCAGTGGAGTCTGAGCCAGGTCCATCGGGCCCCGATGGGGGCCCCTGAGGAGGCCCCCCAGGAGTGGAACCAGCAGAGGATGGCTGGGACGTCTCTTCCTCCTCTGGAAAAGAAGCAGAGGGGGGAAGCCCACAGTGGGTAGGCAGCTGTGGGACCAAAGACCGCTGCCCCAGGCCACTGAGGGGGGCATGAGGGCCTGAGGCCCCAGATGACACCCTCTGCCATCTCTGGATGCTCTCAAGAACTTTGGTATGGGAAGGGGACCTCAGCAGCAGCTGCACGGAGCGGTGATGGAAATGGAGATGAACCCAAGGAGAAGACAGGGAGAAGGAGACATGGCCACTGAGAGCTGGCAGGTCCTTCGCTCCACGGAGGGGCAGGCCGAGGCCCCGGAGGGAAGAGACTCACTCATACGATGCACCTTAGTGGTAGCTCCAGGCTGGAACCCGGACCCCCTGTGCTCTGGGCCGTGCACCCCAAGCCCTGGGCCACCAGGCCCTCCAGAGCCTCCTGAGGGCACTCACCATCTGACTGAGACTCCTGCAGGAGGGCATCCACCGCAAATCCTTCCCCGTTCTCTACGGCTTCCGCTGACATCTTGGTGGAGGTGCAGGAACACTAGGTGCACAGCGTGCAGTCACCACTATGTTTCCCAGACACAGAATCTGAAAACCGAAGGGCTGTGCCTGATTTGTGATGGACTGGGGGTGGGTGTGGCACCTCTCCGGAGCCCAGAGCCCTGCCCTCTGTTTTATAGTGGTCAGTGGGCCCCTTCCGGCACATCCCCAAATCGGCACAGACCCCAGCTTTGTAGCTTAAGGACTTTGCCTGGCTCCCTGATCTCCAGGGTTCTATTCATCTGTCCCCTAACCACTGGCCCCTCCCCAGCTTAAGTCTTAGGGCAAAAGTGGGCTCAAACCCCTTCCCAGCACACTCACCTCTGATCACAGTGACAGCAGCCCTGGATGGCAGCAAAGAGGGATGATGCGAGTGCAGTCTCTCCCCTTTTCCACCTCCCACGCCTCTGCCTACTTTGGGAAGTAATTACCTGAGAAGTCAGAGCAGTGTCAAAAGTCCTGCGTGTAGTGAGGCTGCTGAGGTCTCTAGCAGGCTAAACAGTCCCACCCTGGATGACGTGCAACCCCAAGGGTCGGACAAACCAGGTGAGTCATGCTCACTCTGGGCTCAGAGCCAGGGAGAGCTCCCCTGCGCCTTGCTAATGCAAAGATGGGGTGAGTGAGCTGGTTTTCAGGATAACCTGAGTTCAACACACTGCAATGCCCCATATATGACACTCAGCTTCTTGAAGCCCCCTTAAATGGTGGCCACCTGGATTGCATACCAATATGGTAAAGCTGGGGTTATGTCAGATGCAATGTCCAAATAAGCCAAGGCATATTTGGAACCCTCATTCACAGGGAGGGATCAATTTACGTATCTCCCACTGGCTGGGAGCACTGGTGGATGGTCCCAGACTCCTTTGGTAGTTGCCTTCGGTGTTATTTCGCGCACACAGGACGGGCTGCTACTGCATTAACCGAGTCACTGCATTTCAAGGGCAATAAGCCATCCCACCGATAATGCAGTGGCTGCTCCTTCACACATCCAATCAGCCATATCCACTGAAGAGTCAGTTCCTAGGGCTGGTACTGGATCCCACGAGGGCTTATTCATGGTCAATGACACCTTTGCTTCCCATTTTCCAAGCCACCGGGTTCAATCCCTTTAGAACAGTCCAACTGCCAGGGCAAAAGGTTGGTGGCCAGGGCTCACCCTCCAAGGTGTATAACTACCCAGGGGAGATGGGAATTTTTGTCCTGCCATGGAGAGACATGAAGCCCCTCCTTGTCGCTCTGCCATCGGGGACAGCTCCAGTCTTGTCATCAGACTCCTTCGGGCACCGCCAGGACACAGGTTCTGTGCCACCCAGACATTTAGGTGGAACCGTCTAGTTGTAGGAAAACAGGCTCAGGGCTTGCACCGATTCTGCATTATGGTGAGTAGCATAATTATTTCATTATATATTACAATGTAATAATAATAGAAATAAAGTGCGCAATAAATGTAACGCATTTGAATCATCTGGAAACCACCCCTGTCCCCCGCCCCCAGAAAAGTTGTCTTCCACAAAACCGATTCCTGGGGCCAGAGAGGTTGGGGACCGCTGCTTTAGGGCTTCCCAAAGTTCCCCAGACCGTGAAGCTGATCTCTCTGCATACAAGAAAGGAGCCAGTTTAGCTTTGTGGTTCAAGCCTGGGCGCGGACCTGCCCTCACCATCAGTGAACAGGCGAGGCAAGAAAAAACTGCGGAAGAGCACCTCCAATGCAGGCTGGTTGGGTTGCAAATTAATTGCCAAAACATTTGCAAGGTGACACTCACAGGTAAGCAACTGCTGCACTACAAGTTAAAAACAACCAAGCTTGCGTCCCAGCGCCGGATCTAGTCGTTGGAGCCCAAATCGCGGGAAGAGCAACACCCTCCAAACCTAGAACCTCCGCCCTCTCCACTCCAGAAATCCTTGGTATCGTCCGGTAGCGAATCAAATGGCTGCGTCTAGAATGGGGGCGGGACTTCCTGCCGCAGAGAGCTCGCGTGTACCAGAGGAAGCTCCGCCCCGGAACTGCGGTCGGTGCTGCGGCTGAGAGAAGACTGTGTCGTCTTTTCAGGTTTGCCCCCCGACATCGGAGGGATCCGCGGCGGCGTCTCCACACGGTGCGTGCCGGGGCTGGAGAGGAGCTGGGGGCACGCTCCCTGGCGCCCATCGCGGGCCTCCCCCGGGCCCTGGATCCTCGGGTGCAGAGAGGCTGGCCGACCCCACGCGGGGTCCATTCGGTGGGCGTCGGGGCTGCGGCCTCGTCTTCTCCTCTTCGTCCTGCGGCCCGTGCGTAAGACGAGTCGTGACGCCGGTCCCGGGGCCAGGCGCCGCGAGGGGGGACCCCGCTCGATCTGCAGGCAGGGCTCAGCGCCCCCACTTGCGTGAGCATCGCGCACGCCTCTCGTGGTTGAGCTTGGGTTGTTTGTGCTCTTGGTGAACTGGTTCGGTGGGCGAGCCCTCCTACGGGCCGCTGCTCTCGCCTCGCGAGGCGCCATGCCGTGCGCTTTTTGACGTGCGTCACCTTTTTGTATACGCGTGAGGACCCAATGAAGTCAAATACCCTCATCACCCCCATTTTACAGACGGGGAAACTGAGACCCAGAGATCATCAGTAGGGCCAGCACAGCCTCAGAGCTGGCGAGTGAGGCTACTTTGAACCGGGCCTCACCTTTGCGTTTTCTGCAGGACGCTATTTTTCTTAATCAGTTCACATGTAATGAAAAAGTTGGATATTTTTAAGCCGTTTGACAAAGGCCGGAATGGTGGGACAGACATTTATTTGCCGTCTTGAGGCAAGACTTGGGAAGGAAGAAAGTTCTGTTCACTTTCAATAAAGTGGTCTCCCCTCAGTTACCTTCCCCCCGCAAAATAAAACAACCCAGGTTTTTATTTTGCCTTCAAAATGACTTGGGTGGGGCAGAATTTATCCTCCATGCTTTTCATTACACATTTTGTAACTTATTTATTATTATTAGGCCGTTCCTCCTTTTAAGAAGATGAGAACACTGAGGTTTGGAGAAGATTCGGCAGGGCTTTCCAAGGCGCACAAGCGGAATTGAATCTGGAATCCAAACCGAATCTGTCTTGTGTGTCTTTGCTCCACCTTCTGTGTCCCCCTGTTCCAGGCCATGCTGCCTGCTTTGAGGGTGTATTTCAGGGGTGTTTTCACTGGGGGCCACATCAGCCTCCTGGTTGCCCTCAAAGGGCCGAATGTAATTTTAGGGCTGTATAAATGTAACTACTCCTTAACAGTTAAGCGAGAACTCGGCGCTGCCACTGGGTAGAAACAAGGTGCCAGGCCAGATAAAACAAGGCAGAGGGCCAGATTTGGCCCGTGGGCCTTGTGTTTGCTGCCTGTGGCGTATTTCTTTCCTCCTTTGATCTTCCCTAGTACCTGTGGGCGTCTCAGTGGTCAGTGGTAGAGCCATTGCCGTGTCCTCACTTCCTTGCAGGGCGTGATAGTCTGTGGGCCCGCTTAGAAAATATTTGTTGCCTCAGACCCCATGCTTCTCAGCTGGCAACCTAATGGAACATTTCTCCTTTTCAGCAACCATGAAGTTGAAGGAGACAAAGTCAGGGCCAAAGTCCCGAAGCTGTGGCAAGTTTCAGATGAAGGGAATCAAAGTTGTGGGAAAGTGGAAGCAGGTGAAGATTGACCCAAGTGTGTTTGCAGATGGACAGATGGATGACCTGGTGTGCTTTGAGGAACTGACAGATTACCGGTTGGTTTCCCCTGCCAAGAATCCCTCCAGTCTCTTCTCCAAGGAGGAGCCCAAGAAAAGAAAGGCCCAAGCTGTTCTGGAAGGACAGGAGGAAGGAGAGTGTAGCTCCTCAAAGAAAAAAATGAAGTTGAAGAAGAGGAAAGACGTAGACACTGAAGGACCCAGTGCCCAGAAAGAGTTTCAGGTCAAAGATGCGGGGCCAGAGCCCCAGGGAGACGGCACGGAGTGTCCGGATCCAGAGGTAGGGGAGGTGGCGTCCGGAAGCCTGGCCCTGACTGCTCCGAAAAAGAAGAAAAAGAAAGGGAAAAGACCCCCAGAGCCTTCCCAGGCCCCTACTGCGAAGGTGCCCAAAAGAGTGAAGACATGGATGCCTGAAGTGCAAGACCAGAAGGCAGACGTGTCAGCCTGGAAGGATCTGTTTGTACCCAAGCCAGTTCTCCGTGCGCTCAGCTTTCTCGGCTTCTCTGCACCCACACCCATCCAAGCTCTGGCCTTGGTACCTGCCATCCGTGACAAGCTGGACATCCTTGGGGCTGCTGAGACAGGTGAGGCACCCTTCTGTGGCCAGGGCGCGATCGCATCCGGGTTTAGCCTGTGGTTGCTGGGAGCAGAACCATGCAAGCAATGTTGCCTGGAGGTGGTTAGACGTGAGCCAGCTCTGGGTTGCAATCTGCCAGTTCCGATTGGTACCCTCGGCAAGTCACTTCCTTTCTCTGAGCAGTGTAGGCCTCGTTACAAAATGGGAATAACAGCAATACCCATTTTCTTGTGCTCTGGGTTAAATGTGAACGCTACAGTAGACTAAAACGTACACAGTCCTTGTAAGTGAGCTGCAAGTGGTAGTTTTTTTCCTGTTCTCCAACCTTTTCTGAATGGCTCGGGGTTAAAGTGGGGCCAGGATCCGCCCTCTGGAGAGGTAGATCTTCATTAGCATACGGAAGAAGTGTCGAATTCTGGAGTTGTCCAAAGATGCACAGGACGGCTTTGGGAGTTGGTGAGTTTGTTGTCATTGGAAGGATCTGAGTGTGTGGTAGGTAACCACACGGGCAAACTGGGCGTGGGGGACTGCTAGGACTAGCTTTCAGGGAGAGCATGGCCTGGTTCTCCGGGCCATCCAGACTTTGGAGAGGGACAGGTGGATTCCCTGGGTGGACTAAGCTAGGGACTGAGGGGAGGAGCTCGTACCGCCTGGATCTGGTAGTCCAGCTAGACCAGCAGTAATATTACAAACGTGAGCCACATGCGTAGTTTTAAATTTCCTAGGAAGGTTCAGAAGAAGAGGTGAAATTAACTTTAATGATATATTTAACCAATAACATTTAAAAATCTCAGTATGTAATTATGTACAATTACTGAGCTCTTTTACATTTCTTTTTTTATTATTTTTATGAGTTTATTTGAGCCAAACTGACCACATATATGGAACCAAGATCTCAAATGCTCCAGAGAATAGAATAACTACATTCCTTTTTATACTAAGTTCTCAGTATCTGGTGTGTATTTTGAACTTACAGCACACCTTGAATTAGAGTGGCCACATCTTCGGTGCTCGATGGCCATAGGGGGCTAGTGACTGCTGCATCGGGTGGCCTAGGACTAGCCCATCTCAACTCTTAGTGCCTCCTGGAAGGAGGCTTGGGAGAATGGGGGTGAGGTCCTAGAGTCTCACAGATGGAGGAGCAAGGAAAGCCCACCGAAGGGGAATGGAGCTAATGGCGACTCAGACACTGACTTGGCATTTAAAATGCGCCAGGCCCTGTGTTAAGTTCTCACAACCACCCCGGGGAAATTCCGTTATCATCCGCACCTCACCGGTGCGGGAACTGGGTGTGACGGAGGATGAACAGCGGCACTGCCCGGACTCTAGCTGGGGTCTTCGTGCCGTCACACATTGGGCTGCAGGGGCCTGGAGGTGGGCTTCCGGAGGCAGAGAGGCGTGGTCATCGTGAGCCCCTGTGGCTGGAGCTGGACAGTGGATTTATGCCACAGCCCTTACCAGGCCCCCCGTGTGGAATGCTGGGAACCTGCAGGCCACAGATTCAGGAAGATGGGGGCTGTGGGCAGGCCGCTGCTGTAGGCGATGCCTGTGCTCATCAGCCCTTTGTAATCCCTCCTTCCCTGGCCTCCCTCCTTTTTATCCCCAGGCAGCCTCTGAGGTTTCCGTTTTTCTTGTCCTTTGTGCTTTTTGTTTCGTACTTGATATACGTTAGAAATCCCAAAATACATTTTTATTATTTTTGCTTTAACTGGTCAACTATTTTAAAGAAGTTTAAATAAGAAAATGATATCTTTTATATTTATTCATGTTACCATTTCTGGTGCTGTTCATTTTTTGTTGGTCCAGATTTTCTTCTGCATGAAAGACTTCCTTTAATATTTTTTTATAGTTCAGGTCTACTGTTGATACATTATTTCAGGTTTTGTATGCCTAAAAAAGTGTTTATTTTGCATTTATTTTGAAAGAGATTTTTGCTGAGTATAGAGGTCTAGATTGTCCGTTACTTTTTCAAGTCTTCAAGTACAAATGTTGTTACACTGTCTTCTAGTTTCATTGTTTCTGATGAAAAGTGCTGTTTTTCTCACCTGAAGTATTGTGGGTCTGTTTTTGCTCTTTTTTCCTTCTAGTTCTTGCTTACAGTAACTCGTTTCCTTGTGGATTTTTTAATCCTGAGAGCTGCTCCTTTTCTTCTGAAAATTAGTTTTGAGAATTTTTTTGAGGCCTACGATGAAGGGTGTTTCTCCCAGAGCTCATTCATTTGTTTCTGCTTAGGCTTTGGAGCTTTGGAACTACGGTACTTTAAATTCTCACCTTGAGGTGTTTTGTTTTTTTTTAATATTTTTTAAAGATTTTATTTATTTTTTGAGAGAGGGTATGGGAGGTAGAAAGAGAGGGAGAGAAACACCGATGTGTGAGAGACACACCGACTGGTTGCCTCTCGCACTTCCCCACCTGGGGACCTGGTCTGTGACCCTGGCACGTGCTCTCACTGAACTGAACCAGTGGCCTTCCAGTTCACGGCCGGCACTCAGTCTCCTGAGCCACCCCAGCCAGGACTGTTCTGTTTGTTTTGACCACCCAGGTGATACGAATTTGGACTCCATATGTATTTAAAGACCGGGTCGGTGATGTTCAAGCATAGACCACCTTCTCATGCAGGTGGTTAAAATTTTCTCATAAACTAAGAAATTTTTAAAAGAGATTTTATTTATTTACTTTTAGAGAGAGGGGAAGGGAGGGAGAAAGAGGGAGAAACATCAGTGCGTGAGAGATACATTGATTGGTTCCCTCCCACACGCCCCTAACTGGGGATCTGGCCCACAACTCAAGCATGTGCCCTGGCCAGGAACCGATCTGGTGACCTGTTGGTTCGCAGGCTGGCACTCAGTCCACTGAGCCACACCAGCCAGGGCAGAATTTTTTTTAAATCCCTCCTTCTGCACCACGGAAAGGTCTTGGGAGAGTAGGATGTAGATTTCCATTCTTTAATCCCCGCCCCCTTGTGTTGTTCCTTAGCAACAACGACAAAACACACACACGCACAACTTCTCCGTGTCTTTGGGCTTTCGTTGCTTGGGCATTTGTCTGTAGTTCATCGTTGGTGACCTCAGGTTTCTGTGCCAGTTTGCCAGGTTTTCCTCAGGCTCCTAAATCATAGGTTCAGTGCCGTAAGGAAACTTGTGTAGGGGGTCAGGGTGGCACTTTGCTGTCTCAAGGGTGCCTTACTCTGTGTGAAAGAAAGAACGCCGGACAAAAGCCGTGCACCTGCTGACACACACTGTTTTTGTTCACTCGTTTTCCTTCTAAGGAAGTGGGAAAACTCTTGCCTTTGCCATTCCAATGATCCATTCAGTGCTGCAGTGGCAGGCGAAGAAGCCTGCCCCCCCTCTGGGTACTGCAGCAGCAGCGCCTGGCGAGACTGGAGCCGAGGCGGGACCACCAGGCAGGGCTGGAGCTGAGCCTGCAGCGCAGTCTGCCGAGATTGGAGTTGAAGGCGAAGCACCGCCCAGCAAGGCAAGAGCCGAGGCCGGAGCTGCCGTCTCAGACCAGGGGCTGCCCTTCCGTGACGACGATGCTGGTGAAGGACCTTCTTCCCTGATCAGGGAGTCGCCTGTCCCCAAGCAGGACGAGGACAGACGGGAAGAGCTTGATGAAGAGCGGACCGGAAAGCTGGAACAAGAGTCGGGTGGTGAAACTGTAACCTGCAGAACACATCCGCAGCGTCCTCTGCTTGGGCTGGTTCTGACCCCCACTCGAGAACTGGCTGTCCAGGTCAAACAGCACGTGGATGCTGTGGCCAGGTTTACAGGTGAGCTTCAGCTCTACTTAGTAAACGTCTCCTGGGAGGATCCTAGGGCTGGGGTGGCAAAGGCGAACAGGCCGAGGCTGCTGCCCTCCAGGAAAGCTTCCTCATCTGTCAGAGAATTAAGCCCTGCAGAAAACTGAGTGACACTTTCTCAGTTGTCCTAAGAATGACACACAGCCAATGCCTTTGTAGATGCACAGGAAATTAATTTATGGGATACAGTTTGCTTAGGGCAGGGTTTGGCAAACCACCTGTTTTTGTAAATAGAGTGCAGCCACGCCCATTCATTTACATACTGTCTGTGGTGGCTTCTGTGCCACAGAGGCAGGGTGGAGTGGAGCGTGGTTGTGACAGCCATTTAGAGCACAAAGCCAAAGATGTTTACCATTGGCCCTTTAGGAAAAAGTTTGCCGACCTCTGCTTTAGAGCTTCAGGACCTAATTCTCCCGTGGAACTCCTTTTGGGAAGCACTAGCTGCTCAGTGGGAACTCGAGTTGTATAATAAAAGCAGCAGTTAGCTACCACGCCCTTACTGTGTGCAAGGTACTCTGCCGAGCGCTGTGCCTGCGCGACCGTGTGTTGCTCTCACGCTGGGTGCCTGGAGGGGTCCTCCACGAGAGAGGAGAGAACGGGAACGGGCGGCATCAGAGGGGATTCAGGGTGACTCTGATTGAGGCGGCGGGCAGGGCTTCCTGGGGCAGGCCTGTCACACCTACGAGGAACGTCACTCCAGCGTCACGGTGGAGCGCTGCTCAGTTTTCTGGAGCTTTGGGTGTAAGCACGCCTGGGTTCAAAGGGGATCTGTCCCTTCTGTTGTGGTTGGAGGGGAGGGAGTCGAAAGAGGTGAGGCGGGGGACATAGGCAAGGCCCAGCTCATAGAAGACCTGGTAAGTCCTCTGGGGTGGCACCAGCAGTCCCCCCCTGGAGAGGGGGGCTGTGCTGGTCACTGACTGCCTCTGTTAACCCGGGGTCCTGTGTCAGCTGTGGAAGCAAAGCGGCCAGACGGAGTAACAATGTCCCTTATGTTTTGTGTGCCGTAGGAATTAAAACCGCTATTTTGGTTGGTGGAATGTCCACGCAGAAACAGCAGAGGATGCTGAACCGCCAGCCCGAGATTGTGATCGCCACTCCAGGCCGGCTGTGGGAGCTGGTTAAGGAAAAGCACCCTCATTTGAGCAACCTTCGGCAGCTCAGGTGAGAGGCAGTGGCTGTCCCCACCCCCCCGCCTCTTTCTAAAGCGGCCTCAGGTGACATGGTAGTGTGTGCGCGGTGCCTTCTCCCTGTCACAGAGTGCCATGGTGTGGTACCGTACAGCCAGACCTTGGCCTTTAGAAAGCCGAGCATGCATGGGGGAGATTAGTTGAGGCCCCCGCATAGTGGTGGGTGTGTGTGTGTGTGTGTAGGGTGGGGGTGGTGGTAGATTGCTCTAGATCAGCAGTCCCCAACATTTTGGGCCCTAGGGACCAGTTCCGTAGAAGATAATTTTTCCACGGCAGGGGGTTGCGGGGGGAGACAGGAGGACGGGAGCTGGAGTTTGGACAGTAGTGGGAGTGAAGCTCCGCTCGCTCGCCCACCGCTCATCTCCTGCTGTGCAGCCTGGTTCCTAGCAGGTCACAGACCAGCGCTGGTCTGCGGGCCGGGGGCTGGGGACTCCCGCTCTAGATGGCTCTTCTTACCGGCTGTTAACCGGCTCAGGCGTCTGATCTACAGGTGCCTGGTGATTGACGAGGCTGACCGGATGGTGGAGAAAGGCCACTTTGCTGAGCTGTCACAGCTGCTAGAGATGCTCAGTGACTCCCAGTACAACCCAAAGCGCCAGACACTTGTTTTTTCTGCTACACTGACCCTGGTACATCAAGCTCCTGCTCGAATCCTTCACAAGAAGCACACCAAGAAAATTGACAAAACTGCCAAACTTGACCTTCTCATGCAGAAAATTGGCATGAGAGGCAAGCCCAAGGTCATTGACATCACAAGAAAGGAAGCCACAGTGGAGACACTGACAGAGACCAAGATCCATTGTGAGAATGATGAGAAGGACTTATATCTGTACTACTTCCTGATGCAGCACCCAGGCCGCACCCTAGTGTTTGCCAACAGTATCTCCTGCATCAAACGCCTGTCTGGGCTCCTCAAAGCCTTAGACATCATGCCGCTGACCTTGCACGCTTGCATGCACCAGAAGCAGAGGCTCAGAAACCTGGAGCAGTTTGCCCGCCTGGAAGAGTAAGTCAGGCCTGTCCCTAGGGCCCCGCCTCTAGCCATTGGGTCCAGGTTGGCAGGGTGATGGGGAGGTGGTGGGAAGCTCCCTTCTGTCGTGGGGGCCTCGTCGGTAGAAGGTGCCCTTTTTTTGCACAGTGTGAGGCAGGCTCACCCTCGTCTAATGCAGTTGGTTGCAGGTGATGCCCAGCAGAAACTTCCTCAATAATGAGCAGTGATGACAGTAACACCCGACATAATGAACATTTAGCAGTAGACTGAATACCGTGCTGGCATTTTAGATCCATTACTGCATTCACTTCTGACGGTCTTGAGAAGAAGCAGAATAGATGAATGGTTACGAGTACAGACTGGAACCAGACTGTCTGAGATCACATACTGGCTGCGCCACTTTTAGCTGGTCAAATTACTTCTGTTTCAGTTTTCTCATAATTAGTACAGTAATAGAAGCCGCCTCGGAGGGCTGTTGTGAAGGTAAGTGAACGTGTGCACATAAAGTGTTTAGAACAGTGCGTGGCACACAGCGTGTACTTGCTGAACGCTAGCTTTAGTATCATTTACTATCATCATCCTCATTTTATAGGTGAAAGAAGTGAGCTCTAGAGAAGCTCATCAGCCTGCCCCGGGTTTCTCAGCCTGGCAGAGCGGGCCTCCGATAGCCTGGCAGACCCCTGAGCTCACACTGTGCCCTACGTGCTGTCATTGTCCCGTCTGCTTCAGAGTCAGACTGGTGCTCAGGCAGCAGGGGGCACGTTGGCATGATGAGGGCCTAGGAAGTTGAGGCTGACTCTGAACTGGCGTTTGCCCGCGGTAGTTTTTGTCAGGTTACTGGGTGATTAGTTTTAGAGTAAGTGTCTGGTTTATCTCCTTCTGAATGTTGGTAGGTAGAGTTCATGGTTTACTGGACCGGGGGTTGGCCAGCTGGCCCATGGGCCGGATCCGGCTCACCGCCTGTTTCTGTAAGTAGAGTTTGATTGGAGCATAGCAAGGCCCATTAATGTAGTGTCTGCACCTGCTTTTGCACTATAATAGCAGAGCTGAGTAGTTCCAACAGGGACTACCACCCACAAAGCCAAAAGTAACTTACAGTCTGGCTGTTTGCAGAAGTCTGCTGACCTTGACTTAGAACAATGGTCTAATGTTTTACAAACTATAGTTTGCATCATATTCTCCATTCCTTTTAGATACCAGGAGTTTGGATCTTGAAGGGCCCAGGATCTTAAGTTTTTAAAACAGACCTCAGGTGCTTTCTTGAACTGTGCATACACACATGCAGAAACATCACCCCACACGTATTATCAAGTGCGTACTTCGCAGCCAGGCGCTGTTCTAGGGGCTGGTGACAGCACAGTGGGTAATGCAGAGTCCCACGGAGTTCCCATTCCAGCGGAGGGAAACAATACATTGAGAAGTAGGCTACTAAGTGAAGTCGTGTGGGGCGTGCAGGCTGGGCGTGTGGCCAGGGAGGCTGCTCTGATCAGGTGGGATTTGAGCAGAGAGTGGAAGGAAGTAAGGAGTTGCGAGTATCTGAGGAAGACCTTTTAAGATCTGAGGTGTAGCAAGTTCAAAGGCTTAAAGGCAGAGGGCATGTTTGGCATGTCCGAGGAAGAGCAAGGACACGGGTGACTGGAGGGAGGTAAGCGGGCACCGGCCTGGACTGTGCGTGGCTTCACCGAGGTCGCTGGCGGCGGTCTTCAGTGTTGCAGAGGGCGGCTCGTTGGTTGCGGCCCTGTGTGTGCCTTGGGCAGGTGCGTCTCTGAGCCTGCTTCTGCGTCCGTAAGGGGGGGATAAATAGTGTCGGCTCACAGAGCGTTGGTAAGGGTTATAGTGTTCAGAGTGCTCAGCAGGCGGTAAGAACGTAATTAGCGGCAGCTCTGAGGTGTCATTAATGAGCCTTCTTCCTCCACCACAGCTGTGTTCTGCTGGCAACGGATGTGGCGGCTCGGGGCTTGGATATCCCTAAAGTCCAGCATGTCATCCATTACCAGGTAGGGGCGTCAGGGAGCTTGTCGGCATCTCCCGGCATCAGATGGGGAGGTTTTTTATTTATTTTTTAAATATTTAATTTATTTATTTTTAGAGGGGAAGGGAGAAAGGGAGAGAAACATTGATGTGCAAGAGATACATCCATCAGTTGCCTCTCACACACCCCCAATAGGGACCTGGCCCACTACCCAGACGTGTGCCCTGACTGGGAATCAGACTGCCGACCTTTCAGTTCACCGGCTGGTGCTCAGGCCACTGAGCCACAGCACCCCGGGCCAAGTGGGGAATTTTTAATGCAGAGGTTGGGGAGGGAGGCAGAATTGTTGGTCCTGAGGCCTCGTGCAGGAGAGAACACCACTGGCATCTGGTGCCCAGCCAGCTGCTGCCGTTGGAACGCTCGGGTGAGATGTATTTTCAGAGCCTTTAGGCGTTGTCTGATATCAGAGAGCCCCTCTCTCCTTGATTTCGGCAAGCCGCATGATATGGGCAGGTTAGAGTCTTAGTTTCTTCCATGAAATGGGGATAGTTTAGCACGGAAAGCGGTCATCTTGGTGTAGAGCAGTAGAAAGGTGTGGTAGTGACGACCTGCCTGGGCCTAAATGCCAGCTGCGCAACCTGAAGCAAGTTGTGTAGTCTCTTTGTCCCTCGGTGTGGGCCCCGGGGAGAAGACTGAGACTGAGCAGCGGTGTGTGCCGTGGGAGCGGGAGGGAGTGCCCGTCAGCGCCCGTGCCACGTTCTCGGGGTGGTATGTAGAGGCAGCTGGCCCAGGGGCTAATAACATGGTCTCTGGAGCTGGACTGCTTCAGTTCAAGTCCCGACTTCACCACTTACTTGGGTAACCTAGGAGGAATCGCTTAGCATCCATTTCTGAGGAGTGAGTGGGATAATACACGCAGAGTGCTTAGAATTGCCAGGCACATTGCAGTAGCTCAGTGATTGTTGGTTGTGATGACTGTCGTCAGCCGTTCGTGCAGAATTAACGAAGAACCAGTGGGTTCTTTAGGGGGGTATAGAGGTCAGAGCTCTGGCTCAGGAAGATGACGCTGGCAGCTTTGGGCTGGGTCAGGGAGAGTGGGGAGGACTGGAGACCAAGTAGGAAGTGCCTGCCGTTTTCCACTTGCGTAGCCATGAGGGCCTGAACCAGGGCAGGGCGCACGGGGGGCAGCGCCTGCACGGTGAGCTGGCGGTAGACCTGGGGACAGTTTGCGTGTGGGACGGGGAGGGGGGCCTGGCTGCCGGGCTGAGAGGGCGGCTGGCCCTGAGGGGAAGAGCCGGGTTTGGTGATGGCCACGTACGGACTCCCGGTTCTCCCTCCGCAGGTCCCCCGCACCTCGGAGATTTACGTCCACCGAAGTGGTCGGACTGCTCGGGCCGCCAATGAGGGTCTCAGCCTCATGCTGATTGGGCCTGAGGACATGATCAACTTTAAGAAGATTTACAAAACCCTCAAAAAAGATGAGGACATCCCATTCTTCCCTGTGCAGACAAAGTACATGGACGCAGTCAAGGTAAGAAGTTAAAGCCTGCTGCTAATGAGGGCAGGGGTCGTGCTGCTCCCTCACCTTGGAAGTGCCGCCCTGACAAACCAAAGAATGGCTCTGCCGGGAGCGAAACGGGGAGATTCATGACAGCATGGAAGGGGCACTGTTCCTGGCTTAAGGAGGGGAGGGTGCGTGGCCGAAAGGGAGGAATTTCCGTCCTGGACCACCTTCCCCTAAAGCCCCACCATCACCCTCCTCCTCTGGACACGGGCGCTGCTGCCTGGCCATCCCGTGCGGTGGTTGCGGGGAAGTGAGCTCAGCGAGTCTCGTGAGGCAGGTACTCAAGGTCCGTCACGGTCCGGAAGCGGGCGCCAGTGATTGCTACCTTCGGTGTTTTGTTTTCCCTTCTCGGCACTCGCCGAGTGGGCGCCGCCTCCTGTGGGCCCGCGTGTGTCAGCCAGCCAGCGGGCGCGTTCTCCGTGCAGGTGCCCTGGCTGGCGAGGCGGGCTGAGCCCGAGCTGACATTCAGGCACAAACGGAGCACCGTGGGATGGACCAGTGGGCGCGTGGCCGAGTCGGTGGGCGACGAGGTTTTCTCCGAGCCTCCTGTGGGCAGAGACGTGGAGATGTGAAGAGGAGGTAGAATTCCAGGAATTGAGGGAGCAAAAGCACAGAACATTTCGAGGGCTTCGGGGAAACATGGGGGAGATGCAGATGGAAAGTGGGTACGAGGATTCCTGTTAGTGAGGAGATGAGGGGCCGCCCTGGCTTTTCGTGGCTCCTTTCCCTCGCATTGCACGATCGCTCCTTTTTGTTTGGGTGTGTCCTGTGACCGCTGTCTGGCTCCGGCACCCACGAGAAGGGGGGTCGAAACGTTTTCCCGAAAGCACGGCGTGGAAGAGAGGGAAGGCAGTACCGCATGTTTGCGATCCCTGCGATCGAGGACTGGGGCGTTCAGGGTCCCGGCTCAGCCAGCTGTGGTGCCTGGGGGGGCGTTTCCTTCGGACCCCTGTAGGTTGGCGGTCCGAGCCAAGTGGGCTTCCGAGGGAGGCTCTTCGGGTTTGTTTGGAAAGCCGGCCCCTGTGGTGTCCTGTGTACACTCACGTGTAACGGTCGTCCTCTGCTTTTTTATCAGGGACACTTGGTAACACTTGGACACTTTCTGTTCCTTCCCTCCAGGGGCGAATCCAGTTGGCCCGGCAGATCGAGAAGGCAGAGTACCGGAACTTCCAGGCGTGCCTGCACAACTCTTGGATCGAGCAGGCGGCAGCTGCCCTCGAGATTGAGCTAGACGAGGAGATGTACAAGGGTGAGGGGGCTGGCGGGACGGGAGCGCGGGTGCATTGTTCGTTTACGTCTGTTTTCCGGCAACCTTTGTCTTGTTGGAACCTCCCCACCACCAGGGGTCCTGTCAAAATGGGCAAGATGCCTTTTCCTTCTCTGCGACAGGCCCTCCTCCCAGATGAACCTAAAACCCCGAGCCTTTGCTCCCTCTGTCTTGTCTGTCTGGGGCCTCCGGCTGCCACCCACGTGTGGAGGAGAGACAGTGACTGTGGGAGCAGGCTCCGTGGCCAGGCTGCCCACGTCTGAGTGCTGGCCCGCTCCCCCGGCTGGCTCTGCTACCAGGTCAGGGTTCTTGATCTCTTGTCCCTAGGCTGTCCGCATTTATAAAGTGCAGGTTGTAAAGCACGAGTCTCGTGGGGCTGTTGCGAAGAGGGCCTGACTTAATGGTTTTGAAGTGCTTGTAACAGTGATTGGCAAGTAGGAAGTATTTGATACATTTTAAGTTATTTATTTGTTTATAAAAAGATTTTATTTATTTTTAAAGAGGGAGGGAAATATCAATATTTGGTTGCCTCTCACGTACCCTCTACTGGGGACCTGGCCTGCAACCCAGGCACATGCCCTGACTGGGGATCGAACCAGCGACCCTTTGGTTCACAGGCTGGCACTCAGTCCACTGAGCCACGCCAGCCAGGGCTTAAGTTATTTGTTGTCCTTGTCACTACTATACCTGTCTTCCAAGCTAATGAAGCACTTTGGTCATCATCTCACCTGATGTCCACACTCTCATGACAAACAACAGGAATAATTACCCTTTTACCCCTGGTTAGTAGGGGAACCAGGGACTCACAGAGGAGAAGCAGTTTATCTAGGAGAACAACTCCACTGCCAGGTACTTCCTGGGTCTGACGCTAAGGATTCAGGGGTGAATGTGTAGTCCCTGCCTCAGGAAGCTCCCGAGTCTGAGCGGCAGAACCACATCTGGAACTGACAACACCAGTTAGGCCCACAAATGAGCAGCCCAGCTGGGATGTTGGCACCTCAGTGCCAGAATCAGCACACTCAGAGGCACATGTGCCACGTCTGCTCAGCGTGGAAGCCAGAAACCAGACCACTGGGCTTGATGACAGTGAGTTAGTCCTCTGCTAGCTCGGGCCTGGGGCTGGGGCTCTAGGTGCACGGGGCTCTGGCTTTCCCCTCTGAGGACAGGCCGGCGTGGAGCCCTTTGGCCGTGCCCGCCTTTGCAGGGGCCGTCAGGGCGCGAGTGGGGAGGTGCGGGAGAGCTGGGCCGCAGAGACGGCAGTTCCTCTCTCCTGAGGAGTTTGTCGCTGTTGAGTTGTCAGACCCCAGGCTGTAAGCGGGTGGGTCGTAGGAAGAAAACTGATACTCAAGTCTGGAATCTTGGGTTCCAGTCCGTTTGACAGCTAGCTCTGTGACCATTGGCAGGTGACCTCTGAGTTTCCTGGGCTGTAAGGTGAAGATAATTCCTACCTTAGAGGGTTTTTGTGAGAGGTAAAGGACAGAGTGGCCCCGAGTATCTGTCCCTCCTGAACTGTGTTAGAATAGTCAACACTAGTTTCCACAGAGAACTTTTGACCTCTGCCTGTCCAGGAGTTCCAAGCATTTTTCATCACAAGTATTTTCCAACCAGGGAAACGGCCTTCTAGTCAATGATCTTTTTCGTATTGTGTTTCAAGGAGGAAAAGCCGACCAGCAAGAAGAGCGCCGGAGACAGAAGCAGATGAAGGTGCTGAAGAAGGAGCTGCGCCATTTACTCTCCCAGCCGTTGTTTAAAGATGACCTGAAAACCAAGTATCCGACGCAGTCCGGCAGGCCCCCCGCGCTCAGGCCCGCCCCCAGAAATGGTGAGTCCGCTTTGAGCTGCCTCTCCAAGCAGAAGAAGAAGAAGAAGCCAAAGCCAAAAACAAAAGGGCAGCAGGAAGAGCCACAGCCAAGCACGAGTGCACGTTAGCCGCCCCCGAGTCCGAGTGTGCCGGGACCACACACCATGTCTCTGCCCTGTGGTTACATGGGAAGTGTTCCACCTTTCCTTTCATTCCACCGTCAGCCCGATGACAGAAGTCTCCCTCTTTTCCACACCTCCCCCGTAGTGGGAGGGACGTCATACAGATTCGTGTTGTTTTTGGGAGTAAGAGTTCTTTGTAGCAGCTTACATATTTCCGTATGTCAGTGTTTACAGGCTTGTATGTAAACAACTTGATTTCCGTAATTAAAACAGTTGAACTAGCATGCCATCCTGTGTTTTTAGCCAGAATATGGGGGATACTGTCATAGCCCCCTGGCTGCAGGATGTTCATGGCAGTGTCTCACCCCACTGGGCAGTGTGGGTGGAGTAGGCGGCCAGAGTTTTGCAGATCACTGTGAAACCATTTCTGCCTGGGTCCTCAGCCTGTGTTCCTGCTTTCCCCACAACGGAACCCTTCGCTCCTGGGCTCACCGCCACTCGCTGACAGCTGCTGTTTTGTCTGAGCCGCCCCGGGAGGTGGGCAGGGAAGGGGTCCCCATCCCCAGGTTCCAGGAGAGCACAGGCTGCCTTAACATCAGAGGCACTTGGGTGTGAGGTTGTCAGGACCTGGTCCTAGGCCATTTCTCTGGCCTTGCCTCTCTGCCGCCTCCTCTGTGACAGAACTGGTTGCTTCCCATGCCCCCATACGCCTTCTCTTGTCCTGAGCCTTTGCGTAAGCTTTTCCCTCGGCCTGATGCCTTCCCCATCCTCGGGCACTGCTTCGTGTCTTCCAGGTCCCCGAGGCCCCTGGAGGGTGTACCTGCTGTGGCTCTCACGGCACCCACGCTTACCCTCTTCACAGTACTTGCCGTGCTCATCGTGTCTTTGTTGAGCTGCTTGAGAGCAGAGACTGCTTGAGGCTGCATTATTGTCCCTCGCATCCCTTCAGCTTAGGTCAGAGCACGGTGCAAATGTGTGCTGAGGGGACCGGTGGCCTCCCCGTGCCACCCCGGCTTTCTCTGGGTCGGTCTGGATGGGCAGCCACAGTCGCCTCGATCATAGGAGAAGCACCGGTTCTGTGCAGCCGAGTCTGGGCTTCTAAACGGGGCTTCCCTCGGCCCTGGGTCGGCAGGGTCGGCAGGACGGCAGCAGTGTCCCCTCAGCCCCTTTGGGTGACCGCAGCTGGATATCGGTCTGAACTCGGGTTCAGTATCGTTGTGTGTGGACCAAGTACCAGGCGCTGTGAGGCACGGTTAGCTACTTCAGTTGTCACTTCGTCTCGTCTCCATCGGGGCCCTGAGACGTAAGTCTTAGCGTCCTTTTTTGTAGCTGAGAAGGCTGACACTGCCCGAGACTTTCTTGGGGTCGCACGGCAGCCGGGCGGCAGAGCTGGTTTGGAGCCCCGGGTGTGCGCCTGTGGGCCCAGAGCAAGCTCAGAAAACGGCTTCGGTCTCCAAAGACAGCAGCGTTGCCAGGGAACATCTCGCCAGTGTCGCCAGTGACCTGGAGGGGAAGATGCGGAAGAAGACGGCCCCAGACTGTGAGGTCAGCTCCTGAGTGACAGCCCTCAGACGATGGCAGGGGACTCTCCGCTTTCTAAATAATGCACGGGGGTTTCAGGAGGCTCGAGTCCCTTGGCAGCCCCTGAGCCGTGAGTGGTCCCTGGCCACTTGTCACAGGCCAGACAGATCCACTAATGTCCACTGACATCCTGCCCTCACTTCTCACAGCAAGTCTTACTTATTTATGCATTTTGCTGAGGTAGCATGTTGATGGGTAGGTGTTAAAAGATGAGGCCAGCCTCCCAGGCACTTCTGCTCTCTGACCTGATGAGGCGAGGCTTGGGGGAGGCCTGTGGTTCCTTTGACGCCTCCAGCCCGAGGGCAGGGCTTCCTGAGCATCTGGACCTTCCACTCAACAAGGACCGAGCGCCACCCCCAGTCCACTTACAAGCCCCACGGGTACCAAATACTAACAGGCCAGGACAGAAGTTGTCAGGGAAACCATTTTAATGCTAGGGAATGTTTTCACCCAGCTGCCCTGGGAAGCTGTAGGGCACTGGTGGCAGACACAAGGCCCGCGGGCCGGCCCTCCACCTCGTTTTATCCGCCCGGCACCTCGTTCCTGCCAGCAGCAGCACCGAGCTCCCTGCCCCAGTTCAGGAGTAGCTACATTCACGCAGTCCTAAAGTACACCCGGCCCTCTGAGGGCAGCCGCTTGGCTGATGTGGCCCCCGGTGAAAAGGAGTTTGACGCCCCTGCCGCAGGACCTAAGGCCGCAGAGCAGCCACGCAGAGCTGCCACGCAGAGCCACGCCCCCCGCCCCCATCTCTGCTCAGTAAGGGGATGTGTGTGGTTCTTGGGCCTCTGTCGGGAAAGTCATGGTGCCACTGGCGAGGTGACACGTTCCCCTACCGCGCAGCCCTTGGGAAGGGCAGGCTGGCGCGTGCCGTTTGTGGAGCGCTCACTGCGTGTCGGGCCTCGTCGTTTTCACACACAGTCCCGTTCCGCTTTAACCAGTGTCCTGGGGTGTGCAGGTGTCCCACTGACGTGGGACCTGGGGCTCGGAGGGGCGGCGGGTCTGGCCAGCACACACAGCTAGTAAGTTACAAAGTTGAGGTCCAAACCCAGGCCGCCTCAAGAGCTACTTTCTGCTCAAATAGGGACCCGGTCAGATGCAAGGACAGCTTGTTCTTTTTGTTGGTAAATATTTCCACTGATTTATAACGTTTCCTTTGGAAAGAAAGTAATAAATATGCAATTATAAACTCTCAAAGCAACGGTCCTCCCAGCTTTTGGTCTGGAAAGGGATGGCTTCGTGGGGTGGGGCGGAGAATTATCCAGCGACAGTGACGGTCAGCGTGACTGGGTTTCTTGACTTCCTGATAGTACAGAAGTGTGATGCGCACATTCAGTGGACACTGTCTTTGAATTCTGAAGTTTGCTCTTTCCCGGGCTGGCGAAACGGGGTGAGGTGCTCTGCCCTGACGCGGCGGCCGCGGCTCAGGCGGCAGGTCCCCGGTGCTCTGTTGTGCGCCTGCGCCGGCGCCAGCACTTAGCAGATACCGAGTTTCGATTTCTCACCCCACCCATCTGTGTCTCCTTCTGGGGAGAAGAGAAAGACAGTTCTTGAGATGAAACTCAAGGGAATCGCCCAACTGTAGGCTGAGTATTCCGAGCACGTGTGAGGTAGGCCGGGCTAAACTCTGATGGTGCTCAGTTGGTGAGGTGTATTAAATGCGCTTTCCACTTAAAATACTTTCAGCTTAATGGGTTTATTGGGACGTAACCCCATCTTAGGACGGTAGCCACTCGTCTGAGAGTTCCGCTGAATTCTGCCACCCTCTTCCTGCAGTGCTTTCCCGTAGAGAAAGTAACGTGGCCCGCCTCTCTCGGGCACTCTGGTTCTAAGCCGGTGGGGTCTCTCCCAGGAAGAGGGTCCCAGATGAGCGCTGGTGGGCCCCAGGCCTGGAGGCACAGCGTAGGTAAGTCTCAGAGGGGATTTCTCCGGCCGGTCTGCCAAAGAGAAAACTGCTTTTGTGAGCGCTACACAAGCCACGCGTGCAGAGAAGTGGCAGCCAGTGCCGCTTACGCTGTGCTGGAGCGCCGGGCCGGGGCTCGGGACCCGCCTCGCCACCCTCAGGCGGCCGCGGGCGTTCAGCCCTGTGTCCAGTGTCCACGCTCTTCAGTTTGGGGGTGGGGTGCCGATACTCACACACTGTGTGACACGCCCCCCCTCCAGTGTACTGTCACAGAGCCCACCCTGCTGTCCGGAGCAGGGCAGGACGCTGAATTAATTCGGACGTAAGGGTCAGATTCATAGTCCTGTGGAAAAGTGACATGTCACTCAGTCTGAGCCCTTGGGTTCAAATTCCAGCCAATGGCAGGACGGGAACCTGCGTCCCTGCCTGGAATTCAAGCACCCGGACGTGACCTTTGTGTCCCGGGACTGGGAGCAGCCCGCTGCCCGGCCGGGTGCACCGTCTGGCCGCAGCAGACCCGCACCGCAGCACCGGCAGGCTCTGACACATCCCTGCAGACGGGAGCCTGTGAGGAGCAGGCCTTCGCTGAAGGAAGCGGCGCGCAGGGCAGCCCGCACCCTTCGTTCTGTGTCCTCCCGCAGCGCGAGAGAGCTCGCTAGCAGGCCCCAGCCCGGCCAGGGCTCTCTGAGGGCTCTCTGAGGTCCCGAGGCAGCACGGTGAGGTGGTTGAGGGGCACGTCCAGGTGGACGAATGAGGAGGCCGCCAGCCAGGGCTCTGGACTCCCAGGCAGGTTCCGTAGCAGAAGTCTCCCTCAAGGCCAGTTTCTTCGGCTTGCCTGTGTTCCTTCCCACCTGACCTCTCGCCAGCCCGTAAACCGAGCAGGAGCCAGATGGGGAGGGAAGAAAGAACACAGCCTTGTGACACGTGTGCGTTCTGCTCAGATGGAGCCTGGCTGCACGCGCCAGCATCTCCACCTGAGCACCTGGGTCTGCTTCCGGGGCACGGTAGGGATGGTGCGCAGCCTCCAGCTCCCAGATTCTCATTTTTCTTGAGCAGCGGTCCAAGTGGGGCTGGCGGCAGAACCCTGAGGGGCCAGGCAGGCCGTCCTGGCCCTGAGAGAGGTAGAGGGGGCCCAACAACTTGAACTTCCTGCTGACGTCCGCTTTCTAGGCTTTGGCATAAAAGTCTCTTTTCTTCTGAAGTTAGGGGTAAGAAAACCCTCCCATCACGGCAGTCTGGAACCACGCCGAAGCCTGCGCATTCGGGCTGGCCTCGGCTGGCCGGTGCTTCCTCCGCCCACCCACCAGAGTCCAGCCCAATAGTTGGTTGGATTTGATTCATTTTTGTAGAACTTGTAAGTCGCTTAAGACAGTTGACCTTGAGCTTTTCCTCCCTTAGAGAGAATCGCTGCCCTTGGTGAAAAGAAACCAGAGGGCCCTGGCTTGTTTTTGTACAAAAATAGAATGTCAGTGCTGGCAGAAGCCTCCAGCCCCGGGGACACAGGCCCTGGGAGGGGAGGAGACTGACCCAAGGTCTCGAGGCACTTGGAGCAGAGCCGGGGCCCTGGCTCCCTAACCCCGAGTTAAAAGCCATTTGGTCCTTATGAAAATGAATACTAAAAATACTGCCAAATTACCGCAGTCCATAATTGGTAGGCCTCATTCCCAGGGACTTTGCCCAAAAGTCTGTGTGTTCCGTTTTCTAACTATAGTCTAAACCGCTTAAAAAACTGAAAAGCCGTGACGTTCCATTCAGAATGCAGTCCCCTTTAGGGCACAGGCTCCACTTCGTGGCCTAAAATCAATCGCGTTTATCAGCTGCGTAAAGGATGTTGTAGTGGGAAGTTTTATAGAGCAGGTAAACGGAAGGGGTGGCGGCCTCGGGGAACACGTGGTGGTTCAGGGCCGTGTCCGTCTCGTCCACGTACTCCACCTGCAGGGCGATGTTCAGCGCCTGAGACAGGGCCGTGATCTGGATGTGGTCACACTCCGTGGCCATCGGCTCCACTTCCTGCAAGGGCCAAAATGAAAAAAAGAAAACGGGTTTAGGAAGGAGGCCTAGCAGAGGGCCAGTGAGAAGCCAACCCGGGCTTTCGTGGTCCTGGGTCAAAGCATGTCGGCCACTTAGCTTCTCCCGACGGCTGCCAGCGGGAGTAAGGCCCGGAGCCGGATCTCATGAAAAGCGCCCAGGGTTTGAATGTTGGTGAGGGGTTAATCCCATACAGGGTAAACGAAACACATCTCGGAGCAAATGTAACTCCTTAGTTATGTCCCGGTCTAGTCCGAAGCCCCTTTTCTCAGACGGGAAGTCTGAGGCTGGGAGAGAGAAGTGACTTGCCCAAAGCCACACAGTTCAAGTAGGTGCTTCTGGTTGGCTTATCTGTGCCCTTTGAATTGCAAATACAGAGCCCTGCCCACGTCCCCGTCCCCTGGCCAGGATGCTGGTGGTCGAGTCTCCCAAGGAGAGGGAGGAGCAGAGCCCGGGGCTGGAGCCCAGTCCCCAGAGCCCGAGGCCCTGAGGACCTACGTGAGCGCAGAAGTCCTTGATGTCCATCTCCTCGTCCACGAAGTGTCGGAAGAAGTCCGCGCGGTTCCTGATGAAGGCGGAGGTGAGCAGGCGCAGGAACTGCACGATTCTGTCGGAGGCGCTCTGCTCGTTGAACACCTTCAGCAGGCTGGACACGGAGCCGTCCTTCTCCACCAGTTCCACCACACTGTAAAACTGGCCCCCGCAGGTCAGCCAGGCGGGTGCAGCCCGGCCCGCCCGCACTGCCCCTCCCGGGGCGCCCTCCACTGAATTTGCACTTCTAAATCTTCCAGGCAGGGTGCCAAAATCAATCAGTCTGAGATCCCCCAAAGCTAAGTCATGGGGTTAGAAATACTCTAATGAGTGGCTAGGCCCGGAGTCGTGTCTAGCAAACTGCAGCTGGGGTCTCCCTCCACCACTCTGAGGCCAAGATGCTTATTTAGAGAGTCAGGATGGAGAGGTTCCCCCTCGCCCTCGGTAATGGGGTCAGGACGTGGGCTGGAAAGGAAATGGTGGGAAGGAGGTTGGGTGGGAGTTTCCAGCCGGAGAGCTACCCTAAGGAGTCACCTCCTCCCAGACGGAGGGCAGGGCCCTGGGCTCCCTGCCCCCCACGTCTCTACAAGCAGGAAGCAGCTCTCAGTCCTCCCCTCACTGGGAGAAGCAGGGGAGGCCGGCGGAGCCCAGAGCCATGGGCGGCGAGGGAGCACCAGCAGCACCCACTCCTGTCGCCCTGCCAGTGTGGAGGGCCCCCGCCCCTCAGCCGGCGCGCCCAGGGTAACTCACAGCATTGAAGAAGTTTCGGAACTTGTGCTCCTCGAAGCCGGCGGCCAGGAGGTCATTGGGGGTCTGCAGCACTCGCTCTTTGAACCTGAAGGGCAGACGGGTGCTTACTGGGAAATGTCGGGGAGCGCCGCTGTGACTGTCAGCAGCCATCCACTCTCGCCAGCTGTCCCCAGCACAGTGAGAAGGTGGACATCATTAACGGGGGAGGACTTCTCTGCCTCTCACGGCACTTCTACATGGGCCACACCGGGACTTGTTCTGTCCTGACGGTGCACGACCCAGGACATGGTATTACACCAGTTTCACAGAGCAGGAAGTGAGGTAATCACCACCTGCTCGAGACAAAGGTCTCTTGGCTCTGTCCCTCCTTCCCGTCCCTGTGGTTCATCACCATCTCTGGCCTAGGCCGTGCCTAGGCTCTCCTCGCTCCTGGTTCCTTCTGCACAGGGACCCCCAGGTGACCTGCCACAGCCTTCTCCCTCAGCACCGGTGCCCGGGAAGGCCCCCGCCTAGCTCGCCAGCCTCACCTTGTCCAGCCGCAGGGCCCCTCCCGCCCCACAGCCATGCGCTGCGTGCATTTTCCCTCTCCCCACCCACAGCCAGGGAGCGGGCGTTTGTCTGCACTCACGAGAACTCGTTGTTACATTCTCAAGAATTCAGCCAGCCATTATTTAAAAATCAAGCTATATAAACTCGAAATTATACAAAGTGCGGTTTGGTCAGAGCAGGTGGTTGTGGCTGTGCTGGGGGGTCAAGGCCTGTTGCGTGGCTCTCAGGCCTTGGGCGGAGGGCTCCCCCCTGTGCAGTGTGGGCGGTGCGGGTGCTGTGAGGATCTCTCTGGTCACTGTCCCCTCGAGGCGGAGGTGTGAACAGCCCTGCTCCCCCTCGCCCAGCTCTCCCACCCCCACCCCTGAACCTCTGCGGCATCCCACACCGTTCCTCACTAGTGACTGCTGCCCTCACTGTGCCGGGCACTGGGGACACAGCGATGAACAAGACACGGGGAGCAAACACCCAGGCCGGGACTCATGCCCCCACGGCACGTGGCACTGCGACTCTCAGCTGACACCAGCTTCAGTGTGACCTTGGGCAGGCCATTTAACCTTTCTGAAGCTCTGTTTACTCGGCTGGAAAGTGGGGGTAACACCAGCCTCGCTCATCCTGCTGCCAGGGTTGCGCACCCCCCTTGGTGGCTCACAGACGTTTCAGACTAGGCACCCCAACATGGAGCTCCCAACCTCCCCAGCCTCTCTGCAGCAAGTGGCTTCTCTGTCCTGGTGAGTCTCGGGCAAAACGCTGGGCAGCAGTCACACAGCCCGCACCAAGCCCGCACCGTGAGGGAACCCTGCCGGCACCGACTCCACAGGTATTTGGAGTCTGACCGCTTCTCTCCTTGGGGTCTCTCCCTGAGCACCTCCCCTGCTGCTCCCAGGCTGCGCCCACCCGGTGTGGACACTTAAGGCCCTTGTGGAGGCCCACGAGGCCCCACGTGACCTGCTCCCCTTACTGCTCCAACGCTCCCTGCCCCCTGGACAACCTGGCTGCCTTCCCTGCCCGATTTTTTCCCACACGCATCACCATTCACCCCATCGAATACTGTCCTTATGGACTGTCCGTCTCTCGTTAGGATGCGAGCCCTAAGGCAGGGTATTTTGTGTGCTGTTCACCGCTGCATGCCCAGCGCTCCACCAGGGTCCTGTGTGGTGCCCCGTTCGGTGAGACTGCAGGGGGAGGGCAGGGGTGAAGGGGAACAGAGCCGGCAGGGCTGGGACAGAGACATGCGTGAGCTTTGCCAGCATTGCCATGCTGAGTAAAGACAACCTCTGGAACTATGCAACACTATCCAGCTTCCACTGATGGGGAAACAGACTCAGAGAGGTCAGGTCACTAGCCCGAGGTCACACAGCAAGTAAGCAAGAGAGTGAGGTCTGACCTCAGAGCCTCTGCATGTCACAGTTCTGGGGGACACGGCTGGTGGGGAGACCCACTCACTGTACGGCCTCTTACCTGCAGGGTTGCAGGAAGGTGGGGGTGGGGAGTGACTTGAGATAGCTCACTCTCCATCAAAAGGGGCTCAGCCAGTCTCTCATTCAGGAAATGATATGAATGACTCATTCAAAATAAAGAATAGGTGGCTTAATTTCTATCCGCTTTGGAATAATCTATTGGGAACAGGAAATGATGGCCTTAACCTAGCAGTTCTCAACCAGGCTTGACCGCCCCCCTGCACCCCATCCACCCCCCAAGGTGATATCTGGCAATGTCTGGAGACACATTTGATTATCATGGCTTGGGGAAGGGGGTGCTCCTAGCAAGGGATGCTACTAAATGTCCTACAAGCACAGGACAGTGGACAGCCCCAGGATGAGTGAGTGATCCTGCCCAAGAAGTCAACAGTGCCACCACTGAGAAACCTGCCTTAGGGTGTTGACGCCAGGCGCAGACCAGCCCTGAGTGCTCAGTGACTGTTAGGTCATCGGTGCCGTCCCCAGCTGCCTGGCCGCCCCGTCCTCCAACCTGGAAGGCTGCTGGGCACTGCCGAGCATCAGCACCACTGCCAGGCAGCCCTCCAGCTCACTCCCTGGGTTAAGCAGTCTGTGCCAAGGAAAAACCCTTAAGGAAATTCAGCACCGACATAACAGAGAACACGGCCTCCGAGTCAGGGAGCCCACCCGCTGCCCACTCACTTGAGGATCTCTCTGCTCTTCCCCAGCAGAGATTCCAGGTAGGAATAGCCCAGGGCCCGGTAGAAGCAGTTCCCGTCCCCTTTGGTCTTGCGGATTGCGGTGAACATTTTGCTGAGTTCCTGCGGGGAGATCAGGAAATGCGGGCAATGTGCAGCGACACCCCCTCCTGCCGTGTCCTGTAAGGGCCGGGCCCCCACCGCCCGCAGGTAACGCCAGCTCCCCCACAGCCTGCCTGGCCCTTCGCTGTCTCCCAGCTCTCATCCATCCCACAAATAGAAATTCTGAGCTGGTCCCTGTGCCTGGCACCGTTGGTGGGGGGGTGGTGACTGGGGGCCCCAGCCCTGCCCCCAGGCTCTCTGTGGTCTAGTGGGGCGAGGGTGGGGTGTAGACAGGAGATCTGGGCAGGAGGACAGCGGAAGTACGGGGCAGGCGCTGGGGGCAGCTAGGAGCAATGGCTTCCACACCAGGCTGCAGGAGGGCTGGGCGTGGTGGGGTGGACAGCACAAGCAGAGGCAGAGATGGGTTCAGCATGGCTGCGTGGTGGCCGGGGACTGCAGAGCCAGCTAGAAGGGCCTCTCGGACACAGGAAGGAGTCTGGCCCGTCCTTCAAATATGCCTCAAAAGGTGCAGTCCCCCCATGACACCCCTTTTTTTGCACCCCCTGCTGTCAGTCTCCCTCTGAAATGGCTCAGAGTCCCCTTCGCTGCCTCCCTCATGAGGCTCCAGTTCTAGCAGCAGAGATGGTTTCCAATAGGTTGTGGAGTCCCTTCTCACCACGGACGAGAGGGCTTGGAGCTGACGGGCCCACTGAGGCAGGCTGGCAGGGAAGGGCGAGAACGCCCCAGGGGACACGAGAGTCCCTGCGCTGCCCCGTCCTTGCTCCTGCCCGGAGACAGTCCTGCTCGGGGGCCCTGTTCTGTGGGCTGCGCCTGCTCTGCTCTGGCAGACCCTTTGCAGCCCCGCTGGAGCGGGCTCTCCCTCCGGGGTGGTGACCGGTGCAGCAGAAGTGACCAGGCTGCCCGGACCCAATCCCAGCTTGTTCACGCGCCAGCTGTGGGACCGTGGGCCTGCTGTTTAACTTCTGTGCCTCGGCTTGCTCAGCTGTAAACGTGGATAATGAAAGCACTGACCTCCAATGTTGCAGTGAGGTTTCAGTGAGTAAATAAAGCACTTAGGATAGCGCCTACCTTAATTTTTTTCTTCTGTTTTTGTAACAAAAGGGTTTCTCACTAAGGCAAACACCCAACATCAAAATATTCTGGGAGCCCTTTAATTTGCCCAGGAACCTGGTTCAAATGCAAAGCCTTTTAGCCTTCAAACTGGTACCATCTCCTCTGCTCCCGACTCCAGCCCATCTAATCTAGGACCCTCTCCTCCCAACCCTCAGCCTCACCTGGATTTTCCTCTGGTAAATCCTGTTTTCAGGGTGATCCCGGAGAATTGATAAAATGTCACATTTTTCTGATATTAGGTTGAAAGATGTTTCACTCTAAAAGACAAAGAAGCAAAGCTGGGACAATTTCAAAAGCAACTGATGGGCCTTCACCACGTACAAAGCCTCTGAACTGCTGGTTAGCCGACACAGTGACCGTTAGCTCCCCACGAGGACCCTGCAGGCCACGTTCCCTGGACAGGGAGCCAGGTCAGCCTCATCATGGAGAGGGGCCATCCTGTCACTGCCGAACTGATTCATTTTGTAGAATACAATGCCTCAAACCTAGTGGGCCTTCATGCTGGAGTGTCCCATGTCCCTTTGTCTCCTCTGTCCTTCCCGTCTCACTCATGCATTCCTTCTTAAATCGGACAATTCACAATTCACAAACATCCAGCCCGCATCGGGCCCACACTAGAAACGCGGAAGCTGTAACACCTGGCCAGACGCACCATCTACTGGTGGAAGTTCGCATTGCAGCCCAGCCCGGAGTCTAGGTCAATTCCAACCCAGAGGGACTAGCCTCCTGGCCCAGAGTCCGGGCCTCCAGGGAGCTGAGAAGTCATCTGGCAGGGAGCAGGTGCTGGCGGAGCCAGGGAAAGTGCAGGGGATGGATCTGTCTGAATAGCCAACCCCCCGCAGCCCATGTCTCTGGCTCATGTTTTTCCTGCCCAGACTCGGGGCTTGGACAGGTGGCAGATGCACCTGGGCCTCCGACCCACCCCGGGGACAACTCTGATTGCAGCACAGAAATAATGTAATTGAATTGGTGTGAAAGCCACTGATAGTTAACAGTTTAAAATAGGGGGCCCTGGTACCTGCACACGACCCACGGAGACAATCCTCACGCATTGTTGCAAATGGAAACCAGTTTTGACAGACTGCCTCTGACCACAAGAACCTTTCCAGGGCAGCCTCTCGGGCTCCTGACTGGCTGGACATGACTTCAGCCAAGGCCACCTTGCTCACGGTGAAGCCTTTTTTTAATCCTCATCCAAGGGCATTTTTTCCCATTGGTTTTAGAGAGAGAGAAAGGGTGAGAGGAAGGGAGAAAGGGAAACATCGATGCCAGAGAGAAGCACCAATTGATTGCCTCCCATACACGTCCAGACCAGGTGGGACCAGGGATTGACCAGCAACCTAGGCTTGTGCCCTGACCGGGAATCGAACCCACAACCTTTTGGTTACAGGATGATGCTCCAACAGACTGAGGCACACCGGCCAGGGCTCACAGTGGACACTTTGATGTTACAAAGCCTTTTCCATCTGGACAAATGTGTCTGGATTTTGGATAACTAGATTTCTTCACAGCTCGCCACCAGAAGCACCAAGTGACCTAGGGTTACTCCTGTCTCCACACCAGTCAGACTCCAAACTGCTACCCAACAATGAGCTCCTGTGTCCCCAATTCCTGTACCTAGAATCTGGGACAGAGGAGAGGCCCTGCAATGAAGAGAGAGCATTTCTGGGGCCTGGATGCCCCTGCCCACCAGTGTCCAAAGCCACAGGGGCCTCCCTTGGCACAGGACGGCTTGTCAAACCCTTTGAGACCTTCTGTTCACCTGGCAGATTCCCCAGGGCCCAACGCAGGGCCTGGATCATAGCAGGGGACGAGATGTTTGTTGAATGAAAGAATAAAAGCTACCTCCCTTCTGCACCCACTCACCTTCCAGGAAGAGACTCCACCTGGCCCTTGCACACGCCTCATTGTCACTACCCGATGGCTCCTCTACAGCCAGGGCCCAGGCTCACACGTCTGCCTATAAACCACCTATATGTCCTCGGTGACTCCGTGAGCATCCTCCAGCCCAGGCTCTGAGGCGCTGGCAGGCCTCTCACGGGCCCCCAGGGCCCCAGCAGGCAATGCCAGCGCTGGGCTAGCCCAGCCTCCCTCTGAGGCTACTCTGCAGGGCTACCCTGGGCTGTGAGTCACCTCGTTAAACAGGTCCAGCCATCCCGAAGCCACACTCATGGCGTGGCCTGACCTCCAGCTACTGACTCCTTCATGGTAGAGGCCAGAGCCTCCAGCCTCACCCACCAGCAGGGCAGGGCCCAGAACCTGGCCACTGTCCCCTCCCAGAGGCTCCCAGGGGCTCCAGGCCTGGCCTTGCCTGCCTGGGGCTGGGGTCTCCAGAGTGGGCCAGTTCAGGGACTGAAAGGAAATTCCTCCTCAAATGTTTACTTGAGGGTATGATGTATAACATACAAATATGTGGCATGATCAAAACATTTTTACTGAGGTAAGTAATCAAAAATATTTGGAGGCCAAAGATTTAGGAAAGCTCTAGAGCCCGGAATGAGTTTCCTCTTGTTGCTGTAACAAATCAGCACAGCCCAGGAACTGGAAACAACGTGGATTCACTATTACCTTGTGATTCTGCAGGCTCCAGGGCAGAACCCCTTGCCTCACCTTCCTTGTTCAGGTTCCAGAGGCTGCCTGCATGCCTTGGCTCACGATCCCTCCCTCCTTCCACCATCACAGCTCCTTCTCACTCCGACCCTCCCGCCGTCCCCCTTATAGGGACCCCAGCGATTGCATCACTGGCCCACCTGGGTGATTCAGGGTATCTCCCCACCTCAAGACCCTTAACTTCATCGCACCGGCAAAGTCTCTATTGCCTGTGAGGTTCCCTAGTCCCAGGTCCCAGGGATTAGGACGGGGACATCTTCGGGGGGCTATTACTCAGCCCACCATCCAAATGCCCCTTCTCTGCTGTCCAGTTCAGAAAATAGGGAAGACCCGGCCCCTGGGTCCCACATGCCTTGGGTCACAGTCATTGGCTGGCCTCCTTTCATGTGACGCCTGAACTTGCACAGCATCCTACTGGTGGACCCTCAGAGCTTGTCTCTGGTTCTGACCTCTCCATGGAGATCTGGCCTCAAACAGCCCCCAGCCACTGGCGAGTCTGACCAGCACCCCGAATTACTGTGCCTCCGACTGCTCTCTCACACCACCCCTGCCTCCCCTCCCAGGTGTCCCCAGCTCCCCCAGGGGTCCCTCCAGCCAGAGGCCCGGGAGTCCTCTCTCCTCTCCTTTTCTCCCCTGTCAATTCTGCTCCCAGGTCCAGCCTGAGCTGGCACCAACTCCACCCCCATGGAGGCTGCCACAGGGTCCCCAACTGACTCCTGGTCTCTACTCCTGTCACCACCGTTAAGCAGCCAGGGCAGGTGCTTAACGTGTAAGCCCGCCAACAGCACGCCCTGCCTCTGTACCCCCCAGTGGCTTCCCTCGACCTGGGGAGGGCGGCCCCCAGGTCCTACGCCATCTGGCCTTGCTCACCTCACTCTGCCTGAGCTCCAGCCACGTGACCCTCTGTGTGTTCCTCCGACAGGGCACACGCATTCCTACCTTGCAGCGTCTGCACCTGTTCCTGCTGCTGCCTCTTCACGTGACTCGGGTGATGTCACCTCCTTGGAGAGGCCTTCCCTGACCACCCCACCTCTACTGCCTTGACTTGTCTTATTGCTTCTGAGCATTCTCTGGCCTGCCGCTTCCCTCCCTGACTTGCATACTGTCTGTCTCCCTCCACTAGAACGTCAGCTCTGTAAGGGGATGTAGTCATGTCTGCCTGTCATGCCTCGACCCCCAATGCCTGGCACCCAGTAACGCTCCAAAACAGCATGCCGAGCGGATGACTGAGCGAATGGGCGAGCTGGTCTCAGTCTGCAGCCTGGCCACCGCCAGCCCTGCGTTCACTCCTTTGCCAGAGAGATCATCAAAGTCAACCATCTCTTGTCAAAAATCGTTCCTCTTTTCCGCATCAGCAGAATACAACCCTACCCCACAGCATGGCATGTGAAGCCCCTCACAGCACCGGCTGACCCCACCTACTTCCTAGGCTCCACTCTCCTGTCCCCCTCCAGCTCCCTGTTCCCACACAGGCCACCACCTTTTCCTAGAACGTCCCGTTCTTAACCAGATTTCCAGGCCTTCGAGCATGCCATCCCACCCTGCCTGGAAAGCACCCTTCCCATGGCCCTTCCCGAAGGACACACCCTTCCACCCAGTTCCAAAGCCCTCCTCGGTGAAGCCCTGCCAACCCCCGCTCCCCCAGAGGGCACCAGCTTCCCACTGTGCCCCCAGAGCCCTCAGTCAGACCCTTCAGGCCATGGCCAGTGGCTCAGGAATTGCTTGTGTCCAGCTCTGTCTTCACCAACAGGCAGTGGCTCCTGGGAGAGGGCAGGCCCTGGTCCTTCTCATCAGTGCCCGGCACAGGGCCTGACTAGATCCTTGCTGGGGTCTTGTCTGACAAATGAAAGAGCACAGCCACCGCAGGGCCCTGTGATGTGCTGCTCACTCCGGACACTCCTTCCTTCCCCCAGCGCTGAATGCCCTGGCAGGGAGCCTGAGACCCTTCACTGCCTACAGCCCCTGTCAGTGGCAGCTCCAGGCCTGGTCCTCATCCCAGCCCCCATCTTCCCCAGGGGTTCCGTGTCTTCTTCCTGGGACCCTTCCTCAAGCTTAGCCCACGACTTTGAAATGGGAGAGGAAAGAAGGTGCTGTGTTTTCCAAAAGCATTCTCTGTGCACCACACACACAACACCACCATCCACACCATGCAGCCCAGCGTCCACTGTGGTGCCTCGCAAACAGCAGGTGCTCAATAAGTGCTGAGTGAATGGAAGAGAACAGACCCTGCACAACCTGGGCCCCCCATGATTTGAGAGGCTCAGGCCTTGGAGAGTCCCACCCAGTGGGTTGATCACTTCACCCCTCTCCAAGGCACCCAAGCCTCCCAGTGACCGGGTGAGGGTTTGGTGCTCCTGACCCACCTGCATGCTAGGTTCCGGTCTCATGAGTCAGGGCAGACGGGGCCAGGGGGTGATCAGAGGTCTCACCGTGCAGCACAAAGATCAGAAGTTGGGGTTCCAGCCCCACGGTCCCTGCTGTTTAATGGTGGCAGAAGGCATGCCGGCGTCCAGCTCCAGGGTGGCTAAACCCATTATTACCCCATCTCACGCCACCCCCTCATGGATGACGAAGGAACACCTGGGCCGCTTCTAGGAGCAGCAGAGAAAGGTAAACCCTTGGGCACTGGAAGCAGGAAGCTGGCGCTTCCAGATGCCCCAGAGGCCTCAGCCATACCCCAGCAAAAAGCTGGTTTGTCCAGGACGGCTCTGGTGCAGATGACCTGGCTGCCTGTGCCACACCCAGAACATGTCGGGCCATGACCTGGCTTTGGCCCACGACCCTGCCCAGCAGCACCCAGGAAGTGGTGACCCATTTCCATGCCCAGATGTGGGAGGGGAGAGGCCAAGCACAAAGAACCAGGCACCTTGCACACCTACTTCCAGGACTCTGTCATCAGAGGAAAAGCTGCGTCACCTCACGTGGCCCTCACAGCAGCCCATGGCACAGATGAGCAGAGTAGTATTAGGGAGGGGAATGGCCCAACCACCGCCTCGCAGCTTCCCAAGGGGTTGAGGTGAGATTTGAACTCAGGCTGTGTGACCCCAAGCCACCATAAGGCCACCAGCCCTTGCACTCTACAGATTCCCTGGAAGAGGGGGGTCGGGGCGCAGGGCTTTAGGCAGTCATCACACCCAGTCCCCTGCAGATCGCCCGCCCCCGCCTCCAAGTGGGGAGGGCCCGCTGATGTCACTGGACTATGAGTCCAGAGCCGTGGGTTCAAGTCCCAGGTCCACCACAGTCAGTCCCACCCCCTTCCTGTCTGGGCCTCAGTTTCCCCACCTGCTCCGGCCCTAGGTTTGGCTCAGCTCAGAGGGGCCCTGGAGCCCGTTCTGCTCAGACAGGACTCTGAACCAGCGGTTCCTCTAGTCTTTGCTTTGCTCTAACACCTAATTCACCTGCCTCACAACTTGAGGCGGCCTCTGCCCGTGGGTCCTAACTCCAAACACCTGATGATGATGACCGACGGAGAGAATGTTCGTGACCCGGCCATGCGTGCACCCCACAGGGTCCACTCGTGGTGCTTGGGATGGGGGTCTCTGATGGCTGAGCTGCCAACTGGGGGTTCCTTAACAAAGGGGTACAACTCTTAGCCCTACAGCCTCCCCCCGTCCTGGTCCTGTTTGAGAGAACCTACCTTGTGCCGGCAGGGCGGCACCCTTTCGACATCTGAGAGGAATGCGCCAGGAGTTGGGGGGTACGGGGGCCGAGCTGGGTCCCCTTTGCTGAGCATCCACGGGGGACGGCAGGGTGCGTCCCGGGCCCTGTAGGGCCTTCGGAGGAAGGACAGGGGGCCTCCAGCGTCCCTCACGACTCAGCGCTCCCGGGGTTCGAATGCCACGGGTCCAGCGGTGGGAGCTGAGCCTCGAGCCCGAACCCAGTCCCGCGAGTGCACGTGCGCCACGGCGGCGACCCCGCCTACCTCGCCCACCCCCTCCCCTTTCTGCTCTCCCAATCTCCCCCCACGACCACTTACCATAGTGACCGGAGCTGTTGGGCCAGGTCCCGCCCCAGCGAGGAGCGATCCGGTGCGGGAGGGCGCCGCAGGAGCCACTGGCTGGTTTCGCCGATGGGTCTGGCGGCGGGGGCTTCGAGGACGTGGGGACTAAGGGAGGAGAATGCACCCGACCGCTCCGAAAACCAGAGCTGAGACCTCCACTGTGTCCCAGCAAGACACACGCCCCGCGATTGACGTCTGAAGCGAGCAATCAGAGGCCGGAGCACAAAACGTCACAGAAAGTGGGTGGGACTTCATGCGCCTTCAGCCTATGCTTTAGGGTCATTTGACAGGGTACGGCCCCCTTTTAAAGACACAGAAAGCTTTTAACTAACCAAGGAGTTAGCACAGTATAGAGAGAGGTCTTCATTTGTAAAGGCCAGAAGGCTTTTGACCAAAACTGTAAAGGGAGGTCTTCTGAAAGCGTATCTGGCCCTCACTGATTCATAAAGAAGGTCATAAAGTACAGTTTGCTCAGGGCCAGAGGATGGACACTTAGGGAACAAAGTGTCCAAAACATTGACTGCCTGCCCTTGTGTAGCTTCTAAATAATATTTTATCCCCTTCCAACTCATGAACCAGTAGGTTGCCAGGCACTCAATTAATGTTTGTGGAATTAATGGATTTCCCGGGTGGTGGATTCCGCGCCTCTGGAATTGCGCGGCTGTATCTGAGGCACAGACATGTGAACCAGGTTTGTGACTCACGCGGCCAGCTCGTTATTACTAAATATCAAACAGAGGAATATGTGTCATTTAAACATTTACTCCAGCCCTTGAGGTGCATCATTAGGTGGGGGAGAGAAGGTTTGTGGGGAAAGGGACTACAGAGCATTACAAGCGCCCTTTTACAAGTATTAATACTTCCAGGGGCAGGTAATGAGCAACTCCCCACCCCAGTCTCACTGCCTGGCCCCAGGCACTGGGCTAGTCTCTAGGGCAAACCAGCACCACCTTCCACGTGCATCTATTTACTAGGTGGGCAGGGCGGGGCCTATGGAGGCTCAAGGAACAGTAAGACTGATAGCTAGTTTTTACTGAGCACCTACTGTGTATCAGGCACTGTCCTCAACTCTCAACCTCTATTATCTTTCTTAATTTTCTCACCTCTGCTTTATGGGGCCACATTCACACAGCACACAGTGGGAGTTGATCCAGGCAGCCTGACTCCGGAGCTGGTTTTGAAATCACCGAGCACGTGACTGCAGGAGGGGTGGGGGTGGGCACTGCACTCCCCTCACCCCTGTTTGCTTTGGGAGAGCCTCTGCACTTTGTGTCTTACAGCCTAGGAAGCCAGAGGGGTGACCCAAGCAGCCCATGCTGCTCACTCAGCTAGGAAGTGGCCCAGCTGGGCTGGATCCCCGGACTTCTGACTCCTCATCTAGTGCTCATTCCAGGCTGTGCTGGGCTTCGCTTGGCAGAGCAATGACTGAGTCAGGTGTGGTCACGTGGGGTGCAGATGAGGAGTCCGCTGGTGAGAGAAGGGAAGTGCTTGTGGCGGCATGGCCTGGGGCCTGGTCTCAGAGTTAGCCCTGGTCGAGCCCACACCCAAGGCATTGGGGATCCCCAGGAAGAGGATCCTGAGTGAGTTGAGGCCTCTAGGAACCCTCGTGCAGGATCACACCAAGCCCTGAGCCCGAGGCCCACTCTCCTCCCAGCACGACTGCGTGGAAGGACCCCAGCACGACCCCCTGGGCTGGTTTGCAGCAACGCTGGGCCCCAGGCTGGACTGACTCTGCCACTCGATGCTGTGTGGCCTCAATTGACTTCCACGCCCTCTCTGGCCTCTGATTCCCCACTCAACGAGAGGGTTGGACAATCTGGGGGAATTAAAAAAAACCCCAATATTTAAAAAAACTTTAGTAGTGATGCTTTTAAACAAAACAGTCTTACCCAGAATCTCAGTATATGTATAATGGAATCTTTCCTCAACTATAGCTCGAAAAAGCAGGGGGAAGATGTCATCTCTGGGAGCCATGGACTCCTGCCTGCTGTTCGTGATTCACAGCACGGCTACACTCTCTACCTTCAGCCGGTGGCTCCAGCTCAAGGGAGACAGACCTGAGGCCTGGCTCCTGGGCTGTGCGGCCTCAGGCAAGCCTTCAACCTCTCTGAGCCTCCATTTCCTCTTGGGTGCAGTGGGGGTAGTCGCTCCCGCAGGGCTGGTATGAAGGCTGCCTCAGTGGCAACAGGCTCAGCGAGGTTCCTGGCACACAGCAAGTGTCCAGGGCACGTTATCTCTTGTTCTTAGAGTTCTTTTTACACCAGAACGTTTCCAGTTCCAGTTGTTCCACTGGGCGTCATGGACTTGAGTTAATGTCCCTGCTCAACCCCTGGCACCTTGGCTGAGCCACATAACTGTGCTGAGTCACAGTTTCCCCCTCTGTAGTGTGGGGCTAGGGATGCAACCATCTAGCTGATGGTTGCAGGGAGGACTCGGTGAGTACGGTGGTCTCAGCATCCTGAACCGTGGGGATAGCCACCAGGAGCCTAACTCTTGATTCACTCACACACACCCATTTGTCCTCTACTGCACACCTGCCATGTTCGAGGGAGGCCCAGGAGAGTGAGGCACGGAGAGTCAGGGGCCAAGGAGATGAAGCTCCAGCCTTCACACTTCCTCTTCCACAGTGCAGTTGGGGAGCCAGGGCTCCCTGTCTCTGGGCTCTGAACACGGCATCTCACGTAGCACTGAATTGTGCAGAGAGCCCAAGCAGCTGGCAGCCAGGGATGAGTGAGCTTTGGCACCAAAGGGCATGGGAACCTTGCAGCATCTAGAGACGCCTAGTAGGAACAGCAGGGGACATACCAGGGCCAGGCAGTGCAGGTTTGAAGATGTTTGAGACATGCCCGTGGGCTGGCCACATTTCCAGCCTCAGAACACAAGCCCCAAAGTAGCCTGGCCATTCCTGGGTCAAGAGCAGGGCTGGGCAGGGCACATCCCCCGGATGAGGGGCTGGGAGGAGGGCTGGAATGCCCAGTGCCTTTACAGCTGGGGCCTCTGGAAGAGGCTTCCTGTCTGGCCAACTTCCTTACCTGGAGAAGGGAACTCAGCCTGGGACGCCATGTTGTACGGCTAGAGACGGGTGGAGCAGACCCGTTCAGAGAGTGGGACCACTTTCAAGAAACCAGAGCTGCCAAACTTGAAGACAATATGCAGAGAGCCAAGAATCTGGTCTTCAGAGACTTGAAGACGCTCCTGCGGGTGAAGGACTTGATAATTAGTTTTGTCCTTGGAGACACCAAAGGTTAGGGTCAGTGAGATGCCAAGAAAAGTGGGTTTCCAGTTAGTTTTTCCCATTTCTGAATAAAGCACTTTCTCTGGTTATAAAGTTTAAGCATGCTCATTACAAAAACTTTGGAAAAATAAATAAGGAAAAATAAAAAAAATTGGGATTCCACAACTCAGAGCTAACCCCTGATAACTAAGCACTGGGGTTGACAGAGCTAACCGCCGCTGACGTCCATCAGGTGGACTGGTCTCCAAAGGCTGGTGATTCTGGGGTCAGAGAGGGTGCGGGATGTGCTGTGCTGGTTGCTGTCACACTGCACGACAAACAAGCTCGGACTTCACTGGCTTCCCTTGATAAGCATTTACTTCTCCCTCCCGTCTGCAGGGTGGCTGAGAACTAAGCGATTTCGGTGGACTTATGCTTCAGGTTGGGTCCTTATCTGCTTCACGTGGCTCATTCCTCTGGAACCAGGGGGCTTCCCAAGGCTCGTGACTCAGCTCATGGTGGCAAAGCCCCCCCGCACAAGGATGTGTTAAGCCTCCGCTTGAGTCATAAGCCACTACCACCCTATTAGCCAAAGCCAGTCACACGGCCAATGCAAAGAGGTGGTGATGAGTACTCTGCTCACCATGAGCCTCTGGCAAGAGTGTGGATGTGGATGCCACCACAGCGGGGCGGGGACCTGGGACCACTAGTTCAATCCACCCTGCCGGTGGGTCTAATGCGTCCCCACTCCTCCCCAGGGTCAGGCTCCTCCCACCTGGAAGCGCTGCTTTAGTGTGGTTCTCTCTTCTCTTTTATACAGATAATTTTCACCAAATTGGGTGTAGAGTCTACTTTTTTACTTTTAAATGTTTTAGAGCAAGTTTTTAATGATTTTGACTCATTTCAGCTCCCTTTGGTTCGTGTCCCCAGCCCCATCGCACTACACATTCCTGCATTTAAACAGTATCAACGTGATAGCGCAGAGACTGTAAAGCAAAGACATGGAACTTGACTTGCTTCAGTTAAGCCAGCCTATGTAGACAACTGGCTATTTTAACTTCTGCTTAAATTTTTTTTAATTTTATTTTTCAATTACAGTTGACATTCAATATTATTTTTTATTAGTTTCAGGTGTACAACATTTATATAACTTCAAAGTGATCCCCCCACAAGTCTGTTTTGTAACTACCAATTTGTACTTTTTCATAGTCTACTTTTTAAAAATCTCCCCCTTTTTTCACTTAGTTTACATCCTATTTTTCCTTACGTTACTTATTTGGGGGCTTCTAATCTATGGTTGCGGAATTGTCATTTATTGAACTGTTCCTCTGAGACATTTAGGCTGTTTCCAGTTTGGCTACTGTAAACAACACAGCGGCGGACACCTTTGTGAGCCACCTTGTGGCATCTGCAACGAACGTCTCTTGCTTTTGCTGGTGGGCTCCAGGCCCCGCCTCCCTCTGATAACAGGAGCTTGATGTGCCTTTGGGGGGCCTGCGCCCGCCCCTTTCTTTCAGTCCATGAAGTTCATGCGGCATACACACCACTGCCCCCAGGGCTGAATGGCCTCCAGCCGGGAAAGATATTCTACCTCACTAAAACTCAAACAAAAACTTGAGCCAGGCCTGGCCAATCAGAGCACGGAGATTGGTTAGAATGGCTGTGGTAGCCTAGGCCTGGCCAATCAGGGAATTGTTTAAAGGGAGGCACATGACCCAAGGTGATCCAATCAGCATGAACTCGGGGACTTGCCGGGGGCTTACTGGGAAGAGACACTGTCTTTTCCCGTGACTTCATCGTTAGAGGTGCCATCGTGTACACTGAGCCTGAGAATAAAGCCAGCGTGCAGGGAGCAGAGCCCAGAGACAGAGACAGACTGGCTGCTGTTGGCAGTGAGCTCCTGAATGAAGCTGTGCCTGAAGCTAGGATCCCGGCCTTTCCATTTGAAACCCCAAAGCAGCCCTGGCTGGTGTGGCTCAGCGGATTTAGCGGAGGTCCGGGTGGAGGGTTGGGGTACGATGTGAGGCAACCCATGGATGTCGAGGTTTCTCTCCCTCTCTTTCTCGCTCCCTTCCCCTCTCTCTAAAAATAAATAAAATCTTAAAAAAAAAATCCAGTGCCTTCTCTTTTTGGCTTCAGTCCCGTTGAGTTGGGCTTTCTGCCATTCGGAACCAAGCAGCTCTGGTTTTATTAACTTCAATTTCTTGACCTAGAATTTCTGAGCCAAAGACAGAAACACTGTGGAACCCTCTAGAGACCTCTTATCAAATCGCTTTCCAGAGAGTTTATTCGCAAAGGGTGCCACAGGGTCGGAGAGCCTGAGTTATGAGCAGTGGTATTTTCGCTTAAACATGTGAGATGGGCAGAAATTGCATGGTTTAGCTTTATTTTTAGCGGGCTGAAATATCTCTCATGTTTAGAGGCTATTTTTACTTACGTCGATTTGCTGAATGTGAACAATTCGTGTCAAAACTTGTTCCTTTTTCCAGTTTCTCAATGTGTCCCTCCAGTTTATTGCCTTTCAATATTTTTGCGTGTTCTGAGGTGGATGTGTCTTTAATTTTTTGTGGTCGTATTTTCAGGTGTCACTTCTGTTGCTTCCAAAGTCCTTCCCGACTGAGGACCACGCAAATGCGGGCCAGGTTTTCTCCTTTTTGACGTTCAGACGCCCACTATTTCTCACCCTGTGCTTGGAGACCCATCTGCGTCACAACCAGCTGGGACCTTGTGTGACTTAGGTGGATAGCCCACCAGGGCCACCGCCACAGTGGGTGTCTGTTCTGCTCATCCTGCTTCCCAAGGAGTGGGACAACCCATCTGAACTTGACCTACAAATGCACGACAGGTGCACAGCAGGCGATGGCAGGAGACAGGAGGACAACCTGCTCTCCACAGAGCCCAGGCAGGCAAAGCTACAAAGCCTCGATCCAGGCCCTGGGCCCATGAGGGGCTGTTACATCCAACACCTTGCAGGGGGCGGGGTTAGACAGGTTAGATGGAATGGGGGCGGCCCTCCCAGAATGGCAGATGGGGGCCTGGAGCCCAGGCAGGGGAGATGTGCTCCAGGTGGCTCAGACCCCCGGTTTAGGCACTGAGGATTGGCCGTGGCTCTGAAGCAGCGGTTCTCAAAGTGTGGTCCTGGGAATGGCAGCATCAGCATCACCTGGGATCTTGCTGCGTCCGAAGCCCCCGGGGCAGGGCTGCACTCTGTGCTGTGACGAGCCTTCCTGATGGGAGTTTGCATTGAAGACTCACTCGCCTAATGTGTACCCACGGTACAGGGAGGTCAATGGGACACTTAGATCTCCCTGGAAATCAGTGTTGTGGGGACAGAGAACTGAGGGAGTATGAACTACCGTGAGAGGGTCTCTGCAATGGACTGAATGCTCATGACCCCCACCCCCAGCTCACACGTTGGAATCCTAACCCTCGGTGTGACCCTGGGGCCTTTGGGAGGTGATTGGTCCTGAGGGCTCTGCTTCTTGAATGGGACTAGTGCCCTTACAAAAGGGACCTGAAAGAGCCCCCTCACCCCTTCCACCATGAGAGGACACAGCGAGAGGACAGTCATCCGTGAGCAAGGAAGCAAGCTCTCACCAGACACTGGACCTGCTGGTGCCTTGATCTTGGACTCCCAGCCTCCAGAACTGTGAGAAATACACTCTGTTGTGTAAGCCACCCCATCCACGGTCTTTTGTTATAGCAGCACGAATGCACTAAGACATCCTCATGTGTGACTGGAGGCCAAGCCTCGTGGCCTGGCCTTTGGGACCCCACAGTGGTCTCCCAGCCCACCTTCTCGGACTGCCTGTCAGGTTCTTCATCCTGAGGCCAACCCGGAAGTCCTTCCCCCTGTGTTTCCTTGCCTTTCTTCCCCCCTCCCCCACTTCCTCCTTTCGAAATCTGACTCACGCCCCAGCTGAGATGTCGTCCTCTTTGCCACAAAGGCCTGTGAGACCAGAAACTCAGAACGATGCTGCCTCCTCAGATCCCCTTTGTTTCAACTGCTCTTAAGACCTGGCCACACCCCGGCTGGGGTGGCTCAGTGGATTGAGAGCCAGCCTTACAACTGAAAGCTTCCGGTTTGATTCCCAGTGAGGGTGCGTGCCTGGGTTGTGGGCATGCACCCTGCCTTTCTCCCCCTTCCCCTCTCTTAAAAAAAAATACATGACCACACTCAGCCATCTTTATTATATTTAGCTCCCTAATTAACTCGGTGGCTAAGTCCTGCTCACCCTCCAAACCTCCCATTCCCCTCTCCTGCTGGTACCTGGGTACTGCGGACCCTCGGTGTTAGCTCACTGAGTAGCAGCGTCTTTTCCAAAACATCTCTTTGAAAGTTAATTTGCTGACTCAACACAGTTTGCCATTCAAATGTTGCTCTTAACTTTGAACTTTTACCTATAGGAATTAACATCAGCAGACCTTCAGTGGTGAATGCTTTTCACAACTGCGGTGGCTGCTAGGGTGATTCTACCCCACAATAAAACCAAACCAGTGCCTTCCACGCAGGCTAAGCTTTTCCAACCTTGACCTAGAACATCAGTCTGGAGAGGGGACTCCCTTACATGTCCTCTCACCTGATTTTACAGGTGGGAAAACCAGCCTTCGAGGGGCTTCACCTTGCCAAGGCTTCCCTAAGAATAGCATTCAGTCCAGGCGCTCTGGGACCCCCAGAGGTGTGGGCAGAAGGCATCGGTTTGGCAGTCTGCTTCTGGGACCAGTGGTGAAATGCCCCCACAAATTCAGTGCTCCCCGTCTGCTGTGTGCAAGGCGAGCTCCCGTGCGTCCCACATCCCCGGGTGGCTCGTTACGAGAGTTCCTGTGCCTCAGACATTCCCTCCAGCCAGGCATCCATCCAAAGTGCCTGGGTCTCAGAGGGACCCACCGATGACAGAAAGGGAGGCCCAGCCCCTGGTGGCAGGTCTCCAACTAGACTTCCCACCTGGCAGCTGCCTCCAACTCAGGAACCCCTCTTTCTTACCCGTGGTCCCGGACAGAGCTCACCTTAATCCCCACCAGTCCCCCAGTGTGGGGAGCAGCACCCCCACCCTCTCACTGCCTCCAGGCTGGCTCCCACCCACTCAGGGGCGCTGGCGGTGAGAAAAGGAGGCCAAGCAGGTCAGCAGATGGTCATGATGCTGGCAGGCCTGTGTGCCACCGGCGGTCAGCGCCAGCCAGAGCCCTCTGAAGTCTGGGTGCCGGGAAAGGGCGTCTTTGGGGTTAAATCTTGGCTCCTTGGACATTTCCGGAAGGGTCTGGGGTATCTTCCGAATCCCTGGCCTTCGTGGCTGTCACCTGAGCGGCACACTCTGGGTTCCGTGGCAATGAGATAAATCTCATAGTGTCCTTTTTGTCCAACATAAATTCCTGGGGGCGGAAAATAAATCTCTCACCTGACCGTTCTTTACATCCTTGACACCACTTCCCAGGGACCAAGACAACATCAAAATCTGCTTACATCGCCTTTAGCTTTCACAAGGGCCCTGAAATGGACATGGTACCGGTGACGACTGGCAAATGAGCACACCTAGGTCAGAGAGGTTAAGTGACTTGCCTGACTGCACGGCCCAGTGGTGGCAGAGCTGGAGGACTCAGAGTCGGCATTCTTGTGTGGCTTCTTGAGTGTGGTTGCCTCTGACCACTGCTTCCTCCACGGAGCACACCCTGACTGCCCTCACCTCCCTCTCTGAGCAGCGTTCATTTCTTGAGGATGGATGACCCTTTATCGCCCCCCGCCTCCAGCTCTGCCTGGCACAGTGCTGAGCACGTGCAGGTGACTCTAAACCTGGGTTGAGTGATAATTACAGGCCATCAGGAGCCCTGGACATTTCTTCCTTTTTCTTGGGAAGGAGATGAAATTGATACACTGTGACTATTTAGACAAACGTGCCCTCATTCAAAATTGCATCACTCATGTCAGGACCTGAAGGAGTAAAGTCCTGGCAGATGCCACCGATGGGCTCTGCCACAGCCTGCGACGCTCTTGTGACAAATCCTTCTCGACTGGGTGGGCTGCAGGCTTGCTCCCCGCTGACTGCTGCTACGGGACAGCGCTGGGTCCAGAGGAGCCAGGGGTGCTGTCTGAACGTCTCCACTGAGCCCGCCTCGCGCGGGGAAAGCCAGTTATGACCCGGGAGGACACCAAGGCTGAGACAGCAGATGGGAAGGCGGCGGGGTGGGTGGCGAGGCCGGGTCCTTCAGGGTGTCGCTGACCTTGGGTCACACCACGTCTGAAGGCCAGCCACCAAACTTTCACTCGTGGTGCAAGACACGCAGGCCTGTTAGAAGAGTCGACCAGTCTCAGAAACGGAGAACAGGGCGGTCGGACTCGCTCCTTCTGATTTCAAAACTTACGACAGGGCTCCGGCAGTCAAGACAGTGCAGTACGGGCATGGGGACAGACAACTAGACCGGGGGGACAGACCAGACAGTCCAGAGACAACCCCGCACGGATGGCCAACTGATTTTTGGCAAAAGTGAGGAGACAATTCCATGGAGAAAGAATAGTTTTTTTCAACGCATGATATGAGGACTAAATATCCTTAGGCAAAAGAATGAAATTGGATTCCTACCTTATAAAATGTACAAAATTAACTAAAAATGAATTATAAACCTAAATATTAGGGCAAAAACTATAAACGTGTTACAAAAAAACTTAGGCGTAAATCTTCACGAGCTCGGATTAGGTAGGCAATGTGTTCCTAGGTTTGATGCCTGAAGTGCATGTAACCAAATAAAAAACAGCTACATTGAATTTCATCAAAATTAACAGCTTTCTGCTTCAAAGGACACCATCAATATGCAAAGACAATCCATAGAATGAGAGAAAATATTTTCAAATCATATATTGTATGAGGGACTTGTATCTAGAATAGACAAAGAATTCTTACAACTCAACAATAAAGACAAATGACCCAATTGAAAACCGGGCAAGGGATCCGAATAGGTATTTCTTCAAAGAAGATATACAAATAGTCAATAAACACTTCATGAAAAAACGCTCAACATTGAGTCATCAGGAAAACGCAAATCAAAACCACCATGAGACAGCACTTCACATGCATCAGGATGGCTAAATTACAAACCACAGACAATACCAAGTGCTGTCAAGGAAGT
>CM052538.1:188026414-188044581 GCA_028533065.1 Trachops cirrhosus | reverse complement strand
TGTATCACAATAAAACTACTAAAAATTTTAAAAGGCATGCTCTGTGGTCAGAGGACGCCGATCTGGTCACGTGGTCTCTGTCACGGCGGCATCAGCATGATGAATGGTGGGGCTTGGGTCCCAGCGGGGGCGGTGAGGAGGGAAGGTCCGAGGACTTTGGTTTAAACTGAGCACCCCGCACACAGGCTCCCTCGGCCACCGAAACGCCCCCTGCCAGCACGCACACGTGTGAATGCATGATGTCTTCTGTGTGCGTTTCAGTGGGTGAGTTTGCAGGTGTGTCAGCCCGTGGTTTGTGTGTGTTGTTAGGTATGCAGAGAGCACATGGGAATGTCTTTAAGAATGTGCACACTGTGTGTGTATGGTGTGATGTGCCAGGGTGGGGCTACGCATAAAGACCAGGCAGGACAGGAATTCCTTGACACCCACCTCCGACCCTGCACCTAATGGGTGCTCATCACGAGTTTGTTGAGAGAGGAATAGAGACCTGGAGACCCATTGCTCCGGTGCCCGTGAGGCTGTGTAGGGAGGGGCTGATAAGGGGCTAAACACAAGAGCGCCAGGAGCCACGGCCCAGGGCAGGCTGAGGTTGGGGCCGGCAGGGAGTCGTCACCTGAATCAGGTCCAGCTTGGAGAAGAGGCCCATGCTCTTGGGTGTGTCTCGGGCAGAGGAACAGCACTGCTGGGCCATGTTGTTGATGGCCCTCTGCAGGTAGTTGAGCAGCTGGTTCTGCAGGAGGAAGAGGAAGAGGAGGAGGAGGAAAAGGAATGAGAGGAGGGTGAGGAGGAAGAGTGGGAGGGTGAAGAAGAAGAAGAAGAGGAAAAACGGGAGGAGGAGGATAGGGAGGCAGTGGCTCAAGCCCTCTCACAGCACCCCCTGGCCCCTGGCCCCAGCTCACTCAGGTCAGGCATCCTGGAGCCAGGAGCACCTTCTCTTCCTGGTCTGTGCTCCACCCCAAAGGGGCTTCGATCAGCTCCCCTCCCCCCAGAGTCTGCGGTCCCTACCTGGGGCAGGGGCTGGGTGGGAGCATGGGGGAACCCCGAGCTCCTCACTCCGGGCGGCACCAGAGGGCTGGACTTCAGGCCTCCCGGGTGGGGCTCAGCTGCGGCAGCCTTGCTTCCCACCTTAAAAAGACCCAGAAGGGGCTCCAGAGACTATGGCCAATCTGCTCCCTGTCTAAGCTCTGTGGCTGGAGGTCAGCAGCCTACAGACCCCAACTCCCACAGCTTCCAAGTTAGGATCCCACAGGCCTGAGGAGGCCTTACATGTACACGTGCCGACCTGCCCAGGTGGAGTGTGCCCAGAGCAGCCCTGTGCCCAGGCCTCCCTCCGCGTCCTCCCAGCAGCCCCTGAGGCTGGAGGACTAGGTGGGGCCTAAGGGTTGGGAGGGTAACTGGTTCACATTTCCAAGTCCAGGAAGAAACAGCTTGAGAGCTTGAGCTCAGAGATCCTGGCCCTTGTTCATGAGCTTCAACCATGGCTCACACATCTGAGCATTGCTTTTCTTATCCGTGCAACAGGAATGGGTAAGGATCGAGACCGGTTAGGAGTGCCTCTTTTGAGGTAGGCCTAAGCACTCCCTGGTGCCTTAGCATTATTCATCATAGTCAGAGATACAAGAATTACTGAAGACAGTGCACAATAGCCACTCACTTAAATGTTATTATTAATCACAAGCAGGATAGAAGGACTGAGTAAGCACCCAGCACACACCAGGACCTGGGACAGGGGTCCAGCTCTGGTTCTTGGTAGAGCTGGGTCCATAACTATCTGTGGCCTCCGTTTTCCCATCTGTAAAGTAACACTTGTCCCATCTTAGAGAAGCCCTTTGAAAGCTAGTAGTCACCATGGAAAGCAAGTGGGTAAGTGTGGGGGGGTGGTGTTGGGGATGAGGAGACAGCAGCCCCCAGCCCCTGCCCCCACCCCTGGGCCAGCTCACTGGACTCACATTACAGCTGCCCGTGTCTTTCTGGTAGGTGACATCTTGTTCTGACTGCCACTGCTGCCACTGCCTGCGGTCACACCTCTTCTGCAGCCGACACAGCTGGACCTTGAGGCTCTGTGGGGAGAATGGCCAGGTCACTTTGGTGCATCAAGCGCACCTAGGTCCCAAGAAGCACTGCCCAGGGTGGTCTGCGCGATGATGGGGGTGGGAGGTGGAGAAAATTCTGGGAGGTCAGGGCTATTCAGAGCACAGGGGACGCAGCAGGGGGCACGTCCCGACAGGGTTGGAATCCCGACTCAGCCCCAGAGCGCCTTGTCCCCCATCGTAACCAGAGCCACCGTCTGTGCCCTCCTGGCCTCAGGGGTCACCGGGAGGGCACTGGGGACAAGGCTGTGTTGAGCACAATCCCACCTCCAGGCCTCATGGGGTGTCTTCCGAAGACCCAGGACAGACACAAGTGTCCTCACTTCTCTGGGCCTGAGTTTCCTCTCCTCGGAAGTGGCAAGAACAGTTTGGCTGGGTCTAAGGGGCAAAATGTAAGGGGGCGTCAAAAAAACCTCAGCCATAAGATAAATAATATGTTAATGCAGTGTTTTTTAAAAATCAAAGTTAATGCAAAAAATGTCTGTGATGAACAAAATAGTAAAATTTTAAATAAAGATGGGACCTAACTCTGCACTAACACACTGCCCTCGTCTCGGCCCTCGGAGTAGGAGCACCTGCCCGGAGGTGCCGAGGTGAGGCTGAAATGAGATAAAGCGTGTGAAATGCTTGCTCAGAGCCCCTACCCACAAAGGGGCCGGCTCTCCAAAAAAAAAAGTACAGAAAGGTGTAGGTTTCAGCGCTGCCACCAGGGGGAAGAGGCTCACTAGAGATGTCACGCAATGGTCCTTTGCAAGAATCAACCAACCTGTCATTCTTCCTCTCCCTCTGGTGTCTGTCCCCTTCACCTCTCCCCAGGCCCCACCTACAGCATGCACATCTTTTCATGCCATGCCTCTGACGGGCAGTCTCTTCTGCCTACAACGCCCATCTTTCCTGGTGAAAGTTCTGTTTATTACAAGATTAACCAAAAAGGAGAGAGAGAGAGGACTTCTCAGGGGCACTTACTGTGAGACAGTGTGACTTTGCTATCTCTCAACAGACTAGCAGCTAAGTTGCATTGCCTCCACTCGACAGAGGAAGAAACTGAAGAAACTGAGGCCCAGAGAGGGTACAGATTTGCCCAGGGTCATGCATCTAGTCAGAGGCTGAGCTGGAATTTGAACCCCAGTCTATCCGAATCCAGAAGTCGTGGCTTTTCTACCACGAAGAACACCTTTTAAACATAAGCTGAGCCTCAGGGGAACTCCCAGCCAGCCAGCAGAAGGGGAAAAGGCTGCGGAGCAAGTCTCTGGAGTGGCAGCCCCACCCAGAGCCACCCAGCAGCCCACCACTGCTCCAGGCCTTCCCGAGGGGGCCGGGGGAAGGGGGTCTCTGTCACCCCAGTTCTCTGGGCCAAGGGGAATGGGCCAGCTGTAGGCAGCAGTTACCGGGATAAGAGCTTGATGGCTCTCCTCTAAGGCCTCCAGGCTCTGGCGGACGGCCTGGCTCATCTTGGAGAAGGCCTCGAGGTGCTTCTGGATGTCCCGGCTGACTGAGAAGAGCTTCCCATAGTGCTCCACCAGGGCCTCCACCAGGCCCTCCTTCTGGGCCTCCTCCGGGTCCTCCCCATCACTGTAGCCTAAGGAGACAGCGCCACGTGGGACGGGTGGGCGGGAGAGCGGGCCCCCACCTGCCCCCTGCAGTGACTGATGCTAATAAGGTAGATGGGACTTCTGCGGTTGCCCTGGAATTCCAGCCGGAGCCCCAGAGTGGAGAGATGCCAGGCAACCCGTGCAGGGCCGACACTAACACGGCAGGGCTGGTTGGGCAACTACCTCCTACCTCTTCAAAAGAAGCATCAACATTTGAAAGGCTGCCTAGTGGGGTCTCAGATTCTGCATCCAAGTCGGTCCAGGGAGGCAGGAGACTGCCTCTGAGGAGAAACTGCTGATTGGCGGAGACTCGAAGAAGGGGACAGGGATTGCGGCCACCCTGCGTGGTGCAGTCTCTAGCTCTAATAGTCACGCATTCTGGATGGGTTGAACAGGTTTGAGGTGCTGCTGAATTAGGAAGACCCCACCCTGCAGGGTGTGACTCCAGCCTAAATGTGTGTTCTTCCCTCTGCCTGCGATGCCACTCCCCTTTGTAGAACTCCTCGGTGCCTCCTGAGAAGCCGCCTCTTCTGTGAAGCCTTCCCTGACCCCAGGGCCGAGCTCTTGGGGCTCCCACAGCTCCACAGCACCCAGTGCAGTGGCTATGAAGTCAGACCAGTCTGAGACCCAGCCCCACCACTTCCCGGCTGGGAGGCCTTGGGCAACTTCCTTAACCTCCCTGAGCCCGGATACACAGTTCCCAGAAACTCATACGGCAGAGTAAAAAAGATTTACTAAAGAGTTTGGCACAGATTAAATATTTAGTAAATGGTGATAGTTATTTTTATGATTATTGATGATGTTGAGATGATAATATGATGACAATAAAAATGTGTGTCTCCCCTTCCCTTCCCCAACAAGTTTCTAGCACGTGTAACAGTGGACTCAGGGATAAATCAGGATAATACAAAGCAAAATACAAAAACGCACTCAGATGGCTGTGTAATTTTAGTCGACAAGAGCAAAACACAAACCAAATCCAAAGACAAAGGAAAAACGAGGAATAACAGCGCTCACACTTACTGGGCGTGGCCTCAATGCCGGGCCCCATGCTGCATGCATATGAAGGGTGGGCTCACCTAGTGCCCCCAGCTGTTGCTGTTCCCACCGCACAGCTACAGAAGCCAAGTCCCCGAGAACCTGCCGCAGGCCCGGGGCTCCCCGGGCAGGCTGGCTCAGCACCTGTGCCCTCCTACACACGGTGGCCTCGGCCTCTGTGGATCCCTGGTCCGACAGGAGCCCAGGAAGTGGTCACAGACAGGACAGGCTTTCTGAGGAAGCTGCGGACATACCCTTGGGGATTTTCTCAAGGACCTTAATCAGAAAGTCTTCAAAAAGTTTGTGCTTCTCCACCTGTCTCTTCAGCTTCCTCTGCCTGTGGAGACATGGGGTGAGGCGTGAGCCAGACCGGGAATGCGGTTGGGAGGCTTGCAGATGGGGACCCTGACGAGGCCATCCCCCGTGATCTCCTGCTCAGAACTGTGCTGGCCCGCCGGCCACCACCCGCCATCAGTGGGCCGCTGGCTTCAGTCTCCCCATCCACAGTCTACTGCTGAGCAGACTGAGCCACAGAGAGTAGGGGCCCCGGGAGAGGGAAGCCGGGTCATCCTGGTACGGGGGTCGGCGGTGCCTCTGCTGGAGACTGAGCAGGTGGTGGGGGGCCTGAGGCCCTACAGGCTGGTGACCTGGCAGGTGGTTCACCTCTCTGTGCCCTTCTGTAATGGGGCGTAATGAGAAACCCTTCCCCCCAGGGGGGCCAGGACTCCGCCCGGGGAACCGAGCACGCCGTGAGCGCTCAGGCTGGGGGCGGAGGTCCCGGCAGCCCCTGGAGGGGAGAAGGCCGCATGCGGCTGCCCAGCCGCCTCTGACTCTCGGGAGACCCCCTAGGCTAGATGAGTCTCCACTCAGAGCCGCTCTGGGCCTAGTCCAGAGCAGCAGCCAAGGGCAGTGGGAGGAGCAGGCCTGCCCCCGCCCCCCGGTGGGTGGAGCCAACACGGAGGTGTCTGAGTGACGGCAGAGTGACCCAGGGCAAGCGGCTATTCCTCTCAGGCCCCATTTTCTCACCCACGCAACCCTGGAAGGGGCAGGAAAAAATAGTCTTTTCCTACAAATATCATGTGGGGCCCTGTGAGCCACAGGCCAAGCCTTCCTGGGGCCGGGAGGCCCTTACAGAATCTGATGGAAGGGTTGGACCGTCTTCCTTACAAATTGCTCAGACATGTCCATTTGCATCTAATTCAGGCATCTGTGGGAAACCTGAAACTGAGGGGCCACCAAGGGTGAGGGGCGTTGGTTAGGACACAGGTCTCCACTCAGACCCAGGCAACGATCTTGCAGGTTGATCTTAGAGGGGCTGGGCTGACAGGGGCTCAGGGGTGGCCACCCACAGCCCTCTCGTCCCTTCATGATGGGAGGCGGTGCCTGAGGAGGGCTGAGACTGGCCCCCCGTCTGAGGTCACAGGATAGAAGCTAGCTCCCACCCCCTCACCACAGCTGCCCCTCCCCATTTACTTCCAGGCACCATGCGCCTGGCACTTGGGCTCAGTCCCAGCCACTCAGCCCACTGCAGGCAGCGCTGGGATGGGGGGAGGGGGAGGCAGGGCCTGGAAAAACTCGTACTTGGCCTGGAGCTGGCAGAGTTCCTGTAGCAGCACCTGCAGGTACGTGTCCTTGTCACCAGCGTCACTCACGCCCTCCCCCTGGCCTGTGTCCATGGCATTGCCCTCACCATCCCAGGCTACTCTGGAGGACGAGGGCCATGTGGGCCAGGCAGGAAGAAGGTGAATGATGACAGTGACACTCGGGGCAGCAGCTTTGTCCTTCTGAAGCTCCTGACAGTCCTTGGAAGCCAGGTGACACTCCCCCTTCATAGAAAAGGAAACAGCCTTACAGGGGGTCTAGTAACCAGCTCAAGGACATGTGGCAGGACTGGACTTGGACTTGGAGTTCAGTGAATCCAAAGTCTGGGGTCTCTGAGCTGCATCCCAGCTTGGGAGAGGCCAAACGTGCCAGTCCCCAGCAGCATTATGGCCCTGCTGCCCATGAGTGGGACAGCCCCCCCCGCCCCCCCCCAAGCCCCAAGGGCACCGAGACGCCCGGGACTTCCAACAGGTGCTGGTTTCCAATGGCATCCAGGATACAGTCCCAGCGTCAGGGCTGGGGGCCGACTCAGAAAGGTGCCCCCACAGGGAGAAGGCACCTTTGTTATGGATCCCCACGCCCTCCCCTCTACCCGTTTATGCGTTTAACCCACATCACAGAGCAAGCTAGACTGGAGACCGAGACGGACACTTTGAATAGGCTCATGGTCAAGCCGGGCAGTGGCCGAGTTGACAGGCAGTTCTGACCCAGGCTTGCAAAGAGTTCCTGGGCCACTCGCCTGAGTCTGGCTCCCACTTATGACCAAAAGGAAGTCTCCCTAAGGGTGCCACCCACTGGCCATCTCCTGGACCAGCCCCAGCCCATGGGAGGAGCAAGGAGAGAGGGGAGGGGCCGTATGCTCAGCTCTTCCAGCCCCCAAGCATCTGTCCAACGTACCTGCGTGAACACAGGGAGGAGGAAGGGGCCCGGGAGACTCTCTCACAACTCCAGGAGCACAGAGCCACCGCGGGGCTATGACATCACAATGCCACCCCTGTCCTCATGACACGTCTGGGCAGGACCCACCTGCGGGGCAAGGGCCAGAGTCTCCATGGCTCCATGCTGCTCCTCCTCACTCCCACCTCCAGGTTCAGCTCCCAAGGAGAAGGGGTGGAGAAGCGTTGGTGACTTTAGGGGAGACGGGCTATTTTTGTCCTTCCTCCCAAGCTTGGTCACCAGTAGGCAAGGTGGGGTCATTCTTGATGCCCCACGCTGTGGGCTGCCCAAATTCCCTGGCCTGCGCCCTTTTACCTCCTTCTACCTGATTTTGGGTGGCCGCAGCTGGGGCGTTTCCCTAGTCCGGGCACTGAGCGACCCATGACGCCTCAGCCCTGCCCGCGGCGCAAGACCGTGCCTGGCCCAGGGCAGGGGAACGGGCAAGCAGAGGAGCCTTCGGGACCTAAGCCTGGGCCCCAGCCGTGCCTTACGGGGCTGGGGCTTGGCAGGCACAGGGGCTGGGGCAAGGGCAAGGGGAGAGGAGATGGGCTTGTTGGGATTCTGGGATGGGACCGCTTCTCCACCTGCCCCTCCCCGCATGACTCCTCGCCAGTGGGCAATGGATTCAGTCCCTGCTGGCCCAGGAGGCCCTGAGTGGGTCCCCAGGGAGCTGTCTCTGTCTGACCCTCCCTGGTTCCGGAGCCCATCAAACATTTGTTGAGCACCAACTAAGAAAGGAAGGGGAGTGGGGCCTGGTTCTGGCCTTGGGATCAGACAGGGCAGGGAATGCTGGTGCAGAGGAGAGAGGCCCGGGGCCCAGGGCTGCCCAGAAGGTCAGAGCCGGCCTGGGGGTGGGGAGGAGGGCTGGAGTTGACCGTGTCTGAGGTGGTCCTTGAGGATAAGAATGAGTAAAGTAGGCGGAAGAGCATTCCTGGCAGAGCAATGGCAGGGACAAAGGTTCAGAGGCACAAAGCGTCACGCCTGGCCTGTGAGCAGTGTGTGTAGGCAGATCCCTAGAAAGAGAGGGCGAAGGGCAGAGTAGGCGTGGTTTGGGACGGTGGCTGGTGAAGCTGTCGGCAGGAGGCAGGGCCTATGGGCCAGGCTGTCTGGTTGCCTGCAACAGAAACCCACCAGGTTACTCTGGGCCAAGACGACACCGTGGAAGGCTACGAGGGAGGGCATAGAATGAGAAGAAAAGCTAAAGACCCAGGCTTACACAGGACAGGGCCCAGGGCACCCCCGAGATTCAGGCAGCAGGAATTCAAGCGGTACCCTGCAAATGAACTCTCCCCAACAGCCTTCCATCGGGTTCTCTATCCTCAAGAATGGAGGCCCTTGGAGAGGTTACCCAGTTGGCTGAGCCTGGGTCATGTGCCCACCCCTTGGTTTGAATGACAGTCTCACCAGAGGAGGCTGTCACATCCCATTGGTGGTTGGAGGTTCCCCAGAGCAAATCCCCCGCTGTTGGTGGGAGAAGGAGAAAGAGAAATGGATGCAGAGCTCACCACAGCGGGGCTCAGATAAGCTCGGCTAAGGAGTGCAGGCTTTACCTGGAAGGTAGCAACAGCAGCAGCAGGAGGGTCTCCGAGGGAGTGGGGGGCACGCACAATCAGACTGGCATTTTGGAGTGCATGCTCGGCTCAGCGTGGACGAGGCAGCGGTGCTGACCAACCTTTGTCAGCACAGTTCTAACCACTTTCCCTGCAGGGGCTCACCTCATAGGGCACACCCACGGAGTAACACTGCTACTTTCCAGGTGGGGAAACTGAGCCCCCAGAGGCTTAGCAGCTGTTGGGAAATTGCTGAGCTGAGGTGTTAATCCAGGAAGTCAGGACTCCAGAAATGTCTGGCAGGTTGGGTTGCCAGGGCTTGGAAACCGATCCAGTGGGGGTCGTCCAGGGCGTGACTTAGAGCAGGGGAGGGACGGCTGTTGGGGAGCCGCCCAGTAGCTCAGGGCCCTAACCCACAGGACCCAGTACAGCTGCGGGCAGGGGCTTGTGGGGAGGGTGGGGCGATTTGCTCCCCAGAGAGGGTGCTGTTATTGGACTGAAGCGTCCCATACAGTGTCCAGGGAGTCCTGGGGGCAAGACTGCGGCTGCTTCTGTCAGGCCCTAAAGAGTGACTGTCCTAATTGCCAGGGATTGGCCCCCTTCATGGCCTCACCCTGCCTGGCCCTTTGCCTGAAGCCTCCCTTTTACGTCTCGAAACAATCCTCAAGGGAGTGGAAGTGTTGCTCCATTTTGCAGATGAGGAAACCGAGGGCCCAGAAGGCAAAGGAAGCTGCCCAGTGCCAAGGGCACCAGGCCAGTAACTGGCGGCAGGGCCGGCACCCTATTTTGGGGGGTCCAGTGCACGTGAAATTGCTGGGCTCCCTGTTCAGAGAATTAAGAATTTCAAGTCAGCAACGGAGAACATGAACCGAGCGTGGGTTCTCCTGACACAGGGCCTGCCCCTGCCGGGTCCTGGGCTGAGACTTGAACCCAGGTCTGCAGACTCCAGACCCTGCACTTCAGCTCCTGTCCTCCTCTACTTCCTGCCTCGGAGCCCTCCCACTGCTCTGGTTCTTCCTCTTCCTCCACTTCCTCCCCGCACCCCTTCCCCAGCTGGCTGCAGACCCCGCCCTCCCCGTTTAGGTGGGGAACCAGGGCTTAGTTGGGGCTGAAAGAAACTTTAGAAGAGAGAAGGCCAAGGCAGAGAGAGGCGGGAACTGCCAAGTTGCAGAGCTGGTGAGGGGCCCGGGTCTCAGGCCTCCCAACCCTCCTCCGTCCCCTGGGCTTGTCTGTTCCAGACAGCTGGGAACCTTGGGAGCTGGGGGACCACTTCAAGGGCACAGCCACAGTTAAATGGCAACAGAACTCGCCTCCCTTAAAAAAAAAAACCATCTTAACAAGGACTCCTGGGGCTAGAATTTGACCCCAGAGCTTGAGTCTCACGGCACAGCAGAAGGACGGGCCAGACAGACCAGGCCTCCGGCCCAGAATTCCAACCCCCAAGGCCCTGCAGCCCCCAGTGCCCCCACCGAGGACCTGGCTGGCCTCCCCCAGCAGTCAGCGAGGGCGAGGATGCAGAGTGAGTCTGCGGATCCAGGCAGGATGACCCACTGTGTGACCTCAGGGAAAATACGTAACCTCTCTGAGTCTGAGCTTCCTGAAATACAACGTAGAGGTAGTATCACCTAGGATGAAATGAGATAATCTACATGTAACATTCAGCATCACCTCATTTTTAAAAATTAACATGTGTGTGTGCAGAAGAAAGTCTAGAAGGATATGAAGAAAATTTACAGGCTTTATCTTAGGGGCAGGGATTGAAGGGAAACGTCTATAATGTCAGGACCCTTTCCTGAGAGAGTTTTGACGAAGGAGGGGCTGAAGCCAGGGAGCGGAGTTGCTGGGGTCAGCCCCCAGAGGCAGTTTGAGGCGGTGGTGGGTGTGGGGGCTGGGCGCTGGCCCATTTATTCGGCTGGAGATGTGCTAAGACCTGACACTGCTTAGATCCCCATGACCCTCCATTGAGATTGACTTTCAGAGATCTGTCCCTTTCTCTTCTTCCCACCCTGGGTGCAGGAGGAGAAGAGTCCCAGGGCCCAGGGGGACTCTCCTCCTGGGAGACCCCCAGCCTGGCTCCAGCACCCTCGTCTTCACTCTGCACCTGGGAAGGTGTCAGCAAGGCCCACTGGTTCCGCTTCCAAAATCACTCACATCCATCCACTGGCCCACCCTGGTCCCAACCCCCATCTCTCCAGTGTGGACCAGTGCAACTCCTTCCCTGCTGGTCACTCAGCTTCCCTGTCCCCTGCAGGCCTCTCCCCACCCAGCAGCCAGAGAGAGAGCTCCTTAAGGTGCAAACCCAATCTCCCATTTCCCTGCCTAAAACCGGTGCTGCGCAGGTAAATAGTTCAGCCGCCCGGCGGACAGGGCATGACGTGTGGTGTCTGCCACTTTCCATGGTGTAAATGCTCCCTCCGGGACTGAGTTCAAGCTACTAATTGTTAACACATGCTTGCGAAAGTCTTGGAGATTTAAGAGGTGGTTTCTGGAGCTGGTAGGAGTTGTCTGTGGCACATCGCAGGTTTAAAATCCTCCAGGCATGGCGAATGAGGTCGAACCCCGGCTGACCGGGCCCCTAATGACCTGGCCCCCGCCTTGGCCATTCCTCCCGCACTGGCCTTGCCCTGTCCCACCTGCCCCAGGCCCTTCCCAGCTGTGGTTCCCTCTGCCCAGAGCACGGCTCGCCCAGCTCTTCATAGTGTTCTCTACGCTTCCTTGCCCTTCGGGTCTCAGCTCAGATGCCACCAGCTCCGAGGGGCCGTCCCTGACCGTCCCGGCTCTCCCTGACCCCAGCTTACTCTTGGTTTCACCTTGTCTGGTTCTAGTCTAACACCCACCGCTCCAGGCTGTCTCACTCCTCCTGGAATGTGATCTCCCCAAGGGCGGGGAGCAGGACTCAGTGGTCCCTGCCGGCCACACAGCAGGTGCTCGGTAGATGTGGGGTCCAAGCAGAGCTTTGGAGAAGCACGGGTCTGGGTGTGAGTCCCGGCTCCCCCACTCACCGTCTGCATAACCACCTATGAGTCCCTCCCTTTGGGCCTCAGTGTCCTCATCTGTAAGCTGGGGACAGTAGTGCTCATGTGATAGAGTAGTGAGGACCTAAAGATGACATAGGTAAGGTGTTCAGTACTGTGTCTGTTATTACTAGGGCCTCGGAAAATGAGAGCAGCCTCTTCACTTGCATATGTTCATCGACAGGCAGCTCACTCCCTCCCAGGATGGCCATGTTCCCCACTGGGCCACTCTGGCTAGAATAGGACGTCTACCCTTCCTTACGCTGTGTCCAAATATGTCTCCTTGTAATGCCCCTCCTTTAGTCCCAGTTCAACGGCTTCCCCACTTGGAGTCTCTTGCTATTATAACTACTGGTGAGTGTTAGATTGAAGGAGCCCTGTTGCAGCATGGCAGAAATACTGAAGGGTCACAGATGCGACCCCTGCTTGTCAGCTCCTCTCCCGTCAGGAGCTGTCTGGCCTCGGGGAGTCCCGTAGCCTCGCTGAGCCTCAGTTTCTTCCTCTGGGAAATGGGGTTAACCATAGGACCTTCCATGTAAGTAGCTGTGGAGTTAAAAGAGCTAACATACACATTCACCGAGCACCTGGCACAGAGTAAGCGCTCCAGAAGAGCCGCCATTGTTACTAGTACTCTGCCTGGTGCCGTTCCACCCCCAGATCCAACCTTCGGGCCATTCCCAGGCCCCCACTTGTTTCCATTGTACTTAAGGCCAGGCCCTGTCTTGAACGCTGTCTAGCCAAGCTAGAGAAAGGGCCAGTGCTGCCTGGGTGACCCCACCCCACCTTCACCCCCAGCCACCAGAGGGTGACTCAGCACTTTCCAAAGTCTCCCGGGAACTCCCTGACCCGGGGTGGTCACTCCAGCCCCTAGGGCATGAGCTGCCGAGCAGGGACTGACCGTCCTCAGCTGGGGTGACTTCTGCCAGCTCCCTGGGTGGCCTGGGCCCATCCCTCTGTTATCATTTTTTAGAGAGTCCTGATGTTCTTAAAAATGCTGGCAGTGGGGCGTGAATGCAGCCAAGGACACCAGCAGTGAGGAAAGGAGAGACCCAGGAGGGCGTGGTGTTCTGAGAGCCAGGAACAGGGGGACGGGTGGAGCGATTGGTAACCCTGCCCCAGGTCCTCAGCCAGGCCTGTGACTGTGGGCAGCACCCACACCTGTGATTATGTCACCTTTCATAGCAAAGGGATTCTGCAGATGCGATCGGGGTTCCGGATTGGCGGGCTGTGAGACAGGGAGACTGCCCGGGTGGGGTCGATCTAATCCCACGACACCGCCACCGGGAAAGGCAGAGGGAGCATCTCCTGGGGCTGGTAGCAGAGTGACGCACCTGAGTGACTGGAGGGTGTGAGAGAGCATTGGGTGAGGGAGGTCATGACGCAGGGCTCCTGAGGCAAAGACCCAGGCGACCTCTGACAAGGGTCTGCCCCCAACAGTCAGCAAGGAAACGGGAGGCGACGCTCTCGCTCAAGGTCTCTAGCTGAGAAGCTCCAGACCTGGGCTCCCATCAGGTCAGCGGACGCCCGCCGAGCCAGGTAATCAGCCAACCACGCAGCTGCCTCCAGGCCCCGTGACCCGGCATCTGGGGGCCATGGCAGATGACATGCATGGCCGAGGGTTGGGCTTGACCCCTGCCCTATGCCTTCAGGGAACCAATCAGGAGTGAGCCCTGCACGTCTGCGGAGTGTAGCAGACACTGTGGTGCCCCGCTCGGGTCTCCGACCTTGATCACTCAACCAACACATACCCCCGGGTTTCCGACCGCTGCGCCTGCTTGTCTCGCCCGGGGCCCTTTTGCACAGCAGAGGCCACCAGGGCCAGGGGATAATGCCCTCCCAGGAGCAGCCCTCAACCGCCAACTGATGTGGGGGGTGTATAAATACCCCAGCTCCCTCCCGCCTCCTTTAATGGGACTACTCTGAGGCTCTGCTCCACACTGGCTCCCAGAGTTCCCTGCAGCTTTGGGCTGCAGCTGCCCATGGAGGTAGCAGCCTAAGAACATGCCCTGTCTTAGCTGACTCCCTGCTTCTGTCTCTCTTGCCTCCTCCTCTGCCATGGACAGTGGGGTCTCTTCCCAACCTGCTGTGTGCATGCAGATCCTCGTCTCCGGGTCTGCTCCTGGGCCCGAGCCCAAACCACGGCTTACGGCCTCATTTCTTTGGGGCTACCAGGGGTCCCCTTCCCCTGGGCCCTCCTCCCAAACTCTCCAGAGCCATCGTTTTCCCGGGCAAGAAGGACTTCTTCCTGGGAACAGGGCTGGAAGACCTCACTCAGCCTGCCTGCAGTCAGAAGTGGCCAGGAGACCACGTGCTGGCCAGGATGATAGGAGAGCAATGTCTACTTTTGCCACACCTGGCGGGCGGGAATTTTCCATGCCGCTTCCTCTCCCGCTGGAATACACTGGACATGGTGACCTTGGAGGTCACACAGTGATAAGATGGCAGAGCGGGCCCCGGGACTGTCATCGTCAGGAGAGCCAATTGCCAACAAAGAATACCGGCTGTGTGTGAACTTCCAAGAGAGACATGAACGGCTGTGTTTGAGCCGGTGGTGTTTGAGATTTGTTACAGCAGCAAATCTTCAGTAATGCAGAGGGTGGGAGGCAGGCAGACCTCAGCCCGGTGCTGACCCTGCGGCTCAGTGTCCGAGGGCCACGAGCAGGCCGTTTGCTAATCTCGCTGCAGGCCGCCTTGGAGCAAGGGCTGTCCCTGTTTCATGGATGGGGAACCGGGGCCCAGAGTCACATGGCTGGAAGGTGACAGGGAATTCAGTCTGACCCCCAAACCCAGTTCACAGTTTGCAGAGGGGCTCCAGGTCCCTCCAAGCCCTGTCTCTCCAATTGCCCTTGTCCTGGCTGTCAGCCCCTCAGGACTCTGCTGTGACCCGGAATGCCTCTGCCCCCGACCCCGAGGGCAGTTTACATGTGGCTGCCAGGCAACGGGGGCGAAACCTCAGTCACTCTCATCTCATCTCTAGGCGATGGCTATGTCCCTGTCCCCTGGGAAGGCGCCTGCTGCCCCCACATGAGCAAGAAGCCGCCCGAGCTCCATCTCTGCACGGCAGGTTGCCGCACCTACGACCCACAGAGGCCTCTAGCCAGAGGTGGCTGGAAGTGCCCCATGACCGAGGGACACACAGTGGTACACCATTCAGGGGCCTGCAGATGGGATTACCAGATTCAGAACGAAAAGTGCAGGATGCTCAGGGAGACACAGACGCCCTCGCCCGACAGGCACCAGACCGCCTGGGTCGGAAACCAGGCCACTGGGCCCGGCAGCCTGGGGATTATCTCCAGGCCCCAGCATTCCGTCTCTGCGACGTGTGGACCAGCGGACACCTGATCCCCAGCCCTGCACTGCAGCTAATTATAGGCCCGGGGGGCCCAGGGCCAGCCGGCCAGCTGAGAAGGGCCACAGAAGAGGCCCTGCATCAACATGAAAAGTCAGCTCTCCTCCCAGGAGCCCGGGGCTGGCGGGGCACAGGCCTGGCTGTCCGCAGGCCCGGTGTGTGTCCAGGTCACACGCTCTGCCAGGCCAGGCCAGCAGCGATGACAGTGCAGTTTGGAGCTGACACCGGTTAACGTCGATGGCACCAGAAACATTGGGAAGGAAGGAAGGAAAGGAAAGGACAGAGAGAGAGAGAAATAAAACTTAAAATCCAAGTCCTGTTTTAACAGCGTGAACTTGGAAGTGGGTCTTACGGTCTCGGAGCCTCAGTCTCCTGGGCTGTGATACAAGGGTGGCCACATCCGCCCCTCAGGGGGTGTGGGGCAGCGGACACCCTCACCTTCCTCACCCCGATCGTCTCGTGCCAGCCGCCCCCAGCAGCCTCCCAGCAGCCTCCCAAGCGGGTCCGCCTCGCTGGGCGTGCACAAGGCCACGTGCACGCACGAGCGTGAGGCAGTGTCCACGTGCACGAAGATCAGCAGCAAGCACATAATGGAATTCTGCCCGACAGCCCGCTACTTTGAAATGACCTAGGATGGGAGGCCGAATACCAGGATTCAGAGACTCTTTTCTCCCCAAGTCACTGTTACCCCATTTTTAATTTCCAGTGTTGTGAATATTTAGGTGGGTTTGACTCGAATTCCAACTGATTCACAATCAGAGTCTTTCGTCTCAGAGGACAAAGGTGCATGGGGGCAGCAGCGTGTGGCCGCTCAGGCTGGTGTGAGCGGCACTCCGAGTTCGGAGGGGCCTGTGTTCTTAGCAGCCCTGCCAGGCAGCCCCTTCCTTCTTTTCTTGGAGCTCCAGGCAGCAAAACCATTTCCATAGAACTTTCCGGAAGGACCGAGGCTGGCACCTGGTGGCTAGGCCTCAGCTCTTTTAATGTGTCAGGCGCCTCTCACCCTACATGTGCACCAAAAAAGAAATGGAGACCTTTTTTAGAAAACAAGAGACTTCAACAGTTCTTATTTTTATAAGATTTCTTCATTTGCCAGCTGTCTCGCCAACTGGTAGATCACATCCATCTCCTTTCCTGACTTAAAAATGTAAGCTATGCGAGGGATCTAAGCACCATCGGAGCCCGTGTGCCCGGGGGCCTGAGCGTGTGCACGCGTGTGCAAGTGCACGCACCAGCTCCAGCAGGGGGCCTGGCCCTTCCAGGGCAGAGACCCACCAGGGCCCCCCCTTTTTTCTGTTTAATGGAAAAACTCCAACCTTCATGGTGACCGCCGAGCCTGTCCGCTCGGCTTTGTTCAAACCCTGGCTGCATTTCCCTCTGCCCATGACCTTCGGGACTGGTGACGAGCCCTGTTCAACCAGCCATCCCTGTACCAGTCCCAAGCATTTAAAATCCAAACACCCGGACCCCGCCCCCGACAGCAGCTGGCCCTGAAATCCATAGGCGCCCTCAGCGATGGAAGGAGAGCACCGCCCCCCCCCCCCCCCCCCCCCCCCCCGCACAGACTTCAATCTGCTTACAGGGCCTCCTCCCACTACCCGCCCCACCTCCGGCTGGGCTTTCTCCCCAGTGGCACTGTGGACACTTGGGCCGTTAACTCCATGTTGTGGGGTGGGGATGGGGGGTCCTGTGCATCACAGGATATTTAGAAGCATCCCTGGCCTCGACCCACTAGATGCCAGTAGCACAACCCCATCCTCAGTTACAGCTACCAAAAAACGCCTCCAAGAATTGTCCACTGTCTCTAGGGGGGAGTTGTCCTCAGTTAAGAACCATTGTTTCCTACCGACCACCATCCCCTCCATTTCTATCAGGATATTTAAGGTAATAACAACCTCTACCATTGTATAAGTCTTTATTCTAATATAAATGTGTATATAATATATATTAATCGTTGCAACCTTCCCATGAGACATGGGTACTGTCACTTCCCTCATTTCATAGATTAGGAAGCCAAGGCTCAGAGAGGTTAAGTAAGTTTTCCGAGGTCACACAGCTTTCAAATGGTGGAGCTGGCAGGTGATTCCAGTCTGGGCTCTTAGCCACTGGGCTCCACAGGGACGTCTGGAGCAGTCGCCTTACCAGCGAACCTTTGCTGGGCATGACCCCAGCTTGACCTCTGGGCAGGGGAACAAGGAGACACAACGACATTGACACCCCAGTTGCTCATGCTTGAAGTCTCAAGCTGCTCCCCAGGGCTTGTGGTCTGCTCTAAACCCCCCCACCCCCAAGCATTTCTGGGACTCTCCAGGGGTGGCAGGCACCTTAAATGTGCCCAGGAGGAAGTGCAGCCTGTCTTCTGGGCCCGCCCCACTCTGGCGTGGTGGGGTTCCTGCCGGCTGCTTCAGCACCTTGGTCTCCAGAGACTACGGCATGAAGGGGTTGTCAGCCACTGGGATCGCCCTGCAGGCTTGGGCGGGGGATACGGCGATTTTCTGGAATCCGTGGCTTCTGTGAAGCCAAGCCAAGCTCATCTCTCTCTGCAGGCCCAGTTTCCCTTTCCTCAGAAGAAGCACGCTGGAGCAGACGGACCCCGAGCACCTGCCCGTTCTGACAGTCTTTGTTCTCTGCCCTTCCAGTTCGGTGGGGTCAGAGGCTTTGTGGACGGAGGTGTTACCATCACAGAGTTCTGGCAAGTCCCAGAAGGTCTTCCCATGCATGGCCTGGGTCCCCGTAGGGCTGGCAAGTCAGGGCATCTGCCCATCCCACCCGCCCACCCCCCGATGCCAGGACCCCAATCCGCCTGCTGCGTGCCCAGCGCGGCCGCACACCCAGAACCCTGGCCCTCCCCACCACAGCTAGCCCAGGGCCTTGCCCAGACTGCCAGGTCTGGCTGACACCTCTGCAGTGTCACACCACGGCCTGCTTTGGATTCCCCAAGGAGCAAGGCCAAGGTGAACGCCAAGGCCTGAGAGCAGTCAGCCTCCCTTCATCTGGGC
>CM052538.1:188006981-188025914 GCA_028533065.1 Trachops cirrhosus | reverse complement strand
GCCGTGCTGCCTCACTAGGTGACAATGTGCCATCCCTGCATTTCTGACACTTCCGCTGCCTGTCCCTCTCACGCAGGGCTGAGCCTGCCCTCTGGGAAGTGCGGCCCCTTCCTCGGCTGGGCGGAGACTGAACTTGTGGGGAGGAAGGCAAAGGGCCACTGGTGTGCAGAGGACCCAGGGCCACTGGGGCCGAGCTGGTGACCGGTCACCACTTAGAAGACTCCGGGCTCATCATGCCACCTCTCAGAGCCTCTTCTGCCCTTCCCCCAGGAATAACAATGCCGACATCACAAAACTGGACGACAAAGCACATCGAGTGTTTTGCAGGTGGAGGGTGGGCTTTCAGGTAACCAAAACAAGTACTGGTTAAGAACGATTTGTTCTACTTGTTACTAAATGTTTAGTTCTGCTCATTTTCCCCTGGGACCTGGCCTAATTGTAAGGGATTAGCCTTCTCTAGGGAGGACGGGAGGCAAGGACAGTGAGGGGCAAGGCAGAAATCCAAGCATGGACTGCTCTGCCCTCTAGTGGCCGTGGAGGATCATGGTGCCCGCAACCAATTATTCATGAGCTCAGTGCTTACGGAGCACCCAGAGCTGTGCTCAAGTCAATGCCTCCCTCCCCTGTCGCCAGCCCAGGAACTTCACCATGGGTCTCAGTTCAAGTGCTTCCCAGGTGTTCGTATGAATGCAAACTCCTGCAGTAGGTTTAGTTCAAAGAGGTGTGGGGACCAAGGAGAAACATGGCAGGTCAGAGTTGGGGCACTGGGACGCAGGGCACCTGGACAGGCAATAAGCCACCAAGTGACGGACTGCAGCAGCGGGAGGGTAACAGCTCCCCGCGGATCAGTCCCTGACTCTGCGAGCCAGAGACAGCCCAGGGCGGCTGGAACACCTCAGGGCAGATGCTGGATCCTCAGTGTCGGGTCAGCACCCAGTTCCACTGCTTCTGCTTCACCAGCCCAGGTGAGCTCCACGATGCTTCAGAGGGATTCGCAGCCTGGCTTAGCCAGGCTGCCCCATCGACACCACACACAGCAGCTGGACCGTCGCCACACCCCCAGCGCCAGCACCCCTCCCCCTGCCACTGCAGGCACCTCAGGCTCCTCTGTTCAGGCGGGGATGCTGAGGCCTACCGTCACCTAGCAGACTCCTGGCTCCGGAGCTCAGGGGCCTTCCTCCTAGACCGGAGCTGCTCCAGGGCTGGCCCGTGGGCCAGCAGCACCAGTGCCACTGGGGTTGGGGGGCATGCGGAAGTGCAGACCCTCGGGCCCTGCCCCGGACCTGCTGGCTCAGCACCTGCATTTCTGACAAGACGCCTGAGTGCTTCACATGTGCTTTGCAGCGTGAGATGCTCTAAGGTCATCATTCTTTCCTGGACCTCACCGTGCTGCCTCTCAGTGGCCCACGGGTGTGGGCAACTCACTCCAGACTCCAAGGATACGGTCAGACCTCAGTACTCATCAGCTTCAAAACTTGCCAAACCCTGTACTCGTCGCATTTTGACAAGAAAAAAATGTTTCAGCACTCGGCGCTTGCTCTCGACTCGTTGCACTTGCTAGAACTCGTATGAGTCATGGCACCGCCCCGCAAGAGAAAATGCTTCACCACTCACTGCATTCAGTACTCATAGGTTTGGGCAAGTTCCAGAACAAATTAACGATGAGTACCGAGGTACCACTGTACCTTAGGGAGCTGAAATTCCTTAAAATATCCTGGAAAGACTTAGTGGAGGGACTTGGGTTGCTCAAACTTGGGTTTGAATCGCACTTCTGCCACTAACTAGCGGTGAGACCTTGGCCCCGGTGACGTGGTCTCTCTGAGGGTCAGCTTCCTCATTTACAAAACGAGGAGTCATGGAGACACTGTATGTGACACGCGGCACAGAGCCTGGCTTGGAGCAGGCACTCATCAAATGTCAGTAACGGTCACCTGCCCCGAGCCCGAGGGCGGGGCCCGAGCCAGGCAGGGAGACCCGCCAGCATCAGTGACAGCCCCTACCTGCCTTCTCCTTGATGACGGCCCAGTCCTCGAAGCTGTCGATGTGCTCCTTCAGCCGCGAGCAGAGCTGCACGTTGCCCACATAGTCCAGAAGGATGTCGATGATGGGCCCCGCCCAGCGGCTCACCTCAGGCGTAGACAAGACCTCGCAGAACTGAAAGAGAGCACACACCCGCACTGAATCACCCGGGACCAAGGGCACTGCCTCCGCAAACTCATCCCACAGGTGGCAACCTAAGGCTGCTGAGGGCAGGGGGCGTGGGCAAGGGCAGACGCTGGGTACAGCCGGGCTGGGATCCGGTCCCTCCTCTTATCCACACAGGCCTCTGCTGCCGAAGTGGGAGGTGGGTAACGTGGGCCAGTCGCATCGCCTCTCCAGCCTCAACTTCCTTGTCTAGGAAATGGGTTTATAATACCAGCCACAAGGGTTTATGAGAATTGAGGTAATATGAACATAAGCTTTGCGCATAGTAGGGCCCCAAAATGATGGCCATTAGCATTATAATGATCTCCAAGTGAAGGGTATTTCTAACTTCCTTGTCATTTTAGGTTCTGACTTTTTATTTTTTAAGAATTTTGCATTTATTTTTAGAGGGGGGAGAGGAGAGAGCAAGAGAGGGAGAGAAACATCAGTTGGTTGCTTCTCACACACCCCCAGCTGGGGACCTGGCCCACAGCCCAGCCCTGTGTGGGAGACCTCTCGGTGGCAGGTGGGAGCTCAATCCACTGAGCCACACCACCTGCAGCAGGTTCTGACTTCTGCAGTCATCACCACGGACAGGTGCTCTGACTTTCTGCATCTCACCTTAGACCATCCTGCTCTCACCTGCACCCCAATCCTGGTCGTTCAGCCTTCCAGCCCAGGCACAGGTTTGCGGGGAGTGGGGTGGGGGGTGATAAACCCCTCGTGTTTGCAGAGTTCCCTACTGGTACCCTGCTCCACTGTTCCTTCCTTAAATTCTCCAAGACAGTAAGCCAAAAAAAGGGATTTCATTGTTCGTGTGAACCCTAAGTTCTGCCACCTCTAACGCATGCTAACCACCAGGCTCCACTGCCACCAAAGTGTGCCAACTACTAGATCACTCTGCCTCCAAGGCACATGAGCTGCCATGCCTCAAAAGTTCAGCCCACGTAGTCCGCACAGCCTCCGAAGCGCGCTGGCCCTGGCCAGACTGCCTAGGCTCCCACATCCCTTACCTGGACCACACTGGGTGCCTTGTCTCCCGCAAGCGCATCGCTGAACCTGTTGGAGGGGGGCGGGGCGGGCGGGTGCGGGCCGTTGCCATACAGGCACGAGAAGCAGGGCTCGCCGTTGCAGCCGAGGTCCATGAGGAACTTGAGTAGCGACAGATACTTCATGGCGAACATGATGGTAGCGGGGAAGGAGGTGGGGTGCGTAGCGATGTAGGCGTCAATGTTGGCGCCGTGGTCCAGCAGCAGCTGCATGATGCGCAGGGAGCCGTGGCGGATGGCCACGAGCAGGGGGCTGATGAGGTCGCGGTTGGGGTCGGCGCCAGCCAGCAGCAGCAGTTCGGTGGCGTACGCGTTGTTGTTGACCACCGCAAAGTACAGCACGGAGCTGCGACGGTCCTCATAGAGGCGCGCGCGCTCGGGCGCCAGAGGCGCGTTCACGTCGAAGCGCGCGCCCAGCAGCATCTCCAGCACCTCGTCGTTGTTGCGCTCGGCCGCCAGGTGCAGGGGGCTGATGCCGCTCCGGCGCACGCGCGTGCGGCTGGTCACCGGCAGCAGCATCTGCACGATCCTGAAATGCGGGGTGGGCAGGCACGAGTCACGGAGCGGCCGGCACAGCGGGGCCAGTCCGCCCAGCAGGGGGTGCTGAGGGGCCAGGCTCCACCACTCACAGCTACTGTACAGGGAGGCACGGACCCACCGGCAGGGGGCGCTGAAGAGCCATCCATCCTTCACAGTTACCGCCTTGGGGAGGGTGGGTCTGCGGCTCTCCCTACTTCACAGATAAGGAAATGAGGCTCAGAGAGCTTCAAACCTTTCCAAAGTTCCATAGCCAGGTAGTGGTGGGGCTGGGTGACCATGAAGTCACCTCCCCTGCCCTGTAAGTCTCAATGCGTCTTATGCTGAAGCCTGACTAGAGCGTCTCCCAGGCTCTCTGCCCTGCTTGTGGCCTGCAGTGGGCTGGTCAGGCCCCCGCTGAGGCTGCAGATCCTGACTCTACTCTCCTGCTGAAGCAGGCCCTGCTCTCAGCATGCAACCTGCATTTATCTGTTATGCCTAAGAGCCCTGTGAGGTGGGTATGAGTACTATCCTCCTTTACACATGAGGGAATAGAAGCCCAGAGAGGGTATGTGACTTGCTCAGGGACACACAGCCAATAAGTGATGGAGCTGGGATTTGCACCCAGGTGGTCTGATTCCCTCTAGAGGGAGAGCCCGACTCTTAACCACCCCCTTACGTGTCATGTGGCAGTCAGGGTGACAGCAGATATGTCACGGGGCTTTGCTTTCTTCCCGATGCCTCAACTGGCCTGCCCCACCTGACCTTCCCTGCAGCCCATGCGCTGGCCAGAGCAGGTCCGTGGCACTCTTCTGACTGACGTGGCTCAGGGAAATGAAGTGACTGGTTGAAGATTTTTAAGCAGTTCTGGGGTCTTGACCCCAGGACTCTTGACCCCTTGTCTTTGCTGTCTTCCCCTGGGCCCTAGCCACCTGCAGGAACAAGCTCCTGTCACGATTCCATACCCTAATCCACCTAATCCCTGATGACAGGTGACCTCACGGCTCCATGTGGTCTTCAAGGAGGTGGCCATGGCCGTGGCCAGCTGGTGTCACCAGGACTGTTCCCACGCCCCTCTGCTCCTGGCACGCTGACTTCCCTGCTTCCTGGAAATCTGATGCCAGCGACCTCCTGCTAGGATCTCAGTGGAAAATGTTATTATTGTTAGTAACGCCGTGTTTGCCTAAAATCTGCATCTAAAACCTCAAAAGGAAATTTGCACACAGGGGGGCTAATTGCCTACTAATTTCTATTTGTGCAGGCACAGGGGGCCTGACCTTGCTCTGTAGAGGTGCTGGTCAAAGGCAGGGCTGGGGGCTCACCCTGGACCGAGGCCATTGGCAACAAATGCTCGCTAACAGCCGTAACCTGCCCAAGCTCAGGGGGAAAACAGCAAGAGGGGCTGCCCGGGGCCGCCAGCCAGATGGGGCTGGTATCTCCGGCAGGTCACAGCTGGTCCCCGACACCCCCCTGCTGAAGGGAGGGGGAGTGGCGGAAATGTGGGGACGTGACTGGACACAGCCTAGGTTCCCAGAAGCACCCTCTTAGTAATGCAGCCACATCGTCTCAGGGCTCCTCGCTCCTGCAGGACTTGCCAGTCCGCATGTAAGTGTGTCATGCTGGACGGGGTCTGGAGATCAGTGTGTCCAGCCATCCATTTCGCAGAGGGCAGCACTGAGGCCCGGGTGTGGGGTGGGAATAAGAGGGAGGTTGGACAGGAGGTGGATGGCAGAGCCAGGCCAGAATGTAGATGTCCAGCATGCCCAGGGCCAGGCCTTTCCATGATGCCCCTGACACCAGGAGTGACCGTGCTGGTGGCCCTACTAATATCCATCCATGCCATCACCTCCCTCCCCTGGCCCATCCTGCGGGCTGGAGGACAGGCTGGGGCCTTCCTATGTCTCCCTCTGTCTCCCTCTGGGACCACAGAGTACTTACTGCTGAAAGTGCACCTTATGAAGAGGAACAAGGGGCCCATTGCCTGATAGAAACCTCAGTGTCTAAGAGGCTCGGTTCCCTGCCCTTCCTCCTTTCCCCAGTGGGCGGGGGGAGGGGCAGGATGGGGGGCAAGGGCACACCTACTAGCCCAGGCCCTGAGACCAGAGCAGACCCAGCTCAGGGCTGTTTCAAGGGGGCCCCTCCGAGCAGTTGCTCAGCAGATGACCTTGGACCCTAATCCCCATAACTGGGCCCCTGCCTTGTTCTTGGGAGCCACCAGTAACCGAACCCCACTTTCTTTGCTCCAGGCACTGACTCCCACCAGGATTCTTATCCAGCCATGCTGCCCATCTGGCCCAAAACCCAAGCCAACAGCAGGGGACAGAGCAGAGAACTTTGAGCCCAAGTAGATCGTCCTTAGCATGTGGGGGGCCGCCTGGGGCAGTGGCCCCGGGTAACCCCACCGGCTCTGCCCCTCAGCGCTGAGCCATCCCATGTCATTGAACCTCGGTGAATTACATCCACAACGGAGGGGTAACGTAATAATAGTGAGGGTGAGGGTGAGGATGAGGAAGATAGCTACCCTTTATGGAGCCCCTACCTGTTGCTGTGAGTACCTTCCCCTCCTAAATGACCATCGCCATAGTATCTCTGAGCGTTCGCCGCCCTCCAGGTACCCTCCAATACTTTGCACGTTTACTGCGTTTAACCCGCCCAGGTTACAGAACGCAATGTAATGACACTTTCACTGAGGCTGCTCTTGAGGACAAAAATGAGATCTTACACGTTAAGCTGAGCTGCACGTAGCAGGCACTCGATAAATGGCGGCCGCTGGCCTCTTGGCCGCCAGGGTGAATGTAGCACACTGCCCGGCTACTCCAGAGGTGGAGGTGTTCTGTGTGACCGGGTCACGGTGGCGTGACCTTTGTCAGTATTCGGGGTAAATCTGACTGCGAGCGAGACTTTCACAAGGGAACCAACCGCCCACGGATGGCTCTGCTGCCAATACCACTGAGCCGCACTGTGTCAGCCCTGCCGTGTGTGTGTGTGTGTGTGTGTGTGTGTGTGTGTGTGTGTGTTGGGGGAGGATTATCTCTTCTCTGAGTCCACATGATGCTCACGCCAGAGCCTGCAAAGCACCCCCACTGGTGCAGCACCTGCCCGAAGGTGCTCCCAAGGACACACAGAGACTCCCAAGCAGGGGTCTGCAGCTTCTTTGAGAGAGGCCGGGAGCTGGAGCAGGGGGTGGGTCCTCCATGAAGGAGGGGCAGGCACTCAGAGTGGAACTTGCTGAGGATTCAAGCTGCCGAGTCACACGGTAGGGTGATTCAGAATCACTCAGGGAATCCCTAAAAATGCAGAGGCCTGGGCCCTGCTCTCTGGGGCCTGGGAGGCTGCGCGGGTGACCCACGTGCCACACCCTAACACACGCCCTCCTCATGTCCCCCAGAAGACACAGGCAGCCAACCAGCTTCCTGTGGGGGACCGGGCTGGGGAAAGTGGCCTGTGCCCAGGCTCCAAGCCTCAGTGTCCCTTTTAATTAACGGGGACACTAACTTGCCTGTCAATGTGCTTTATAAGCTGCATTTTAATTAAATGTGCTAAATGTTCTCTATTCTGCCGTTTTCCAGAAAGAGTTGTGAGTGGCTTGCAAGGATAGTATACATTAGAAGTAAAAGAGAAAGAATATGTAAGAACGAGCGGGTCAGAAGCGAGGTCCAACACTCATGCCTGCGTTACGCGTCAGCTGTGGAATGGGCTCCAAGAGGCTGCTCCTCTCCCAAGCGGCAGGAACTGTGTGGGCGCCTTTTAGGGACGCTGCCGCCCCAGCCGCAGCCCCGGCTGCTTGAGCTGGAACCTCTGCGGGCACGCAAGGCCCGAGCGGCTGGGGTTGCAGGGCCGCCAGGGGTTCCCGTGTGGGGTAGCCGGGGCCGAGAACCGCTGGATTTGGTGATGTTCTACATTCGAAGGAATCTTGGGGCATCTGTTCTTGGCTAACACGGTTTCTTCATAAATCTATCTTTGGTTCTAAGCTTTCGTTTCTCAAGGTGGCTTTGCCAAGCTGGAACTTAAAAAAGGCAAACATGTGCTTTGGAGGTGACTGAGACTTTGGTGTCTCGGGGGCTCCTGTCTCAGCCACACCTGACTGTCACGTGCTCCAGTGAAGTGTCTGAAGAGACGGCACCAACTGGTGAATGCGGAGACCAGCTGCTGAGCGCCGCTTTCCAGGCTGTGCAATGTCCCATCAAATCCCCGAGCCGCCTGTGGGAGGCCGGCGTGGAGAGGGCCGGTAATGCCACATGCCAGGGAGCGGGCGAAGGGCTCGCCTGGCCGTGGGCCTTGCCCAGTGGCAGAAGCCGCTGGGAACCCGACTGGAACCCTTTGTTGGGCAGGCCTCAAAAAGTGGCCTGGTCCCCGTCAGCCTTGGGGGACAGAGGAAAGCGGGGCCTGGGGATGGAGGGTAAAGAATAAGCAAGGATATCGCTCTGGGAGTCGGCATGAACCCACCCAGGAGACTCTGGGGGAGCGCAGCCCAGTCCCGGCCGTGGCTCCAGCAAGGACCGGCCTTGCTCCCTCAACCTCAGGCGCACCCAGTGCTCCTTCAACCCCCTCCCCCCCCACCGCTGAGGTCAGGTATCTGGGTGTGACTGAAGGGTGCCAAGCCACAGGCCCAGCTCTCTGGCAAAGCCACTTCTCTTCTCTGGCCTCAGTTTCCTCCTCTGCAAAACCAGAGGTCGGATTAATCCATGGCTCCCCTGAAGGCGTGAGTGGGCTGTATCTGGTTGGCTCAGAGATTTTTCTCAAAGGTAGAGATTGGTTCCCTTCTTCCCTGGAGAGGCTGGCTCAGTGGCTCTGGGACATGTCATTTAAGGCATGGCCCAGAGTGACGGTGCTGGACAGGAAAATGTGGGGAGCAGGGGGAGCCGGGAGGTTTCCAAGGGCCAGCCCCTTCCTCTCTTTCACTCTCTGGATCTCTCTGGGGTCAGGCTCAAGATAAACCACGATGGTTGACAGATGCTGGATCTTTCTGGAACTGGAGAAAAAGATGCCATCTTGCCCACCACCACTGCCTGCCTTGCTTTTTCCCTGGCTTCCCTGGGAAAGGAGGGAGGGTACTCTCCCTGTGTAAGAGAGGCTGAATGCAGACCCTCGGAGCCCCTGCTCTGTGGTGGACGCTCTGCTGGGTGCGGATTTCCCCTTCGTGTCCACACGCACCCGTCTCACCAGTCCCCAGGACAACCCCTGCAGCCCCAGTTGTGGCTACCTCCCATCTCACAGAAGGGGACGCCGAGGCTCAGAAAGGTTAAGCAACGTGCCGCATGGACTCAGCAGGAATTCAAGTCCAGATCTGTCTGCCTTGCAGCCTGCTACGAGCTCCAAAGAAGGCGGGACTTCCTCCGTGCACGCATCGGGTGTGGGGCACGGAGGGGCATCTTTGCTTGGCTGCTCGTGCAGCCGGCCTGCTGGCAGGGCTGGGGGCTCCTTGTGTCACCCTGCACCCTCTGGGATGCTGCTCTCACCCCCAGAGCCCCCAGCCTTAGCAAAGACAGCCGCCTGTGTCCCCCTCTTCTCCCTGCCGAGGCAAGGCTGTGCCTCCCGGAGCGTGACATTTGGGGTCCCCAAGAAGGGATTTTAGGTGAAGAGGTTTTTATTAATTGTAAACTGGTAACTTGAACAACTTAATAGTGTGACAAATGCTTCCTTTTGAAAAGAAATTCATTCTAGTTTTTTAAAAAAGTCTTTAAAGGAAAATACTAAGCAATGAGACTATAGCTGTCTCACATCAGGGGGGAAGCCTGCGAATGGTCAAAGTTGGGGAACACTGGTCAAGTGGGAATTCCTGGGCCCTGTGCATCCTTGACGGGCAGCCAGAGCTCCCCTGGGCGAGTCCTCCCTGACCCCTCCGGCTAGTGGTGGTTGTTTAAGAAGTGTGTGTGTGTGGGGGGGGAGGGTGCAGTGAGGGAGGAGCACGATCTGTAGCTGCACCAATTTCTGTGGTGTAAATTCTCCCACCACGGCCAACTTCGGGCTGTCAGTGTGAACGATCAGCTCACCTAAGTTGCTACGGACAAGCTCTACCCCTGCCTCCAGCCAGGACCACTGTGGGGCGCTCTCTCATAACGTCCAGTTTGGGTGTGTGCATACCTGTGCATCTGCCTCCCACTGGACCACTCCCTTCCCTCACCTCGCTCGGAGGACCCACACTTAGTAAGTGCTCAGTAAAAGCTAGCCATTGTCCCCGGTGCCGTTTGTGTCATTGCAGGCCTCCCTGCATGCTCGCTAATTGCCTGAGAGGTTACCTTTGCATCCCCACCAGAAATGCCCACCATTCCAGACTCATATCTGGTGCCTTGAGGGGAACTCCTGCGGAACTGGGAATAGGTGAATTCCTGCCATCTGCAAGCTGTGTGACTTTGAGCAAGTCACTCGACCTCTCTGTGTCTGACCCGCCTCATTTGAAACACGGAGATAACAGTGTCTACCTCAGTAGGTTTGTTAAAAAGGTCATTAGAAGTGGAGCCATCAACATGATCTAATCAGTTAATAACAGAAGGAGGTGGTCAGTGCCCTGCGTTTGCATGGTTACTATTGTCCTCGTCGCTGCGGGCACTGGCGCTAGCTTGCTAACGGCTGGGTTACCACCGTTCTCCTCGTTTCCACCATGGGTACCCTCCTCTCTGACCTGAGCCTGCCTCGTCCTGTGGGCGGGACACTGGGGGGGGGCAGGGTGGGCAGGGCTGCGGAGGCCGGCCCGGAGGGCGGGGCTGACCTGTAGTTGCCCTTCCTGGAGGCGATGTGCAGGGGCAGCATGCCGTCCTTGTTGGCCTTGTTGGCATCCGCGCCCTGCGACAGCAGGAACTCCACCACCGACTCGTGTTCGTTCTTGCAGGCCTCGTAGAGGGCCGACGCGCTGTCGCTGGCCTGCGTGTTGATGTCCGCGCCTGGAGGAGAAGAGGCGGTGACCGGGGTGCTCCCTGCCCCTGCCCGTGCTGGGCTGCGCTAACCGCCGTGACACCCTGGATCCTTAGAAAGGAGGGGCCCACCCGGAGGACCGCCGACTCCCTTCCAGGCCACCGACACCCAGGGCCTGCCAGCCTGGGCGGAGGCCTCTGGGCGGGGCAAAGCTGCCGCGATGATGCTGGCACTTCCTGCGCACTCACTACGTGCGGGCACCGTGCTTTACACGTGTTGTCTCTTTGAGTCCACGACGGAAGCCCGTGGGACCAGCACCGCTCTTGTCTCTGTGTCACGAAGCACAGGGAACCTGCGCAACTCTCCCCGGCCACCCAGCTCACAAGCGAAGGGCCGAAACGTGAATCCAGGCAGTCTGGCCGCAGAGGCTGCGGGAGACAGGCCGACGGCGGAGGCCTCGCTCCTGGCCCTCAGGCCAGGTGGAGGGACCCAGGCCCTGCCACGCGGAAGGCCTTCACAGCTCTTAGAGTGCAGAGCCCTGCCGCCCGTTTCCGAGGATAACACGGGTGACTTCCTGTCCCCTCTGAACACAGCGCTGCACTAGGCAGACAGGCGTGGGAGGAAGCCAGGCTCTGACTGTGGCCAATCATTTAACCTCTGAGCCTCAGTCTCCTTGTCTAGGAGAGGGGATGAGGACACTGTCTATCCCATACGGCTATGGGGAAAATCACATTGCCCTAGTCTGCGTTCATGCGTAGCACAGTGTCTGGCACATAGCAGGTCTTCAGCAAAGTATTCCAGCTCTGTCCCTGGGTCTGCCTTACCTCTGGCCCCTCTGTTGCTAGAGAGAGAGGGCCCTCTCCCAGAGAAAAAGAAAAGACATCGAAGGTGTTCTTGGGGGAGATTAGAATACAATGTTCTTTACCCAAAAGAAAGTCTGCCATTGTCTCAGGGGCTTCTGTTCCTAGGACTCCATAAGGCAATATTGTTTTATTTCCTCTGTTAAGTGAATACAAATTTTTTACAGGCAAAGAGTACAAAGGCCTGAGTTCAAATCCCAGCTCTGCCACTAAGTTGCTGTGTGTCTTGGAACAAATCACTTTCCCATCCTGGTCCTTGGTTTCATCAACAATAAAGTGAGGAAGTGATCTAGACGTTGTCTGAGGATCCTGCTGGCCCTGAAGTAGGACATGGTGGAAAGAAAAGTAGTTGGGGTGTCAGGAGACCAAGAGTCTGGCTGGTTCTACCACTAATTTGCTGTGTGACTATAGAGAACTCACTCTCCCTCTCTGGGCCTCAGACTCCTCATTTGTAAAACCAGGATGGTGGGTTAGATTAGAGATTACAAATATGTGGCAGGCGTTCCACTCCCCACCCCCAAGTTTGTGCCCAATTTCAGGCAGCACCGGTGGATCTCAAGTGTTTCCCGCTGAGCCTGGACACAGACACAGAATCCCCCTCACCACTCCAGGAAGCTACTCAGTCACAGTGTGGCCACACGGGGACACCTAAACTTGCCCCGAGAGCTGATCTCTGAGGTCCTTCCCAGCTGTACCCCTCGGGGGCTCCATGACCCAGGGCCCCTTGGCACTCACCGTGCTTGGCCAGGAATCTCAGCGCCTCCATCTGCCCACTCTGGGCGGCCACGAAAAAGGGGGTGATGCCGTAGGTATTCTTGGATTCCACCTTGGCACCTCCGCCCACCAGGATCTCCATGACCTCCAAGTCATTGCGAGCAACGGACTCGTGCAGAGCCGTCCAGCCTCGGTTGCAGCGATGGTTGGTGTCTGCCTTGTGTTGCACCAGCATCCTCACCGCCTCCACGTTCTTGCGCTCACAGGCTGTGCCAGGGAGAAGCAAGATGGTCAGCAGGGCCCCCGGCAGGACCTGGCCAGCCAAGTCTTCATTCGTTTGTCCACTCACTCATTCACTCATCGGCCGTTCATTCAGGAAACAGCCACTGGCTCTGCACTAAGTTTCGGTCCCTGCGGAGGATACGCCACTCCAAGTAGCAGCAATGCTAACAAGCAGCGATGTTTGTTGACATGCGCATAGTATTGCTTATGTGCCAGGCACTCTGTCCTAAACACGTTACATAATTATCGAATTTAATTCTCCCGACCATCCTTAAAATATGTTGTGTTATTATCTCTTCTCACAGATGAGGAAAATGAAGCACGGAGAGGTCAAGTGACTTGTCCGAGCCACACGGACAGTAAGTGGCAGAACTAGGATTCAAACCCAGGTTCTTGGGTCTAGAAAGATCTCTGTCCCCTGGAATGTTCCAGGATGCCCTGAACTCACCTCCCCTTCCAGTGTCACCTGCTCCAGTCCTCTGCCACAGACAGAAGAGGAGGAGGACAGTGTCATAGTCCTGCTCAAATCCCCTCCTCAAAGGCTGCTCACTTAACCTGGGGTAAACTTCATCTTCTGCACACAGTTCGAGTCTCTCTGAACCTGCCCACAGCTCCCCTTGGAGCCTCCTCTCTCTCTAGACCCCGAATGTACTCTTGGCTCTGGTTAGAGTTAGCACCAGGGAGCCTGGGCGCTTGTCCAAACCCACTACCCCTGGAAGCTTCTCCGGGTCAGCCAGGGGGCTGCTGGGAAGGCGTGGGGGCTGCCTGTGTCATGTTCCAAATAGGACCCTAGGCAAAGCTCCCCGAACCTCCAAGCCTTGGTTTCCTCGCCTGTAAAGCAGGATAACAAAACCTTCCCGAGAAGATGCTGTGGGGAGACCGAGTGAGGTAGGGCATGGAAGGGTCTAGCATGGTGCTTGGCATACGGTTGGAGCTCATCCAGGACCAAGGCCCAGGCTTCAGCCATGAATCACCCAACATCCTAGGAGCTCTCTCTGGGACAACTGAGGCTCCAGGGGATGGCTCTGGTGGCTGGGTGGACTTGGGTCCCGGGGGAGACACTTCCACCACAGGTCTGCAGTGGGCCTGGCCACCAGCTACCCAGGGCATGCGGCCTGCCGAGTGCTCCAGGTGCTGGATACCAGACCCATGGGAAACCAGGGATTCCTGCAGTCTCTCCAAGTGTAAAGACCATCTCCCTTTTGCAAGACCCGTGGCCGATTGTTTAAGCACGGGGACATGGATTGGATGCTTTGGAAGGCAGGAATTCAGAGCATGGGGCTGGTGCCCTGCTCCCTGAGTTTGAATCCCCGGTCCGCCGGTCTGGGTGTGCTCCTGGGTACCTCACCGCAGGTCGCTGTGCCTTTGGCCCTCACCTGTGATGTGGGCGTGCTAGCAGTGCCCACCTCCTACGAGGACTAATACAAGGGTGGATGAAAGGATAGTGCCCCACATACGGTGAGCGCTCAGTACATGCCGGCTGCTATGATTATTCAGGTTTTGACTCTGGGCACTTGCTAGGGCACCCAACGTCCGTGGGTGATGTGTTGGTTCAGCCAGGAGTTTGTGGTTTTCTTAAATATCCTGGATGAACAAATTCTCTCTCGTACCTCTTGGTCTTTGCTTATGCTCTTCCCTTGCTTGTCCAGGCTCAGCTCAGGCACACCCTCCTGTGGGCACCCTTCCCCCACATCAGGGCCCCTGCCCGCGCTCCCAGGTGCCTTGAAGCATGCTCTGCCCTGCCCTGCCCTTAGGTGCCCCCTGGACTGGGGGAGCACTGGGCGTGGACGATTCGTTTCCACCATGAGCCCTCAGCTCGCCTCACTGAGCGTTCCCAGCCCACGGAGGACTAGGGAACTGTTGGCTGAATACATGCCCGCAGGAAAGATTCAGTTACCTGGGTTATGCATCCAAAAGAGGCTGCCCCTTTGAAGTAGCCCCGGGGGTAGGGGTTTATTCACCTCAGGAGCAATGCTCCCAAGGGCCCATCGAGTTTCTGGATGCCTCCTCAGGGAAGCCTACGGGGGGCTCACCTTTGTAGAGTGGTGTTTCTCGGGACTTGTTGGCGATGTCGGGCTCAGCCCCCGCCTGGAGCAGGAACCGGAGGCAGTCCAGGTGTCCCCTGCACGTTGCCAGGTAAAGAGCTGTCTCCTCCTGCAGGGTGCGCTGGTCGATTGTTGCTGGGTATGCTGGGGAGGGCAGCCCACTATGTTAGTGAAGGAGGAAGGTACCTGCCTCTCTCCGAACCACCCTGCACCCCACACCAGGTGGTCATAATTTCTTCCCAATGCGAAGGTCAAACTTGCGTGGCATCTGCCTAAATTTACCACCCAGACTGCCTTTGTCATCTTGGCCCTGGACTCAGTAGCTTTCACAGGGCTGCTTCAGCTTCCTGGTCATATTTATTCATCCAGCTCAGAGGCCACCTCCCCTGGGAAGCCTTCCCTGGTTGGGCCTCCTCCTTCTGTGAGTTACCCCGTCTTTCCCTTACATTCCCACCAGCCACTGCTGGAAGCTCAGTCTCGTGCAGCTGTTTCTGCCCTGGAGTGTGGCGGGCTGTCTGGGGTCTGTGCCACTGCAGGTGTGACCCACCCACATCTGGCTTATGGGGGGAGGCGAGGCTCAGAGAGGAGGCATGATTTGCCCAGGGTCCCACAGCTGTGGGGGACGGTCTTGGCGAGCACAGGCACGGCTGTAGTTTTTCCACACCAGTTCAGTCCCTGGGACATTCTAGAACAAGCTGGCAGTTGCTCTCCCAAAAGTCAACCTTCCCTCAGTGCTTTTCTAGGAATGAGGCCTGGAGAGGTTGGGTGGGTCGGGGAAGGTTTTTGCCAGGGGGTGACAAGTCATTTTCCCTCTGCCAGCTTGGTGACTTTAACCTGCTACGGAGGTGGAACCGTGCCTTGCCCTGTCACCCAGGTTGTGGGGCAAAGAGCATGAAGCTCTAGGAGGAAGGAGCCTGTGCCCTTGAGTGCCGCTCCCACCTCTGGCTGCACCCAGAGCAGCTGCCTCACCTCGATGCAGGGCCTTCAGGCAGCTCAGCTGGCCGTAGTAGGCCGCCTCGTGCAGGGGCAGCCAGCCCTCCCTGTTGGGCTCGGAGAGATTCTTTCCCACCTTGATCAGAGCCTTCAAGGCCTCTTCATCGTCTTCCTTGATGGCCTTTAGCACAGGGTCCACGGGCCTGCAGAAACAAGGGTGGGCCAGTCCTCAGGACCCGGCAGGACAGGGGCTGGGCCAGGAGACCTCTCTCCCGGTGGGAAAGCAGGGCCTGCTGGTGGCCAGGAGTGGCGTTAGCTATGGGCATCACTCTGTCCTGCTGGTCCCTGCTGGTCTGGGGCCGGTGCCCAGCCCCTTGCAGCCAATGTCCTCAGCAATACAGAGAAAAGTCCTTACTAACCCACTGGGCGTGCCCTGGGAACTGGGCCCTGACCTTGGCCCTCTCCTTGGCTCCTCCAGGTCTCAGCTCCATCATGGCTTCCTCGGCCTGCCCACCCAGGTCGGTCTTCCCTTGTCTCCAGTCACAAGCCCTCCTGTGACCGCTGGCCTTTGCAGCTTCGACCACTGTCTGTCTCTCCCACTGGACTAAGAGCCCCAAGAAGACAGAGACAGTATCTTTCTTTCTTTATCTCTCATGACTTAATTCCCAGGGCCCAGCTCAGGGGCTGGTCCATAATAGGTGCTCAATAGATATTTTGTTCAGGGAAAGAATGAAAGAGAGGGAGGGAGGAAGGATGGATAGAAGGAGAGGGGAGGAGGGAGGAAGGAAGAATTCAGAACCTAGGACCCCCCCCCAACAATTATTTCACATCTTCACCCCTTCTATTTCCTAAAAGATAGCCTCTCTCTTATCAGAGTTTTGTTTGTTTCTCTGGGAACTGTATTTATATCTTGTTCAAAACGTGCATTGCGATGGCACCCCTGGAGCATTGGAGGACACACCGGCCTACAAAGGGAAAGGTGGGGGGGTCTGGGTCAAGCCTTGCTGCTGTCCAATCCCCCGGGAGCACCCTGGGGTGGTCCCACAGCTTTCATCTCCAAGCCGGCCGTGATGGGGAGCTCTGCCAGAAACAGGTGGAAACGTGGCAAGCTCCTTTGCTTCCACAGATGGAAACCGAGGGTCCCTTTTAGACAAAGCTCACTGGTGGCAGAAAGAGAATTCAGAGACCCCTCTGTCCCTGTGGTTTTCAGTGGCTGCCTCTATGTTACACCACGACCACTTCCACCGAGAGGACTCAGGCACCCGGTGCCAGCCTGCAAAGGGCTGGACGGCTGACCCCGAGGGAGGTGTCAGCAATAATTAACCCCCTTCCCTGAGCTCGGCCGGCTGACCGAGCACCTTCACCTGGGGGCCCGTTTGTGCTGGAGCAGCTCTGAGTGAAGGCGCAGGCCCCTCAGAGGGCGCTCTCTGCCGTGAGCTTCTCTCTAAGGTCTTTCTAGTTCCCTCCCCTCCTTGCTCCTGGACTTTATCCTAACCCCAGCACTTTTAGCAGCTGAAAGACTGTGAAATACTTGAAGGATTAATAAATCTGAAGGCTTCACAGTTTAAACTCTGAATGCCTAAAAGAGGGCTAGTACAAATGATAACTTCTTGGCTTGGCTAATTAATGCCACTTCATATGTTCATCCATTCATTCATTCATTCATTCATCCATGTATGCCTGCACTCATGGAGCTCCCTGCTGCCCATCCTTGGAGAGTCGGTGAGGACCAGGGCTGCGATCCGCTCCTGGGGAACGTTCTGCGCCCATGGTCCCATTTCCCAGCTGGAGAAGTGAGACAGGGCCCCACCCCTGTCGGGGGCCGGGATAGGCCCAGATGGTCCCCAGGACCAGCCCCTCTACCCTCCCATCGCTTCCTCCAACGTAAGCAGACTTCCTTCTGACTCTCAGCCTCTCCGGTTATTAATAGCTTCAGAGCATTGATACCGGTTAAGTTACAGACGCAGCGAGGACCGTGGGTAACTGACCGGATAAGCCCTGAAGTCCCCATCAACGCCATCAATGCCACCCTGATGAGTTCCTCTTACTAGCGGCCAGAGCAGCCCCTGTTGGTGGCAGGAAAAGCCCCAGTGGGGGGTGTGTCCCGTCTGCCTGGAAGGTGTCCAGTGGGACCCCAGCTGAAGTGGAACGGAGGTAGGCTGGCCGTTCATGTGGCCTTGGGTGTGTGTGGCATCCTGAGAATGCTCGGAGGACCCGCCGCCCAGCCCGGGTCTCCTCCAGCTGTGGTCCGAGGGCCCTGGGGCTCTCAGGCACCCTCCGCTGATGGCTTCCCCAGTTGCTCAGCTGAAGTGCCCGCCCTGAGAGTGGGAGTGGCTGCTGGCTGGGGGGTGGGGTGTGGAGGGGGAAGCAGACCGTCAGAGACTAAGGAGCTCAACAGGACCCTGGAGCCCACTGTCCTGTCCAACCTCTCTCACGGAAGGGAGACTCGGTCAGGCACAGAGACTCCCAGGTGGTCACACAGCAAACCTCAGCATTGCAGAGACCAGAACCCGGGTCTCCCTTCTCTGCTCAGTGAAAGTCCCACCTGCAGCACCAAGGAAGTGGGGGCTTGAAAAAGGCTGGGAAGGGGAGACCAGACACTGGCCAGTTGCCTCCTCCCCTCCCTGAAACAGAACTGGGCAAGGAAATAGGGGTTCCAGAGATGGGGTCCTTCTTTTGCTTTCAGTTGCCTCTGGGGTCAGCATGGGGAACAGAGAAGCTAACGGTGCAGAGCTACTTCCCACGGACACACCTAGTCCAGCACCCCGGTGCCAGCAAACAGCACCCCTCCTGTAGCTCGAATTATGTCTGGATTTTAGCACCTGGCACAAACAAAGGCAACAGAGAAAAACAAGCCCCGCAGTGACAGCAAGGGGTGGGGGGAGACCGAGACAAACAGAGCTGGAGCTCTGCGCTTCTCTGGGCCTCTGCGGTTCCAGGGCCATCCCCCCAAATCTCCCTCTTGGGGGTCCCCCAATTCAGAGCCCCATGGGGCCACTCCAGCACACAGGGCTCATTTGGGAGCACTGAGGGTTCGTTACGATCACAGCGTAGCTGGCAATTGCTTGAGGACAGTGCCTGTGACCACCAAGCCCAGCTCAGCAGGAGCGGCTGGGTCTCAGGGGGACATACCGGGGAGGGCTGTGCCTGACAGGTCCCTTCAGAGTGACCCCCTGTCTGGGGACTGTTGGCCTGCTTCCCACCCCCACCCCCCCAGCCCCAGTTGGGAGAGTGAGCTGGGATGGTCTCGGAGGCAGGCCGCGGGGTCACTTACGCCAGCTGGGAGGTCTTGTTGCGGTTGTATTTCTGCATGACCCCTTGGAACAGGCCCAAGTGGCCCAAGGCCGGCGGGTTCTCAGGAGGCACCGTGGACCTGGAGGGTGCAGGGCAGGAGTGAAAGAGGGAAAAGTACTGTGCATATGAGAAGCGGGTCATGGCCAGAGGCAGGGCCGAGGATGGAGGGAGAGCGAGGGAGAGAGAGGCTGACTGACAGACGGA
>CM052538.1:187981288-188006481 GCA_028533065.1 Trachops cirrhosus | reverse complement strand
GAAGATGGGTGGGGAGACGCGCAGGGAAAGAACAGCCTCCCGTGTCAGGCTGCGGAGTGACGCTCAAAGAATCCTGAGGTTCAGAAACGTTGCAAACAGATGTGCATTTGGAGATAAAAGAAGCCGCGAAACCGTTGTCGGCAGTGCTGTTCCTGGAAGGGAGCTGGAGGCGGGAAAGACACCTCCGGGTTACAGGAAGAGGCGTCACCTCATTCGACGTCTTTAGTCTGAAAGGGCCCAGGGCTCCGTGGTGAAGGCACTAATTGGATTTCATTAAAGTGAAATAGATTTCCTAGCGCTGGAAGAGCTAGTTCATTAAGTCAGTACACCCTCTGCTGGGAGGAGGTGTGGAGAGGACCCGCCAGCCACAGCCCACCTGCGAACGCCCCACTTCGATGCCACACTCGGGTTCTGAGCGCCTGCCTCGTGCCGGTGCCTGGGCTGGGCGTTGGGCACACAACGACGCATTGGACAGAACCCCTGCCTCCAGGAGCTCCTAGTCTCAGGGGGACAGGATGGGTACAGTGACAGGGTGCTGGACAAGGCTGAGCAGCCTAGAACGTGTCACCTGTGCCACGGGGAGTCCCAGGGTTGGGTGGAAGTGAGGAGTGCGGGAGGGTGCGGCCGGTGCAGCTGGTGCAGCAGCGAGGTCCACGGGCCGTGGTTCGCAGGAGGAAGGTAGCTGCACAAGACCAACTCGGGAGGGAAGCGAGGGGGTTGGGGCTCGTCCGAGTGTTGAAAAGTGCCTGCTGAACATCAGCATTGGGCCGGACATGTTCTGAATACGGGACACTCGCTGGAGAAGACCGACATGGTGCTGGAGCTGAGGGCAGTGATCTAGGCTGGAATCTGAAACTGGGGAGTTTTGAACATGTAAAAGGCAGTTAATGCCCAGGCCCTACGAGGGCACCCAAAGAGGGAGTCAGAAGGGTGGTTTGTTCAGTTCATCCTCCCTCTCAGAGCAAGAACTCCTTCCACAGCCTCAGGGACAGGTGGCCACTCATCTCCTACTTGCATGCTCCAGTGACAAGGAACTCACTACCACTCAAGGCAGTCCTTCCTGCCTGTGGAAGTCCTTGTTATTATGTCCTTTTGTAGGTGGACTCAAGCCTCCCTCCCAATTTTAATCCTTTGTTCTGGTTCTGTCTTCTGGAAAACAACTCATTTTAATTTCGGAGTTGTGACCCGAGGGACAAGAAGACGAGGAGATGCTTAGATGGAAGAGATGTCCCTTCCTGTCCCTTTCCTAAACACCCCCAGTTCCTTCAGGCTTCTTAGCTGCCTGAGGTGATACCCAGCTTGTTTTGCCTCTGGGTTGCTGCCTGCACAGAGGATCAGCTCACAGGCACCCAGCGGCTGGGCCGGGGTCCCCGGTGGCCGAGGCTGCTGTCCACTATGGCCTCTTTACGATGAGATTTGACCCAGCTGAGCCTTCCTCCTGGAATGGAAGTGCTTTGGGCTCCTGCTGCTTTTCTGTTCTCAGTCTTTCTTCAGTTGAACATTGTCTGGGCTCTGGGTGAGCCCCTTTCTCTGGCCAGCCAGGCGGGGTCCTCACTTGGCCCCGCCCCGCACCCAGCCTCACCCAGCAGGGAGACAACATCAGGCTCCCCAAGTCGTCCGTGAGTTCTGTGGAGCAGTGACCGGCTGACTCGGCAGGCCCGGGTTGTCCATACCCTGCATGTTCTGAAGACAGGTCTGGCCCTGGGCCAGCTCCTGGGGACAGCCTCTGAGCCCTGGGGCTATCCCCCCTGCAGCCCTGTCCTCGCACTACGCCTGGCAGTCTACACCAGGCCATGTACGTGGGGGCCTTGGGCCACGCGGGATCCGTCTGACCTCTGGAGGGGCCGGAGACTGAGTGAGGTCAGCTCCGTGGGGCGGAGGCTCAGGGCAGTGTCGTTGGTGGGCAGCACCCGAATGCGCTGTCTGCCGGGCGAGGCCCACTGGTCTCTCGGGACTCTGCCCTCTGCACTTGGACCCCGTGCTGAGTTCCACCGGCAGCCTTTCGCTGTTTACACTGTAACCGTCCATAAAAGGCTCTCTCTCCAGCCAATCGTCCAACTTCAGTGCGGCCTGAACCCCGCAGCGGTCACAGCACCCATCTCCTTTTATCCCAGATCTGCCCCTGGTCTCACGCCCCCAGAGCGTGAGCTGGATCCCGGGTCTTCCGGTCTCCGCCCCGGTTCCCTGCTGTCCGCACGGCTCCCCGGACCGTGAGCTGCAGACGACAGCCGAGGCCTCAGCTTGCCAGAGATTTCTCCTGACCTGCCTTCTGAATCCGGCTTGAAAACCTAAGCCTGGCTCTATCGGCCTGAATTTGTATGTGGGAGCAGGCCCACTTAAGCAGGACAGTCCCCTCACAGGCCACTGTGGATTTCTGTGGGGACAGCAGCATCGTACAGCTTCTGCGGGACACTCCTGGGTCTCAGGCTCTGGGAGGAGAGTCAGAGCTAAGCTGTGCAGCTCAGTAGCACCGCAGGACCCCCTGTGGCCCTCCCCCCTAAATACCACTCCTGCCTGCTAGTCCCTGGCTGAGCCGCCTCCCTTGACCCCACAGCTCTGGTCCCTAAGAAAGATAAAGGCCCCGAGAGTTCTGAGTGGCACTTCTGCCCACATCCTAGGCCACGGAGGGCCAGAGGTGACCACGGCCACGTCAGCATGAGGTCCCCTGGGGACCCCCCCACAGAGAGCTCCCCGTGCAGGATGGAAGCAGAATCTTCAAAGAGCTGCCTTCCTTGGCAAGATGTAAAAAAAATGAAAAACAGCCAGGTGTGAGAGCAAAGAAAATCCTATCTGGTGATTTCATAGCTGGGCCTGCGCCTGGCCCGGCCCCGCACACTGGCTGGAAAGGCCACGGTCCTCATGACCCGGGGCTGTGACGAGGCCATCCCCTCCCGGCCCTCCCTCTCCCCGCTGGGCCTCTAACCTCCCCGGGAGCAGGGTGCCGGCCCCGAGGGGTGTCTCCTGCCCCGGTTAAGGGAGGCTGGGGCTTCGAGAGGGGCACAGTGAGATCCTCTTTTTAGATGTGATCTTTCTCTTTAGCCAACAGACACAGCTTCTAGAAACCAGACTGGACTCTAAATAATATCTGTTTAGTGATGGTTTGGTTTATAAAACCCTTTTTCAACCAAGACCTCCCTTGACCTTCATGCTGATCCCGGAAACTTGGCAGGGCAGGAACCCCCCCACTTCCCCCGCAGCCTCTCGAGGACAGCACACAAATTCAGAGAGATTATGTGGCTGACAGGACGGGGTCGGGGCCACGGCGAGCACCGCCGGCTGCGTGGGCTCCAGGAGGAAGGGCACCGACGGCCGCAGCCCTGGGAGGACGGCCCTGGGCTCTGCCACCCTGCAGCATCTGCCCCGCCGTCCCCTCCGCCAGGAGCCCCTGCTCCTCTGCCAGCCGGGCTCCTACTCATCCCGCAGAACCCCACCTAAATGTCACCTTCACGACAAAAAAATTCCAGGACAGTGTGGGCCACCCGGCTGTGGGATTCCTGCGCTGTCAGGGTGCCGGGATGACACCACCCGGACTGTCATTCTGCGTCTGCCTTCCTCTCTGAGTCCTAAGCTCCTCGGGGACTGGGTTCTGTCTTCATCCCCAGCCCTCACCACGGGGCCTGTCCCAGAGGAAACCTGCTCTTTATTTGCTGTTGGCTGAGTGAGTGTCCATCCGTCAGTCGACTCGAGCTGCCACCTCACGTGTTTACCAGCCACACAGCAGATTTGCCCTTTTCTTCCTTCTTTTCTCGTGCGTTTATTTCAATTACTTGAGGAGCACATGATTGTATTTTTACTGTAAGCTATTCAAACACTACAGAGAAATCCCAGTTCCCCTTGTCCTCATCCCCCCTTCATTTCAGTGCTTCCCCTGGAGGGAACCCCACAGTCGGTTTGGGGTGCCTCCTTCCAGCCCTCCTGATCTGCACCGACACGCCCTTGTCACTACGCATGAATGCTTAAGGCTCCGGGCTTTGCGTGTATCCCAGTGTGCGTCTTACTCTGCAGCTCGCTTTCATCACAAAGACACATCTTGGATTTCCCTCCTTGCCAGTCTCGGAGAGCTCCCCAAGCCTTTTTAGTTGCTGGCTTGTTGCTCATCATCTAGACTCTTCTTGATGGGTGTGCCGGCTTTCCCCAATTCCCCCTCGGACGATGAGGCTGCAGTATCAATTCGACTCCTATCATCTCCCTCCCTAGGCAAGAGTCTTGCTGGGGCATCAGAGGCTGGGGCTCTGGCCATACCGGTGGTCTCAGGACGGTCAGAATCTTCAAGTGCCTGAGACCCAAGTCATTTAGTCCCACCCCTGTGTGAGGTTTGTTCCGATGCATACAACACCCCACCCATGCTCATCGAGTTGCTGCCTCCACAGCCTGGGAACGAAGCACTCACTCATCACCCACCCCAGGGACAGCCACTCATGGTAGGGCGAACAGACACTACTGGTTTGGGGGTGTTGGGGGTGTGGGGTCTAAGCCTTGGACTCTCCTTCTATAGATTAGGGAGAGCAGCCCCTGGCCCCAGGAAGGCTGGGAAGGTTTGTGTGCGGTGAAATGTCCCTTGTGCCTGGCCCAGGGCCAGCTGCTCACAGGAGCTCACACCACCGGCTACCCGAGTCCACACGTAGCTGCCCGAATCCGCCCCGAGCTGCCCGAGTCCACGGCGGTGCCCTGTTTGAAGGCCAGCTCGGCCCCACCCTGGCCCGCCCTGGCCCACGGCTTGTCCTCACGCCGCCCTGCTGATGGTAGGTCGCAGCTGAGGAGCGGTATTCTGGTACAGTTGGAAACGTGGACTTAGTGTTTCCTTATGTAACACAGCACTGGAAATTCACCTCCCGCCAGAGTCACTGACGGTCAGTGTTCCAGGATCCAAACAGACTTGTGTCGGGGCCAGCGCCCTCCCTCCAGTTCCTCCTGGCAGGATGGAGCTGCCAAGGCTGGAGGAAAAGAAGACTCATCAGCCAAGGGCCCGCCAGCGCCGAGGTGCAGCTCCTCCCGAGGAGCCGGCAGGAGGGTGAGGGAGATGGCACGTTCCTAGGAAAGCCCTCTCCCCGACGAGCCCGCGGGCATCATGGGTGGTAGAAAGGTGGTCGGCGTTGGCTTTGCTCACTGTGCGATGGTGAGCAAGTCCCTCCCCCTCCCCGGGCCTTGGTTTGCTCATCCATAAAACGGGCACAGGGCTGACTTCCCCTGGGCTGTCGCAGCAGCTCCTGGACAAGTCCTCGGTGACGTCTGAGGTCTGACGCATCGGACAGATGCCAGGTCTTCCTTTCGGGACACGCTCAGAGAGCAGAGATAGGTTTCCAGCTTGCTCAAAAGACCAAGATGAAGCAGGCAGGCCTCAGGCAGAAGACAAGGAGAGGAGCCACAGGGTAAACCAACAGGAAAGAAGGGAAAGATGCTCAGGAAGAAAAAAGAGCAATGTGCTTTCAAAAGGCCCTGTCCACCCCCTCCCTCTTTTATTTATGTCCCTGTTAGTCCTCTCAGCGGATGTGGCCTGGGCTGATCTCTGGCGGTGTCTGTGGACGCCAGCGGGGCTCAGCACTTTCCCCATCCCCGGCAGGCTGGCCCTGTGTCCCTCCAACTGCACCTGCCACCAGCACTTGGAAGAACACTCAGAGGCTGCGGCATTGTAGCCTCTGGCTCCCTTAGCCTTTTTTCCAGGGGGAAAGTTTCCTCCACTCCGCCTCACTCTGACCCACATAGCTCCCACCTCACCCTCCCAGCACCCTGGCTCCCAGGAAAGATCAAGGTCCCCCCCACCCCCACCCCGGGCCTCGGGCCAAAGGCTGTTCTGAGGAAACAAGAGAGAGAATCAGAGGGACTGAGAATCGAAAAAAGAAAGAGACCACGCAGAGAGAGACAGAAGTGGTGAGAGAGGGGAAAAGACACAGACCTTCGGAGAGCTGGAAACTCAGGGATGCGGGGGGCAGGGTGGGGGAGACACAGACTACAATGAGGGACGTGGGGGGCGAGAGGGCCACACTGAGGGGAAGGGAAAAGGACTCAAGAAAGAAAGAGATAGAGACACGGAGGTGCAGAGAGAGACAGAGCGTGAGACAGAGAGAGAGCGAGGGAGCTGGACAGACGTAAGTTGGGAGTAGGGCCAAGGCACAGAGCACGGTTTTTTGGGTGTTTCCTCAGGGTGTCGGTGTCACAAGTGTCTGCGTGGGAGTGGGGCACGGCCCTGCTGTCAGCCACGTCAGGGGAAAGCGGGGGGCAACACGGGAGCAAAGACCGTGGATTTTCTGCCCCCCGGTGCTGTGCTTTCCTCATGCTGCTGTGGGTGCATCTCTCCAGGAGGGCCCCTAGGGTTTCCCAGCTAGTGTCAGCATGGCCACTGCCAGGGACAAGGACAAGATGCTGACGAAAAGATTCAGAGAAAAACATGGACACAGAGAGAGGTTAGAGATAAAGGGAGAGGCAGACAGACAGGACAAGGAGAGAGAGCCGTGAGAGCTGGGTGGGGGGCAGGGTTGTCGGGGTGGGGGGTGGGGGAAGAGAGGGAGACTCAGCGTAGAGAAGGGCCGGGCAGAGACAGACATGAAGGCAAAGGCAGAAAGACAGGCAGAACCGCAGGGTCAGAGGGACGACAGCGGAGAGACAGAGACCCGAGGAGAGGGAAGGGCCTGGCCGTGCCCCTGAACTTCAACCCTGGGGAGCTCTTGCTTGTCATGAAATGGAGAGATCAGCAAATGCAGCTCCTCCTGCAGCCCCCACACACCGCCCCCCCCCAGGGACAACTCAGGGTCGCAGCACCCCAGAACAAACTCCCCGGGGAAAGGGACTCAGTCCCTCTGAGCCAGGCCTGAGGGTGACTCCCAGGGAGCAGAGCCAGAGCGGGAGGCAAGGGCCGGGGGCCCAGGGGAGCGCGGTGCTCGAGTGTTCCGGCTTCTGGAAAACGCAGACGGCGGGTCAAGAGCTGCCACCAGAGCTCGGCTTGGCTTCCGGAGGGCAAGGCAGAAATTAAGCTCCGAGAGTTAACTGAACTGCTTTTAAATGATCTGCCATTAATTTTATGGGTTTGCAAGAGCTTTCCAGATGAAAGGTCACCCGGGCGACTTCGGAGGCTGTATTTCACGGGGGCTGATGCCGACTCCAGCCAACAGGCCGCCTCCGTCTGATCCCTGGGATCCGAGCCTGTTCTGACGAAGAGCTGTCCTGGGGGACCTCCCTGGAAGCACTCGTGCCCCCGCCGTGGCAGGTCCGTTTGTACCTCTGTCCCTTGCAGCCCCGCCTGTCTCAGTTTCTGCGCCAGGCAAGATGTGCCAGAAGGTTCGGAGGCCTTAGTCAGGCGCCCTGGCGTGAGGGTTCGTGGGGGTCACACAGCGGCTCCTTCTCCTCTCCAGCTCTTCCCAAGGCACACGTATGGGTGGGCTTCTCCCCGGCTCAAATGCCTCCCGTGGCTCCCACTTGCCCCACAGACCACCTGGTCATCCCCCAGTCCTGGGGAGACGTGTAAGCAGACTTCTTCTCTGGTTTTCTACCGTCCTCTGAGGCCGGGGTCTCCCCTGTTCTCATCACCTCTGGGTCTTTCTTTGGCACCAGTTCACCTAAATCCGAGCACCTCAGAATGTAACCTAGTTTGGAAGTAGTCTTCACAGACGTAATCAAGTTAACATGAGGTCTTTGGGGGGGACCCTAACCCAATACGACTGGCATCCTTATAAAAAGGGGAAGTTCGGGCCCAGAGACAGGCACAGAGGGGCTTGGTGTGAGGAGACACGGGGAGAAGGCGGCCTCTACCAGCCGCAGAGAGAGGCCCGAAACGGACCCCACCACACAGCCCTCCGAAGGCACCCACCCTGCCAGCACCTTGATCTTGGACTGCTGGCCTCCAGAACTGCGAGTCAGTACATTTCTGTTGTTAAAGCCAGTCTGTGGTTCTTCCTTACCGCAGCCGTAGAACACTAATCCACGCTGCCCAGCCAGCTCTGACCTCTGACCCACAGCAGGGTTGCGCCCCCCTCTGCACCTCACCCCACGACCTGCTCACACTCAATATCTTACCCAACAGCCTCTGGACATGACCCCTGGCAGCCCCCATGCCTGTGTGGTCGGTGCAGAGAGGCGCACCTGGGAATGGCCCGTTGCACTCTGCTGGCGCTTCTTCCGTCTTTGAGGAAAGAAGACTCCAGCACGTGGGGGACCCCAAACCCCCAGCCCATGGAGGCAGCTCCCCCTCCAACAAGGCCACCATGGCGCGCTGCTGTGACGCAGCAGGCTCCAAGTCAGACTCGTCAGTTATCCCCTTCCCTTCCGAGTTCGGGCCCCACGTCGCCCCTCTGGATCAATGCTACGAGCAGGCTCCCAGTTTCCAGGGAAGAGAGAGGCGCCCTGGCTCCCCTTCTCGCGCACTCCCACGCCCGTGGGTCAGTGGTTCCAGTCCGTGCTACCTGCTCCCTCCACCACTGGCCAGCGCCTAAGCTCAGGCCACACTATCTCACACTGGGCTTGTTCCAAAAGCTCCCCACGCGTCTACCTGCCTCCAGTGTCCCTCGTTCCACTGCATTCCTGCCTCTGTACAGCTGACCATGTCACTGCCTCGTTTGCAAGTCTCCCTGGCTAATGCACTCTATAGCCCTGAACCTGACCTGTGTTCTATCCTAGACTCACCTCCCATCATTTCCCCACTCTACTTCCTCCCTGTTTCTCAGACTTCCAGGCCCCTTCTCACCTTCAGGCTATTGCACATGGTGTTCCCTCCACCTGGAGGCCCCCCCACCCACCTCTAACTTTGTCCGTACCTCTGTGTTAGCACTAACCATATGATATTGTCATTTATTTTTGTGTTTCTCTTCCATCAGCGAGGAGCCCAGCTCTATAAACGTTTGTGGAGTGAATTCATGGATGGGTGGGTGCACAGATGGACAGACAGACGGACAGACAGGTAGACGGATGGATGCACAAGTAATTGTCAGTCCCAGACCGCACACCAAGGCATGCCACACGACTGCCAGGGCTGAGCACCAGCCCGGCGGCTGCCGAGAGCAGGAAGGACCGCGGCAGGGCTGCAGAGTCCAGCGCCCGCCTCCGAGGCTGGGCTCGGCTTCTTCCAGCCATCAGCTCACTGGTACACAGGAGTTCTGACTCTGGAGACGGTGCTGACCCCTCTGTGTCTGAGGACGTGGGGAGCCCGCGTGAGGCCCTGGTAGAAATTTGACTCTGACTGTCAGGCCACATCCATGAATGAGTAGGATATGCCTGGTATCGGGTGACAGAATAACACCGAGGTCACATAAGGAAGTGCCCCCACACACCCCTCTCCTTTGAGATGCCAATGGAAGTGAGCCGCTGGGGACGACCCCAGTGTGGCAAAGGTTGGGTGGGCGCTGCGGCTGGGTGCTGGGCACACAGCAGGTTGCTGTTCTCTCCCCTTTTGAATATTTGGACATTTCATAATAAAAACTTAAAATAAATTTCCAAATAAATAACAAATAGCATCCTAGGAAAGGGGCCGGAGTTTCCGCAGAGTTCATGGAAACAGGGTGTGCTAAAAATGGCCGAGAGATCTATCTGGTCTCCCCACCTGACTCCTTTGGTCACTGTTGCCGTGTTTACTCCGAGTGTTCTCCAGGTGTCCTGGGTGGGGCTGGGTGTCAGAGGAGAAAGAAGTGTCCCCGCCCGCATTCGAATCGGCGTTCTTTCAACTTCTGATCACGGCATTGGACGGAAGTCCCTTTCCCTGCCCCTCCGCTTCGAGCCTCCGTCTCCCCAAAGCACAGTAATTCTGGCACTACCTGTTTTGGTTCCCTAATGTCCTTGCAAGGATCAGAAGAAATACTGAGGCTGAAAATGCTTTTCGTTAAGCCTTTTTTTTCCTGCTCAAACATGAGACATGCCCATGGAAGAGTATTTAGAAACAAGGATATTCTAAACAAAGAAAACAAAAGCCCCTCACCACACTACCCACCTCAAATGTAACTGTTATTACTTTAGTATATTACCTTGCAGGTTGTCGTTTACACACAACATGCATATTTTTTAATTTACAAAAACAGACTCATATTATGTAAAATTTTGTTTTGTAACAAAACACATCGGGAACATCTTTGTGAACGGAGCCGAGACTGTCTCCTCGTGCGGCTGCCGTGGGGCTTACACGAGGTGGCACCTGTCAGGGGTCCAGCACCGTGTGGGACTCGTGACCAACCCCTGCTGATGTTACTTCTGAACTCTCTCCCCACTTCCAGTGAACTGGGAGCACATTCGGGACACAATGAGCCACTGGATGTCCCTTCCCCACTCCAGGCTTCCCCTCAGAGGGCCTGGCCTCGGGAGCCCACGTGTTCCTCGCTGGCCCGTCCACCTCCAGCGACAGCGATGCCCACACACACGGGGAGCTGCTGGCCTGGCTGTCGGCACCGGGCTGGCTTCCTCGGGGGGACCAGATGTCCCTTGACTCTGCTTCTGCGCGCCCAGGCTCCAACTTGAGAGGCGGAGGCTGCGTGGCTGGGGTGACGGAGTGCAGTCCCTGAAGGTAAGCAGCCGGGTTCCATCCATCTGCAGGACGGCAGGGAGACAGGGGCTTGGGGAATCACAGCACCGTTGGGCTGCCATCATCTCTGGAGGCTCATGAAAGCGATCGACAGCCCTTCGGCTCTCGTTTTAAAAGTTAAGTGGGAGGAAGGATGACTCCGTCGGACTTCAGCCCAAAACTCTGGCAGCCCAGAGAGCCAGAACACGTGACGGGCCGAGTGCCTGAAACGCAGAAAGAAAGTGGATCTCCACGCATCACTGGGAGAAGCCAGTCAGGCCCACAGAGATCGTGGGCCCTTCGTCTCCCAGCCTCAGGCAGACCCTGAGCTCTCCTGGGCTCAGGCCCCGGCTGTGGCTCATCTGTTCCGGGAAAGCAGGGGCCACACCCACTTTGTGCAGCACAGACTAGGCACTCAGCAAGTGTTAGTTTAGAGAATGAATGAATGAATGAATCCCGTTCTATTTTTCTAGCAACAAGAGTTGGGGCAAACCCCTTTGAACAGGTCAAATGGCCTGTCTCAGCCTCAGTTCCCACATCTGCAAAACGGGATCAGGAATATCTACCTCCCCAGGGTTATTGTGAGGATGAAACGGTGTCATACAAGGAAAGCGTAGTACAAGGTGCCCAGGCAAGGGAGAGGCCAGGCGAGAGAGCCAGGCCGGAGCCAAAGCCCAGGGTGGTGGGCGGGGGGCAGGGTGAGAGGCAGAGGACAGCTGGGCGGTGCGAAATGGGCCCTCAGTCACCCTGGCGTGGCCCAGAAACCACAGACCGTAAGCCCGAGGCCAGGCGAGGCACTGCAACGATGACGTGATCGGAAAGGCTCCGTGTGACCTGGGGAAAGGCTGTGCTAGGAAGAGGGGCCACCGCCACCCCGGAGCTAACCTTGTGTTAAGTGACCAGCATGGACTTGCGGAGCGGCAAAGATGTTGTTAGGGTTCCCTGGGCCTTTTTACACATGAGGAGCTGAGAGCCCCCTGCCCAATTCACCCAGTCAGTCAGCAGCAGAGCTGGGACTCAAAACAGGCTTCTCAACACATCCCTGACTTGATGATTTAAATTTGAGTTAAATTTGCACACCCCTGGGGGTGTCCGAAGAAAGCAGAGCTTATTCACTATGGAAGCCAGAGGTTATCATAACACGTTACAGGAACGTTTTCATAAAACACACAGAAACAAACAAGGAAGAGTGAGAGGCTGGTAAGGAACACGAGCAGGAACAGGTAGAGGGTGGGAGCTGAGCCGAGAGGAAGTGCGCAGGTCTGCTCTCCAGTGTGCGCCCCACGAGGGTCCACGGAATCGCCTCCACCAGGATGCCTTCTCTGCCTGCCTCCCCCGCTGCCCTGGCTGTCTCCACTCGCAGCCCCAGTGTGGTGTATCGTGCAACCTCACTCATACTTACTAGGCTTCTCAACTTACTTGAACTTACTAGACTTCTTCTTTGAGGCACTGCAAGCTCGCTGAAGGCGAGCATGGCATCTCATTTATTGCTGTGTCCCAAGAGCCGGCATGTGACAGGGGCTCAGTATGCTTTTGCTAAGTGGATGACCTCACACGTAAAGGAGTGATGCTTCTCCCTGAAGACGAAGGCAAAGAAAAAAGAAAGCATGGCCTCTTCTGTGAGCTGAGCCCCTGTCCATCCAGGCATCCATCACCCAAACGCGGCCTCACCGTCTCTCCCTCCTCCCTCCATCATTCCCTCACTCCTGCATCCATCTGTCTGCACCACGGCAGCCCGGCCCCTGCGTTAACAACGGGGGATGGAGATTGGTCTCTGACGTGAAAAGCTCTCAGTTGGCAGGAGCCTTTTCAGAAAACCATCATCAATGTTTTGGAAAAGACAGTCGAGTAGTTTGGAGATGTGATTAAATCAATACTTCCTGGTCCCTGAAATCCATCTCGGTTAAGTGACCAACAGAAGATGAGAGCAGGGAGGGTGGGTGGGGGCTTTGGGAACCTCAGCGTAATATCTGATGGGTACCCGTGGGGGGTGGGGATGGGGGGGCGCTGCTGAAACCTCCAGGGACCTTGCTGTTCTTAGCAATCCCTGCGCTGGGGCTCCCGACAATGGGCACAGTGTCCCCCGCTCCTGAGGCGGCGCTGCAGGCAGTGACAACGGATCTCAGATAATGGCATGACAAATCCTCCTTGCGGGAAGCCTTGGGCTTCAGCCTGACCCCAGCCGGCCCGCCACGTGGGCTGTTCTTGCCACAGACCCTCTGCCACCAGAGGACCTGACCGAGGCGGCAGCAGGACAGGCCTCCACGTTGTCCCCTCCGAGCCCTTTGAATACCCCGAGCAAGAAGTAACAGAACTCCTCCCCTTTCTCAGGAGGGCGAACCCGGTTGACAGGGCGATGAGGTTGGCAACAGTCAGTGGGACGACAAACCCAGCTCCCTGACCGACTGACCCCCTGACAAGGCCTTTGGGGGACGTGGCTCAATATCAGGGCATAATCAAAATCCTAAAAGGCCTCTTCCAGTGTTTCCCGAGAGTGCCGGCCGGCCGGTGCTGGCCTGGAAGTGAGGAGCCGTGCTAGGACTTAGAACGAAGCCCCCAGCGCGAGTTCCGTGTGTCGCACCCGAGCCGAGGATGGGGGCGGATGTTCCCTGAGCCCGGACTGCCTTCAGCGGCTGAGAGAGTCCTTCTTAGTCAGAGCTCTGTACCATCCATTTCAAAGCAGAAAGGCAGGCGTGAGGGCTGCCAGCTGTCATTCCTATAATGAAAATCACTGTCACAGCCCGAGGCCCTGCTAATGACAAAATGAAGCAAACTCAGGCTCAGGCAAGGCGGCAAGGGAAATGCCAGGACACCTCCCGCGGGGGCGGAGCTCCGGGAGTCGTGACTGAGATGCCCACACGTGTGCACACGTGTGCTCTCACACGCTACGGGGGCTCGGGGAACCGGGGCGCCGAGGGAGGCTAGGTAACCTGCGGCAAAGATGTGGAAGGCCCTGGAGAACGGTAAATACTAAGGATCGTTATGTGGGAAAGAAATTGGAATTAATTTGAGCAGAAGGTGCTGCTCGTTGAGCACCTACTATGTGCCAAGCCCTGCCCTGGAGGTTTTCCTCTCCTCGTTCAATCCTCCCAGCGGATTCCTACTGAACCCACTTTGGGGATGACAAAGCGGGGCTCCTGCGAGAGGCCCCTGGCCTGGGGTCAGCACTGGTGGGGAAGGCGCTGGGGGTCAGGGTACGCCTGCCCTGCCTCCGTGCCGTTCCACATCCCTGCGGTTGAGACAATCTGATAGTGACAGAATAAAACAAAGGGCCGGTGGCTCCCCGGGGCAGGACTGAGTCTGAACAGAAACTTCACAGAGGGGAGGCCTCTGTCTCAATCCGAGAAAGAACTGAACGCCAGGACTGGCCCAGTAAGTGGAACAAGAAACGAGACTCGGGCCCCAGGGGGTCAGCAAGACGAAGCAGAAACTGCTCAGTGGGGATGACCCGAGGGTCAGCTGTCTCCTGGGTCTGAAGCCGAAAGAGCTATTTTTCAGACCCCTCAGCACATATGCCACCTCCCCCCAAACCGATGCCCACAAGCCCGCTGTGATGACAGCGCTGTCACAGGCTGAGCTCCCAGAAGCAGGCTTCCCCCACCTCCAGGACCCACAGGGTTCAGGGCGCAGCCACGTGACAGCCCCGCCCCCAAGGACACCCCAGCCGGTGGGAGGACAGGCCCCCGAGGAGTACCACGCAGGCCTGCGGTGGCTGAGTCAGGAGCAGCCCCAACCTTGGCAGGTGCGAGGGGTGCGGGGGGCTGGGGCGACTGATGCCCGGCCTGTGTCACGGCACCACCATCGCACACTCTGCCCCAGGACTGCCATCTGCCTCCACAGGGCTGGCGAGCCTGCAATGACCCGGACAGGGGCCCGGAAGCGGGCTCTGGAGTCCAACAGCACATTTCCGGTGTGCCCCACACCCACCCTGTGCCTCAGTTCACAGTCATGACCCCGGCTCATCATAAAGGTCCCCAAAGGGTGACTGGCACACACCGCAGTGCTTACAGTAGCCCCACCCAGGCCTCCCAACAGCCCCGGGGAGTTGTTATGGTAGAATGAGTGACCAGAGGGGAAACAAAGGCAGAGAGGAGGAGGGATACACGTTCCACCCACTGGCTCAGCCGTCCCTGAAACTCTGTGGACCGTCCACTATCTGGGAAGAAAGCCTACGAGACCGCTTTCCTCCCGGGGCCTGACGGGCCGGAGAGGGCCCACAGTGCCCTAGGGAGGAAGCCCTAACACCTCTGGGCGTTCGGCGCCCATCCCGGAAAGCTAGCACCGCCTTTACCTGTCAGTCGGTGTGTAACCTCTTCCCCTCCCCCATCCCGCCAACTGTGTCAGCTCCCGGAACAGTGGCCCTCTCTCTGGCTCTTGCCACCCTTGCTCTTGCCTTTGTCCCCCACCTCGGCAAGGCCCCTTCTCTCCCACCAGAACGTATCACCAACAGACCCTGCTCGCAGGACCATAGACTGGCGATCTGCAACTCTTTACTGCGTTGGTGAGAAGAACCGAGTTTCTGGGAGTTTCTCCCGTAACAAGATGACAGAAGTGGCTTTGCTTCAACAAGTGAGGAAATCGAAGCGCAGGGAAGCAGAGCCACTCGGTCGTGGTCACACAGCTGGCGAGCGGCAGAGCCCGCACTGGAGCCCGAGGAGTTCGGGCACCAAGGCCAGGCCCCTCATCATCCCTCCGTCCCTCTTCGGGGCCCAGACTCTGCTCAGCCAACCCTCAAACTTCGTTCAGTGAGGGGGGAGGGGGGGCCCTTCCTCTGCCCCAGGGCAGATTATGGCTTTTCTGCTCCCTGTGAGTCATTCTAGGATTGGCTGGGCACCTACTGTGGGCAGGTTCTCACCAGCTGCAGAGAACTGAAGCTACGGAGCGGAGTGAGGGGGGACTCCAGCCTCAGGCAGTGTCTCTGGGGAGCTCGGACACGCTGCGTGATGCTGCCGTGAAAGAGAAGCAGGTATAAAGCGGGGAGCACATGGAGAAGGAGCGCCAATTCGGCTGCGGGGGAGCATGGAAGTGAGAAGGCGGGGTCAGGGCGGGACTCCGGTGGCTGGGACTTGGGAGACAGGGTTGGAGGAGCTCTCTGTCTGACCCCTCTGAGTGTCTTCTGTTTTCTGTAACACACAACTGAGGGCCTAGGGGTTTAGTCACTGAAAAAGTGCTCCAGCGAGGGTCCTGGCCACGTGTCAGCTGCTTCGAAGAGTTACCTAAATTCACGATGAATACAAAGGCTAGCGTTTATGGAGCCCCGTGATGTGACGGGTTCTGTGCTAAAGGGGTTATGAGATGACGTCTTTCAGTCTTTACAACAACCACTTAAAGCCAGGGCTGGTGTGTGTTTTAACTTATAGATGAAGAGACTGAGGTCCAGAGAAGCTAAGTAACTTACCCAAGGTCACACAGCTGGTAAGGGCAGAAAAGGGACTCGAGCCAGGCCACCTGTGACATAGGAAGGGCCTCGAGAAGAACATGACCAGCTGGGCCCTTGATACCCTCAGCTGGAGTGAGTTGTGGGGAAAGGAGGGACTAAGGTAGAGTGCCAAAGATGGTGAATCCGAACGTTAAGAAAGCTCAGCTGAGCATTTCAATTTTTTAGCTGTGAAGACTAGCAGAGAAATGGATGTCAGGGCAGGACGTTTGGAAGCTTGGGGATTCCAGAATACATTTGTGTGCTGCTGGGAATGACCCAGCAGGGAGGGAGGGGTCACCGATTGTCCTTAAGAGAGGGATGGGGACCCAGCATGGGACAGGGACCCTTTCTTTGTTGTACAGGAGGAAGGGCACAGAGCCTGGGGACAGCCTGTAGCTGCCAGTTGTCCCATAGGCAGGAATCCCGGCCCACTTGCCTCCCGGCAGAGGTAAGGCCACCCACCAGCTGAGAGAGGGAAGCAGGGAGAAAAGTGTGACGTTGTGAACCTGGAGAGCAACGAGGAATGTGGGGGATTTGGGGCCCGGGCTGCAGATCCCAGGCCCTCCATGTGGTCGGGGTACCCCCTCTTATGAATAGCACTGCGGTGAGCCTTTATCACGTCCTGCTTTCTCAGAATCGAGCCCTCGAAGTGGATGTGGGTGAAGGCATTTGAACATTTTAAAGACTCATGGCAGGTATTGGAACTGCATCGTCAGGTTGCGCTCCCAAAACCGTTGGTCTGGCCTTTGTCACCCCAGTAGCCTGAGAGAGAGGGTTCTTCTCCCGCTGCAGCACCCTCAGGCGCTGTCATGATATGATTTTTTTAAAGATTTGATTTATTTACTATTAGAGAGAGGGGTAAGAGAGGGAGAGAAATATCAGTGTGTGAGAGATACATCGACTGGTTGCCTCTCGCACGCCCCCAACCGTGGACCTGGCCCACAACGCAGGCACGTGCCCTGACTGGGAACCGAACCAGCGACCTCTCAGTTCACAGGCTGGCACTCAATCTCTTGAGCCACACCAGCCAGCGCTCATGGTATGATTTTTTTTAATGCCTCCGCATTTGATAGCAAAGAGCAGTGCTTCATTGTTGTGCTAACCGTATTTGCATCTCTTTGATCCACGTTGGATGAAACATTTTTCATAAGCTCACAGCCATTCGTCTTTCCTTTTCTTGTAGACTGGCCTCTTGGGCCATCCTCACTGAGTTCCCGAGGCCAATCTCAGTGACGTGATAGGGCCACACGGCCCATCAAGAGCAAAGCAGAAAGTGAGCCTGCAAAGAGGGGGCCTGGGGCTATTTCTTTTCCTGACCCAGGAGTGAAGAAACAAAAGCCAGTAAACTGAGTATGGCCCTCAGCAGCAGGTTTTGAAGTTAATTTAAAATAGACGTCCTTGTTTAAACTGCCGCTTCTGTCTCTGCCTTCCTTACGGACACACAGGCATACACAAACATACGCCAGCAACAGTGAGGAATTATTTACAGAGTTCTATCTCAGCCGAGCTTTTTGTGATGACTTTTATTAATTATTGAATAATTCGATGAATAATTCATGATGTTCCTGCTGGTGAAGTCCTCATCAAAAACTCGTGAGCGTGAGTCAAGCCATCCCACAATTTTCCTGAGGCTGGAATAAAATGATTGTATTTCTACATGCGTGTGTATATGTGTCTGTGTGTTTGTGTAAGTGCCTGAGTGTGCAAACCCATGTGTGAGCAAGTCTGCAAGTGATTGCACCATGAGTGTTTGCTGAGCAGCTTGTGTGACCGAACGCGTGAGTGAAGGGATGCATCTGGGTAAGGGTGAGCGGCAAAGGACTTTCTCTGGGGACTTTATATTCTACAAGTTGTTATAATTTCTTTGTCTCTGGAGATGGGAGCAATAGTTCTTTCTTCATTATCTGTGTAGATCCCTCTTAATAAAAAGCATCCATACTTCAGATAGAGGACACTGAAATTAAAAAGAAATATGTGTGCATTACGGAGCAGTGAGGAGCAGGGCAGGAATGGTGGAAAAAAACTAAGGAACATCATTTCCACCTGATTTTTCTCTTATTCCCCAAGCTGGGCTTCTTAGGGCTTGGCGCATAATGTTACCGAGCTGAATCATTAAACAATACAAGAGAGAGGAAGGACACACTCCTTTGAAAAAAGAGACAAACCAGCCAAGCCATGCACCTTGCCAGCGACAGCAGGGTTTCTAGTCCCGCCCCTTTGGGGGAGGGACCTGAGGATGGGAGGGAGATGACTTCATGGGGGCGGGGTGCAATTTGCATACCTTGTGTCCTCTGTCCGTGTCTCCATTTACTTCTGTCGCTTCTTGCTGCGTGCGTTTTGAAGCTATTACGTGCTGACACATTTACGATTACGCCTTTCTGTCGAACAGAACCCTCTCTCCCGAACAAAGGCTTTGTTCTGAAGTCCACTCTGTCTAAAATGAAGACAAAGAAAGACCTGCCGGCTTTCTTTCGTTGCACACACGTGGTCATCTCTTCCCATCCCTTTGACTTTAACCTCCCTGTGTCTTTAGAGTTGCAGAGTGTCCTTGCGGGCACCATGTAGTGGAGTCCTGCTGTTTCATCCAGTCTGACAATCTCTGCTTTTTTAACTGAACTGCTCAATCCATTTACGTTTAGTATCATTACTGTTATGGTTGGATGAGAGTTTACCATCTTGCCATTGTTTTCTATCTGTCTCAGCTTTTTTGCTTTTCTGGTTCTCTGAAATGTTTTCTTTTGCATTAATTTATTGTTTAGTGTTTCATTTTATGTCCTCTATTGCATTTTTAGCTATGCTGTTTTTCATAGACTACTTTTCATTATTTTTACTGGTTGTTCTGGGGATTCTAATACATGTCTACTCATATATATAGCTAATATATAACTCAGCACTGCCCACTTAGGCTCAATATTGTACCACTTCACACTGCTCAAATTTAAAATATTATGAGAGTACAATTACATTGATTTTTTATCCATTGTAATAGTAAGGTCATATATTTTATTTCTATGTACATGATAAACCTGATATTACAGTGCTATTATTTTTACTTTAAACTGTGATCTGCCATGTAAAGAAATTAAGAAGAAAAAAGTGAAAGCTAATATTTTCTACTTAGCCACACCTCTGTCACTTCTGGTACCCACCATTCCCACCTTTCGGTCTGGATTGCCCCCTAGGCTCACTTCCACTCAGCCTTAAGAACTTCCTTTAGTATTTCTTGCAGTGCAAGCCTGGGAGTGACAAGCTTTCTCAGCCTCGGTTTGCCTGAGAATATCTTTATTTCCCCCTCATTATTAAACAGCTCTATTGAGATGTAATTTGCATATCGTACAATTCATCCATTTAAAATGTCCACCTCAATGGTTTTTGGTATACTACATCATTCATTTTCTTAAATCATGTTTTAAAATTGTGGTAAATGTTGCCATTTTAACGATTTTAGTGTACAGTTCGGTGGCATTAACGTTGTATGAACAGCACCACTATTCCTGAAGCCATTAAGCAATAACGTCCCACGGCCCTTCCCACCACCAGCCCCCCAACCTACTCTCAGTCTCTATAAATTTGCCTGCTCTGGGTGCCTCACGTAAGGGGAATCATGCAGTGTTTGGCTTTCTGTGCACACCTTACGTCACTCGGCCTATGTTTTCAACGTTCCCCCATGTTGTAACATGTGTCCGCACTTTATTCCTTTTTAGGGCCGGACACTATTCCATTGTATGCGCCCCTATCCTCATATAACACATTCGGCTGACCCATTCCTTCACTGTGGCCACGGCACCCGTTCCTACGTTCCGGCTACTGTGTGTAAATCCTTCTGCTGTGGACTTTGGGGCACAAACACCTACGTCCCCACTCTCAGTGCCTTTGAGCTCATCTTTATTTTTGAAAGACACAGAATTCTATGTTGACAGTTTGTTTCTTTCTGTGTTTAAAGTTCTTACTCCATTTTCCTTCAGGTCTCCATTATTTCTGATGAGAGATCAGCCTTGATTTTTACTGCTTCCTGTATGGAGACAATACAGGAAACAATGAAACTCCTCCACGCAGCAGGTGTCTAGGGAGAGGTGGCCGCTATTGGCCTTTGAGATTCGGCTCATGAGACATCACTCCCACAGGAAGCTCGTTCGATAACCCCATCTGGAATTAACTGCCCTTTCTCTTTGCCCCTGAACATTGTGGGCTTACCTTTCAACTACCCTTTGTCATCGTATTATTTGCTAACCCCAGTCTCTCCAGCGAGACTCCGAGTCCCCAAAAGTGGGGACAGGTGTATTGATGAGCTGTGTCCCAGGCTCACAGTGGGTCCCTGATTCTCACTTGTCCCACTCAGCGAAGCAGCCCGTCTCTGAGATGCCAGGCGCAGTTTCACAGGCAGTGCCGTGCGTGACGATCGGTAACCCGGCCGAGAGCTGCAGGGTCTGGGAACTCGCTGGGGACCGGCCAGCCTGGGGCCGTGCCTCCAGCCCTGTTGAACTGTAATGGAAGCTCACGCCGCACAAAGCAAGGCCCGGGTCAGGCTTCATGGAAGCGCTGCGTGCCGTGCCTCTGAAAGCTCCTGCCATTTCCTTTGCAGAGCTTCAGTGTCTCCTGACTACTCACTGCTCTGCCACGAGACCACAAATCCCTAATGCATACGTTAGGCTTCTCTCCCCACGCAGCCCTCTCTTGTCTGAAACGTCCCCAGTCCTCCCCTGCCCCTCTCACTCCAGCACCTGACCCCCGGGTGGCTCCTCTATCCAACGAACTTGCCCGGGCAGGTGTCAATGACGTTGAGGAAGAGGATGAGCATGAGGATGAAGACTGAAGCTCACGCACGGAGGCGGAACTATGCCCCGGGCACCGTGCACGTTGTTCGGTTTAGTCCTTATCGACCCCGAGATAGGTGTCCTCCTCCTCATTTAACAGAAGCGTCCTCTGGAGGCTCAGAAAGATGATGGCACTGCGGGGGTCAGGCGAATGGTAAGAGAGAACCCAGTCTTGCAGACTCTTCGCCCTGTGCAGTTGGCTCTTTGTGGCACTCAGCAACCCCCGACTCTGCGGACGGGTGCGCAGGCCTGACCCCCGACCCCCCACCCAGTCGCATCAAGTTCTCACGGCTCCTAAAGCACTGGGGCGTGGTGATTTTTCAAAGGGGCGTTACTATCTGTGATAGATCGTTCGTAACATGTGCTGGACAGGGAAGGTGGGTGGGGTGACCTGGGAGATCTGGTGGGGGTGAGGATGGGTCCTCCTCACACACTTATAATGACAAACGCCACTTGTTGAGGGCCCGCTGGAGCCAGAGCACGCACTGGAAATTGACATACGTTATCTCTCTTCTGTTCTCACGGCAATCCTGTGGGGTGGCTATTATTCCCATTTCGCAGGTGAGGGGACTGAGACCCGGAGGAGTTTGGTAACTTGGAGCTTCTAGATGGGCCTTCTCTCCCCGTCCCCGGTCTGTCCCATCCTCTGCTCCTCCTCTGGCCGGCTCACTCGGAGTCACCATTTGGTCAAGCTGAGATGTCACCTCCCTGGCCTGCAGCATCCTCAAGGCTGGCCTGAGGCCCTCCTGGCCCCACCTTCTGGTAACCTTGCCCTTCACCCTGTCGTGGAGCTCTACACGCTACACCATCCTTGCCCCTTTGCTGTCCTGACCCTCTGTCTGCGCAGTGACTCACATCTTACTTGGCTCCGTGTAGTTAAAGGATTTAGTTAAAGAAAAATGCCCAGAGCAGTCTCTGGCACACAGGAACTAAATAAATGCTGTTACTTTTATTGTCCCTACTGCTTACCACAATGTCAGGTCAAGAGACATTCGTTAAATTAAGAAGTGAATGGTTATCACACAGCTATGCTCTCACAGAGCCGGGGATATGTGCCTCCTGTCCCGGACCCATGTATCACTCCCATGGCCAGGCTGGGCCTGTGGGACCCTTTCCATCCACCCGCAGCTGGCCTGCCTAGACCTCCAGAGAGCACCCCCCACCCACACGCCCTCAGCAGAGGCGGGTGCACGCACTGGGGGCAGCTCTCCACCATGAAGCCCGCAGAGGCCTCGGTCGAGCAGCCCCTCTGGCTCCAGCAGACCACTGCCTTGGAGAAAGTCCAGTAAAGCACCCTGGCAAAGGAGGCCCAAGATTTGCCCTCTGCAGGGCTAGTGGGTGGTTAAGGAACCCTCTGCATTGTCCTGGGAACTCTCCAACATAGAATGCTGAAAGGAGCAGGGATTTAAGGCCAGACTTACCCATCAACCTTCATGAGTCATCTCAGCCAGCTCCCTCCTCTCGCTGTCTCCCCTGGGAAACCTTCATTTTGGTCCAGGCCTTTCTCTCTGTCCCTCCTCCACCACCGGCCCTGCCCTCTCCCACATCTACCACCATCTCTTGCATCCTGAGGCAGCCCCTCCTTGCAAAGTCTGGGCGCCTTGCTCCTTGTGCATCTGCTAATGATGCATGCCCCACCTCCCCGCAATGCAGCCTGGCGCTCACCTCGCCCAAGCACTCACCTTTGCAGAAAAGGGGGCTACACCCCCCAGAACCTCAGCCAGTCCTGACCAGAACAAGACCCACCAGAAGGTGGGGGCTATGACTGCTCTTAGTCCCCACGCTAGGAATTGTGTACCATTGGCTTAAGTCCACCTGGTTAGGACATGAATTCTCCATTTGACCACCCAGAGTGACCAAGTCCACCCAATAAGTGACTCATTACCTACTGTAATCCACTTGGTGACCGCCACCACCTGGGCTGCAGAATCAAAAGTCATTGAAAGCCCGGGGAAAGTCAAGACAAACCAAGGGGTGAGCTTGGTTCGGGCCAATGGAAGTTCGTGAGAGAGATAAACGGGAAGGACCTGTCCAGGAACTACTGCTACGGCGCTTTGCTGTTCCTCGGCCCTTGCGGAGAGCTTCTCCAAGGCCCACGCCCTCGCACGGATGCTTTCTGGACTCCTCGTAACAACTTTGTGCAGTGAGAACAGGGAGGTAGACGTAAGTCGTGTTTGCCGTGGGTACCCAGCTAATAAATGGCAGGAACACAGTTCGGACGGAGGCCACTCAGATCCCGGATCCCAAGCCCGTAACCTCAGGAACATACTCATTTCCATGGTCAGCAGCCTGGGCGTAGCACAGTGCTGGCGGAGATTGGAGAGAAGGAGGGGGTGGTGCTCGATCACGGGAGAGCCACGGACTCTGATAGTTTAAAAGAGGGAATGACAAGCACACACTTGGTGTTTTCCGAAGATAATTGAGGGCGTTGTTAAAACATTCCCTTTCCTTGTGCCGGAGTATGAGAGAATGGCCCTTGTCTATACTGGGCCCACAGGGGTCAAGGGCAAGCAGCGGCCCCATGAGGCTGGAGTGGGAGCCACAGCGGTGATGTGCAAGCTCCGCCCCCCAGCAAGAGCCCCTTCCTCCGGTAAGGCTGGCAGTTCTCACCCTTAAGGACTGCCCTCCGGCACTAACTTCCCAGGGTCTGAGATTTTTGTTAAGGAAAGTGACATTTTCTTTCAGGTTTATCCCTCTTGGAAAGGGTAATAAGCATCGCCTAGTGAGCAAGGAGGGACTTGGGGGTGCAGCGATATACACGACGACTGTTTGGACTCACCCTGCTCTTTTCTAGAACAATCTTAATTAAGTGGAAGGTGCCAGTAGCTCTGAAAAAATTTACCCACTGCCCCTCTAAGTAACTCTCATCAATAGCAGAGGCACAAAAGTGTCGCCATGACCGGGCACGTGACATATTACAAATGATCATCTGTCGCTTTTTTTTTTTGCAAATTATATAACTGATCATTCTCTATCACTAAAGGTTATTGACATAAATGTTTAAGGAGCAATACAATAAAAATGACAGCACAGATGTTCTCTTTAGGAAGAAGACCCTGAACGACCGGCCGTTATTGACCCTTGAGCATTCCGCCGAGACACAGCCGCGAGCTTTGCTGGGACACAGCCCGACAGTTGGCGACTGCTTCTCCACCACACGCAGGGGACACCGTCCGGGCCGCCTGTTTGCAGAAGCATCCAGTCTTTCTATTTTGAAACTGTGAATTATGGAGAAAAACAGAAAATGTGAGTTAAAAGTAATATAGGCTTTGTTTTTTAACTGCTAAAACATTTGTCTAAATTATTTTTTCATTTTAAACTACAAGTTGGCTACAGTATCATATTAGTTTCAGGTGCACACCCCAGTGATTGGACACTGCACGACTTGCTACGTGATCATCCCCGTAAGTCTCACGCCCATCCGACCCCGTGCGTGGTTATCAGACTATTATCGACTGTACTCCCTACGCCGTGCTTGACATCCCGTGACCTGTCTGTAACAGCCAGTTTGTGATTTTGGTCCCTTCAGCTTTTCCACCTGCCCCCCTCACCCCCGCCAACTGGCAACTATCAAATCGTTCTGTGTCTATGAGTCTGTTTTTGTTCTAATTGTTCATTTATTTTGTTTTTTAGATTTGATTGTTGATGATATGTATTTAGTGCCATTTTATTATTCATATTTTTATCTTTCTTCTCTGTAAAGATGGCCCTTTAATATTTCATATAACACTGATCTGGTGGTGAAGATCTTTATATGTCCTTTCACCCTAAATAATAGCTTCACTGCAGGGGGCAACCTTGGATGGAGGTCCTTGATTTTCATCACTTGGAATATTTCTTGACAATCCTTTCTGGCCTACAAAGTTTCTTTGAGAAATCAGCTGACAGTCTTATGGGGGCTCCCTTGTAGATAACAAACTGCTTTTCTCTTGCTGCTTTTAAGGTTCTCTCTTTGTCTTTAACCTTTGGCATTTTAATTATGATGTATCTTGGAGGGGGCCTCTTTGGGTCCATCTTGTTTGGGACCCTCTGTGCTTCCTGCTCTTGTATGTCTGTTTCTTTCATCAGGTTAGGGAAGTTTTCTGTCATAATTTTTTAAAGTAGATTTTCAATTTTTTGCTCTTTCTCTTCCCCTTTCAGCACCCCCTATGATACTAACATTGGTACACTTGAAGTTATCCCAGAGACTCCTTACACTATCCTCATTTTTTAAAATTCTTTTCTCTTTTTGCTGTTCTGATTGATATTTTTGTTTCCTTATCTTCCACATCACTGACGTGATTCTTGGCTTCATCTGCTGTACTGTTGATTCCCTGTAAACTATTCTTTATTTCAGTTAGTGTATCCTTCATTTCTGACTGGTTATTTGTTTATGGTTTCAATGTCCTTTTTTTATGCTGTTAAAATTATCACTAAGTTCATTGAGCACCCTTATAAACAGTGTTTTCAACTCTGCATCTAGTAGATTGCTTGTCTCCTTTTTTTT
>CM052538.1:187937775-187980788 GCA_028533065.1 Trachops cirrhosus | reverse complement strand
GGGGGTGCACCCCCAGGTCAGAAGGAGTGAGGGATAGTAGGCAGGGAGGCGGGGAAGGAAGGGAAGCCGAGGAAGTGTGGTGGGCTCACTGAGCAGGCCCCAGCTTTGCCGGGGAGCACAGCTCATTGCTCAGTCCCGCTAGACAGATTTGAATAAGCCATCTGGAACCATGGGTGGAGAAAGGGGGGTGGATGACCTGCCAGAGACCTTTTCTCTCATTGATCAACATTCATATCACAGGGAGTTAAGTCCCCCACATCTTTCAGGTTGGCCCCTACAGACAGCTGCGGGGGCATCAGATCCCACCCAGTCTCTGGAGTGCGCGGGTCTTCAGTTGAGCAGAAGCCAAAGCCTCCGTGAGGAAGGTCAGGCTGGGCGTGGACCCACTGCAGCTGGGGTCCCTCCCAAGGTGGGCATGATGGCAGCCTCACTGGAACACAGCTCTCACCCTGGGGGAGGTGGCACGAGACAGTGGTATGAAGAGAGGGGATGATGATGATGACAATGACAATGATGGCTGTCCTCTCTACTGAGCAGCACGAGGAGCCGGGGGAGCCGAGCAAATCTGAGGAAGTGCAAAATGGGCTCCGATACAGTCCACCCCTTGCGTTATTCAGAGTTGCTCACACCCACCTACGATACTTGGATCTAACTTAAGAACAAACTAGCACTGATTTGAGAGTGAAGGCACAGGTCCAGTTTTTGGGGTGGTCAATCATAACTTCCTAAGAAGACATAAAAGCATTAGCGAACCAGGCAATGGTCCCACTGCTGCAGCCGGTCCCGGGGCCGTAACTGGCACTCGTCACCTTCCCTCCGCCCACACCTCTCTTTCCAGATCTCTCCAGCCCGCTTGGCAGCTGGCCTGGGTTCTTACCTGGAGGGTCTGTGGGTTACTCAGCCCATCTGTGGTTTCCTCTGAGTGCAAAAGCCCCAGTGAAACTCAGTGTATCAGCTGGGGCTGCCGTAACAAAATCCTGTAGGGGGTGGGGTGGGGGCGGGGCTTAAACAACAGAAATTCATTTTTTTCTCAGTTCTGGAGGCTGGAAGTCCGATAACATTCCAGCAGGGTCAGCTTCTGGTGAGAGTTCTCTTCCTGGCTTATAGACAGCTGCCTTGTCTTCACATGGCCTTTCTTCTGAGCTCAGGGGGAGAGAGGGGGAAAGAGAGAGAAGGAGAGAGTGCACGCCCTGATCTCTCTATTCCTATAAGGGCACCCATACTATTGCGTCAGGGCCCCACCTTTATGAACCCGTTTAACCTTCATTTCCCCCTAAAAAGCCCATCTGCAAGTAGTCACACTGGCAGTTACATCTTCAACATATGAATTGGGATGGCAGGGGGCACAATTCAGTCCATAGCACCAGACGTACCCTGCCCTGTGCCCACTGTGTGACTGCAAGCCTAGATCACGGTCATCAAGGACGATCATTCCACCAAGGCAGCAGCCCCTCTCTGACTGCTGGTCCCCCGCATGAAGAGTCCATGGTGCCCAGGGAGTAGTTACAGCTTCCCGTTCAGTGGAGCCCTTACTATACATGCCGGCGGAAGCTTCACCCCACAGGAGCCAGGGCCTCTCACGCTGGAGAGTCTAAGTTTGCAGGAACAAGGAATGCAGTCTTCAGGCATCTCACTGGCCATTGGGCTCAGAGGAGCCAAGCCTACGTCCACACCTTGGTTCCCAGACTTGTGTATTCTAACGATTGGAGACACACTTACCAACACACTTTATATCCAGGAGGAAAATGTCTCAAGTCCACAAGCTGTTGTCTCTGAGATGATCTGGAGCTGAGCCTTTGGCAGATGGTGCCATGGTTTGGGGAGGTACTAAGATGGCCAGAGAGAGGCTGGCTGACTTCTACAGGGTGGGTCCTCCTGTCCAACTGGATGCCGGGAGCCTCCTTGGCAGTGGATGCTGTCTGGTGCGTATCAGCAGGAGGCAGAAAAACCCTTCGTGCCCACTCCATGAACTCTCCAATTTCCTGCTCACCTGACCTCCAGGAGGTTACCCTGCATTGCCCCAGGAGCCAGTGCCTGTCTGCACCTTGGGCCAGCTCCCCTTCCGCCCTTAAGCGAGGATGTAATGCAATGGTAGTCTGTTCCCAACTAGCACCGATACGTTGTAGACGAGGCCTCGGTCCTTTCATCCTCTGTCGGATAGTCATAGGGACCTCCTCTTTGAGGCTGTAGGTACAGTCAAGGAAGAACTTCCACAGAGCTTAGGATCTAGGCCACTTGCTGATATAACTTACCTGTTCCTCGTGGACCTGTTTGAGCGTGGCCCTAAGCCTGCCACCTCTGTCCCACGTTGGATGGCTGCTGTTCGTGTTCTTCTCACTCAGCAGCGTTGCCCAGCCCATCTCCTAAGGCGCCCCACCCTCCTTCAATCACTGGGCTCTGGGTTGTGAACAGACAGCTAGTTTTCCGTTGTAATAGCTCCTGTTATTTTTCTGCTCTTGCACTCTTGATTTTCTTTAAAAAATAATTATACAAATTGAGCAATATCCTTGTATCCATTGGTCTCATCCCTAGTGACACCATGATCTGTCACCCACTGAAATAGACACCTATGGCTCAAGATCAGCCTGATTGCCAAGCTAGCCTTGCTGTCCTTATGGTAATTATGTCCCCTGTGTCTCTCATGACTCGGGAGTCCAGCTGGCCTTTGCTAAGACATTGATTCCCACTGATGCTAAGGAGTCAGTTTCCCCACCATTTCCCACCCTTGAACTCAGCCTTCAGAGGATTGCCACCATCAAACCTCTCACAGAAGCTGGCGCTCCCCCACCCCCACCAATGACGGGAATGTCCTCTGGGCCACCCCAGAAGACAGTCAGGTGGTGGTCTCGCGATGCTAATACGTGCACATCTCTGAGACTTCTGTTCCTTTTCTCAACAGTGTGCCAGGAAACTTCTAGCATCTCGTGGAGGCTGCTGTCATGGGAACGAGCACCCTCTTGGCAAGGCACCTGCGACAACGGGGTCACTGCTCGGTCTCCAGGCCAAGAGGAGCTGCTCTATTGTGACGAAAGAGAAAAGGGGTGCTTCTATCAGCCAGAGGATTTAGGGAGAGTTGGGGGCCCAAGGGTCTCAGGCTTGTGCACCCAAATGTCCGTATTCCAGAGTCCTGACTTGGATGTAGGACATCTGGGTGGCTGCATGCTCGGCGTTGCCACAAAGCGTGCCGTAGGTCGGCAAACAGCTTCCCTGAATCTACCCCCTTTTTTGGCAAAACTTCCGTACCGTCAGAAGAAGCCATCTAAACTCACAGTCCTCACGGTTATCGCTTCCCACAGCGATCACGTGCAGCAGGCGCTTGACCTCCCAAAGCCTTGCTCTCTACACGCATCTCATTCCCATTAGCTACAGGTGAAGCTGCAGAAATTACGTCACTATGTGCCCCACAGGACCCTGCTTACCCTCAGTGACGAGGCCCCTATTGCTGCCAGATAGATGGGAAAGCCAGCTGCAATGTCCATCCAGCACATTCGCTCTCTAGAGCGTCTGGCAGCGCCAAACTGTCCCAGGTCCCTTAGGAGGCGGAGCTTGAAGCAATGCTTGCTTGCTAACACTTTATTGAGGGACACAACCCTGGGGCCACAAAAATAAGGGGTGGGGGAGGAAGGGACGCAAGGAAGGAGGAAAGCAAACACGAGGTTGTGGGTCGCCAAGCTGCCCCCATCTTCTGAAAAAAACGTTGTCAGTGGCTCCTTCGTGACTACTGAGTATCCCCTGGAGGGCCAGACGGAGCTGCTGCCACCCATACGCCCCGTCAGGGCCCGCACCTCCTTTATTTTTCCCTGGCCAAAATTTGCCCCAAGGTTTAACTCCCTGCCTTTCTGAGTAGAGTCTCCTGGCCCCCGGAGGCAGATCCCAGACACCCTGGTGTGGGCCGCCCTAAGAGTCCAGCAGGGGTGAGAGGGGCCAGAGCCTGCCTGCGTCCTCCGTGACAGGAGGGGGCCCGTGACAGAGCCTGGCCTTCACCCTAGAAAGGCTGTGATGTCCCACAGTGGTAGGAGGGCCAGGTCACACTGCAGAGTAGCTTTGATCGGGCCCGGACCAGGACTACCGAAGGCCAGAACGGACAACGCAGGCTTTCCAACGTGCAAAACCCGCCCGGGTCCTTCCAAAGTATTGGACCTCTAGTTGGGGGGGGGCGTCAGTACTTCGGAAGCCCAGCCGAGCAGCTGTGTGATCCTTGGGTAAGTCACTTGTCTGAAGTTGTCAAATGGGGCAGTTACATTTACCTCGCAGAACTGTGAGGATTGGATCAAAATGAGGCATAAAGAACATTTTTAAGCAGCAAAGAGCTCCATGAATAAACATCACTGACCAAAACATCCTGCCTGGGATAATGGAGTGGAAAGGCGTTAAAATGCTGTGTTCCTCAGACCGCCGCTGACCACCAGGGCTCCGTGTTGTGCCCCGTCCTCCGGTTTCACGCTGTTGGCGAGACGCCGGCACCTAGGAGGCCTCCACGCACACCAGTATTTTATTCCCATCTCTTGTCCCGCAACCGTGGGCCCCCTTAGGGCACCAACAAGACCTGACTTGTCACCGTTGTATACCCAGCATCCAACACGCCACCTGGCCCTTAGTAGGTGCTCACAAGCACTAGGTATGAAATGAAAGAGTGAACAAATGAACAAATGAACCAGAATCTCCACATCTTTGTCCGAGGGGCTCCTAACACGTGAGAGATACCCCAACTCCCAGCAGGTCACCTCATCCTGGAAACTCTCACTGACCCTCCCTCCAGCCTTCACTCCTCTGTCCCCTTACAGCGCAGGTCCCTCTCTCTCCCTGCACTCTCAGTCCCTGCACTCTCACGCCACAGCTGACAGTGGAATGGCCGATTCGATTACCTGTCTCCCAGATCAGACCCCAGGTTCCTGGAGGAAAGGGATGCGGCCTCATTCCTGTCTGTCCCCAGCATCTCCCCGGTTCACACGTGTCTCTGCAGAGCTCGTATGGAGAAGAGCATTAGGTCAGCACTCCACATAAAGGCGGTCACTAGGAAACTGGTCTGAAAGCCAATTTGCAGGGCAAACAGTACTTAGAGTGTGTGTTTACAGGGGTGACTTAAGGGTGCCCATAGAGACTGGGGAAACGAAGGAAGAAAATATTCTTTCAGTGAATGAACTGCGGTGTCTGATGCCCCACTCTCTGTCCAGAGCCCCTGGTACCATCGTCCAAACGAAAACTAGGATTGTCCATGCCTTGGGGACCCTTCTGCAAAGCCACTCCATCAGTCAAAGTGCTTGCCACTTGCTTCCACCGGAGGAGCAGAGCGGGCTCTGTGTGGCCTGGGAGTCCGGGCAACTTGTTTGAAAGAAACGAACGGGGCTGCTTAGCGACTACTTGTTGATAGTCTTGCCTCAAACAGGCAAGAGGAGCTTGAGGTGGTTGAGGAAAAACAGCGGTGGAGAGACCTTCCCCAGGTCCATCAGCAACTCCTGCCCAGACGCAGCCCTGTGGTTGGAGACGGACCTGTGGGAGGGAGAGCGAGACCTTGGCCCCTGCACCTGAGCCCGGGCACCCGCGGGAGCTTCCGTCCCCTCCGAAAGGGTCCTCAAGGACAGAGCGCCAAAAGGGGTCTCCGCGAATCAGTCCCTACCCCCTTCCCGCCGCCTCGGAGAAACTTGGGAGGAGGGCAAGCAAGGAGCAAGTCCCCCCTGGAGCTGAGTCCCCTTCCTCGCGGGTGAATTAATAAATGATTGAGCGCCCAGTTCACAACAGCCTCGCTAGATGGAGACCAGGAATCACTGCAGCAGCGCTGGCGGCGGCGGCGGCGGCGGGGAGCGCGGGCGGGAGCGCTGCCCGCGCGGGAGGCGGGCGAGGCTCTGGCGAGGCTCACGTCTGTTTTCCTTTTTCGTGCATTATTTATTTCGCCTCCGCCTGCGGCCCTGCTGCCCGAGCGGGCGCTCCCAGCCAGCGCCTCTCGCCGCTGCCTCTCCTGGGCCGGCGTGACGGACGAGAAGAGCTCCTGCACCCCCGCGCCCTGGGCAGCCGCGCGGCGCCACCGCGAAGGGCGGGGACCCGGGGAGGGCACTCGCTGCCTGCTCCAGGCTGCTTGGAAGAGACTTTCCCCGCCCCCGCCTCCGCCTCGGCAGCTTGCCCTGGCCCTGGGCGCGGGGTGCCGCCCCTCCCGCCCCGCGCGCGGCCAGGCGCAGCCTGGAGCCACCGCGCCCTGCACCCAGTGCGAGCGCGCAGCGCCTGGGACCCCAGCTCAACGGCCCCGGAGGCCCAAGCCGCACGCAAACTTTTGCTCCAGTGCCCGGTGCTCCTCCCAGGCACGTGAAGCCCCCAAGCGCCCGCGCAGTCGCTAGGGTGAGGACCGAGGCCCCGCCTAGAGGGCGGGGGACTGGGGAGGCGGCTGGCTTTAAATGGGGGCCGTCTGGCGGCTCGGGGACAGTCTACCGCGGGGGGAGTGCGACGTCCCTTCGCCGCGCGGTGAATCGGCTGGGGCGGCCCCCAGGCAAGGTGGCGTGAAGCACTGGAGGGGTGCGGGCGGAGATGGAGACCTGGGGGGAGCTCACGCTCTGGGGCGGGAGGCCGGGGCTCCGGAGAGCGTGCCAGGGTAAATGGGGTGCGCACGGAGGCGCATATGTTGCAATGTGCGCAGTGAGGGCCGGCAGGGCAAGGAGGCAAGGAGGGTGCCCGCAGCGTGTGATTTCGTGGTGTTGTGCATGCAGGGTCAGCGAGTGTGCAGACTGGAGTCGGTGGGTGTGCACGCAGGGGGAGTGATTCCCGCCGGGTTTGAAGTGTGCTAACTGTGGGAGTGAGTTGTGCGTGGCTGTTTCTGGGGTGATGCACAGGGCTCTCCATGTGTGCTCGACTGTTTCTGAAGGGACGCCTGGGGCCAAGGTGTCCGTTCGTGCAGGATTCTGGGGATGTGCACCTGGGCCGAGGTATTCACGCAGGGTTCTGAGGGCATGCACCAGGAAAGAGTGTGAGTTCTGGGAAGTTGGTTTCTGCGAGTGTGCACAAGAAGTCATTGAATGTGCAAACTGGAGTGAGGGGGCAGGCTTGATTTACGAGGGTGCCCCAGGGTGCGGGGCGCGCCTGTCCAGCCAGGGCTGCTTGCCCAGTGTTTGGGAGCACGGTCCCCGTGCGGTGCCCGCCTGACCCAAGCTTTGCTCCCCTGACAGTTCGCCCCGAGAGCGGGTGCCACGGGCCGAGATGCTCCTCCGGGACCTGGTCCTGCGCCGTGGCTGCTGTTGGCCCTCGCTGCTGCTGCACTGCGCGCTCCACCCGCTCTGGGGCTTCGTGCAGGTGAGCGCTGGCGCCAGTTGCGAGGGCTGCACGGGCTTAGGGACCTGGGCAGGACTGGGTGGGGGCGGGGTGCTGCTTCACTCACTCAACCCCAGCTTCCTGCAGCCCCCCTATGATTAGTCCTGGGGAGAATTCAGGTCAAGAAAAGATGCTAGGGCCTCTGCAAAGTCTGGCCGGGAAGAGATGAGAGGCTCCAGAGGAAGGCTTCAGCTGTGGTCTAAGGCCTGCAGGACAGGGCCTCAGTACTGGGAGGGTTAAGGAATGCCTGGTGGCATTTGGGGGGTTGGGGATTATTCCCGTGCTTGTGTGAGTTGCACAGTCCAAAGAAGAAGAGATGGGCGAGACTGCTTGCCAGTCTGCCATGGCCCCTGAGCTGTCCCAAGCTACAGGGCCCTGCTGGGAACCATCTCAGTCAGTCTTGCTTGGGTGGCGGCCGAGTTACCACTGGGCAAGGACCAGGAGCTCTAAAGCTGGACCCGACATGCGGGTTGAGTGGGCGGGTGGCCAGCGTCCCCCTAGCCCGCAGCCCCGGCACCAGGCCCTCTGCCCTCTTCCCTGGCTAGCCTCCGCCTCACTCACAGTTGTTTTCCTTTCGGAACTGACAGCTTCCTTGAATGTGTGAAACGGCAGTTATTAAACTCAGCTGCGCCTCCTCAGGATGCAGGATTGTGTCACTTTTATACACTCAGGCGGTTGAGGACCAGCCTCCCTTGTTCAACTTTGAGTCGAACCTCAGATACGATGTGCACTTCATTTTTATTTTCACTTGCTTCCAGTTTTCCATAAGACTTTTCAGCTAGTGTGGAGAGAGACCCAACAATGTTGTCTTTCTCCACGACTAGAATTCTCCAGGATAGAAGCTGGAGACTCACCACTACCACCACCAAAAGAGATAATTGTGCAAAAGCAGCCCAGTCTTTTCTCAGTGTCTTTTAGCCAGGCAGTACTTACACAAGTATGTGTGTGTGCTTCAGATGCTGTTACTCAATACAAATCAATTTGCGTGCAAACCAATTAGAAAAGGAACCCACTAGACAAGTAGAATGGATAAAATCTTGGCTGCAGGCTCTGGAAAAATTAATCTATGAATGATAAGGACCGGGAAGCCAAGGGAAAGGGGCTTGGGGACGGATGGATCTGCTTTTTAAGCAAAAGAGCTGAATCGAGGGGAACAGAGGGGAGAAGAGGAAAAACGGAAGGGCACGAAGCTGAGTACCCCCTGTAAGTGGAGTGCTTAAAACCTGTCACGTCATGGGGGTGTCTCGAACACCGAGAAAGAACTCAGAGTTTCCATGAGAGTTATGCCCGAAGAGCCCCCCGAAGTCGGAAGCATTTGGAAGGGTGAGGCTGACGTGACAGAGTCCTCTAATTAATAGGATAACTGGTGAAGTGAGAGACCTGTGGTCCCCAGTGCACCCGGTTCCTACTTGAAATCATCCCAAAGGCTCTGGAGGATGCCAAGATGATAAGAAACTCAATCATTCAAGTCAGATGACATTTAAATTGCCGCAAGGTTGGTGTGGGGGCATCCATTAGCCTCCCCCCTTTTCTCTTTAATGTGTCTGGAATTGAGATTTTGAGCTTTTGTGATGTAGGGTTCTTCTAAGTTCACTTCCAGATGATTCCTTTTTTTTTTTTTTTGCAAGCAGAGAGGATGACAGGCTGGCAAATTTATTAGGTGCGACAGGAGTGTGTCTCATCAAGTCACTGTGGTGCTGGCCTGTCTCCATAAAAGATGCCAGAAGCCATCATCTTTGTGGGCCTCCTGAAGCCACCCAACGGGGACACAGGCTCTGATCCGAGCCTGTGGGTTTCTGTGTGTGGACAAGGTGCCGCCCCCAGTCCCAAGCGATGCTGACCTCCCGCTATGGCCAGTCACTACAGCTTCACTGAAAAGTTCAGCAGCATTTACTGGGCACCTACTGTTTGCTAGGCTCTGTGTTAAGTTCAAGGGACCTAGTGGTCGCTGCCCTGAGGGCAGCAACAGCCTGGCACTGGAGAGATAATTAAGCAAATACTTACAGGCAGATAGAGGGGTCCACAGGAGATGGGACCCCGAGGAAGAGACAGAGAGGACCCACAGGTGTGGTGCTTCGGCTGAGACGGGAACCAGGAGAGGTCAGGAGCCGGGGCGGGCAGGGGTGAAGCGTGCAGGCGGAGGGAACAGCCCCCGGGCTGGAGGCGAGAGGGTGAGGCCGCTGTTGCGAGCCACTAACATCGTATCTTGCAGTTTGGACTTCATCCTAGGGACAATGGGACTGTCAAAGGCTTACGCAAGAGATGACATGACCTCAGATGGGCCTTTGAGACATCTCAGTCCAGCTCCAGCCAGGAAGATGGACTCGGGGCAGGCAGCAAGGAGGCAAGGGTCAAGGAGGCTGGTGACGGTAGGGTTGCCAGATTGAGCAAATAAAAATACAGGATGTATAGTTAAATTTGAATTTCAGATAAGCCACAGATTGTTCTTTAGCATAATAAATATACCCCATTACAATATCTGGGACATACTTATACTAAAAAATTTATTGTTTATCTGAAATTAGCAGGGCATCCTGCATTTCACCTAGCAACCATACGGGAGAGGCGAGGACTGCCCAGCAGAGAGAGGATGGGGTCCTAGTTTAGGGGGGGAGTGGGGAGAATGGATGGGTACAAGTCCTGTTTATGAGTCAACATCCCCTGGACCAGAGAGCTGAACTGAGTGGCCAGGAGTGGGAACTGGCAGCCATGGAGGCCCTTGTGCCCCAGACCACAGTGACACACCCAATCCAGGTGACTGCAGGATCAACCTGTGCCTCCGGATTCTGGCCTCAGGAAAGCACTGCAGAGCAGCGGAGGGAAGGCAGAGGGTGGCAAAGCTGGAGTGAAAACTCGTCCCAGGAAGTCACGATACCAGCTTTTGCTCTGTGGGCTGCAGGCAAGTTGTTGACCTCTCTGGGCCTCTGCTCCTTCTTAGTCAAGTGCAGCTAAGAGCAGGTGACCTCAAGGGCAAGGTCGTTGTCCTTGTGGGACTCCCTAAGATATAAACCAACCAAGCCAGGTATGGATGCAAGCTCCCAGTACTAAGATTTCCTCTCTACTTGCCTAAATGCCACACCACCGCCCCACAGGACCCCGAAGTGCACTTGGGTTGGGGGTAAGGGCTAGACCCTGTGTCTCTGCCCTGGGCGGCAGATCACCTCCCAACACATCTTTTCCCTGAGCCCCCACGGAACCCGGGCCCTGGGCAGCTGCAGCAGATCACTTGCCCTCACTGAGCCTGCTGTCCCTGCCGCTACGTGTGGATGGTAACAACCACCCCTCCCGGTTATCCTCACGGTGAAATGACAGCCTGCCTCCCATGGCCAGCACACAGCAGCGCTCAGGAAGTCACACTAGGTCAGCATCAATGAAGCACAGGCTCATCTACCTGCCAGCTTAAGTAGGGGGAGCAAACATTACAAAACAGTGGGGAAGATGCCCCAGAGACAAGGGCATACAAGGTGCGGAAGCTGCCCGGGCAGGTAGGTCTCCTCTGGGGGGTCACGGGGCTCAGGGCGGCTTGCCTGAGAAGGCTGCGCGGGAGCTGGGTTTGAAGGATGAACGGAAGTTGGCAAGCAGATCGAGGGTTGTCATAACCAGCCGTCAGTGGCGACAGGCTGAGCGGCCTCGGGTTTGCGCTGGACCAAACTCCAGGAAGGGGCCTCCAAGTGGGGCCCGCCCCTCAGGGAGGACAGCCAGCCCCGAGCAGACACTCTTGTGATGACGGTTGGTTAAGCAGTTGCCGGCCCCCTTTCCAGTGGGGCCATTCCGAGACACCACAGCTTTCTGAAATTCTTCCCCTCCCATCAGCCTTGAAGCTTGGCCCCGGGTTCCCTGCCTATAGTTTCACTGCATTAAACTCTCTTGCACATCTGTGCCCACATAGCCTCTCACACAAATAGGTCATTGGGTTGGGCCAGGTTAAACAAACGTGCTGCTCTCCAACGCTCTTGTGTAAATTGCACTGTGGAGAGTGGGAAAGTAATTGCTTTGGCAGTGGCCTTCCCGGCTTGACGTTCACATACTTGGTAGAGTTCAGGGGAGAGGCGATCTCCGAGGCCAGCGGCTGGGCAGATGGAGCTCCCGAGCAACCCCCCGCAGTCCTAGGAGGTCAGAATCCAGAGGGCAGGCTCCGTGCTGGCGGGAGAACTGACCGCTGTACCAGCGGAGAAGCCAGGGGACCGGTCACCGAGGGGCAAAGAGTTAATCATGTCTGTAACATAACAGAGAAAAGGCTCACCCTCTGAGGATGCGCTCTTCCTAGCGGGATATAGATCGCCTCTCGGAGCTTGAACCACTGTGGACAGTCCTTTGAAAACGCTCAGAGGTGATAAGCAGGAGCTTCTTGGCCTTGCCGGTGCTGCCAGAGCTGCAAACCGGTTCCCCTCCTGCCGCGGTCCCCATAGCCCTTACCTGGCCTGCTCACATCTGCCAAAGGCAGCGGGAATCCGAGCCCTGTGGACTCTCTGCTGGGCCTGGACGTGGCAGCCAAGGGTCACGCTGGCCTTTACAGGCAGCTGCACGTGGTTGGTTTTGCACGGAAATCAGGGTTCTAGGTTTCTACTCACTCAAGATGACAGCTAGAGAAATTAAGCGTGGGCATTATTGGGGTGGGGGTGACCACCAACTTTTTCCTTCATGCCTTTAAATCAGCTTATTCCCCGGGTTGGACACAAAGCACCAGCCTCGCAGATTCACGGCACCGCCTCAGGGGGGGACTTGGGCTCGGGCAGTCTATAGCTCCGTTGGAAGCTTAGCCTGGGAAGCTTAACATACCCATGCCCGGCTGCACCTGCAGAAACTCTGATGTAACTGACTGTGGCTAAGGTTGAGATGGGAGTATTTTGGGGGGCTGCCTAGAGATTCCGAAGTGCAGTCGGGGTTGGAGACCACCGGGTGAGCACAGCCAGCTCCCACCACTCGTCCTAGCTTACAGGTCAGGAAATGACACTGATGTCCAAAGACAGCAGACCTGTGTTCCGGAGGCGTGGTTTCTGGTCCAGCTTTTAATAGTTCTTCCTTCATTCACCAAATGTTCATTGAATGCCAGGCATCCCCTTGAGTGCCAGGTTATGATAGCGAGAGAAATGATCACAGGCCTGGCCCCTGCCCCCGTAGACCTATGGCCAGCGGTGCAGATGGGCAGGAACCAGGGAGTCATCCCAAGGCAGACTCCAGCCCTGCAGAGCAGGACCTGGGCCAGAGGAGTCTATGAAAATGAGGTCTGACCGGGTCCCTGGTGAAAGCCATGCTGAGAAGGGGCCAGCGGGGACAGGTGGGGGTGGGGACGTTCCTGCCCACTGGAGCAGCCCACGAAAAGGGTGGGAGTGCGGCCTGGGCCAGAGATTGGAAGAAGGGCCCTGAGGACGGAGCTGCGGGTGAGAGTTCAGGGTGAGTTGGGGCTGGAGACACTGTGGGGAGGGGCGGTGGTCTCCCGTGCAGGACCCTGTGGCCACGTGATCCCCTGAGCTGTGGGCAGGCTTTCAGGGGGCTTTTGAGGGATGCAGATGGTCTGGCTGGGTGTGTTTCACACAAGACCGCTGGGGCTCCCCTTGGTTGTGTGGATCACCAGAGCAGACGCCTGGCTGAGTAAGGCGTTTCCTCCCTGGAGACGGAGGGCCTTGGCAGTCCCAGGAAGGCTGTCAGGAGCTGGGACCCAGGGAAGGGGAAGTCCGGGCCTTGTACTGGAGCAGCACAGACTGGAGAAGTGGCTGGGTCTGCCTGCTGGGGGCATAAATCGGTGTCCTGCCCCCACCCTTGTGGGGGACCCTGGCGTAGCCACTTCTCCTGGGCTTCAGTTTCCTTGTCGGTCTGCTGGGGAGCTTCTAGGAGCTCCTCTTCCAGCTGTTTCTGCCTCTCTGGAATATTGCAGCCACTTGCCACAGTCCCATAGCTGGTCCCCGGCAGAGCTGGAAATAAAACCTTAATCTCCAAACCTGCCAAGCTCGCCTCCCACAACATTGTTCTCTTTGAACCTGACCTCTGTCTGTTCTTCCAGCCGTGGTTTGGGAGAAGAAGCCCAAGTCCCGGCCTGGCAGGGAGCGGGTGGGGCGGGCCCGTTTTGGCTCCCGGTTGCCTCCTTGTCTTCTCTTGGTCACGTGGGTCCATTTCTGCAGGTGACACACGGTGAGCCCCAGAAGTCCTGCTCCAAGGTGACTGACAGCTGTCAACACATCTGCCAGTGCCGGCCCCCTCCCCCGCTGCCGCCGCCACCCCCGCCCCCGCCGCCTCCCAGACTCCTCTCTGCCCCAGGTGAGTAAAGGCTTGCCTGTTTCCGATTTCCCTGGGTGTCCTCCGGGCCCCGGGAGAACCTGGGGCATAGCAGAGGGCAGCCTTGCCTCCTTGTAATTTTCCACTGGCCGAGCAGGAGGAAAGCCAAGGCCCAACTTTCGCCTGCAGTCTGCAAAACGCCTTCCCCACAGAGCGCTCCTGCGGGACGGAGAAGGATGCTTCTGCACCCGTTAATCAGATAACAGTCAACCTCCATTGGATGAGTGACGGGGCCCGGATTGCTCTAAAGGCCAGACCTTTAAAGGACAGGCCCTGGGCACCAGGCTTATATAGCCACCCACGCACACGGCTTCATTTTTCGACTGTAATTCTGGTCTAAGGAGGCTCTGGGAGCACAGTGGCCTGGATGCCTCTCAGCCGCTTGCAGTGAACTCGGCTCCCCGCCCCCTCGCTTGTTTGCCTTGATTTCATCTATGAACAATTCGACCTCCTGGTCATTCAGACAAAGGAGGGTTTCTTAGCCAGAAACAGCCCGAGTCCTGACCTCCAAGGGTTAAGTGCCCTGCATACAATTGCTACTTGACAAGGTCTCTGAGAAGAGATTGTGTACTTGGGGTCGGTCACCCAGGGTTCGGCCTGTAGAATGCCCGTGATGCTGGCCGGGTCTCCCTCGTTAAATGCACCGCCGTTGAGTTATTGGGGCGTATTTTAAAGAAGTTTGACGCTTGCTCTCTGGTCCGCTGTGTGTCCAGACAGTGACACAGTGTCCTGGGGGATCTCCGAAGTCTCTGTGCATTTCTGCGTTTTGTCTGCTGGGCCCCTACATGTCTCTGTTCTTACCTGACACCTGTCCCTGGTGCTTCTCAGAGTGGGGTCCTCAACATTGCCCGAAGCGTTTCTTTAAAAAGGCAGCTTCAGGGGCCCACTTCAGACCCACCCACTCAGAGACATGGGTGGGGCTTAGGAAGTAGCAGTTCTGAGGCGATTCAAATGCAAGTTCAAGTGAACAAACTTGGCCTGCCAGGCCCCCTGCTCTGGGCCTCTGCGGGACTCCCCCATCCCAGGATGCTCACCTCCTCCTCTCTCCGGAAGGAATCCCCAAGCTGTCCTGGGGGGCCTGGCCTCAGGCACCTGCCCTGCGAGGTCACAGCCTCCCCCCTTCCTTGAGGGTGTCTCCTCCTCCAGCGTGTGGGCCCCGGGTCTGTGCTGTCCCCAGCTGCGCTCTATCTGATGGACCCGGTTAGAGCCCCTTCAGTTCACCTGGTGCTGACTGAGCTTCAGTGCCGGACACAGAGGTGAGAGGCCGTTCTGGCCTCCTGGGATCTCTCAGCCTCGAAGGGAGGGCCCTCCTGTCGGCAGCCTACAGGAGGTGGCCTGAGACAGCGCAGACGTTGCCATCCGGTGCACGGGGGATCCCTGAGTGGCTCGGCCACAGCGCACTGTAACTGTGACCTGGGTCTTGAAGAATCAATGGCATTGTTCCCGGTCGATGAGGAGGTGGTGGGAACAGGCACCCGGGCAGAACGACCGGCATGGGCAAAGGCGTGGAGGTCTGCCTCTGTGAGACCCTCCCTGGGCGTCGAGAGCCCTTCAGCAGGTGGGCCAGGGCGGACCGGGCAGGGCCTCGGGCGGGCGCGTGGCCGATGAGATCACATTTCCTCCTGTGAATCACGGTCTGCCAAATGTCATTCATCATATCCAAATGCCTCCTGTTCTTTGCCCCTTCTTCTTTAAATAGACTCACTTTCGTGTTTATGCAAATTAATTTCCAAAGAAAACTTGACACAACCACTGTCAATGAAAAGACAGCACAAACAGAAAGTGACCGTAAAAATAAATGTAATGAAAACGAAGCCAGCGGTAGCGAGGTGTCGGAGCCGGGGTAGCTCTCTGTGGGGGCTCTTCTCTGCGAAGACAGCGGAAGGTTTGTGAGAGCATCGGAAGGGCCTCGTTCCTGGTCCCGGGTTTCACTGTGCTGGGTGCCGGGTCCCTGTGCCTGGGAAGCCAGCTCACCTAGCTGCAGGGACGCGCACCCCGCCCTTCACGAGTCTGCTGTGGGCTGTGACCAACCCACGAAGGTGTTAAGCAGGGAAATGGCTGTATATCTGCTTTAGAGAGATGAACTTTCTTGACAACGCGGAGGTGTGATTGGGGATGAGCCACCAGACTGGAGTCAAGGGGGGGACTCTTGGGACAATTCAGTCCCCAAACCACCCACCCACGAGAGCCTGAAGCCAGGCGGGGGCTGCAGGGAAGGGGAGGCGGGCAGGGAGCGCCCCGTGGCTGGGCCCGAGGGCCTCCTGGGTGAGAGGGGAGGAGGTGCAGTTTGGTCCTAAGGCAGGACTTTCTAGTCACACACAGCAGACAGCCGCCTTGAAGTGGCTTAAATAACACACAACTGGGGAGAGAGATGCTAGTTTGTTGCCCACGTGCCAGGATACTCCAGCAGCGGGTCTTTCGTGACGACAGTACTAGATTTCTGTCTCGGCCCCGTTCTCTTCTGGTTTCTCCTCAGTTGCCTTTTCTCTCAGGTAGGACCAGTCCCTGGGACTCCAGGCACCAGGATCCCATCAACCTTGCAGTTAGTAATCTTCCTGCAAAGAGAGCTTCTCTTTCCCAAAACATCCTCTAACATCCTGGGGCTGACTCTCATTGGATCATCTTGGGTCACGTGTCCATCCTTGGACCAGTCACGGTGGCCTACGGGATGAAATATGCTGATTGGCCAGGCCTGGGCCATGTGACCACCCTTGGGGTTGGAGTGTAGAGACAGAGGTTAAGGGAGTGGTAGCCTCTCAAGGTCATGAACATGAACCCTGGGCAGAGAGGTCAGCAGAGGCACCCCACAGCCATGAAGTGCCTGGCAGATTAGACCAGTGGCAGGGAATGTTTTGTACATTCTCTTAGTCCTCCTTGAGCTCAACCTGGACCCTGTGCACAAGCAGCGCCCAGCAAAATGCCAGACAGAGCTACGGCCACAGCCACAACTGCTGCCTGTCCTACAATGGAAAGGAATTGACCTCGCTCCCAGAGGGCACAGGACTCCAGAGCTACGGAAGCTCTGCAGGTGTGCATGGAGCTCGCCAGGTGCTGGGCTAGGGACTCAGCCATGAGCGAGAGTGGGGCAGGTCCAGCCCTCATGGAGCTCACGGTCCGCTGGACTGTCGTTTGCAGGAGTGTTTGTAGGAGTGGCCTTTCCTGCCGTCTCTCTGGATACCTGGGCTCCAGGCTGGTGTCAGCCTTTGCTCACGTGTTCATCAGATGGGCCTTGAATTTCCACCCCCCCCCACCGACTCCGGGGGCCTCTCTTTCACCTGGGGGAACATTAGTCAAGCACCTGCTCTGTGTCCAGCCCCATGCTGGGGCCACTGGAGGCACACAGAGGCACCCAGGGACTTGTCCCCACTGGCAGGGGCTAGGTGATGAAAAGGCTGGGAATGAGCAGGAGAGTCTGGGTCCCCGGGCTCGGCCACTTCCGTGTGTGTGTGTGTGTGTGTGTGTGTGTGTGTGTGTAGGAGGACCAGGCCACGTGAGGCTCGGCCCCGCCTTCTACAAACCAGGTTTGCAGTTCCATTCACCCGAGGGGCTGACTTGAGGATTCCTGTAAGTGAAAAGTGCTTTTGAAACGGCTGCCAATCATCCTGTGGGAATCCTTCTGACGCACAGTGGCCTGTGAGCGCCAGACCGGGGAATACAGGTGCTGCTGAGGACAGGCTCATTCCAGGAGGGGTGGGAAGGCATGAAAGGATTCCCTGGCAGACCTGGGAGCAGAGAGAGGCCAGACCCAGACGGGCTGTGGGGGGCAGGGAGGTGCTGATGCAAAGGCCCAGAGTTAGGGGCCCAAGGAACCAACAGGAAACTGCCTGCTGACACCTTGTTGATTGGCAGAAGCCTGGGTGGAGGGAGAGAGAAGGGAGGGAGGAATCTCTGCGTGATTCCAAGCAGACTTATCCAGTCTCCCGTGGAAGTACCTGGCAGGAACATTTGCCCAAACGAATTGTTGGGTGGCCTCCATGTGGCCAAACAGCACGCAGGGGGACCGGCCTGTCCTGGTGTGCCCGGCACTCCCCTGGCTCTACCCCGCAAAGTCCTGCATCCCAGAAACCCTGCGGTCCTGGGCAGACCTGCGCAGTTGGTCATCCTACTGCTGGACTGCCCTTCTGGCAAAGGCAGCGTGGTTTTTGTTTTTTGCTGTGTGTGTTTTTGGTGTGTTTGTTGTTTTGTTCTACCACGAAACTTTCCGGAGCACTAGCCCCCAATGCCATCTGGGGCTCATTGCTCTTGGGGGCCACTCAGCCCTGCATCCCTCCGAGGGGGCCCCGCTCTGCGCCCTCTCCCAGCAGCCCGGAAGTCCGTTGAGACATCCCTGGCCTGAGTCCCACCTGCCATCGGGAAGGGGCAGGGGGAAGGCTCTGGTGAGGTGGGAGAATCTTGAGCAGCATCTCTGCTTGCTTCCCTTGTTTCCCAAACTCTGCCCACGACCCTGCACACTTCAGCCGAGGTGGCGGATGCACTTCGTGAACTTTTGCCCCCTGTGGGCCATCGGGGGTCACCAGACCAGTAGTTCTCTGGCGTGAGTGTGGTCAGAACCCCATGGAAGGCTTGTTGTGAACACAGGTTGCCGGGATTCCTGATTTAGTCGGTGTGGGTGGGGCTGAGGGATTGCATCTCTGACAGAGCGTCTGGTGGTGCTGATGCCGCTGGCCTGTGGTGCACAGTATGAGAACCACTGTCCTAGGGGATGGCCTCAGGTCAGGGAGCTCCAGTGTCAGTCCCAACCACTCCAGTCCCAGCCCTGTGACCCTGGACACTGTGCATCCCTGTCAGAGCCTCGGTCTCCTCATCTGTAAAGTGGGGCTGGTGATCCCTACCCGAGACGGGATTTCTGTGAGACTGCATATTATGCGAGCTGTTCTTGGCAGACACCACATGCTGGAGAGGGGATGTTGCAGTGCGGTGGCTCACCGCCTGGCTTTCCTGCCCCCACAACCGGGGCTCCAGCCTTGTTACTTAGATAAGGGATTTGGGCAAGCTGTCCTGAACTGCTTGGGGCCTCCATTTTCACATCTGTAAAATGGGACTAATGACAATACCTGCCACAGATGGGGATGGTCAACCCATGTCACACTCCATACATGGCAGCTGATAAGTAATACTAACGGTAACAATAGAAATAATAATAGTTCACTGACCTCCAGGTTTGGAGTTGCTTAAACGAGGTTCTGGCACCTGTCTGCTGAGAGTGAAAGATCCGATTAGAAACTCAAGGATGAAGTGGGTTCTTTAAGGATGTGTAGACTCCCCTGGGAATTCAATAGAAAGGAAACGGTTGTCAGAGAGTGTCTCCCAGGGCCTCCCTCGCCAGGCCTGTGATTCTCAAAGCCAACCAGAGTCCCCCAAGTGCAGGCACTTCTAGAACGTATGGGCAGGGCTGAACCCCAAGGAAGGGAAGGCAAACCCTGGCCCCAGGGCCTGACCGAAGTGCCCACGACTTGCCCTGAGCTCCGGGCTTCCTCCGTCAGTGCCAGCGGCGGCCCAGGGGTCCCTGCCGGTGACTCGGACGGCTGAGGCCAGGGCAGGAGGGTGTACCCGGGAAAGGCAGGTGCACCCCTCTGTGAGACCTGCCCCTGAGGCTGGCTGGTCCCGAAATAGCAGTGGCAGAGCAGAGGCATGAGCGTGCACTTCCTTAGTGCCTGTCTTTAAGAAGTTCAAAGCACTGCTGTTTCATTTTTTTTGCATTTATTTTATTCTTAGAAAAATCAAAAAAGAGGTTAAGTGACTCCCCAGAGGTCACCCAGCAGTGGTGGAGCTAGGAATGAGTCACCTGATTCATCTCTATGTGCAGAGGCCAAGTTTTAACAGAGAAAAAAATGGGACTGTGGAAGTTCTAGAATGCTCTTTCTGTTTTGGTCCACTCGGAATACTAGAAGGAAACGGATATTTAGCTCCCAACACTGAAGGGGAAGCTCCGCTTTCCTGGCCTCAGGCCTCAAACACTCCTTTGTAGCAGGTGTACGAGCCCGATGTCGATGTCGGTGAGGCGTCTAGGCCTCACAGACGGTGAGTTACTTGTTCCTGGCCGACCAGCGAAGGAGGGGCGGTAATTCAAGGCCCCCTGGTTACTCCCTGTTGCCTCCTCTGCCTACCTCTCCCTGCATCACCAGAGTCCGCTGCAAGGGTCCCCTTTCCTTTCCTGTCTCAGAGCCTTTGTACCTACGAGTTCTCGCGTCTGCAAGGCCTCCCCAAAAGCGGTTAACCTGACGCATGCCGATCTCAGATATCCTGCAGGAAAACCTCTCGTAACTTCCACGGGGGCCATGCCGTTCCCTGTCCCGACTTTCTATGGGTGTGGAACAAACCACCCTGAAATGGATGCTTACAGAAACGACACCAGTGTGTTATCCTTTCCTCTCTTGGCCATGGGGGTTCAAAGGCTCCACTCAGAGAGCCTCACTGGGGGTCTTTCCTGTGACTGCAGTCCACTGCCTGGGGCTGGAGCCATGCTGAAGGCTTCCTTGTTTGTGTCTCGTGGGTGGTGCTGGCTGCTGCTTGGCCTGAATTCCAGAACACCTGCGCGCCATGGGTTCGTGTGGCCAGGGCTTCCTCACAGCGTGGCGCCCGCATTCCAAGCTTGAGAAGCCGGCGGAAGCGGCGCCCCCTGGAGGATGCAGCTGAGAAGCGCAGGCAGCATCCCTGCCGCGGCGCTTCATTCCTTGGAATCAAGTGACCTCCCTTGGAGGAGTGGAGGCTTCGACTCCACCCCTTGATAGAGAATTTGCATATATTTTAAAACCACACCTCCCTCCATCAACACGCACACATCCACGCACACACGCTTTGAACTTTTCTTTGCCTTCCTAGAAGTCGTCCTACTCATTACGTATCTAATTAACGTGTTGATTTAATTACTTGGCTTCTCCTGGACTCTGTGCTAGATACAGACCATCGTCACGTTGCTGGTGGGTCCACCGACAGCCCCGGCTCCTCAGCACGGGCCTGCATATCATGGGTCCTCAGGAGCTACTCATTCGTTTCTCTTTTTTTCTTAGAGACGGGGGAAGGGAGGGAAGGGCAGAGGGAGAGAAACATTAATCGGTTGCCTCCTGTACCCACCCCGACTGGCGACCAAACGTGCCACGTAGGCACACACCCTGACCTGGAATCGAACTGGTGACCTTTTGCTTCGAGGGACTGAGCCACACTGGTCGGGGCTACTGCTTCATTTCTTTTGCAAAGGTTTTTGACTGTCGACTCTTGCCAGACACTGGCCAGTCCTGGGAATGCAGTCATGGCGATCGTAACTCGCTATACAAGTATGCACAGGCAGGCAGGGCGGGCGGGGGGCTGGGACAGAAGATAAACACAAGCGTCTCCGGGAACATAGAAAGCACCATGTGTTACAGGGGTAATGAAAGGGATGCGATCTGATGGTGGTGACTGGGTGCTCACCGAGATTTCATGGTCTGGGGACAGGAGATGACATTTCAGCTGAGAGCCGGAGGGATGTAGTCTCAGGGGAGGTGGTTCTCAGCGGCGGGAACAGCAAGCACAAGCCCACCGTGCGGGGAGGCCCTGGGGTGCCTGACGGGCTGGCTGCTGGGTGAAGGAGACAGGAGGTGGTGCGTCCCAGAGGAGACCGTGCCCAGACCACGAGGGGCAGGGCCCTGGAGGCTAGGGAAGGGGCAGGGCTTTGCTCTTCTGTGCAACTAGAAGCCTCTAGACGGGTTTGAACAGCGAGAGTGGCGTGGCCTCACTTACACTTCACAGAGACTGGCTCCCCCCTGAGGAGGGTCCAGGTGAGAGGCAGTGATGGAGCAGCCTGGGTGTGGTCTGGGCAGGGGGAGGCGGGAGACAGACCTGTCAAGCCCTGGTCTGGTTTAAGAGGGTTTGGAGGTTGGATCATAGGACTCTGTAATGGCGGTGGTTGCGGAGTGGGGGACAGCAATGTCCCCAGGTTGTGTGCAAGGAACAAGCAGCCATCACTCACATTCCCCCTCCTTGATCCTCTCAGGACATTTGTGAGCTCACCAAGGAGCTAATGCAGACCTGGTGGGGCCTGAAAGGGGTGAGCGGCTCAAATGTGCCCCTGTGTGTTTTAGCGGCTGCCATTTTATAAGGACATAATCTCTGGGACTTTATGAAGGTTCCGATCCCTGGGGCAAGCAGGAGAGGAGGCCTTTGGAAGCCTAGAAAGCTGAGGATGGGAGCAGCAGGTCCAGCCAGCCCTGGGGACCTACCTTCTCTGCAGGGCGCCAGGCTCCTTATGACAGTGTGAATGCCACAGCGCCATCCAGCCCGGAGCAAGCCCGTGATGAGGGGCTGCGGGCGTCAAACATGGGCTGTGTCACTGAACATCCCTTGCTTCATGGGCTGTGTTGGTGCTGAGCTGGTCCTCGCTGTCACCATTGATTTGGACCTGGGAATATCGGATGCTCATCATCTGCAGGAGGCAGGGCTTCTGTCCTGTTATCTTTGAGCCACTGGCCTGGTCTTCGAGCAGGGGGCCCTGGGGGCTGTGCCTGGCTCTGGCTCCCCCACCAGCTGTGTGCTGGATGCTCAGCCTCTCCGAGCACTGTGTTCTTGTCTGCAAATGCCGGCTCAGATTCTGTCCCCCGAAGGTGGTCGTGAGCACAGACACTGCTCGTGCTGGCCTCGCCCAGTGCCTGCTGCCTCCGCTCTCTCTTGGCAACACCATTTTTGCTCGAGTACCTCTCTTACCCAAGCTGGTCTCAGCTCCCCTTCCCTAAAACGGGCCGGTTCTGCCCTGAGTTCCGCTCCAGACGGAGCACCTCACCCTGTGAGCATGGCTCTTGTCCCTGGGCTTGAGCGTCCAGCCGTGGAAGAATTTTAATAGTTGCTGGCTTTCTTTTAAAAAGTGGTTTTATTTATTTTTTTTAAGTACTTACTCTCCCTTTCCAAATTCAATAAGTAGAATTGTTTGTCATCCATTTATTTGCTTGAATCCAGCAAATGAAAGATTATAGATTTATGTGGACTTTAATTTGCTCAACAAACCTTTATCCGTTGATTCACTGAACAAACTTTTGCCAAGAGTTTGTGCCGTGGCAGGTCCTGGGTTAGAGGTGAAGTGTCCACAGCCCTGCCCTCGGGGAACCTGAGCCCTGGACGCCAGTGGCCTCGCCTGAGAGCCTTAAAAATGACGGATGCCCCGGTTTGCCCCAGAGGGAGGTGATCCTTGTGGAGATCAAGGTTGGGATTCGGCTGCAACCTGAGACACGGGGCAGGAAGGGATTGGTGCCAAAAAAGAGGAAGAGGTGGGGCGCAGTGGGACTTGGGGGCCACAGGGCGGTGAGACTTGCGCATGAGTGAGGGACCTCCCATGTCAGCGGGGTGCTGGGAAGTCCCTGGGCTTGGAGCCTGCCCTCCGGGGCTCTGGAGCATCGTGAGGCGTCGGGACGCATCGCTGAGCTGGAAATAGGCAAACGTGCACGTCCACCCCCAGCACGTGCTTCCTGGGCGCTCGCTTTCTTGTAACGATTTTAATTGAGGTGAAAGTCGCCATCTTAACCATTTTAAAGTACGCATGCAGCAGTTTTTAGTGTATTCACAATGTTATCCAACCAGCACTACGATCTAATTCCAGATCATTTTCGTCATCTCCCCAAAAGAAGCCCCGCCCCTCCCAATCCAGCCCCCTCGCCCGGGCCTGGCAACCGCCAGTCCACTTCCTTCCTGCCTTTGCGGATTCCCTCCTCTGGACGTTTAGCATAAACCTGGGTGATCTTTGGAAGTCTGAGCCTCAGTTTCCTGGTCTCCTAGTGGGGACAGGGTTTCCTTCCTCCGTGGTGAGAGGCGGAATTCGGTCGGAGTGTGCCAGGTGGGCCCACTGCCCAGCACAGGCAGGTGCTCGGAGGGTGTGGCTCCCACAAAGGAAGGGGACCCTGCAGGATGGAGGGAGGTGGCGGCGAGGTCCTGGCTGAAAGGCCTAGCCTGTTGCGCTGGGACCGAGAGCTGGTTCCGGCACCCATAACTCCACGTGGACCTCGTCTCACTCACAGGGCTGTTGGGAGGGTCAGATTGGTTCACAGGCCACAGTGTTAGAACAGTTCTGGCCCCGGGCGATCACCTGCCAATGTCAGCTACTTCATGTTATTACAGAATCCGTGTAGGACGTCCCCCTTGGGTTCCAGGACAAAGCTGTCCGTCTGACCTGTTAAGTGTCTGATCCAATCCCTGAGGACAGGGACTGTGGATTTATTTTTGTCCCCAGAGACAGACAGCTCACAGCTTGACACATGGCAGGTGCTCCCTGGTGTTTGAAGAAATGGGTGCATGTGACCAGAAGAGACAGGCAGAGAGACACTTTCCAGGATCAATGGGGAGGGAGGGGCCGATGTTTTTTAAGAGGCTGCCACGTGCCGGGGAGCACCTGGGACCGTACCTGAGAGTAGGCTCCTCCAGAAACGGGCGCACAGACAAGGGTCCGAGCACTGGGGGCTGCTTGGAGACAGCAAAGAGCAGCGGGCAGCAGAGGGCGCGATATCAAGCCAGTTACCACTGTGGGCGCCGGAGGAAGCCTAGTGTCCATGGGGAGCTCTGGGAAATGTCACAGCACCTGAGAGTGACTCACCTGAGGGCCAAGGGAACTGGGGGCGGGGTGTGCAGTCAACTTCCCCAGGCAGAGATGCAACACTGGCGGCCGGAAGCCGAGCCAGCGAGCCCAGAAAGGACACTGGCGCCATTGGCTGCAGGCTGTCACCTTCCTCCCCGGGGATGGCCGTGGGTGCTCTCGCCCCTGCTCAGACCCAGGCGAGCCTACTCCTAGGCAGGAGCCCCGCCTCCCTCCCACTCAGGAAGCAGATCAGCGGTCCAGTGAGTGTTTCCCTGTTGGAGGGATGCCTAACTCATCCATCTCAGGAGCAGCAACTCACTCCCAGTCATTTACTCACGCAACCAATCTGGGTAGGGCTCTCCACCGTGGCCACAGATGGAGGGTGAGACCGTGGGTAAGACAGGGCGAACCTATAGGGAAAGTTCGAGGGGAAGATTGGGGTTCTGCTTTTTCTCACGTGGAGTTTGGGATGCCTGCAGGTGGCCAGGGAGGCAGCGCACGCAGGGAGTGCACCAAGAAGCCAGGCAGCGGCCGGGCGGACTGTGTTGGGCCCAGGGCAGGCGTCCTGTCAGAGTCACAGCTGAGCTCAGGGGAAGGCTGGGCATGGGGGTGGGGAAGGGACTGTGTTCTGGCAGAAGGAACGGCAGGGGCAGAGGGTTGCAGGCCACGGACAGCCTGTCCATGCCAGGGTTGAAGTGTGCGGGAGGCATGGGGGCTGAGGGCGGGGGGCGGGGCAGAGGGGAACAAGGGCGCAGTCCGCCTGACAACGCACAGGGGATCTTGGGCACAGTGGGGAGCTGTCTGCAGAGCTCCCATCTAAGCTGCCTTCAGACGGCCCTGGCTGGGGGAGGGGAAGCAGCAGGAGGTCGAAGGCAGCAGGAAGAAGGGGGTGGTCTGGGGGAGAGACAGTGGCCTGGGCCAGGCAGTGGCTGTGGGCAAGGGTTAGGATTAGGGTTCCTTTCTAAGGAACACCTCTTTCTAGAATGGTGCCACGATGCTGGCCCTGTTTGTTCCCCGTCACAGCCCAGGTTATGGGGACTTGATTTACGCTGCCTCTCATCCCATCCCTCTCTCTAAGTACGGTTAGGTTGCAGATGGGGATGGTGACTGCTAGCCCTGCAGCGTGGGCCCTCCTTCCCTTTAGCAAGACTGGCCTTGACTTGTACGTCACATCTATGTTGCCCTTTGACCTTTGCCCTCTAGAGAAGAAACCCAGTAAAGGTTCAGTGTCTTGGACCAACCTGGGTGGGAAGCTTCCACACCATGGCGTTCACATGAGGGTCTCTGCTGATGTTCAGAGCAGGCTGGTGACACCACGTCCTCCTTCTGGGGTGATCCTCCTCCTCCAGGAAGGCCTCCCTCCTTGAGGCCAGGAGGGTAGGATCACAAACAGGTTGCTCCAGTGACTTCTTGGGCTGCAACTCCCCTCCACCAGGAGAATTGCTGGGCTTCAGAATTTTTAAATTCTGATCGTGCTGGAAATGCAAAGTTACCCTGAACACCCAGAAAGTGTGTTTGTCCGTTCTAACTGGCTTTCTTTCTCCTTCCCCTCCCCACCCTTTCAAGCCCTTTTCCTCCTACTCCAGGTTCATACTTCTCTAAGTTCAGATGCCCCCCCCACCGACACACACACACACACACACACATACACACACACACACACACACACACGCAGAGGCAGTGTCCCGCCCTTCTTTGTTCCCCTCTCCCTGCTGGAGCCGACTTTTGCCCTACCTGGGGTTCTCAGTCACGAGTGAAAACACCCCCGGTGGACATTTGGAAATGTGGGGAGGTCATGTTTAGGTCATTGTCACAGTGACTGGGGGCAGGGCGGGTGAGTGCTGTCATTTAGCGGACGGGGCCGGGGACAACAAACGTCGTGCAAAGGACAGGTCTCCACAGAGAAGTCCCTCCCCGTAATACAATAGAGATCCCGCCGAAAAACGACTCAGCCAGCAAACCTTGTTTCAGGTTCTGGCCTGGTGTCCTGAGGAGAGTTGATCGTTTCCATTTTGGGGAGCCTCAGCGACCGTAGACTACTATGGGTGACAGTTCCTGTCTCTGTAGATGATTCTGTTTCACTCCTGTGTGATAGTGTGGGGCTAGTCCACATTCTTTTATCAGCCTCTCACCAAACACCTGGCCTGCCACAGAGAGGCACAAACATGCAAGACCTGGTCCAGGTCCTCAGGGGGCTTGTGGTTGCATCACAGAATGACTGCCGTGGTCCCTGATGGGCACCGAGGACTAACTGGCAGGCCCCGGGAGGCACACGATGCATCCACTTTTCCCTGCACGCAGCCCACAGAGCCACTCATGGTCAATAAATTTGCACATGCTGATTGGATCCCAGGATGTCACTCATGCCTGTGTGGACTTTCCCATTGGCCGGAGGACAGGGCTCTCTGTGCCTATCACCAGGGCTGTAGTTCTACTCTATCCTTTGAATGCTGATATATGCTTTGAACTTTTACTCAGACTCATGTGGCCAGGTATTTGTATTAGGCTGTGTCTTTATAGACTTCATTCTTTAAAAATTTCTCATTCTTCATCCGGTCTTAGACCGGGTACCCTCGAGGCAGAGCCTGGGGCAGGGGTCAGGTGCACAGTGTTACTGGAGGAGCGGGCTCGGGAGGAGGCCCAGGGAAGGGTGGGTGTGGTGTCGGCTGGGATCGAGCTTCAGCAGAGCCCACAGGCAGGTGCAGAGTGTGGGCAGCTCCACGAGGAAGCCTTGAGGCAGGGGGCAGCCTCCTCTGGCCGTATCAGCGAGTCATCAAGCGCTGGCTGTCCCGGTGACCTGGGGGACCCTCTCCACTGAGCGAGATACTGCACAACGTGCTCCAAATGTTTTGGCCCAAACACGGCAGAATCCATTGCTCTAAAGACCTACCAAATTTTATCTCATTACATTTGAGAATTTTAAATGTCTCTCTCAGTCTCTCCTCATTTTGTTCCTTTTATTCCTCCTTTTCCCCCATTTCCACTGACCGTGTGCCCTCCGCAAAACCAAGTTGGCCGAAGCACCCGGCTCTCCTTGGAGAGCTTGAAGGACTCCACGCAGATGAGGCTCGGGCCCCAGAGCCATTGACCTCAACCTGGGAGCAAAGCCCCACCCCCAGGCTGGAACCCTGCATGCCTTCACGGGCAGAAATACACAAAGGACTTTCATCTCTGAGAACATTCTGGGCCCTGTAACCAGCAAAACAGTTTATCTCCTTATTCAACTCCAAGAGCTTTCTGTGGGCCACTTAAAGCCCGGTGGGATTAATGGCTCCGATGTTTCCACCAAATTCCTGGGGAGGCTGCAGGCGTGTGAGCGGGAGATGGCAGTGGCCAGCCGTTCTTAATGCTGCTGTCTCTGAGGTGCAGCCATTAGCAAGACCACTAATTCCTCTCTTGCTTGCTTTTCTAACGTACTCCCCACAACTTGCCCACTTTGCCCTTGGAAGTTACCCCACTGGTTCTGGAAGTTCTGTCACTGCTAGAAAGTTTCTAGATTCTTCCCTACAAGGGTTTGAACCTGCATGGCCAACATGGGGAGCGAATACCATAGTAAAAAAAAAATTTGGGTTTTAGTCTACAGTTGGTAAGAAGCCTTTGAAGGAGACTGAACAGGAGTGTAACGTGACTTGATTGGCATTTTACGAGGAACCTCCGGTGGCAGTGTGGAGAGCGGGTGGGGGAGGGTCCGAACAGTGGAGGCTGTTGGGGAGGGCGCAGGTGAGCGCAGAAAGGGCGGGGACGGCCAGTCGAAGGAAGATGTGCTATTGGATTGCATGGAAGGAGGGGTGAGGGAGGGGATTCTCAGGAAAGACCCCCACGTTTCTGAATTGCACAGCTGGGTGAACGGAAGACAGGAGGGGAGGAGGCCAAGAGGGGAAGAGGAAGAGTTCAGGTTTGGGCACATAAAGTCTGTGCTGGCCTGTGGGCCAGCCGTGTGGAGACACTGAGTCACCATTGAATGAATGGGTCAGGAGCTGGACGGGGTGCTGGAGCTAAAGCATCCGGCTGTTGGCAACCGGCTGGCGTTTGAAGCTGGATCTGTCTGGCGTGGGACCAGACGGATCCTTTAGGGGAAGAGTATGGATAGAGATGGGGGCCAGGAAGCGAGGCTGCAGGACCTTACCCCACCCCCGCCCACCCCAGGGTGAGAGACCAAGGCAGCCAGGCGAGGCCCCCTGCAGCCCAGGACCTAAGGACCCTGTACTTTTCCTTCCACATTTCAACGTGACAACTTCCTTTCCTTTTTTCCCGAAGAGACAGATTAAAATTGATCCCTGACTGGCGCAACTGCCTGGGTCACTGTCTGTCCTGCAGAAGTTCAGGAACGGCAGTTGTATCACATGCTACACGAGTGGGCCGTGGCCTGTCAGGTGACACCCAGTGTTTAAAAAGACAAAGCAAGTGCCCTGGCTGGTGTGGCTCAGTGGATTGAGCGTGGGCTGCAAATTAAAGGGTCGCCGGTTCAATCCCAGCCAGGGCGCATGCCTGGGTTGCAGGCCAGGTCCCCAGTGGGAGCCACATGAGAGGCAACCACACACTGATGTTTCTCTCCCTCTTTCTCCCTCCCTTCCCCCATCTCTAAAAATAAATAAATATATTTTTTAAAAAGACAAAGAAAGAAACAATGCCTAAGAAAGACACTTCTCACTTTTAAAATTCTGATCTGTTTATTCTCTTTTTAAAATCAGCATCTCATTCTGCTGTTAAGGGGAAGTGTCCTCAGAGCGGGGCCCCTCATGGTGACAAGGAGACCATGAAGCAGTGTGGGGCTGTGCAGGAGAGGAAAGGGGACAGAAGGTGACTGCAGGTGTCTGGAAGGACCTGGATGGGGAAAGGGTGGGGTGGCCTGGAGGGACTGGGGTGAGCGCCTGTTCTCTGGGACGCTCACCTCTCCGGGACGTCCTCAGTGCCAACTTCTCATCTGCTGCGGGCTGGCTCGGGAGAGACGGCTGGTGGAGAGATTCTGAGCTGGCATCCAGGTGGGTCTGGGGCAGGAGCCAAAGCCGGAGCGCCCATCACGCCCAGTTCGCCACACCTGCATCTGAAAGGCGTGCTGGAAAGCCCCACGTCCCTTACTGGGAACCTGGGCTAGCTGTGCCTGAGAAGCCGGGCGCTGCGGACTTCAGAGAAGCGCTTACGTGTGTGCGGTGCGTGACGTCGCACTGCCAGGCACTTCAGCACCTGATACAGTTTCTGCGGTGAAACATGTGGCTGTCCCCTGAAGTGGTGGATCCAGACCGTAGAGAACCCCCTTCCGCGGAGCTCAGGTTTTAGTACCAGATTAGTTTGGGCACCAGACTACGCTTTGGATTTGGAAATGACAGGCAAAGGGTGGGGATCCTGCACTTGAAAAACAGCTTCCCCTGAACTGGTCCGGTAGACGGTGGTGCATCCACGTAGAGGCGCTGGGTTCAGCTGAGAGGGGGCGGGGGGAGGGGGAGGGGAGTGGAGGGGAGGGGGGAGAAGAAAGGAAAGCAGCTCCGTCCACGCCGGTGGGAGGGCAGAGCCGAAACGTGCGAGTGGAGCACTTGTCGTATCTCAAAAACGACAGCAGCTGTCGTGTGCGTGTGCGGTGCCCCCCAGGCCTGTCTGGGCTGCTGTCGTGGAAGACCACGGACCGGGTGGCTTATAAGCAACAGACATTTATTTCTCGCAGTTCTGGGGGCTGGAAGTTCAAGATCAAGGCTCCGGCAGATTTGGTGTCTGGTGAGGTCCCCTTTCCTGGCTCACAGAAAGTGCCTTCTTGCTGTGCCCTCACGTGGCGGAGGCGGCGAGAGGTCCCTCTGATGTCCCTTTTATGAGGGCACTGATCCCTTTCTCAAGGGCTTCACCCCCCTGACCTAATGACCCCAAAGACACCACCTCCTAGACCATCACACTGGGGTTCAGGATCCAACCTATGAACGTTCGGTCCGGAACAGGCGCGCCCGCTTGGCTCGTGTATAAATGCCCGCAGCCCTGCGGTCTCGGGGGAAACGTCGGAAAACTGGGTGCCTCTGGGGAGAGGAGCTGAGTGCCTGGCCTAACCCTCGGGCCCCCGTTTGCTTTTCTGCCCAGCTGCTGGATGTCTCAAGGACCTTCAGGGTCAGCGATTATATTTGGTATCAGCAGATTCCCTAGAGCTGGGGAAGGTCAGTGTCCGAACAGCTTTCAGGAGTTCACCACCGCCCCGGGGGAGGGGCTGAGGCAGAGCACGCAAGGCCTGGCCCGGGACCTCGGCTACGTGGCGTTGGTTTCTGGTAACTTCAGTTTTCACAGCAGGTGCCTACGGCGGGTCCCCGAAGTCCCCCTGTCTGTTTGAGGCAGTCCTTGCCTCCCAGGCCTCGTTAATGTCCCTGTCAAAGGAAGATGATGGGACAGTTGATAATGGTGACCTGTGTGGCCAGCTGTCATGAACGATAAAGTGCAGGTGGCAGTGGCTGACGTGCTCCATGTCCCCCAGATTTTGAAACACTGTATCCAGGGAGCTCGTGGCTATAAGAATTAAAAGGGGAGAATTTATCCTGAATGTGATATACAAATGTGACATGTCCCTAGTGTCTTCCTTGCTGAGAATTTTATTCCCTTTTCCATCCCTCCCGGCATCCGGGGTGGGCACGAAGCAAACTTTGCACCCCCAGGTCTCGCTCATTTATCACAAACTCTTCCGCTGAGTAAGTCCTGTCCTCTGCCCTCAAGAGGAATAAATAAAAGGCTGGAGAAGGCTGGGCATGTCGCTAGAGACAGTCTGCATGGAAACCACTGGTCAAGATCAATGGCATCCTCCGGCAATGTTAAATCTGTTCTTCCAGCTGGACCACAGGCCCCTGCTGCTCAAACCCACGGACTCTGTCCTTCGCCCGATTTACAATAGAGCGTGGAGGAAAGAGTACCCTGGAGCCCCAGCTCTGCCATAGGCCGCTCCTCCCTGAGCTTGTCCTCGCTCCTGTCTGTGGGGACGGTGACACCCACGTCTCCTGATGGATCAGGAGACTTAAATCAGATGATTGCAATGAGCACACATCCCGCGGTGCTTAAATGCTCAGCAAAGGAGGCTACTGTTATTATCATTGTTTTTATTAAGCTCATTACATCTTTTTTAAACGTAAAGATATTTCTGCATAAAATTTTTGGAAACCTTAGGCATTTGCTCATCTGCCAGAAGATGACAAATCAGAAATGCTAGAGAAAGCTCAGAAACAGCCCGGCAGGCCAGTCCAGACTTTTGGTGTTTTGCATGAACATAGGCGTTCGTGGCGAAGGCTTTGTGGAGATGGTGGTTGTAGAATCCTTACACGGTGGGGTTTGGCATCCTGTGCTGTGACTGGGAGCTGCTCTGCCCGAAACTTGTCCCTGAGGCCCCGCCCCGTGGGGCCTTCCATTTATCCGGGGCGTCCTGTTCGGAGAGAGGGCGGTACCGGTGCTATAGTTGTGCAAGCGTCCGTCTCTGGCGGCCTTGAGAAGAGTCTCTATTGTTGGGCCTTCCGCCTGGGAAAGATGACGACGTTCTGCCAGGCGGGTCAGGGAGGAAGGTCCCTCGGTTTATGTTCCATCTCCCACCAGAGAAAAACAAGGCAAATATGAGCCGTGCCTGTTCCTAGCTCCCAAGTTTCTGTGTGACCCTCGCCAGCAATCAGAGAAGGCCAAAGGCCACCGTTTCCTGGAAAAGATGTTGGCCTGTCCCCTGCCCCTCTGGAGAGTGAATGCGTTCCTTGTTGTCAGATTTAGAATGCACTGGACTGTGGGTGGCAAAAGCACATTGTCCCCTGCGTTGGCAGAGAGAATTATGGATGACTTGGAAAATAACGCATTCGCCTCTCAGACACGGTTCCAGCCAGTTCCGCTGTGCGGCCTCTGAGTAGCCAGGGGTCACCGCGGAGGCCACTGGCTTGGAATCTTAGGTTCCAGCTGGAAGGCCATCAAGCTTAGCTCCTTCCATTGGCTGGGATTGGTGTGGCGCACCCGGGAGGCCAAGGCAGGTCTGCACTGTTGGCGGCACCCGTGCGGGGGGCCTCTGTCTCTGTACCCCGTGTAAGAGCCAGGGAAGGGCTCCGGAGGTCTTCCAGCCCCTGGCTTTCAGCCGGGAGATTTTGTTCCCCGGGAGACAGTGGGTCATCACAGCTGGGAGAGGGGTGCTCCTGGTGTCTGGTGGGTAGAGGCTGAGGAGGCACGGGGGACAGCCTCCCACGGCAAAGGATGATCCTGCCCAAAACGGCAACAGTGCCAAGGCTGAGGAAGCCTGCTCTGGGCCAAGGTCACGACTCCCATTTGTCAGGTGGGCGTTTGAGGTCCAGATTGATGAAGTGCTTGCCCACGTTCGAAGGGTTTCCAATGCAGTGCCGGCAGCCAGGGTGTGTGGCCTTGACCTTTAGACTGAGCTGCTTGTCCAGAGACAGAATGGAGTTCCCAGGCAGGAGCTGGTTGCCACGGCTCAGCATGCCCATTCTTCAGAGAGAAGTTGTCCGTGGGTAGTAGCCGCGGGGTTCTCGTGGGCCGTTTCACGGCCGTGGCTCGACGGCCCGTCACAGAGGGTGGAGCCACAGAGCAGCCTTCTGCAATGTTATTATCTCCAAGGCAAAGTGACTGCTTTTTAGGTCACTTGTGTCCACTCGGGAAGCCATGTGGCTATTAAAAGAGCGAGTGTGCACACCAGGGGTGGGCCTTACAAATGCCCCGGCTCCGCAGAGACCACCCCCGCCCTGTCCTCGCTGTCCGGGACAGCCCCACAGCAGCTTACAGCTCAGAGCTCTGCCTCCCTCGAGCAGCTCTGGGACTTGGCCTCTTTGGCCCTTGGAAGCCCTCAGCTTCCTTACGTATAAAATGGTGCGGATAATTCCTGCCTCGTCTCTCTCGGGGTTGGGGAGGGAGATGAGAATAAAATGTTGAACTCTAAGGGGAAAAGTTGCTGTGGAAATAGCACTGTCGGCATACACGTGGCTCTTGTTTCGCCACCAGTGGGCTACAAAAACTACCCTCGGCCGCCTGTTGGGAGAGGAAAGTGGGACACGTCGCCTCTCGTCACCGTGGTCCGGGGGCCCAGTAAGCCCACCGCCGTGGTGTGAACGGTCTGCATCCGCGTTGTCCGGCACGGGGAGCCGTCAGCTGCACGGGCTGTGGAGCCCTTAAAATATGGCCGTTGCCACGAGGAAGTGAATTTTGCATTCAATTTTAATTTGAGTATTTTCAGCGTAAGTGGTCCCACGTGGCTGGCGGCTCGGTGTCAGAGGCAGCCTCAGGCCATCGGTGTGGGCTGGGCCGGCTGGTTGGCGTTCTCCTCGGCACTGTGGTTTGGCCCCAAAGCCACACACGTTTCGGTGTTTTCCTTTTTTGTTTTTAACAAAGCGAGCAGCCGTGATTTTTCTCAGCTGTGTCACCATTCCTTTGTGGTCGCAACCTGGACAACAGCCATTCTTAGCCTCACCCAACAGGGACCCTGTACCCGGGACTCGGGCCTGGGCCCGAGAGCCAGCACGGGGCAGTCTGGGATGGCGGCTTCGGAATGTGGAAGGTCTCATGCATCTCGAGGAGTATGACTCCATCTCCTTAGAAGGCAGCCCAGGATCCTCCGGCACCTCGGTGACCTCCCGTCTGAGGTGCCTGACATGGAACCTGGCCTCAGAGCTGGAGACAGGATTTTTCGAGGACGTGTTCCCAGGGGAACAAGGGAGGCGAGGAGGCCGGTGAGAGTGTAGTAACCTCAGGCCCCGTCCCGAGAAGGCCTGGCCTGATTGTGCTCCGGAGGGGACTCCAGGGGCTAGTCCCACTGCCCATTGTCCCCAGCTGGCAGCAGGGGGCTGGCTCTCTCACCTGGCACCTGTCGGTCACTGGCTGACGACTCTCCATGTTGTAGGGGAGTGAATTCTCTCCGCTCTGGGTTTGGGTGCCCTGGCACCCCTAGGACGGCCTTGCAAAGAAAGGCTATGGGTGCCCCGGAAAGTCAGACGTAGCTGTGCGTCCCCTGCCCCCCAGTGCAGGTGGAGAGCAGCTTCCACCTTGTCACCTGCACCTCCACAGCCACCCCGGGGTAGGTGGCTACAGCAACTGAGGTCTGAATACCAGACAAGAAAAAAGGCCCCAGGGGAAGGGGGAGGGGCCAATGGCTGTCTCGAGGGCTTGAAACCGCCAGGAAGGAATGAGACTGAGCTGCCGACACTGAGGGTAAGCCTTTCACCACATTAGGAGCCAGAGCCTTGGAATGTGGCTCCAAAGTGGCGGCCGTCCCTGCCTTAGAAGTCAGCCCACTGCGTCTGAGGGACAGTGAGAGAGCGGGGGCAGTTCCTGAGGATGTCGGTCCCAGGTCCGCCCACATCCCGTTGCCTCTCCTCGAGGGCCCTAGACCTGCCTTCGGACGCGGTTCCTGCGGCAACCCCATCCTGCACCGACTGCCCCTGACAGTCGCAGGACGGGAGCTCCCCTCCAGCCTCCGGGACAGCGTCGTCACCCGTCGGCAGGCGAGGGGCTTGTCATGTCGGCGCACTGTTGGGGTCGCTGGGCTGGTGTGGCGTGGCTCAGTGAGGGTCCACGCTCGAGTCTTCTGCTGTCTGACCACATGGTCACTGTTAAAAATCCTGGGGAGGGGGCAGCATCCTGTGCCCCCCGCCTAGAGACCTCCCACCCGGGCATCAGTGTGACTTTAGGAGTGAAGGGCCATTCTAAAAATAAAATGGAAAGAGTAGAATGTTCACTGCAAAGTAAAAACTTGGGGTAGAGTTTTAGGGTACCTCAGACTACTTGCTTACATTCATCTAAGAATCTCAGCTGAAGACCACCCCAGTCAGGTAGAGGTAGACACACTTTTTCTGGAAATGGCCAGAAAGTAAATAAATACTTTAGGTTTGGCAGGCCACGCAGTCTCCACTGCAGGCACTCAACTCAGTTAACTTAGTCAGAAAGCGTCCTTGACCCTATGTAAACACAGAGGTGTGTCTGCGGCCCACGTGTTCCAATAAAACTTTATTCACAAAAGGAGGGGGTGGGCTGCATTTGGCCCGCGGGCCAGAATTTGTCAGCCTCGAGGCTGAGTGGATCCTGAACCCCTCCTCAATAGGATCACAGCTGTGTAGACGGAGTGGGTTCTACCTGACTGGGCATTCATGAGGCCCCATCGTCTGCGAGGTGCCCGCTGGAAGGGCAGGGAGTGGCCTTCTCTACTGAGTGTCGGGCAGGTGCGAGGGCTCTGCTGGCCATGGAACATCAGGGGCATGTTCCTGTCCCCCGGCCTCGAGCCGGTCACAAGCAAAGATGAGCTCACCACTCTCAGGCCAGTCATGTCGTCTCCCTGCGTTCGGAGCATTTTTTGTGTCACAGTTCTCTGTTCTGTACTGAAAGCGTGGGCCCAGTTCTGTGGCTCAGTGATGCAGGCGCCACAGCATGCATTTATGTATCGATCGCTGAACTGCATGCATTCCCAGCAGTTGGGGAGCCCCCGGAGGGCAGGGGCCCTGTCCCTCTTGCTAATCGTCACGTCCCCCCGGAGCCTGGCACAGCACCGGGCATAGGGTGGACACTTAACAGATATGTGTTGAGTGAGTGGGTGGCTTAGCACTTGAATGGTGGGTGAGGAGTCAGGGCAATGGGGTGGGCTCCTGTGGTCACGCGGAGCTTCCCCGAAGTGGCACCCTCTCGCCACTGAAGCCGGTGAGCTGGGACCTCTGGGCAGCAGGGCATCCTGGGTGGGAACAGAAGGCTCGGCAGAGCCGGGGCGGGTCCCCAGGGCAAGGAACAGAGACCGGGCGGAGGGCAGCCACTACGAGAGGGCGGCGCTGAGGAGTAACAAGTCCCGGCCTGAAGGAGCCTCACAAAGACGGCTGTTCAGCAGTGAACAAGAGGACACGTGTTCTGCAGTCACCACCAGAAGCAGAATTAATGACACCAGGCAGCCGCCTGCTGGTCTCGCTTTCTGCCCCGACCTCCACCCAGACCTCTCCCCCGTATTGGGAAAAGCCGTGGCTGCCCCCACCCTGGAGACTTAAACCCAATTCATAAATTTCCTTTCCTAATTAGGCACAGGAATAATGGGGATGATTATTAATAATGGATGGGGTTTTTTAATGCCCCCTTTAGGAGCTGAGCCTGAGAACAGTGTCCTTGATGATAAGCATCCACGCTGCCACCACGCTGGGCTCCGTGCCCAGGACACCAGGCAGAAATAAATAAATCAGAGGATTGAGTGTCCCACGGAGCTCGGGCACCAGACTGGGAGTCACAGATGGAAGGGCCCGGAGCCCCTTCAGCAGGGAGGTCCCGGGCACCAGCCAGGGGGACAGAGAGGCTGCCTGTGCCTTCTTCCCTTCCCTTGCGAGCCCAGGCCAACCCAGGTGGGGCCTTTCCGTAGGTGGGCTCCCTCCCTCCCGGATCCTGTAGGGCTCAACCTAAATATGGCCTCCTGTACCCGACTCCGAGAGGCTCCGGGAGGCTCCGGGCGACTGCCTGCTGGGTGTGCTCTCTGATTGGGCGTCTGGTCTGGTCCTGCACCAGCCTCTGGAGGAGGTTCTGTGGCTTTTCCCCACCTCACAGTGGAAGGAACTGAGATTAAATCTAAATGATTGAATGATTTTCCCAGGGTCTGAATCTGGAATTTAACTCCAGGTCCTTCTGACTCAAAGCCTGTGTGGATAACCCCTGTGCAGAACTGGGGGCGGAGCCCCAGGGAGGAGGGGCCTGGTGACAGTGAAACCTGGGAGGAACCCGTGCAGGCCTGGTGTCGGGAGAGGTGGTAGGATGGAGAGGAAGGGCAGGTGGAGTGGGGGCAGTGGGCGCAGCCACAGTATCTGGCCTCTGGCGGCCTCGCTGTGGAGCGGAGGGTGTGCCAATGCCCGGCTGGGGCCTGAGCCTAGGACAGGCCTGAGCCTGGGAAGGGGAGGGCCAGGCAGGGAGGCGGTAGCCCCCTGATGGATGCACAGCACAGGGTCTGGGTGTGTGAGGGATGCTTCACATGCAGGGTAGTTGCTGAGAAGAGGCCAAGGGCAGGGGCGATGTTAGGGGCCAGCAGTGAGGGGGGGGACCAGGGACCCTGCACAGCTGTCCCTGTGAAGCCTAGGAGGTGTCCAGCCTGGTTGGCCTTGTGGGTCGGGCCCCTCTGCATCCCTGAGACAACCTCTTGCCAGAGATTGGCCAAGGCGGTGCACTTCCATGGGCCAACAGTTTCGTCCCCAGTGGACGGGATGCTCAGCCACAGCAACCCCGCAGTCCTGCCGCCGTGCAGGTGGGGATTCCGGCCAGGCTGGGAGGCTGCATGAGACCTCCAGGAAGACGGCAGGACGGTGCTGGGAAGGACACAGCTGGTCCCCGGAGCGCGCCAAGCACGGCCGTGCCTCCCCAGTGCACTGCTTGACCCCAGCCCTGGAGGAAGGCCAGGAGCCCCCATTTATGCCTCAACCTGCATCCCTCCTGCAGAGCAGAGAGGGAGTGCCCCTTAATTTTGGAAAAGGCAGGCACCCCTCCCCATCCCCTACACCCTCCAGAGCTCAGCTCCCTGTCTTTCTGTTCATTGTGGGCTCGGAATCCGTGCCTTCTGCCTGCTGTGGTTGGGCAGCCAGGAATTTCCTGCTGTGGGAACTCTGGTCTGGGGGAGGCATCAGGAAGACTTACGAAAGGTGGGGGGTCTCTGTGCCATACTCGAAGCCTGAGCCAGATTCCCTTAGGCAGAGAAGGGGTGGAGCCCTTCCCCCCAGGCTGAGACGCAGGAGCCCACTGTTTTCACCTGTTGGTTCCAAAGGAAAGGACTTCTTTCTCTCTAGAAAGAGGGCTGGTTCAGGAGGCTCGCATAAAGCACCTCGTCTGACCCTGCCACACACCTGGCACCTTCAGGGTAGGAAAGGTGTGAGCGGCCCCACACCGGAGCTGGCCCGCATGGGAGGGGGGACGCCCTGGCACAGGCCTCCTCGAGGGTGCCCTGTGCCCGTGAATGGACAGCAGTGGGCCTGAGTCGGCCCTTGTGCGGAGACAATGGGCTCTGTGTGGGGGTGGGGCGAGGGGGAGGAGGCTGTGGGCCCTGCTCCCAGCACCGCCTCCTCCTCAGTGGACCCTGGGGCTCCGGACCCCAAAGCAGTGAAAGGGGGTACTCAGCCCATGACAGAGCTTCTGAGGACCCGTGTCCTCAGGGTACTTGGAGGCGGGGCAGGAAGCAGGGCTGAGATGGGAGGCCCACGGTCTCTCCTTCCCTCCTGGGAGCCCCAGCATCCTTCAGTCCAAAGGGTCAGTGAGACAGCTTCTGCCACCAACTGGTCCAGCAAAGCTCCCGGACCCCTCACTGTCCTCATGAGTCTGATAAAACTGACAGGTGCTTTAGGTGAGCTGGCCGAGGCAGGGCGAGCGCTCACAGACTCGGAAACGCTCCCCACGCTCTCCGGCGGGCCCCGTGGGCTGAGTGCCCGTGCACTCGGGCTCCCAGTTGTGCGGCACAGTTTTCTCACGACCCTTCACGTGGGCTGCAGGGTGTGGAACCAAAAGGGACCTCACACACCATGAGGGCCACCTGGGCCATGAGACGAGGCTGTCCTCTGGAGAGGGGCTGTGTGACCCTCTCCGCTTCTGCCACCAGTGGCCATTGCAGTGCCTGAGATGCAGTTGTGGTGGGGACCAGGCAGGGTCATGAGGCCCCAGGGGGGCTTCTGACTTCAGTTTCCCACAGTAAACAGCGGATGTATCCTCTGCTGTTTGGGAAGTGCATCACGGACATCACCCCCTTGAAGGAGACTGATCTACAGCTCAGGGGCCCTCGAGGAGCTTGGCTGGGCTGAACTGTCAGTGCCAGTGACCCATCTGGTGGACTGGGCGCTGGACTTGAAGTGACAGGAAGCCGAGCGGCACCTCCAAGCCCCACCGATTAAGTGCCCGGTCCACCGTCTGTTTAGCTCCGGGGCCTCAGCCAGGAAACCGGCCAGACGTCCTGGGCACGAGTCACCAAAGACTCTGAAAGTTAGGAGAGAGGTGTGATGGTGCCCCGGAGACCCGCGGTGCACCCACGGTGGCGCCCGCCGTGTCTGGTGCTCGGGCTGTGCTCAAGAAACCGGGAGCCACGTGTGCAGGCACTGGCCTCTGCAGGTGGCCACGCACCGGGTCACGAGGCTGAGCCACGAATAAAGCTTCCATCTCACAGTGACTGCGTGATAGTAAAACAAAGAACCTGGCCATCGCTCCCCTCTTGCAGGAACCGTTGAAAGATATCCTGCTAAACTGCGGTTGTTTTCGCCCCATTCGTTGTTCCTTTGGTCCATTCATTGTCCCCTCCTGTCAGTCGGACGTCCCCTGTGCCCAGCCGGCCCTGACGAGGAGGGAGAAGTGGCAGGTTCCTGGGCCACCCCCAAATATGTGCCGAGTTGGCTGTGAGTACTGTTGCAAGGCACATCTGCATTCCAATCCCGACGGGCACCCAGCTGCACGGCCTCCCCGGCCCCACGTCCAAAAGGAGATGTAAACGGGCTGTTCCGTGGAGGCCCCAGCTCACGGTGGCCGCCACGCCCGGCACCTTCCGTCTCCTTGTTTGGTGTTCACACCAAGCCCATGAGGAATGTAGGGAAGATTTTGTCACTGAAAGTGCCTGGGGGACCTGCCTGCCCTCACACGGCTCCTCTGTGACACTGGGCGGCTGGTGAGTCCACATGGCCCCCCAGAAATCTCCTTGGTTAGCTCAGCCTTCTTGATGCCCGCTCAGATGGGCGCATCTGAAGCTGCACCCCCTCCACCCGCCCCCAGTGCTTTCTTTTTAGAGACTTCCAAGATGTCGGGGCCCTGACCTCTTCTCCCCCAGCACTTGCCAGGAGCAGTAATGATACATCCACTCATGGACGGGCTTGCGACTGTCCTCGGCTGTCCTCTTCACTCCTGGACTCTCAGCTCCATCTCCCAGACTCCCTGAGTGGCAGCCCGACCCATTTGGGAACTCTCCAGGCAGTAGCTGGACACCCCAAGAGCTCACCTCTTTGTTCTTTGTCCCTGAGGAATCTTGGCTTTTGTTGCCTTGATGTCCACTGTTTTGTAAGCCATTGTTTTATATATTTGGTATATTTTTTGATGTTTCAGGTGTGGGGGTCACATGTAGCCTCGGTTACTTCATCTCTGGGGGAAGCTCTTACTGATGCATCTTTCGGTTGAAAAGAAAGCAGCTCCTTTGATAAATCAATACTGAGCCCAGGTAGTTCTAAATCATTCTGGGGTTGCCGGTCTCGGCGTCTTTACGGGCGACAGGAGTGGTTAATGAATACAGCAGACAAAGCCTCACTGGGTCCCAGGAGAGAGAGTGTGGCGACCCCTGACACATCATGGCAGCTCCTGCCTTTCTGTCATCTTTGCAGAATCTTGGCAGGAGGTGAGGGAGAGTGACAGTGACGGAGGGGCCCGAGCTTGGGCAGCCTCAGGTCTGGGACCACACACTCTGGCTGCCCCACCATTCTGCTGACCGCCTGCCTCTCACAGGCCCCGCCTCCCCTGTGAACCTTAGCGCTCTGTGGCTTCCTCCCCTCAGCCACGAATGACCTTCACCTTGCCCATGAGCGCGTCTCTTCTCCTCTTGGAGACTGCTGGCTCCTTGAGCAAGGCCGCCAGGTCTCAGCGAGCTCTGCAATGTCCCGTGGGCAGCTGGCAGCAGACCTGGTAAGAGTAGTTTACGTCGAATTCATCTTTGCACCCCCAGCTCCCGGCACAGCGCCAGGCCCAGAGGACGCGCAGTGCCTTTTTGGTGGATGAATGAATACATCGATGAGCACCTTCACGATGCTGTCTTCTAGAATATGACCCATCAGTCTGTCCCCATAGGATAAGCTGTCTTACCATATCTGGAAGGAAGTGCTGGCCATGCCCACTGGGAAGGAAGTCCAGGCAGGGACAGACCTGGCCTGCAGCCTGAAGGTCGGGGGTCCCACCTGCCCCTGGGACAGCTACTGGATCCTAAGCCGTAGTATGTGTTCCCTTTCCAAAATGACACCTCCTAGGCTTCTTTCAGCTCCAACACGCCCTGGTCCTTGCTAACCAGTGACTCATGCAAGGGTAGGTAAGGACGCCTCCTTTGAACCCAACAGCTGCTTTCTTGGCAAAATCCGAGAGGTGTGCCTAGGACTGAGTTTCTCCAGATGTCTCCCTCTTTTCATGTCTGTTAGCAGTACACTGCTGAGTACTCGAGGGGGCCCTGTGCAGAAGGACCCTCTCAAACCAGTCCCCTATTTCAACACCAACTGTGTTGGGGAGAGGTAAGCAAAAAGGAGAGTCCCACCTCACTGAGAGTGACTGCACAGAAAAGAGGCTCTCAGAAGTTCAGTGTCAAGTTCCAGGTGAGGTTTACAGCCAGTCTTTCTTTTGTGAAGTTGACAGAGTTTCTCACTGGGGACCCTGGGGGCATTTTTCAAGGGGTAGTTCTGCCTCGTGTGGGACTATCCAGGCTGTGGCGGTCGTTCATACCCACAGCTTTGCCGGACTCATTGTAGTCACGAACACAGCCCCCACCCCGTATTTCCAGGGGCCCACTGGAGGGTGTGCCCCTGACTGAGACCACGTGGTCGATGTTTTCCCAGCCATGGGAGTGTTGGGTGATAGGCGGGCCATTGGCAGGCTGGTGTGGGGGTCCCTGTGGGCTGCAGCCCGGAGCTGTCCCAGCCTTTTCCCTTTGCCCCAAAAATGAGGCAGACCTGTTGGGGTTCAACCTGCGTGCCTGGTCCTACCTCGGGCTCCCCAGCAGCGACCGCCCCCACCAGGATCCGCTGTAACTCACCCCGTGCAGGCTCAGCCAGGCCAGGGACACCCCAACGTGAGGAATGGGGAAAGGATTTTTTTTTAACCAAAAAAAGCCCTGAAGAAGTTCATCATGGGGAAAATGAAAAGCTTTTTGGATTTCCTTTCCCTTATTTTAGAGTTTATTCCTACTTTGAATTCTGTACCCTACGGTCATTTCAATGCTGGCTTTTCCGAAGGATCTCGCCCGGGCCTAGAGCAGCCATGTGGTTTGGTGACGTCCTTGTCCCAGCCACTCCTCAGGAAGCGTTTCTGAATCTGTGTGGTCTCTCTGAGGATCTGAGTGCTGCCCCAGCACCTTGCACTTGTTAATGGGGTTTTGACCCCTGTTTCCTGGGGAGCCTAGAATGGCTCCCTGGATCTCCTCACCCAGCTGCAAGGGCGCCAGCTTGATAACAGTTCCAGAACCCGTAACCACTCCCTTCTTTCCATCTTGTCTTGCTCCGAACGGGAGGACAAGAGGACAAGCGCTTGGGAGAAACAGCGTGGCAGTTCCCTAGAAAAGTAATCACGCGAACACCGTAGGACCCAGTGAGAAAAGCCCTAGATGTTAATTGAAGAAAAATACGAAAACGTGTGTGCCAAGACTGATACATGGGTGTTCAGAGCAACTCTATTCATAGAAGTCAAAACCCGGACACAGCCTAGGTGCCCATCAACAGGTGAGCGGGTCAACAAATTGCGGTATACTCCCATAATGAAGGACTATTCAGCAATAAAAAAGGAAGAGCTACCAAAAACGCAACAACGTGGACAAATCTCAAACCCACTTTGCCAAATCAAGAAAGAAGAAATACACACCACACAGTTCCATTTCCACCTTGGCTGCCCCAGGGTGGGGACGGACTTGGAGGAGGCCCGGGGGACCTTGCTGGGGTGATGGAAATGTTCTGTGTTGTGAGGGAAGTGTGGCTGACCCTGGTGTACCCACTTGTCACAGCTGATCAGACCACATGCTCCAGACGGGTTCGATTCACTGCACTGAATTACCTTGATCACGATGACAGCGACAATAATAAAGCCATCCCTGGTGGCCTTTGGGAAATCGGTCACTTAGCCCCCACATACGGTGTACCCCTCAGAGTGCCTGTTATTAAGTGGACACAGAGTCTAGGGCGTGGTTGATACTTTTACATGTAGTCACGTCTTGAAGACCTGCCTATAGTTGCTAGTAATGTCTGTACGTTTGTCCATCCATCATCCCCCC
>CM052538.1:187895308-187929506 GCA_028533065.1 Trachops cirrhosus | reverse complement strand
AGGCTGAGGACAGGCCCTGGCCGCACCCTCCCAGAAAGGGCCCCCCGCCCCTCTGTTTTCCTTCTGTGTGAGGACCGGTTTGGGGTTTGGATGTGGGTTTTGCTTTCCCTGCGCACCTTAGCACAGCACAGTGCCACCCGGGCCTCCATTCTCGCCCCCAGCCTTGTGAGCTCACAGTACCCGTGGTGGATGCCATCACTGCCCTGAGGGACGCACGGCTGGGTGACAGGCCACAGCTTGTGGGTCCTCTGCAGGGCAGACCCCGCCCCCAGGGTCCTCCCCCAGCCGCCTGTACCTCTGTGTGGGTCCTTGTCCCCTGAGCAGATGATAGGGGCACCTTCAGCCGGAGGGGGCACCTGGCTAAGGGGTTGTGACGTGCTGGGCAGCCACCCTGGAGGGGCATCCAAGGGGGTGGGCAAACACAGCCCACCTTCGCACAAACCCATGGGTCCCACCTTCCCCAACCTTGGCTTAAACCTAAGAGCCCCGGATTTTGCGATTAGCCGGACCCGCCAGCGCCTGGTGAGCCTTCCACTGGGCTCTGGGGCCGCATCCGCCTCCCCGGAGACGCAGCCAGGGCTCTGTGAAAAGCTAGCCTTTGAGAGTACATTACAGTCCCCCACGTTGAGTTTGCAACATTTCTTCCCACCCAGTCAGTGAAAACCAAGAGAAGAACTTTTGTTTTTCATGTTTTGTTTTTGTTTGTTTAAAGGATTTGCTTGAGAACCCCCAAACCAAGAATCAGCCACTCATAAGACAGCTTTCAGGGGTGCAGTGAGAGAGCCCCGCTGGATTTTTAGCTTAGGCGACAGAAGCGTCCAGAACACCGGACCAGCCTGGTATTCGAGCTTAGAACTTGTATGTAAAGGATGAAACTGCAGCCCCCAGCGTGGTCTGGGCAGCCCTCAGCGTGGTCTGAATGTGGAGGCCAAGGATGAAATGCACATTCCTTCTCTGCATTTTCTCAAACAAATGTTTTTCCACCATGTCTCCTAGTTGAGCCCAACTTCAGAATGGCCTGTAGGATCACCCAGAGTTTTCAGGTGTTAATTAGAAGCTTCTAAAGCAAGTTCTGGAAGAAAGACTAATAGCTGTAAAAATATAAACATATATATTATATATAGCTATATATATTTAAAGAGATATCAATATATATACCAAATTACTCTACTGTCTAAACCTGTGCAGAGTGTATGATTTAAGCAGCCCGGGCAGTGTGCGATACCTATTGCATGAAGGTAAACACTGGAGCTCTGCCTCCCTAGCAAGGTGCCGCGTGTGCACGGGGAGCCGGCTTCTGTCCTGGGAGTTGCCTCAGTGGACCTGTCGGGGCGACCTGTCCACGAAGAAGCCAGGGGTGTCGATTTTGTGCTGAGACTTTGCACGTGAAGCAGGAGCGGCCGCATTGGAGGGTGGGCTGTATGCTGATTATGAGAAAGAAAGTACCATGCCTTTTTTATTTTCAATAAAAATATAGTTATAAAGATGGCTGCAGTTGTTGTGTGTGGTGGGGGCTTGTCCCTGGGGAGGGGTGGGAAGGAGCCAGCAGGCTGAGTGTGGTGGCAGCGGGGGCGGCCCTCCCCGAGGGCCTGCTGGGAGCCCAGGGCTGGGCTGGGCACGTCGCCTGCCTCATTTCTGTACGGTTTCAGCTAATGCCCCAAAGCCGGCATGTACGGGGATTCTAAGGTTCAATCCCCCACCCGGCCACCTTGATCCTTGGACTCAGCTGAGAAGAGGGTGACCAGCCATCCCAGTCTGCCTGGGACAGGAAGGTTTTCCCCAAAGTGGGACTTTTGGGGTTGAAACTGGGAAAGTACCAAGCAAGTCACTTTAATTTGACAAGTATTCCTAAGAATGAATCATGGGGGACAAGCAGCCCAAGCTGGAGGGGAGACAGGTTAGGCCTTTTGCTATGGCCATGCCTGTGTCCAGACCTGGTCACACCCCCAGTCAGTCTGCCGCGCCCCTCACCCGACCAGCGCTCAGAGCATCGCGCTGCGGGCCCCCCCTGCACCCTCGGCCGAGCTCGCAAAGGCCGCCTGCTGCCCGGAAGGAGGGGAACGTGAGCCACCTCCCAGGCCCGCCATCTCCTTCCCGCCTCGCCAGCAGCAACGCCCCTTCCCAGCGCTTCTGGGGGGAAAGTTTCCTGTCCAGTGGGCCCGGGGGAGGGAGAAAACAGAGGCCCTGCAGCATCATCGCTACCACCGAGGAGTGGAGAGACGGGTCGGGGATGGACTGTGGTGGCCACGGTCACACGGTATCAGGAGACGGGTGGGGCTGGGGTTTGAACCCACACTTGGGTATCTTCAGCACCCAGCCACTGGACACATCCGAGGGGCACCCAAACCCAGACTATCTCCACGTGGTGGGGGTGCTGCTGGGCCCTGTCACCCCACCTGGATTCCACATGGCTTCGGAGCAGATCTGTGGAGGCTATTGGGAGGACCCTGTGTGCCTCGAGCCGGGCCCAGGTGTCTTCCCACCCTGGCCCCAGCCCAGAGGATGGTCGGCTCAGTGCAGGGACTCTGGGGAAGGGCCCATGTCCCAGGCACGTGGAAAGGAGCTGTGAAAGTCTGAGCCAGGAGTGCCCCCCCAACCTGGGGTTCCATAAGCTGCCCTGTGCCAAACTTGACACATGCCCTGGCATGCAATAGGCATGCAGTGGGTGGCAGCCGTCATTGATGTCATCACCACTGTTGTCATTAATAGGCTGCCTGCCATCCTGGCCTGGAGCTCCTCTCCTCCGCCCACTGGCCACCTGCACTGGTCCTCCCTTAGAGGTCGGGGAGGATTCAGCGGACACCTCCGGCCTAGTCCACACTCTCGTGCAGCGCAGCCTGGCCGAACTCACAGCAGCAAACGCGGAGGCCAGCGGCCCTGTGTGCAAGGCTCTGCAAGATGAGCGCCTGGCTCAGCCTGGGACGGGGCGGGGAAGGACCGGCTGGCACAGGGGAGCTGTCCCTCCTAGGCAGTGCGTCCCATCCTCACCTCAAATCTCTGGGGCTTTCGGCCACCTGCTCCAGCTCTGGGTGACCAAGACAGCAACAGTATGTGCCTGGCCACCTGTCAGACTCCTGCCTGCTCCCTGGGCGGCTCACCAGCTGCCCCACCACTGCCACCACTGAGGCATAGGACACAGTGGGACCCACCAGTGTCCCCGCATGGCCTCCGGACATGTGGCAGAATGACCAGAAGGCTGTAGCAGAAAGGCTCTCCTGTGTGTGCTTGGTTCCAAGTGGTGACCCCACTGCGTCCTCACCTTTGGACATGGCTCCCCCACCCGGCCAGACTGGTGACCCACGCACTGCACCACCCACTTCCCCTCCTCTCAGCCACCCTCCCCCCATGCAGGCACTAAGAGCCTTTATGCTCTCTCCTCCCTCTCCCAAAATCAGCTCAGGAAAGTACCTGACAGTCCCTGATGCAGGCTTGATGCCCTGTCTGCACACCTGGAACAATGGTGCCACCAAGCCGGGCTCCAGGCCCTGCAGTCTCCGCCCTCATTCAGCAGATGCACGCTCTCCAGTGCCTCCCTGTCCTCCTCTGCTTCTCCCTCACCCACCCCCGTCACCCCTCCCTGTTTGTGATGAGTGTGTGCATTTACTTTCTCCTCCCATGGCCGGCACAAGACCTATTTGTAGGATTCATTCATCCATTCACTCATTCATTCATTGTGGGTTACACATTCAACACACATTCAACACTACATGCAGCATAAGGAAGAGAATAAAGCACTTTATTTCGCATAACTGTTCAGAATCCCTACCCCATTGGGTGTGCAGGGGGTGGGGGAGTAGAAAAACCTGAATTTGCACATTGATGCCATTCAGGTCTCTTCTGATGTAACGCGTCTCTTTTGGATAGATAGTCTGTGAGCCACCGTCCTGGGTCCCCACTGGCGGGCACCCAGATGTGCTCCTGAGCGGGCGCCTGGTCGCGGCAGAAGCAGGGCTCAGACCTCGTGGCGTCATCAGGGTCCTGACCGGGCGAGGCTGCTTCCCAGCCGGGTGACTGCAGGCCGTGCCTGAGGGTGACCAGCCGGCCCCCGGGTCCCGTTGCAAATGTTCTGGCTGCAGTGGTCTCTCACTTGTGACCACGGGCTCTGTCCATCCTCTCGTTCTCTCAGCACCAGCCGTGGGGACTCTGGAGTCTGCACACTCACGCGGGTCGGAAAGGGCGGCCGGAGCCGGGGCACAGGCCCCCCGCTGCAGTCACCTCCCCTGCCCAGGCTGCCGAGGCCGCAGGCACCTCTCCTGGAGGTCCGCGTGTCACCGTGTTCTGGGGCTCACCTGGGCATTTCTACAACGTCCTCACCAAGAGGAAAGGCGCAGGCCCAGCTGGCCTCTCAGCCCTGCCCTGCAGGTGACTCCCCTTTGCTTTTGCTGACAACCCCCCAAGGTCCAGCAGACGTGGGCTCTGAGCTCCCCCATCCTGTCTGACCAGGCCTTTCCCTCCATCTGAACCTCCTCCTGCCCCAGGCCGTCCACGGAGCTCGGCAGGGGAACAGGGTTTCCTGGAGAATAAAGAAGAGATCCGCTTACTATTTTCAAAATGTTATCCCCGTTACAAACACGAGGATGTGTTCACACCAGGTGAAGCCCCGGTAACCACAGGACGCACCGTATGGAGGAGGGTTTCCCCGCACTCATTCAAAGCGGGAGTCGGGGAGCCTGGAGCCGGCACCCCCCAAGCACGGCAGTGGAGGGAGGCCAGTCTCAAAAGAACGCGAGCCAGATTCCCATCGCAAGCTGCGATTTCATTTCAGCACAACACCAGCTGCCCCTGGGCACTCCCATCGGGGGAAGAAATGGCTGCGTGTCAGGTGCTCAGCAGGGAGCCGACACCTGGGAGCAGTGAGTGCTCCTGCAAGGTGGGCCCTGGCTCTTGCCCCAATTCCCTCTCTGGGCTGAGTTCCTGGCAGGCGTCATTTCTTTCACTCCTCACAAAAACACTGGGAGAGAGGAAGTACCACCTTCATTTTGCAGTTGATGACACAGAGGCCTAGCAAGATTAAGTGAGTGACTTGTAAGGTCAGAGAGCAGATTAGTAGCAAGTCCAGAATGGACCTGGCTGCAGAACTGTTTCAGGCCCCCATCTGCCCCCCCCCCGCCCTGCCCCGCCCCGCCCCGTCCCAGCCCAGCCCAGGCCGGCTCTGGGCACACACCCTGTGGTCTGGAGCTGGTCCAATCCCTCTCTGCAGAGCCCCCTCCCCCCACAGTTCCTCCCCCCAGCCGGCCGAGTGATTGCCCTCACCTGGAGTGTTTCTGTCCTTCAGGCTTGATTACTTGCTGGTTCCTTTCTTTTCCAAGAGGCCACTTGAAGGAGCAGAAATCAGGGCGTCTGCCAGGGAGCCCCGGGAGGCTCACCTCTCCGCTGGCCTGTAGGCGGGGGCCGGTCGGACTGCGGACTGCGTAATTAAAAAGCCAGCTCTTTGTTCAACCAAACCTGTGACTTTTGCCAATGTCCTGCGCACCTGCAGAAAAGCACTGGTGCCAGGGGCTCACCTGGAGCTCCCCCACCCAGGCTCAGCTTTCCTGAGTTGTAGGAAACCAGGATGGTGGTGGGCTGGAGAGACCAGCCCCGACCTGAAATGCAGTCAAGCTGGTGGGTGTGGGGGTACAGGCACAGGCCCTCAGCCGGGGGCCCTGCAGGTGGGGACAGAGGAGTGTGCCAGGGAGACAAGGGCCACTGGGGGCGAAGAGCATGGCCGCAAGTCCCCGTGCCACCGTCTTGCTGAGTGACACTGGGCAAACCCCATCCCCTCTTGGGCCCATAAATGAGAGGGTCAGTCCTAACGGGGCGGTACACCAGGCCTTGCAAACTGACCCGGAGGCAACAGGCTTTCTGCCAAGAGGCTGTTGGGCACCGAGGAGTGCAGAGGTTAGCCGTGGGAACTGTACAAAACTGGAGCCTGCCCACCCCGTCGAACGTGTTCAAAACAAAAGCGGAAATGAAAAGTTCAAGCTCACCAAATAGAAGATGCTGTGGGCCAAGTTCAGCCAGCAAGCTGCTGGTTGCTGACTTCTGGTCTACATGCTTCTAGGTGACCATGCTGCTCGGGTGAGTAGCAGAGAATTACATCCTAGAAAGGACCAGGGCTTTGAAGGCAGACATAACTGGATGCAGATTTGGCTCTACCTCTTACTGAGTGACTCCTGAACTCACTCGGTCTCTCAGTGCCTCAGTTTCCTCATCTGTAGTATGGGGTTAACGACGGAAGTGCCCACCTCGAATCACTGTTGTGAAGATTGGGTGAGATCCGTGTATCTAACACGCCTGACACACAGCCCACCCTCAGGTAGGGTGGCCGTGGTCAAATTAATTAGGGCAAGTCTCCATACGGCTGACGGGATTCTCAATAGGCCCTCAATCTAGTAGAGTTCATCATCACAATCTTTAATTCATAACATTTTATTCTTTCTCATAAAACTACTATATTAGGTGGGAAACCAAATGAGATTTAATTGGTAGGCTCTGATATTTTTCAAATAAATGAATTCCCAAAGCCAAGGGGAAAATGCCTTTGTCAGATTCAGTGACTCTGGCTCGATGGAAATTTACGAGAGGACATGAATAAACAGAGATCCCAACAGATCAGGGCTGCCTCAAAAAAAGCCCTCAGATTTCTTTCCCACGTTCCTGGCACATTCCAGCCAAAAGAGGCTTCTGGTCCTAATGCTCACACTGACAGCTGCATGACCTTAGATAAGTCACTTAACCTCTGGGCCTCAGTTTCCTCGCCTGCAAAATGGGAATAATAACACCACCCATCTCGTGCAGAGGAGAGCTAAGCAGAGTCAGCATAATGTATGCAAAGGGCTTAGTACCCGGTAGATGCCCGATTAATGATGGCTCTTGTGGTTTCCCCTGAATACCATTCACAGGGGCTCGCTGCAGCTGTCAATAGGAGGAACTGGCCAGCCTCTTACCAACAACACCTCGGCCAGCTCCCAACGGGTTCGACATTCGAAAACATGGTTTGGTTCTATTCCAATGAGTGCCAACCTCTCCAGTCTTCTTGAGACCACTACTGTCGAAACACTCAGCCTGCCCAATGTACACATTTGCAAACTAATTCTACTGAAGAGTTATATTAAATGACTTGCATTGTCCAATTAATGTCAGAAGCCCTTCAGTCCCAGCTCTCGAAAGAGTCTTAGTGGGTAACCTTCTTCTCGGGTCCAATCCAATCTCAGCGTGGAAATGGAGGTGAAGTTTTGCAACCACTCGGCCCCAAATGAGACTCTGGGAAGAGACTTGCTGAAAACACCGTGGTGTCAGGCGGAGTGACAGGCTTGCAAAGAGATGACACAACCGTGGAGACCGGACACCCTTGGCTCGGGCTCACGACTGGCTCCCACGTGTCTCGCAGGACGAACTTCTGAGGGTCTGGCTGAAGGGGAAAACCGGACGAGCCTGCAGCTGTGCGCTGTCCCCTCGTGCGGGCTTCCTGAGGCGCGGCAGCCTTCCCCCCGGAGGTCCGTGGATCCCGGCAGTCTCCCAAGCACCATCACAGTCCTCTCCCGTCATCGGAGCTCTCCACCGGCCGGGGGATGGGCAGACAGCTCCGTTTTACAGGTAAGGGAAAGAGAGGTCCAGAGAGTTTAATGGCTTGTCCAAGGTCACCCCACTAGGAAGAAGCACGCCCAGTGTGAACCACGGTGGGATCTATGCGTTCGCAGATTGCGGCTCATTCTACCCCTGGGCATCTCAGAACGTTCTGTTCACGGCTGAAACCAATGGGATTCCACGAGGGAAGGGAAACTGAGTCTACTCCTCGGCCCTTCTCCGGTCATTAGTACTGGCCAATCTGGATCAGGCACGGTTTGCTGGATCTCTCTGCCCTCACTGCTGTGGGGCTGTCCCTGAGGATGGGCGTGGCGTGGCAGGCGTCAAGATGGGCAGTGGCTAAGGGCACCGCTGGGGTCGGCCAGCCTGCAGTCTCGTTCCAGCTCTGCCTCTGACTAGCTGTGTGACCTTGGGCAAGTAGCTTTATCTCTCCACGCTTTGACAGTGGTAACTTTTATCAAGTGCCTGCGTGTGGCAGGCAGTGCTCAAAGCTCTTTCCTTGCATTCTTGTATTTCATCATCTCAATGACCGTAAGAGGTAGAATGTGTCATTGCCCCCATTTTACAGATGAGGAAACACTAACAATGAAATTGCAAAACACACTGAGGCAATAGGAAAAGTATATCCATGCAAAGGTTCGACTCAGGGCTGGCTCCTCGGGGGCCTTTAGCCAGGTCAGGGGTCAGCAGACTTGCCCTGGAAAGGGCCAGATGGTAAATAGTTTAGGCTTTGGGGGCCATACAGACTGTCACATGTCTTCAACCCTGCCGTGGCAGCACGAACGCAGCCACATGTGACGTGGAGGTGGCGGGTTGGGCTGTGTTCCAATATCACTTTACAGAACCAGGCGGTGGACGTGGCTGCCTGCGGGCTGCAGTAAGCTGACCCCTGACCTAGGTGAATGGTCGCTCCTACTTCTTGGGGCCAATCCTACTCAACGTCTATCTGTCCCCTCTTTTCCTGACTTTTTTCTGCTAAGTGCCTGAGCCCCACATGCTGGAGAGACTGACATGAGGTGACAAAGAAGATGAGGACACAGGAAACTGGGGGTGAGGTGGGGGGCAGCACAGGCCAGGGAACCTAGCTGGTCATCGTCAGCCTGCAAAGTGGCAGCATCCCGGAGGGGACAGCATTTGGGTCAGGTCGGCAGGAAAATGGGTCACTGTTTTCAGAAGCAGAGAGCGAGGCCTGCCGGGGTGGAACCAAGACCCCAGGTTGTCACTGCAGCCCAGCACAAGGCCAGACAGCAGGAAGCCTTAGACAGGGGCCCGGGCAAGGGGGCTAAGTGAAGGGCTCATCTCCAGCCCTCGGAGGGGAGGGGTGCAAATACAAAGGGAAACTGAGGCAGAAGTCCATCCAAAGAACTAGGGGGAGGTGGGGTGGGGGAACAAACTGTGAATGACTCTGGACCTCGTCTACCGGTAGGGTGGGGCCACGATGGGGTAGGGTGGGGCCACGATGGGGCTGCTGGCTGCTGCGGCGGGGCGGGTGAGGACTAGGGAGAACCAGGCCTACTGTCGGGCCGGAGCGGGGAGTCCATTGCACCCCTCACCGGGAAAGCAGCCAGGGCCTCCTCCACCGCCTGTCTCCACAGTGCCCTCTAAGCATCCCCGCACGGAAGGAGAATGTCACAAGGCAGCCCTGGCAAGCCCACTGGGTGGCTCGAGAGACCTGTTGCTTAACCAAATCCATCCAATGCAACAGACGTTAACTAAACACATACTACATGCCAAACCCCAGGATACAGAGACGGGCATACCCTGGAAGCTGCCACGGTTTACACGCGAGATAAATACATATGTAAGTTTCCACAGCACAAGAGAAAATGTTCACAGAAGCATAACCAAGCACAACTGGACAGAGAATTCTGACTGTGGGAAGGCCTTTCAGAAGAGTTTGTTAGTAAATAACAATCATTTCTATGCTCTTATTATAGAGACCTCTTGGTTTCCTGCAAGTTTTCGTAAGAATGGAGATCTGCCTTGTCTTTCTAGAACTCGTGAAACACCCAAACCTTCAAGGGCTTGTTTTCCCCTAAGAAACATGAAGGTATCAGACTTCCCTGAAGAAAAGAGAAGCCTCTGATCAACCAACATGAAAAAAAAAAAAGAAATTGTCTGATGCCCTAAACGTCCTTCCGGGAGAACAGACTTCAAACAAACGTGTACTTCTCTCACCAAAGGGCCTGAAACGAAGCCCTGTCCTCGTAATAATGGCACTTTAGTTTTAAGGGAAGTCAGAAGTTTTAAAAATTTAGAAGAAATGCTTATCAGGAACTAAACTCTAGCTCTATAAACTGATTTTAAAAAACCCCAGGCTCACAAAGATCATAAAAAAGGCATTTAATAGCATGTCAGTATACAGCTCGAATGTATAGTAAGTCTTCTTTGAGTCAGTGCGTTACAGGGACAGAGAAGAGAAACATCGTGTGGGAGCGCCAGTGAGAGGCTAAGTGTGAGTCTGCCGGGTCTTGGTGTTCTCCCTCCACTGAAACTCCGTCTTAGGGGACGCAGCTCCAGGGCCTCTGCGCCCGCGCGGGGAACCGCCTGGTCCAGTGTGTGGTCTACAGTTTCAAATTGAATTGTATACAAGTGTTAACCAAAGAATAAAATTTATTATTCACAAAACTAAAGTGGTTATCAGAAAGCTTACAAGAAAGTCCAGCCCAGAACTAATGAGTTGAAAAACGAGTTTTAAAAATGATAACACATACTGGACGGTTTTGGAAAATGATATTATAAAACAAAGAAAACCGTTGGCACAGATTAACCACCTAATTTCTAAGTGCACTTTGTAATGGTCCTTGCAAGCTGCCACTTTTCCCAGGGTAATGACAAAAAGCTTCAGTCAAGTGTCACTGGCTTACGGTGACGGTTTTTTTTTTTTTTATTGCATTGCCAAGAGTGGATTTTAAGAAAAAACACTACAAAGGTTTCAAAAACCCTATTTATTCTCTATCATCAAAAATAGCAACAGGGGGACTTATACAACTTTTCTGTGAGTACCCACCAGTCTATTTTTTTTTCTTAAAAAAAATAGAAGTTAGTTAAAGAAAAATGATTTGGTTTTTAAAAAATAATGTAAGGAAACACTTAATCAGATAGCCCAAGGAGTCATCAGAAATATGTGTAGCAAGAAAGCTTCGTTGTTGGCCCTCTCCGGCCTTTGCACGTCTTGTACTAAACTAGAAAGAGAAGGTACAGTACCAATATGTTCCCCAACCTGCTTGGATCAAAGTGTTTAGTTTTTTAAACCCATTATTGCTAAACCAGAGTGTTGACACTGAGAGCCGAGGAGTCCCCTCAGAGAGGGTAAAATTGAGAGGCCGCTTCCGAGGACTGGATCTCCACCTGGGCCATTTTGAACTGGGTGCACTGCAGCCACTTGCGGAGGGCGGCCAGCCCGGCGCTGCTCTGGGCCGAGCCCGGCAGCGTCCTCAGGCTGTGGTGGTTGACGTTGTTCTGAATGGCCTGGAGGCGAAGCTGCAGTCCGGCTGATAAGTGCTGTTAAGAAAGGGCAAGACATTGCTTTTTTAGTTTCCTCCTTCTTAAAGTGCACAGTCAACTCAGGGAGTGCCGGCCTGGACTTCCGCAGGCAGAACCTCCACGTGGCTCAAGGGCTGTCTGGCTTGCAGACGGCCAGCTCTCGAACTTGGCAGTGCTCAGCACGTGGGGCGTGGGCAGGTACCATGTTCTAGAGTCGGCCTGGCCCAAAGCCATCCAGGGCACACCATTCCTCTCTTGACTCATTCATTGCAACAGGAACTTAACACTGACACCAAATGGGCCCCCAGGAGCTGTTCACCCCACCAGCGGGCTGTGGTGGTGAAATGGCCGCGCTCGGCTGCCAGGCTTCCTGGGTTCAAATCCTGGCTCCTCTGTGGACTACTTTGGAGACAAACCTTTTCAGCCTGTGTTTGGATTTTCTCATGGGCAAAGTGGGGATAGCACCTCACTCATTTCATGGGGTTTTTGTAAGGATAAATGACTTAACAGAGTTTAGAACAGGATGTGGCACATAGTAAGTGCTCGCTTCATTTTTGTCATGATTACAACCTCTGTTCTCATGTTAATGCACATGAAGAAGCTAGGCTGTAAGTTTTCTGTATTTTTCCTAGCTTTTCATCAAGGCCTGTTGACCTCCTCTTAGCAGCCCACCCAAGGACTGATGTCCATGGATCATCATCAGGCATGGGGGGGCGGGGACAACCTGGAAGGCCTCGAGGTGGAAATCCAAGCACTTTCCACAGCACAAACCAGCACTGGGATGAGCTCCACCCACCAGTGGCCACAAACAGGACTGCCATTGTGACTAGGACTCAGAGCCTGCAGTCGCTGTCGACAGCTTGCTGTCAGGGTACCGTGGCGTCACCCCCCCACACCTCCACTATCGTCCCTCCCCAACTCTGGGAAGAAACCCAGCAAGAAGGCTTCCGCCTTCCCTCCTGCCTGCCCCCGCTCCCAGGACCGTAACAGGGCTCAGTGCTGGGTGGCACATGAGGCTAGCTTTGTCGTCTCCGTGTCCAGCCCCAGTAACTGTGTTTCCTGGTCAGGGGGCACGTTTGTCCCTGCAATGACAGCGCGTCACTCCAGGCGGACCTGGCCGTGGGAGACGCTGCAGTCAGGGTCTCCCCCTGCCGCTGCGGGCGCTGGCCTAGTTCCTCTTCCTTCTGGCCCCTGCTTTCCTCCTACGAAAATGTCCTTCCTTCAAGGCTATCCTTTCTGAATAGCATTCTTCCCGTCACAAAACGTCAACTTCAGCGACCGGGAAACGGCACTGGACGTGCCCTCCGAAGGCAGAGCAGCTTTTCCGCCTGCATTCTAGTCCCTACCGGAGCCTCGTGGGACTCTGGGGTCCCACTCCCTCCCACCCCCACCCCCACCCCCACCATCCTCATCAACACTGCTGCTGCTGCCACCTGGGCCGCGGGCCTCTTACCCGGCCCACAGGGTCTGCCGCACTGCCAGCCCCCTGAGACCGGTAGAGCCCACCTTCTCCACTGTACGTGGAGCACGCGCGAGCCCTATGAACGTTATGACGTTCTCTGGAGGGGACTGAGCCTCGTCCGCTGGGGTGACTTACCTTGATATTTGATTGAATCATCGGCAGCCACATAGGTATCAGCTGTGTGGAGAAACACAGAAGCCTCGTTATCACGGCTCTCCCTCCTCCCAGGTAAGCTTCGGTGACTCGAGGGACACACCGAATCCCTCTGAGGGCGCAAAAGGATGCAGGCCCCTGCTACGCTGAGCTGGCGGCACTTGGAGGTTAATAAGTGCCCCCGAGTGCCTGAGACACATGCTTTAGAGCACATGACTGATTGTCTCTTGAAAGCTACCAAGCACAGGAAATTAAATGTGTATTTATTTAATTAAATCCTCGCTTTCTTGAAATAGAATTTCCTCCACGGATCTTTAGACCCGAGCCTCTGAGTAGCGTGGCAGCTCCGTCTGTAGTCATTAAGAAAATGTCACTGGGAAGCGGCCGCAACGGTTCAGTGGCAGAAGACAAGCCTGGCTGTGATGTGGAAGGTGAGACCCAGAAAGAGTGAGTCGGCCGGGGTTTGAGCAGGGCAGTTGCTCCAGGCGGCGGGGGGCTGTGGGGGGTCGGGGGGAGAGGAAGACTTTCACAGCGCAGGAGGCAGGGGGCCTGGGACCTCTGTGGCCCCTGATTAAGCCTTGACCCCCACCCCGTGCGGACGCCCTGCCTAGGAGGGTGCAGGGGGCCCCATCTGATGCCTCCGGCCCAGTCTCTCCTGTCTGCTCTGCTCTCTCAGGGACAGAACATAGCGTTTCTGCAGGTGTGTTCTTACAGAAGTCAAGTCTGCTGGGATTTAAATGGGGGAGGGAGGATTAGGGTCCAGTGAGTCTGGGAATGCTAGTTTCTTTATTTTAGTACTGCTCAGATCTTTAATATGTTGATACGCGTCTTACCATTCCCCCAATGCTACTCCCCACGGATCGAACTGTGCCCCTCAAATAGATGCTGTAACCCCCACACACACAGCCTGCCGTGTGGCCTCATTTGGAAATGGGGTGGCTGCGGATGTAGTTAAGATGAAGTCATTTAGAGTATGGTGGGCCCTGATCCGATAGGACTGGCGCCCCTATAAAAGGGGGACATGAGGACAGACACGCACTCAGGAGAATGCCACGGGAGATGAAGGCAGACATCTATGAGCCACGGAAGCCACAGATCCCAGCGCACCGCCAGGAGCTCATGCGGGGCCTGGAGCGGGTCCTCCCTCCCCCTCAGAGGGGACAGCCCTGCCGATGCCTTGACCTCGTACTTGTGGCCTCCAGGACTGCGAGACAAGAAGTTTCTGTCACTGAAGCCGCCCAATTTGTCATACTCTGTTACAGCAGCACTGGCCAAGTCAGACAAAAGCTCCCTGGGAAGCAAAGCCAGAGGCAGGAGCTCCTGAGAGGGGTGGGCGGTGGGGCTTCGGGTGACAACGAAGAGGTGGTTCCCGGGAGGGGCCAGGAGAAACAGCTTGGAAGAGCAGAGGTGAGGACCCTCGTCATTCACACAGCTGCTCTGGGCGTCACACGAGAGACCGGATTTTGTTCCAAAGTCAACACAGCTTCTGAAGAAGGGGGCCCCTCGCCACGAGCAGCCGGTGCTCCAGAAAGACGGCCGTGGCAGCGGTCTGCAGAGCAGGGGCTGGGAGGGCAGGGATGGGAGGCAGGTCCAGGTGAGACAGGGACGGCATCGGGGGTGGGGAAGGACGCTGCCCGCAGAGACAACCGTGGGGCCCGAGGATGGTGTGCTCTTCGGGGTGAGGAAAAATTCAAGGACCAGCTGAGGTTTCCAGCTCAGCAAAGTGGGGGGCAGCGACGCATCGAATGCAATGACAGAGCCAGGAAGAGAGGTTTTGGGATGGGGGATAGTGTATGAATGACCTTTCTCTTCACTAGTTAGGGCCATAAACTGCCAGTCTCGTTTAATCATCAAAACATTAAAATGATAATAATAAACCTGGCGAAGTGATAAATTACATTTCTCTCTCTGCTTTTGTTCCCAAAGCCGAAGCCGACTGTGGTTCTGCTTTCAGCGTTCGATGACGTGTATGACTTGCTAACTTGACTTCCAGCGATGTTTACTCCTAAACGCCGTGTTTAGGTTGCAGACAGTTAATATTTAGTTTCTAACATAAATATTGTGTTCAGAAATGGAGTATGGTGTGTCCCAAAGGACGTAAGTGGACTAAAATTCAAAATATCAGAAAATGGCACCCTCTCCCACCCTCCCCCTGCCACCAACACTCACAGCAAACTGTGGGGTCGCAAAGGTTGGTGCCAGAGAAGGCTGTGCTCCCTGACATCCCGAACTGGAGGACATAAAGTAGTCTAACCACTTCCTCCCTGCTGTCTGCACAGCAAGAAGCAAACCCAGTGGGTCTGAATGTCTGCAGACTGTAATGAACTCTTGACCTATTTGGTATGGAAGCAGGTCCATATGCTTCTTTACATCTGGAAAATACCTGAACTAACCTCTGGTGAAGAATCCTGAGGGACCAGGGAGGGCAGGGGCCGGGGAGCACTGGGTGCTCAGACCCTGGCGGACCCCTTTCCCACCGCTGTCCTGTAGGAGGTGACCAAGGGGAGTGGTGAGGCTGGTTTTAGAAGGGTTTTCGTTATTTCCCCGTTGATGTAACGTGCGACCGTAAGATACTAAGACATACCTACGAGGGACCTTCAGGTTTGCGACTTACAAGTCACATGACTAAAGGCTTCAGGTTAAATCTCATTATTATTGGGAGCATTATATAACCCAGCAGTCACCCTATTTCAGGAATGCTAGTTTGACTTATTGAATAACATTCGTTTCAGTTCCCTTTTGATAGTGGCACCTACGAAGCTGTCGGTGAGAATCAGATGTGATTTATTTTAGGCTCTGTAATGTTATAATGAAGTTGGTTGGGTTTTTTTTTCTGTTCCAGAAACAATAGCTGAAAAACTAAAGGACAGTTGAAATAAAGAGGTTGTTTTTCACCAAGCCAAAGTAATCTCTTTTCTCTGACCTTGATTTATGCTACAGGATAGATTGAAGACACCTGTGTGGTTCGATGTACTCGTCGTACTGCACGCTTTTTCTAGCCCTCAAAATAAAAATCAGCTGTGGGACGCTCGCTTTCGGTAAACACGGCCCACCAAAGGCCAGATTTACCCTTCCGCCCGAAGCAATGCAATTCCAGATGGAGTATGTGAAACAATGGTTTTCGGACGCCGAACGTCAGCAGTGCCGGGCAGGGGTGGCCGAGGGAGAGGAAACAAACAGGGGGAGCCCCCCATCAGCCTGGCTCCCCGCCTAGGGAGGGTTTTCGGGCAGCCGCGCGGGGAGGAGGAGCCCGGGCAGAGCCGGCGGTCCTCCCGAGCTGAGGAGACAGAGCCAGCTGTCATGGGCGGGCCACTGTGGCGAGAGCCCGAGAAGCAGAGTGCTGCAGAGGAGACGGCTGCACACAGGGGGGGGGGGACCCTGGAGAGCCGCCCAAGGTTCCCCGAGTCTGCAGCCGAGTACTGCCCAGTGCCCGTGCCCAATGCTGAAGGGAAAACACCCCAAATTATTGCAGGGAAACGTCCCTGCTGATCACCTGGGGCCGGCAACAGTTTGCGTTTCCAGTAGTTAGGGTGGAAAATCTTGTAAGTCACAGAACATGAAGGAGAGTGCTTGGGATGTCACCTCGGCGGCGAAGAAATGCGAACCCTAGACAAAACGCTGCTCTGATCTGGCCTAACAGAGCTTAAAGCAAGTCTCAAAGGGATAAAACTGTTTCTAAGTGATTTAACCATGTCACAGAACATAGTTCAAGAATATCTGTGAGAATGCAAAAATACCCAGCACCCAAGAAAGATTCAGAATGTCAAGAATTCAATAAAAAATTACCAGGCATGCAAAGAAGCAGGAAAAAAATGTGGCCCACAGTAAGAAAAGTCAAGTGATTAGGAAAGACCCCAAAATGACACACAACAATTTGTAGACAAGGACAGTAAAACAGTTATAGCTATACTCAATACAGTCAAGAAGGTAAAGGAAATACTGAGTATGTTGAGTAGAGGCATAGAAGAAAATAGTTAAAGAAACATAGCTGATAGTATTCTAAATATAATGAAAACTATAAACTCACAGATTTAAGAAGCTCAACAAACCCAAGCACAAGAAACATAAATAAAACTACCCCAAGGTGTTTTACCATCAAATGGTTTAACGACAATGGTGAAGAGAAAAATCTTAAAAGCAGCCAGAGGGGGAAAAAAACCCATATTACAGACAGATGGGAAAAAAAGATAAGAATAATATAGATTTCTTGTCAGAAACAGTGTAAGGAAGAAGACAGTGGAGAAGCTACATCTTTAAAGTATGAGGAAAAAATGCAAACGCAGAATTCAATACCCAGCAAAAACGTCTTGCAACATGAAGGCGAAGTAAAGCCTGAGGAGTGTGTCCCCTGGAAACCTACACAGGAGCCAGCAGAGGCGGGCGTCGGGGCCGGGGGGGCCCGAAGTCAGCTCCGTGTGAGGGCGAGGAACACGGGCAACAGCACATGGGACACGGCAGGAACAACCAGTGCAAATAAAATGCTAGTCTCTTTAGGAGGGGGCTGCTCAAATTTCATAGTAATGTATGGTTCGGTGTATAAGACATGCAAAAGGAGAGCATATGGCAGTCATATCACAAAGCCAGGAGGTGGGAAATGAAAGCACGCTTATACTATCCGTGAAGTAGTACCCTATTTTGCTGTGTATAATGCGCACGTTTTTGGACCAAATTTTTGAGGGAAAAATAAGACTGCACATTATACATGGGCAGTACCTGGAATACCTTGTATCTGTTCTTGCGTTTTATAATTATTTGTTACATAAAATTTCTTGTACCCATATGTTCAAATTAAATGCTAAAATTCCTTTAGAATATGAAAAACAAGTATCTAAATATAAATTATTAAATAACTAAATTTAAAAATTTGAACAAAAGATTTTTTATTCCTGAAAGTTTGGGCCAAGAATGTGGGTGCAAGCATACACGGGAGTGCATTATACACAGCGAAATGCAGTACATTACTTGAATGTAGATTGTGATAAGTAAAAAATGCATACAGTAAGCTCAAAATCAACCATTAAAACAATCACAACTAAGACATCTAACTAATCAGATAACTAAAAAACACACTTCTAAATAACCCATGAATCAAAAATGAAACCCTGAGGGAAATTAGAAAGTATCTGGGACTGAATGGGAATGAGAACACATCAACATGTGGAGGAATGCAGCTCCGACAGTAGTAGGACGTTTAGAGCACTACACACTGACGACTGACAAAAAGAGGTTCTCTGATTATTGGTTCTCCAATTAATGATTTCAGCTTCCCACTTAGGAAAATAGAAAAAAAAAGTAAATTACATCCAGATTTAATCCTTAAAAGTTCTATCCAAAAGAAGTAAGAAAAGACAGAATAAGGGACAAAGAAAGGAGTCAGCCAAGGAGTAAAACAAAGTTTTAAGATTCCAAACTGATGCACTCTGGGAGAGCGGGGGATGGGTGGGTGGGGTGTAAGGTGTCCTGGGTAAGAGAATACGGAAGTCGGAGGTAAAGAAGGAAGTCCTACAAGAAGAGGAAATACAAAGAATCAGTGAGACTAAGTGGTGTAATGATAGGAAGGAGAGGAAAAAGGGGAAATAAAAACATAAAGTGAGACCTGGCTGGTGTGGCTCAGTGGATTGTGTGTCGGCCTGCAAACCTAAAGGTCTTGGGTTCGATTCCCAGTCAGGGCACATGCCTGGGTGGCAGGCCAGGTCCCCCAGTGGGGGGGTGTGTGAGAGGTAACCACACATTGATGTGTCTGTCCCTCTCTTTCTCCTTCCCTTTAAAATCTAAACAAAGAAAAAGTGAGAAACCAAGTTCTCCTTTACTCTTTTTTTATCCCAATAGTATGTTTGCTCTGCCCCTGGATAGACAACAAATGCTTAGATTACTTTCATACACTGTCCAGCGGTTTAGAACAGTAATATTAGGAACTAAATTAATTCATCTTAGAGAAAAGTACCAGCTCACAAGTCAAACAGTCACAGACTATCTCCTTTGGCCTTCTGGCTACCTTGGCGACAGGTGAGGTGAGGCACCTCCAACCAGTTTATATCACTGTCCGGTCATTTTCAGATCAGCGTTCAGACCCACTGCTTGTGTGGCAGGCGATCGTGGACCGACACACTTAACCCAGTCAGAGTTGGTCGGAGTGGCGAAGCAAGAGGAAAAGAAAATAAAACCATAACCATTTAGTAAAAAGTGGTTATATGAGCCTGAATCCTCCAGCCCCAGCGCTGAGTGTTAAATTAAATCACTTTTGTTTTCCTCTTCAGGAGATATATTCAAATAAGTCCACATTTGTTTTTAGCAGCAAGAAACGGTCTATAAAAATCATGAGATTTTTCCTACCTTGACAAAAATTGTTGAATTGCATTCTTGCAATGCCTCCATTAAGCTAATCACATGGAGACACACCATCTCTACCATCTGAAAGAAGAAACATGAAGTCAAGTCCACTGCTAATAACACAGAAACCTTGCGGACCAGCTGCAGCCACAGAGAACCCGCACCCGGGCCGGGGAGCTCTGCCTGCGCAGTGACCAGAGGGGACCGCACGGGCTTCCATCCAAAGCTGAACTTCCAAAGCAAAGAGCTTTTCCGATTGCCATGCCTCCCGCCTCTCCCTTGGGGCTGGCTGCCCAGGGAATTCTGGTACTGATCTCGCCACTGAGTCCTCTACTGAGTCACAGCACAGGATCCATGGGTCCTGCTTCCTTTGTTTCCAGCCGCAGAACTAGAGGCTTCGGCTCTGTTCTCGGTCTTGATCCTGTCTCCGTGCCATTATCTGGAGTGGCCATTTAATTTACTGCATCCCTGTCTTTGAGTCTCGGGTCTCCATGAAAAAGGCAGCTACGCTCACATCAGTTCAAAGGTACGCAAGCAGTGCTATCCCTTGTCGAAAATTCTAAGGCGGGACTTTAAACACTCCCAGGTGACTTTATCAGACTGGCTTACTTGGTTGGAGGAAATTTTCAGAGTAAAATTAATTCCAATTCACTTATAACATCATTTATCTAAAATTCGTCTGTAACATTTAAATATCAAAAGAGCTTTGAAAGAGTCATATTAATGGCATCAAAAAATGAATGACAATGGAAGGAAACATTGAATCTCTAGCTTAAGTTAGAGGTCTCCGCTTCATCGTCTGTAAAATGACAGAATAGTTTCAGCTCCACGTTCTTCTTCAGTCCCAGACTCTACGATCCAACAAACGTGATTATCCCCACAGCAGTCAGAGCTGTTTGTGCGCCCTAAGATTTTCATATAAATGTCCTTTAAATTGAACTACATCTCCCCCCACACAGAACTGCCCTATACACCTGCTTCTCTAAACAAGAGGTGCTTCACTGACGGAAACACAGCATCCCCTTTCCAGTCTCTGGAACGCCTTGTGTGGGTGGTGCAGTGCTGAGTTTCTGACTACGCCGGGATCACGATCACAGTGTCCTCCCGTCCCTTCCTTGCCCCTTGCAGACGTAAAATCGGCTGCTTTCCCAGCTCAGAATCCTGTTCCAAAGCAGTGAGCCGAACTAAAGGACTCCCCCGTAAATTCCTTCCCTACACGCTCCAACCTCGACCCCACGCGGACTAGTCCAGGCATGTTCAATGAAGCCGCTCGTGCCGGCCACACCGCAGGTGTTCTCCAGTGAGGCCCGGAGGAGCCCCTCCCTCACAGCCCGGTGTCTCCAGGAAGAGGAAACTGGGCGTGAAAGCCGGGTCCTCTCGGGTCACTGGGGAAGGTGAGGCTCTCCTCCGGTTCTGAGCCCCGCGTGGGATAAGCACATGTGGTTGGTCTGCTCTTAAAACTCCACAGAAAGTTGGCCTAACCGGCTAGGTTTTTTCCCAAAACTAACATGAATCTCCCTCCTAACTCCGGGAATTTGTAGCACCAAAAACAGCTCCTAAAGGTGGAAGTTTCACAGACATTTCCTTTGGCACAAGGCAGAGAGAACAAAAATTGTTTCTGCTTGATTGACTTGTTTGCTTTGTTTTTCATCAAAATTCTTATGCGAGTGGAACATCCAGTTGATAACGTAAAAATTCACCAGCCCATTTCTGTAACAGTACACCTGAGATCTTGAAGACAGACAGCGGGAGGACCGGGAGTGGCCTACACATACGGAGAGTCCACCCGAGAGGGGAAACTCACTCGTTCGTGAACTCACCACTTTGTTGTGGGCCATGAGCTGGAGGATGCTGGGGGTCACCCTGCTCCAGAACTCCAGCGCCGTCAGGATCGCTGTGAAGCTGAACTCGTTCTGACTCTGGACGCTGGTGGCTACGGCACTTTGTTCGCAGTATACGGTCCAGAGCTGAGCAAAGATAAACGCATGGAAGAGGGAACACATGTGCAGCACGGAGGTCTGAGGGGGAACAAAAGGAAGAGCCGTTACCTTCGGGGGGCCGGGCCGCTCCTCGGAGCCCTCCCCGCACGGCTTAGCGTAGCCGAAGCACAGCCGACTCCAGCGGCCAGCGGCCAGAGGCTGAGGGAGTCAGCTCCCGGGTACAACTCCCGATTCGCCACGGTAAAACAAGCAGCTCCCTACTCGGTCAGTGGGAATGTGCTTGGAGAACAAAGCATCTTTTCAAAGAGGAGACACCTTAGTTTGTAGAATAAATCTACCCACCCCAGGCCCTTTAATGAAACTGACGTTCTCATTCCTTAACTAGATCAGGGGGAATATCATTCTACCATTTTAGGGTGCTTCCCCATTTACAACATGGTGATAACAGTGCCTTCGTCAAAGAGTTGTAGTTAGGAGTAAACGAGGCTACACATAACCACACTGCCCCGCACTTAATAATCATACTACTAGTAGGAGCAGTAACAGCAGCAGCAGCGAAGACGGTGTTAGTGCTGGTGGAAAAGACTGATCGAGTGAGCTCCAATGTCCCGGGCACTGCGCTGAAAGCGTGTCCGAGGCACACCTTTCACAGATCCTCTCCATAATTCTCAAACTGTCCCCTCATCTATTTTACAGAACCCCAGAGTTCAGTGAGGTTCACTTTTTCAAAGTCACAAAATTACAAAGTACCGTTGTTAAGAATCCAATACAGATCTGGGTTGAACATATTAGAAACTGACGGCCTCATTTCTCCTGCAAACTTCATTCGGGGTGGGGTGCTCTATTTTATCCGAGTCAGCCTGTCCTGGCCCAAACCCTCCATGTCCTCCCAGAATTTGCCTAAGCTCTGCTAAGGGGCCTTAGCTCCTCAGAGCTACTTAGTACCCATGCGTCCAGTGAGACCACTGGCTCACGATGGATGGCTGCCTCGGGTTTACTTTATTCCCTGAAGCACGTCCTCTGTCCCTACAATTTACAAAGCTCCTCTCCACAGGTGATTCTAATGGGTACTTTCGTGAGTCCCCAGCTGGCCTTCTTATTTTCATTTTGTATCTTCACACACCACTGGAGATTTGAGTTGTGAAGGCAGCGCATGAAGTATCACTGGTAGATAGCACATAAATTTTTCTCCACTTCACATCTGGTTCTAAAAACTGATCACAGAATTTTTATTATATTTCTAGCCTCTTATTCCTCTTCATTATTTTGAGACAGAAATGCCTAAGAAGCTAACTCTTGCTCGCCTCCATAATTTATCTTCATAAAAGTGAAGCGAAAAACAATTTAGGGGGAAGAAAAGAGAGTCTGAGAATTTAAACAACTTTAAATAAGGCATTAGCACCAAGTTGCTTTCCTAATATCCACAGGAGGGCCAGTGATAAGATGCATTTTCTTCTCAAAAAACAAAAACAAAACCATAATTGGCTGATAAGGGCTTCCATTAGCAATTTCTATGCAGATGGCCTCAATCTTGCCGATCGCTTACCTTTGATTGCTCTGGAAATCCAATCAGGATAACAATAAGGTGGTCTGCAATGTGGGAGCCTGCATCCAGAGGTATGGGCAGGCAGGGAGAAGAGGCATTTGGACACACTGCATTGTGAGTGAGGGACCCCAGAAGCAGCCAGGACAGCAGCCGGATGTGGGAGACACACTCGATGAATTCTTTAGGTCTATCAGAGAGGAAGGAAGTTAAAGATGATTTTATGCTGTTTTGTTGGGTGCTCAACAAATGCTTGCTGATGGGCAGGATGGGAAGTGTGGTCTTGTAGGCAGTAACTGCACATGATAAAACAAAACACCAAGGGGACACAGTGCCGACACAACGACGTATCTGCTTGTCTCGGTCCCCACTCTAATCCTGGATCTAAGCTTCCTGAGCAAAGAGCAGCCTTTGGTGACACAGGATTACATGCTGTTCTCCCACAGACCTGGCTACCTTTCTGACGACCTTCTCTTTCAAATCTCTTTCCTTTCCTCTCATTAGGAAGTCTGAGGTCCCCTCCAGAGGGGAGGGAACAGAGGAGAAGATACAACACACAGCCACCCGTGCCCCTGCTCTCCAATACGCCGCTCCTCCTGCCCTCCTCACGCCCCACTCTAAACCTGCCCTCCAGCCAGGAAGCTAACCATGCAAAGTGGCAGGCTCGCCCCTGCTCGAGTTCCACATAAACTACCTCCCTCCTTAGCCTCCCGCAGAGGCACGATCAGGGGCTCACAGCTCCCTGCACTCCATCTCATCTCTGCCATAGGACCTGTTCCAGCTGCAGTCTAAGCTCATTGAAGACGGAAGCTATGTAAGTGCTCAATAAATGCCTGTGGCTTTATTTCGTGAGTTGAAATTAAGAGTTAAAGTGGTAAAGCTCCAAGTTTTCAGCATCCCTCAGGCTGACCGAGGTTTTTGTGTGAGGGCAAGTTTCTTTTACTGGCAGCATGTCACGAGGTGCTCAGGCGCAGAAATGCTGCCAGGTCAGCAAGTAAGGATGGGGGTGGGCCTTGGTGCCCATCTTCCCAACCAATCACATTCCACTCCCATAAATCTTCAGCACAGTCATTTGCTCTGGCTGAGCCCCAGGAAGCGCAGGGAGCTTCCTGCCTTATTGGCCCTCACTGCTGGAATGCGAAGGGCCTTACCCTTGTTGCATCGCCGAAGGGGGATGATAGAGCCAAGGCAGGTAGCGAATCACAGCTTTGTTATCTCTGTGGTTGCCCCGGGAGATTTCCATGGCCGCGATCTGCGCCAGCCCCACTTTGAGGTGTCCACCAAAGGTATCTTCATGCAGAGGCTGGGAACACGTCTTCATGTGGTTCTACAAAACCAAACGGGGTTTTGTGACTTTGGCAGAGTACCTGGAGATATTTCAGCCTGCTCATTAAAACGATCAGGTTGTCATTTCTGCACCTTCTGCCACCCTTCCCAACGTACGATACTTCAATAGCTTCCCACTGTCCTTAGGGTAATGGAAACAAAACTCCAATGTGTAACCTCGGCGGCCTGGAATGATCTAACTGCAGCGGGGCTCTGCATCTTACCCACCTGCCCGCAATCCCACTGCGGTTCCCTCCCATCACGGGCCTTTGCTCACGCTGCTCCTGTGGCCTCAACTACTGCACCTGTGTCTCTGCACCTAATTACCTGCCATTCGTGGTTTGGACTTCAGCTCAAGTGCCACTTCTTCAGGAAGCCTCCTCCCTGGCTAGGTCATAGCAGCCTATTAGAAGCACTCATGCCTCTGTCTGCCCCTCCTTCACAGCGACTGTGAAAGTCACAATTTTACTTTAGTCTGTACAGTTGCCCTCCACTGCCAGACTATAGGTTCAATGAGGGCAGCGAACTGTATTCGTTTTTGTTGACCGTTGCATCCTAAATGCTTAGAACAATGCCAGGTACATTATGGGCGCTCAATACAAATTTGTTGAATTATTTCTTAAAAAGTTCTTTGCTCGGTGTGGCTTAGGGAGTGGAAAGAGGACTGAACTGGGAGTTGAGACCTAGGTTAACTAGTCTCAGGGCCATAGAGAGGCCACCTGCCATGTCACCTTTGTCACCTGTTCCCTGATACTATGTAAAATCAGAGAGGTGGGTGGTATCTGTAGTCCCCAACCTTCTGATCATCGGGATTTGACTTTTTATTTTTGTCTTCATTTTGAAAGTGGCTACATAAAACAAGCTAAGAATGTATAGGTAATAATTATTCTCTCTTCTTTGTACGTTAAAGTCATTTAGGTGTAGGCAACCAGATTCAGCAATCAGTAACCAGTGTATGGTCAAGCGCTAGGGTAGCTTCCTTGGAAATGACTGGGTCTGGAGAGTGTGAGAAATCGCCATTTTAAGTTTTGGTTCTACTTTCCACTGGGATGTGCAAACCTACTGCTGTCCCAAGAAATGCTTAGCTCCTCTGAGCAGAGTCCAGTGCTGATCTGGGCGCGGAAGGGGCCGTGATTTTAACTGAGGGACTTCTGGCATGGCTACATCCTGTTTGTCAGAAAGGGGCCACTTCACGCCAGATGGCAACCCGGCTGCTCTTCGGGCTGCGCTGAGGTTCTCTTCTGCCCTGTCTCGGGCTTTCCTCAAACCTCTCAGACCATCAGTCTTTTAGGAGACTCGTGGCAGGGAAGTTGACTTGCATCAGCAATTCATTCCACCCTGCAAAACCATCAATAAACCCCACAAGTGCACTGGGATTTTGCCCATTTGCAAATTAAAGTGTGTTCTATTCGCTTGTCTTTAATTATTTTCTCGAAGATAGCTCCAATGCAGATAAACACCATAAAGAGCTTATGTTTGCATAATGTGTTAGTTTCCAAAAGTCTCTTCACATGCGCTATCTCACATCAAACCTTGTAACCGTCAGCAAAGGCAGGTATGATCAGACTGGCTTTGCAGACGAGGACACTGAGGCCCCACGGAACGCTGCTGCTGTGGGAGCCGCTCCAGTCTTAGGTCAAGACTGACCCCCCCCACTTACCAGCAGGGTGACCTTGAACACATTGCTGCACCACCTCAGGCCTCAGCTTCTATGTTTGTAAAATGGGGATAAGACCTCAGTAGGGCCCACAGGGAGGACTGAATAAATGCCAAACGCACAGCAACGCACATGGCCGGTGCCCTGTAAATAAATGTCCTTCCCCTCTTCGCAGAGGGTCAGCTCAGTTCTCCAGACGCCCCAGACACGGGCTCGTCCAGGGAACAGCCCATTCCCGTCTGGTCTGCCGAACCCTCGAAACACGTCTCTGTTCTGCTAACCCAAGGGACGGGCCGTTGGACGCGCTCTCACCTTCAGCTTGGTCAGCGTGTGCATGTCAGCCATGAAGTCCAGCACCTCGCCGATGGACTGCCGCACGCACTCCATGGCCGCCGTCCCGCACTGAAACACAAGGACACGGCTGGGGGCGCGCTCCGAGTCACACGCGACCTTCGTCTCCGCCCTGACTGCCGTGACTGTCTTGCTCTGACTTCACGCTGTTTGCTAACGAGTTGCTTCATTTTCTGGGATTCTGACTCACTCCGTTAAGCTCAGCACACAGTCTGTGCTCGTCTGCCCAGAGCTGGGACAGACATGGATCAAAGGTTTGTGGCGGAGAGCAAAGAAGCAGCCTATGGGAGACAGGGGTGACATGCTTTTTTCCACGGGGTGACTTAACTGGCTTTTGTTCAGTTGTTTTTCAGTCGGTAGCTATATGAAGGTTTAACCTATGTAAAGCCATTAGTATCAGCCTTTGTGACATGAGTCACACTTAAACTACAGTGACACTTTATCATTCTATGGAGTCTTAGATACACATAAAATATGCGACACCGAATTCCACCACCAGAATCTTGACTTTCTCTACTAAAAAAAGTATGTAAACAAGTACTGTGTTTGCAAGCAGAGTTGGAAATTTTTGTATTCAAGTCAAGTCCCTTACAATGTGAGTCATACGTGGTAGGTACACTATTAAGGAGACAGAGGCACTACTGGTCTCCTGGTTGGAGATAAATAAATAAGCAAAATGGGCGTCTCCCCCAGACACTGGCAGCGTGTCTGGGAAGTTTTAAAGGAAGAGGCAGCATCCTTGTGTTTCAGGTGATTCCGTGGCACAAGCCCGCGCTCTCGGGGCAATGCAGGGCGTGCCGGGCTATACGCAAAAGAAGGGAAAATGAACGGCTGGGCTGCCCCTCATCAAAGCAGCCTGAGAGACCCCTGCCCGTCAGGCTGGGTTTAACGTGGATCAAAAGCAGGCCGGCTTTGAAGCCATCTGAATACTAGGCGAGGGCCTTTCTTAGCTTCCTTTAGGAGAAGCTGAACATGAGACACTTAACCAGCTCACCCAGTCAGAAATCACTTTCCCATATTCATGTCAGCCGGCACCGCACTGAACTATATCACCTTCTCTCTCTTCCAGAATGTCACGCCTGTCAGGCCGCTGACAGGCTGACAAACAGGAAAATAAGGTCCCTGGCAGTCCTGTCAGAGTGTTTTCCAAGCATTTCGTAAGTTCTGAGCTTCTCCTCTTTTAATTTAAATCAAGTGAGGGAGTTATAAAAGGTTATTGTGTTCCTGCTTTTGGAATATTAATCCTTTAATGCAAGAGAGGATTTCCCCCAATTTATTCCACTTTCTCTGACCTTTCACATGTCGTGCGAACAGAAGCGCACGCTCTGTTCTTGCACTTCTCGAAAGGGATTTGTTTCTTTCACAGGCAATATTTTGTACCATTTCGAGTAGGCAAATGTCACAGAAAATAATTACTAAACAGCATTTTTTAATATTTGTCCTGTAAGTTTAAACTGCAAAAAAAAAAAAAATGAGAGCGAAGCATTTACTATTCCCCAGCTGCATTTGCTCTAGAGGCAGCAGCTCCATCTAAGAAAAGCCTGAAAATACACTTCATAGTCAAGATAACCTCAGCGAGCCATCTTCACCTACAAAACAAAGAGTGCAATTTCCAATGCCTGCCCCCCTTTTCTGCTCTGCAAAACATCAGCATAACCCTAGATGTGTTACCAAAAACCCCTAAAGAGTCACGCTCCCCCTGTTTCAGAAGGCCTCTGTCGTTTCAATAGGAAAGCTGGTGATAAAGATGTTGAAAACATACTCTAACCCCCAAACACGAATTCAAGTGAATTGTATGCAACTCTCCCTCAAAAGTTATGTTCGATTTTGAAGTTACTCTGCTTAAATGATAAAGGTAACATGTGCAACGTGGAAAACTTGGAAAGTACAAATTAATAAAAAGAAAAAGAAAAATCACCACGACCCGAATCCCTGCCACTGTGAATCCAGCCCCTCCACTCTTAACCACTCTGCTACGGCGCATTCACACATGGGATGCTCTGCAGCCATTAAACTTTGGGGAGAATGCTTGTGACACATGAACCTGAGTGGCACTTGTATTATGGTTTCAACTAGGTTTAAACAAATACACAGAAAAAGAGAAAGAAAATACATTCAGGTGTTAGCAATAAAACTTTCTCTGTGTTTAATGATTATTTTTCCTCTCATAAAATTTCAACATGCCAACAAAAGAAATAAATAGTAGTTTTAAAAAATATTTAGTGTTGTGGATAAAATTGGTATACTTATAAATGTAAATTTGCCCTGGCTGGTGTGGCTCAGTGGATTGAGTGCCAGCCTGAGAACCAAAGGGTCTCCAGTTCGATTCCCAGTCAAGGTACATGCCTGGGTTGTGGGCCAGGTCCCCAATAGGGGCACTTGAGAGGCAACCACACATTGATGTTTCTCTACCTCTCTTTCTCCCTCCCTTCCCCTCTCTCTAAAAATAAATAAAGTCTTTTAAAAAATTTTAATAAGTGTAAATTAATAAAACCTTTTTGGAAAACAATATGAGAATAGGTACCATTAAGATATTCCTACTCTTTCAGGAATTTTATCTAAGGAATTAATCCCAGGGACGTAATTCAAAATAAAGGTGAAGATAAGAAACTGGAAAATATATAAATTTCCAACAATATGGGAATAAGCAAATTAGGATAATGAATAGATCAAAACATGGAAAAACATGAAACGACAGTGTTCTCGTTTTGAGGCAGAGGAAGTTATAGGTGATCCTTTTTCTTCATTAATTTTTTTTCCCGAAAATTTAAACAATTGTTTTAAATTAATAATATGTCTGAAGTTTCTGAGTTCGATGCAGTCAGCTTGCCGTAATTGTGGTTTCTCATCTTCACACCTGTCGATGGTCATCTTAACACATTTTACCAAAGAGTTCCCTAGCAGGTAACCGTGGAAACCTTTTCATTTTCAGAGGAAATATTATAAAGGAAGACAAGGTATTACAATGCTTATTTCTTTCAGGAAGTAGTCCAAGCAAATTGGTCAAAGGGAGCCAATACAAAAAATTGATTCTGGGACAATGGAACTTTAATTAAATCTATTCTTTTTTCCCCATTACCATTTCTCCCCCCATACCCCTTTCACCTCCACGCACCCCTCCTCCCCACAAACACCCCAAAGTTGATGGGGTCCATGACAAATCTGCTCTTTACATCTGGTCATTTTTTTTCCCTGTCCTTAACTCAGTGCTTCGATTTTACTCCTGTTCCCTGGAATTAGAAATTTCCAAGGGCTGAGATTATTTTAAATTTTCACCAGTGCTCTCATTAAAAAGACGCTAATACGTTTTCAATTTTACAGCGCTTGTTCTATCAGAGTGAACCGGACACAGGCCAGAAATTCCTCTTTGCTACACGAGGAAAAGAGAAAACAAATAAAGCGTGGACAGTGGACTCAGCCAGGACTTACTCCAGGTACAGAGGCGATCATCTGCTTGCTGAGGATTGTTGACTCCGCTAGCTTGGTTCCAGCATCTGCACAAATAAACTAACGAGAAATCGAGAGGATCATTATTTTTAAGAGCACGGGCACAGTAATCAGTAGCTTACAATTGTATTAACTTGGCTTCAATTCACTCGTGGGTACTTCTGTGACGACCTGCCTTGGTTTGTGGCACCGCATCGCCACGACAGTGGGCTCCCACCAGAAACCCTGGGTCACAGTCCCGAGACGAGCGCGCAGACCCTCACAGCTAGACGGTGCTGGGAGCAGGGTCCGGTCAAGCAGGCAAGAAGAGATGCCAGTACTGTGAGATTAGTTCTGAAGCTATTCTATTTGTTCCTCAGCACTTCTCGACAGTTACTGCATTTTCACAGATTTTCCCACACTGCTATCATTGTATCGCACATTTAGAAGGAAAGCAGAAAAACCATCACCCTCAGTGAGCTTTCTAGCTGCTTCTTCCCCTCCAAGGCCCCTCCGCGCCTGGCCTTCTTTCTCCCACTTCACTCACGCCCATCCTCTGTGTGACAATGACCGCTCTCCTGCTCTGTGTCCCCCAGGACCTTGCACACACTCCACTGTCACAGTCACGACATCAGATTGCAACAGCCTACAAGTCTATTCCTTCACCTGCCAGGCACTCTTCGCGAGCACAGACTCCGTGCATCTCGCCCCTACACTAGCTTCGGGCCTAACCCCTCAGAGGGGCTGGGCCAGAGTCTGTGAAGTGAATCGACTGGTCAGTTATGACTTGAGATCATGACGAGGGTAGATTTGCCAGATTACAATGTCATCTCCTTCTTTACAGATCCTGACAGATGTTCCCCACTTATGAAACACCCCACACTACGGTTTCAGGGGAGACGTTAAATCTGTAGAGTTTGCTACGAGCAACTATCTCCTGGTCGACTTCCCTCCCCTGGCCCTGCCCGGGGGCCCCAGGCACTTGGGGATCCAAAGCTGCCGCTGTGCAGAGCTCAGAGCTCGGACAGCTCTTCCTTCTAATTCATCTCGCTCTCATGCTGGAAGAGCACAGAAAAGTTCGGAGTTCAGCGAGGCAGGCTCGGAACCCGTCAGACTAGGGGAAGCAACACGCACTAGGGAGGTAGAGAAAACCCCGAGGGGGCCTGACGAGGAGAATCAGGGGTCAGAGTCAAAGCGTTATCACTGGGTTTTGGCTAGCAAGGGGGAGCTATAAGCCAGAGACTTTCCAAGGTCAAGAAGCCCTCAGACACCTTGTTCAAGGCCACAGGCTGGTCTTCATGTGCATTCCTCCAAGAACGGTGTCTCAGTACAGGTGACTGAGCAGCAAGGACAGCACAGCAAGCAGAGCTGTCTCTGAAAGCCACATGGAGGGGTGGACACATATCTCCACGTTCACAGTCTACGGTTTCCACTTGCCTCAAATACAGTTACAGAAGGCTGAAGAATCTGTTTGGCCATTAACTCCAAATCTGGCAAAGGAAGTGCCAGCTTGTAACATCCAGGGAATACCTAAAATTTTCCATTATGGTATTCAGGAATGCTTATGTCTGCTCTTCTAGCTGGGGCTCATTTCAAATACAAGAAAAGGTAAATAAATCAGGACTTAAAAAAAAAAAGTAAAGCCTATAACTTCAGCCAAAACCTATAAGGAAAAAAAAAATCTGGTAGAGGTACATGGTGAAAAGAAGGAAAGTTTTCCACATAAAATGCATTTGCAAAAGCTATCTGTGTCTGCCATCTAAGACAAACTACTTATAACTAAGTTCCAAAACCTCTGTCGGGACACCATCATTTTAATTAATTTCTTTAAAACAGAAGCAAGAGACGGCAGAGCTGAGAGAGGCCAAGGGCAAGACAGAGCTGCAAGGAGGTGTGCGCGCAGGGGGCACTCCTAGGCGGGCTGACGCCCTCGGCCCTGCAGCATGCTGACACGGCCGGGCTGCGCCCTGGAGGGCGGGATAAGATTTGTGAAGAAGCAAAATGTCAAACGTCTCTGTCTCCCATCAGCACAAGCCTCTCTGACCCAGCATCTGCGGCCAAGTGGAAGGAGAAACAACACAAGTGGGTTGTCAGCCGTGTCGTGCCAAGATACAAGGCCAAGTGCACACGTCTGATCTGTGATAGCTCTTAGAAGTCCCAACTAATCAAACACTGCCCCAACCGTTATGGAGGTGCTGCAGGGAGTCCGGAGTATCAAAGGGTCTAAAAGTGCATACGCCTAAAACCACCTACTGTCTGCTTGTTATCGATGCATTTTAATCCAGTGCATTTTAATGTAATAGGTACAACTAAGTCAACTTTTCTGTCTTCATTTTATATAGCTGCCGACCAAGGCCCAAAAGGCTCCGTTAAAACTTTCCAGAATTGTTCAAAAGATAAAGACATAACTACAGTCAGAGAGGGGCAGGGTGACTGCCACATAAGAAGAATTCTGTACTTTCAGAGAGAAACAGGCGGTCCCGCACAGACACAAAAGAATACAGAAGAAATGCAATATCCATTATTCATTATCAAAATGAGACTCAAAATAGTATCACCTCTCCTCCCAAAGAGTGATCGGATTATTAGTAACTCAACTAATATTCATACCCCCCACGTCAACGGTAACTGTGACTCAAAGACAATAGCGGTCCCCCCGCCAGCTCTTTGTCCTCCAGCCCACGGCCAGCCTATCTTTAAAAGGAGACCTTTCACCCACATGATTTCTCACACTTGAACATGCAGGTATATCCCACACAGCGGGAGTGTCACATGCAAATTAGCCGAACGTCTGCCTACTCTTGACACATAATAGGAGCTGAGTTCGTTCTTCTGGATTTGGGCTTACGTAGCCTTTATGACGGCGGTTAACGGGTCATCCCTCTCTTATGAAATCTCTGCTGTAATCCGCCTTGAGAACACTTACAAGAACATCTCGCGACAGCAAGTGGCTACACAGACCGGCAGAAGAGAAAACGTCGCGAGCGAAGGCAACACTGTTGACAGATCCGCACAGACATGAGGCAGAGCCTCGGCCCACAGCGCAGAACCACCAGGGGGTCCTCTACAGTGTAGATTCTGAAGAACGCACATATTTTTTCTATTTTGCAAATTCTTTACGGCCTCCATGCATCTTCATCTTTTAAAAATGCCCACTTGAACACTGAAGGCCGCCTGCCTTCGTGTGTGAGTGAAACCAACAGGAGTGGAGGCTGGACAGCCGCTCTCGCGGGCTGGGAGGCCTCCCACGACCCGGCCCCCAGGAAGAAACCCTGGGAATTAGACAACAGATTGGTGCCTGTCACTGCCTTGGAGTGTTTAGAACTCAGGTGACCCCACATTCCTTGGGCAGGGGCTTCACTGTTCCTTAAGGGGACTCTCACCCACAGAGCATTTGGTAAACAGCAAAGGCACAGCCCATCCATAAGAAGAACTGACCAGCTCCCTCTCTGTGAACTCATCTATCTACTAAGTTACCAGCTCGGGAGGCAGAGGAAATACCCTAGCGCCTTCCTAGGGGGTGAAAGATCAACAGGCAAATCCGACTCTCTTCTCACTAGTGGGGCCGGTGTCCTTTATGGTGGCTCACTGGGGGCGTTTCTCCTTCCAAATGGTGCTTCCTTTTCAGTTTCCAGGTTAAATAAAGCCACCCGACAGCCTTCGGATGGCAGTCACGGTGTCCGTAAAGGGAGTCACTGCCTGCCTCAGACACATCATCTGTCTGTACTGTGAGCACGTCGCAGCCTGACCCGCCCCGTCAGTAAGGGGAACAGCTCTCTCGGGCTCCAGGCTAGGTTCTCTGGCCCAACAGAGGCTGCCAAAAGCAGGTCACACACCACGCTGTCCTCAGAGAACACCTGGAGGACCCAGGCAGTCAAGGGCAAGAGAAGAGAACAGGAAACCCCTACAGAGACGCAGTGCCCCTGAAAAGGCACGAGGTCCTTCACCCCACGCATGGCCCCAGAGGACTCCACTCCATCACTTAGCCAGAAACCACAGGGCAGACACGGGAGCTTTTAAGTATGCCTCCCTTTTATTCCCCTCAGTAATGAAAATTGTTTATTCTAAACGTTTATAGAACCAAGATACATCACTTCAAAATAGCACGAAGCTGAACATATGTCGTCAGAGGTAGAAACATTCTTAAAGTCGCTCTTCATTGGTCGAACTCAGATGTCCCCACAATGCCTCTCCAGCTAAGTACTTTTACAACTTGACTTTTTGCATTCAGTGATTCAGTAGCAAATACACATTTGTTTCAAAAAGATGAAAATGGAATCCAGTGACATGGTATACGAGAGTCTAAAAAACACACTCGGAAGAATCAACTTGCTGGCTTTTTTCCCCTAAAGCGGATTTGTTTTTGTTGTTCACTCGCCAGGCTGTGACGCAGTAATCACTGTTTTCGTGGTTTCCTTAAGCGCTGGGTGATTGAAGCTGTCGGTGTTGTTTTGCTGTTTTGTGACAAGTGCTTATTATGGTTGACAAACGTACTTCATAGCAAACCAGCCCCCCTCAGCAGTCACAGCGTCGGGGGCCCGACCCCAGGAAGATCCAGCCTTGTAGATCTGCTCTGCTCGAGACAGAGGGCAGTTAAGGGAATGTTCCCCAATGCCCACGGGAAAGCACATTCAGAGCCTGAAACCTAGGCTGTTTGGAGGTGGCTGGTCGCCAACCAAAACACTACGGGAAGCCAGTGGCTTCTACACACTGTCGACCTGCTGGCCTTGAATGTCTCCTGGGCTGTTTCACTAAGCCCGGTTCACCTGCCCTCCCCTCCACATCGGTGTGGGTCCCATCCATCTCTATGCACACTCGTGTCAAAGTTGCTTGTACGCAAAAGCGGTATAGCTGCTGATGTGTGTGGAGGAGGGGCTGGCCCCAGGCAACCCACCGGCAGAGCTTCAAAGGCTGCCTGACCTTGGAACACAGACGTGTCCAGGCCGTGCGCTTTG